>CAMTDV010000008.1:3228775-4428775 GCA_947069175.1 Scalesia atractyloides | reverse complement strand
TATACAAGACGCATTCGATTGTATTATCCGGTCCTTGCAAAGGACCGATTGAGCTCCACGCCACCGGAGCCACCTTAAAGGCCCCACCGGAGCTTGCAAAGTTCAACACTACTAGTTGGATCCTCATTAAGTTCGTCAATAGGTTTACTTTGACTGGTGGTACATTTGATGGCCAAGGTCATCAAACCTAGAATAGTACTAAATGCCACGATTCCCTAATGACATGCGAAATACCAGTCGTAAGTCTTCTTCTATAAAATCTTGTAGATTTATTTGTTAACATACCAACATTTATATCAAGGATGAGAGATGGTTATGATTTCAAGCCCTAACATATACGTATGCATGTGACAATTCACTGCTAGAAAATAGGACTTCACTAACCTTTGTGATCCATTCTTCAATATTTGTTGTTTAAAGACTAGGGGTGGTGTTCAGAATTCGAATTCGAAAATTCGAAACTTGACTCGATTCGAATTCGATTATCAAGGTTCGAATTCGAGTTAGTTTGTATCCGAGTCCAGTAATCGAATTCGAATTTATGATTTTCAATTCGATTCGATTCCAGATTCGAATTCAATTTATATATAATTATATATACACACACACATTTAACTTCTAAACTTGTCAAAAGTATGAATTACACCCATAAGTGATAAGTTTATCATTCATAACATTACCAAACCTAATAACAAATTGCCCATAGTAACTATTTCTAAATTTTTATTTAACTTAAATCGTTACCAGTAACCAACATATCTTATAAATTTTGGTGTTTTGACCTATTGATAAATATGTAGATCATTATATTTTATGTTAAATATAATTAATTTGTAGCCGTTTTAAAAATGAATATAAAATAATTTATTGTTTAGAGTGAATTTGTACTAAATCAAATTTATTAGAATTCGGTTCGAATTTGATTCGAATTTGAGTTTCAAATACAAATCGAATCTAATACGAATTAAGGTCAAAAAATAAAAATTTGAAAAATTCGATTAATTAGAAAATTCGTTGTTCGATTCGATGAACACCCGTGTTAAACACTAACCTTTGTTTGTTTAAAGGGATGATTAGAATAACAAATTTAGGAGACTAACCTTTGTTTGTTTGAAGGGATGATTAGAATGAAAAATTTAGGTGGTGGAACACTAACCTTTGTCCGTTCCTTTCACAGAATCTAAGATTGAGTCACACAAAGAATTCATTATTTAGAGACTTCACATCCGCCAACATCAAAAACTTTCACATAGCTTTATGGGGTTGTGACAATAGCAGCTTCGTAAATGTTACGATTAGTGCACCGGGAGACAGTGTGAACACCGATGGAATTCATATCGCGCGGTTAAACGGGCTAAACATCACAAAATCGAGTATTAAGACGGGTGATGATTGCATTTCTTTTGGAGATGGAAGCAAGAATGTCCGTATCGAGAAAGTAACGTGCGGTCCAGGGCATGGCATCAGTACTGGAAGCTTAGGCAAATTTCCAAATGAACAACCGCTACAAGGAGTATGGGTTAAGAACTGCACCATTACCGGCACTGTAAATGGAGTCAGGATCAAAAGTTGGCCTGCTTCATACCCAGGAATCGCTAGCGACATTCATTTCGAAGATATAATAATGAATAATGTAGGAAATCCCATATTGATCGATCAAGAATATTGTCCTCATGATACTCTTATTAGAGAATTCCGACGATGAATTTAAAGTTTTATGCGATATCAAATGCTCTGCATGGGTCTATTTAACAAAGAAATATACGCCCTGTCTAGGCCTAGGCGGGTGTATCACTTTACTACTTTACTGACATGCATTGAATGATATAAGATGAAGTAATATAAGCCAAAGTTCATGACGGAGAGAATTTCGACGATGAATTGAAATTTTTTTGCTCGGCATGGGTCTATTTAACAAAGAAATATACGCCCCGTCTAGGCCTAGACGGGGCGTATCACTTTACTACTTAACTGACATGTAGGCAGAGCATAAACATCAAGACGGCCCGTCTAGGCCTAGATGCCCCGACTTGGGATGGTCGTCTTCAGTATCCGTCTAGGGCTAGACGCCCCATCTGATGTGACTGATTTGACGTTGTACGGGGGCAGGAGTGTGGTTGGAGAAAAGGAAACCTAGACGCCCCGTCTAGGTCTAGACGATCCGTCTACTTGTGTAATATTACCATTTTGCCCCTGATATCAGCCTAGATGGACAGCGAACCAGGGTTAAAATGGAGTTGTTTCTAGAACCAGACGGGGCGTCTAGGTCTAGACGAGCCGTATATGCACATTTAAATTTTTTTGGTATAATTTATATGATTTTGTTTACTTAATACAAACTTTTTGGGTAAATAAAATCATGTTAATTATACCAAAAATTTTCTAATTGTATACAAAATGTTTGTATTAATTATAAAAAATCGTATTAAATATACTTAAAATCGTATTGGATGTACCAAAAAGCCTCATTCTTCCGATTCACTGTCGACCCAGTTAATACTCGGGTTTGGATTTGGCGCGAGATTCATTATAGACGTATACCATTCTAGACGGGGAGCGTACATGTCCAGCCATTGTTCTGCAGCGGCGCTTCGGTAGGTCAACCACAAACCGTTTACTGTAGGCATTGGAAACTGGCCTTCCAGCTTAATATGTATGAAGTGGTTGTTGTTAACATGTGTAAGCGTTATCATTCGTGGTTCTCATCCGTCGGAGGGTTGATTATCGGGAAGAACGTGGAACAACCATCGATGTTTAACAGGTGAACCACGATACCATACCTTTGTGCAATAAGAATCCCAGCGTGGGGGAAGTCCTTCTAGTGAGTGGGGGGGGGGGGGGGCAATGCTCCACTAAATCCCAGATTAGGATCTGACGATGCGTGTAAAGTATCCTTCCTCCCATGCTTCAAATACTGGCACCCAGATCAACGCGTTCTGATCCATCTCCTGTTTAAGGTCTTTTCGAATGTGGCTCCACGCATGTTCTCCCATACCCAAGCCCACAACCACAGACCGAAACCCACAATGACCGTCTGGGCTCACATATTGTATGCACGAGACGTACGGGTGAAACAATGAGGGAAGGTGAGGTTTAAACCGTTTTATTGTTGACACATACTCGTCACCCACTATCAACGGAAAACGTTATCATCTCGAAACTCTCTTTGTTTAGAACTCGTCGAACGGCTTTGCCCCGCTATGGGTTTTTGCGACTTGATGACCGACTGTTGAGTGGCCTGCGACGCGACGTACGAGCTATGGCGGGGGGCATCGTATGTACTTGGTTGGGAACCCTGGGATGGAACGTACAAGCTATTGCGGGGGGTGTCGTCAAATCGAAGTTGTGCTTGCTTTGTTGTTGGTCGTCCACGAGTCGAGTGTTGGACAACCGGTTGTTTCTTGGTGGATTTGGTTAGGGTCAACACCGCTTTAATCTTTCCCAGCAAGCTTTTTTTCTGAGTAGGAGGTGTGACTCTAACTGTTGCGGAACAATGTTCAGCTCTTCTATGACGTCAACGTCATCCGATATCAATTACATGGGGAAAGTTAAGCTTCTGCCAGAAGGTGTCTACGTCTTCGAGTTGAATCGGACGCTCTGCGCGTACGTACTTTTCCAACCTGCAAGCACACGGCAACCCACAGGTGTACCACATCTGACATCCACAAGATGAATGCAAGCGCTGCAACACATCTAGTTTCCTAAGTAGCTCTCCACTCAACAAATCAAGCGCTGTATGGGAAACTTTTCCATGTAGGTGGTCAAATAACGGGTTTTTGTGGTGGTTTATTATTTTTTCGATGCTTTCTCGAAAGCTCCGCCTTATTTCCCCGTATTGTGTTTCAACTATATCCTTGACACAACCTACTATACGGTCCAGTGAGCTCCTATCTTGGACGTATCTCTTTAAATTCGCGTGTTGACTCTCAACTCTGTTTGTGGTACGCTACCCGAAGTTGCGTCTCTGACCAGTCCATGCAAAGACAAACATTTGCTTGTAGTCTTTCAGCCAGTTATCATACACGTAGGTAAACACCCCTAAAATGTATCAATTATTAGTTAAATGTACATGGGTAGGTCATATTTTATTACAAAAACTTACTTGAACGTTTGCACTCCACAAGTCGCTTTTGCAAGTGGCCTAAGTTGTACTCGTATGTGGGTATTAATGGAGACTCACACAATCTCCCCCAGGATAACAAATTTTTTTGCCATTCTTCTTCTGTGAATGCGCTCTTGCAGTGCTTACAAATATTCTGTTGAATGTGAAACCTGCAGAGATATCGAGGTGTTTGGAAAAACTTTAGCACACACGTTAATTAGGGCCAGCTCTCTATCCGTTAGAATAACACGTGGCTCCATACATTCGTCCAACATTGACCTGATCCTCTCAAGCACCCGTACAAAGTTATCACTACGTTCCTTGCAGATAACGGCATGCGCGATACAAAACGAATAGTCGGGGGCGTCATACCAACTATCTGGACAAATGGCATGTTGTATACGTTCGTCTTGTACGTGGAATCGATCAGCAAAACGTGCGGGAACGCACACCACATTTCACTCAAGTAGGGATGAACTAAGAAGATCTCTGTAACGTCCTCTGTTTCGGGTTACTCCCGTGTCCCGTAAATAAATTCGTTTGTAATAAGGATGTTTTCTAGCGACTGCATGGGAGTCAGTCCGTATATTTGTTCGGCCCTAATCGTCTGAACTGCGTTTTGAACGTCTTTCTAAACATGGAAACTTTCAGGGAACTGCTTCCTTATCGTTTGAAAAATTCGATGAGGCTCCACGTTTTGTGCTGTCAACTGCTCGATCATTCTGTATTCGTCAGGAGCAAACCTTCGCACAAACGCGTGGCCCGACAGGTCCTGACAGACGTCGTGGTTATGTTCAGTCTTCCCCCTTTTATTCCCATGTTTCATACGGATGGTCCCGCACAACCAACAGGTAAAACGGGCAACCGGTTTTCTTGCTTCCAGCTTTTCTAACCGTTGCTGTAGTATGCTGCTCATCACAACGGTCACATTCAAGCCATACCCTCCCGGTCCTTCCACCAATTTCCTTTGATCGTCGGGTCACAATAACGAAACCATCCGTCTTTCCGTTTCCTGTGCCCAGTTTTTTAGCTCATCTAGAGAGTTGAAAACCTGTAAAATCGATAGAGTTATGTTAGATTTTATGTTTACTCAACTGCACAACTTAAATATATAATTTTTCATACCGTTTCTGTGAGGTACGGATTGCCTACGCATGGGGGTGCCTCACCACCATATCCTTCACCATCAGGATAGACTTGTTGACCGTACAAAGAATGTGTTGTATTGTAACTTTCGTAACAGTCTCCTCCGTATCCACCGGACCGTGTTGTTGAACATACGAGTATTCACACCCCGTATCCATGATCCGGAAACCCATGTTGCACAGGATAACATGGTGTATCAACTTGGTACGAGTCGTCCACATGGGATATTTCTTCAACGGGAGGAAGCTCGTTCAAATCTAGAAACGGTCTGTTTTGATTTCCTTGTGCACTTGACATAACTTCCTCTTGCACATTAGAGTTGGGAACACCGGTCTCCCCCTAACAATGATATCACCATTAGTAAATAATTAAAACAACAACTAGTTTAACCTAATAACTGTTACCAAATTGGCTTCAAGCACCCATGACTCGCCAGAATACGCCCCAAAGAACTAGTTGCCGTCCCAGTTTGATGACATTTCACCATCTTTGAATGATACCAGATAAAGTAATATAAGCCAAAGTTCATGACGGAGAGAATTCCGACGATGAATTGAAAGTTTTCTGCGACATCAAAAGCTCTGCATGGGTCTATTCAACAAAGATATATACGCCCCGTCTAGTACTAGACGGGGCATATCACGTAGTACTTTGCTGACATGCATGTAGACCACCAAAGTCACTTCAAGACAGGTTGTCTAGGCCTAGACGCCCCGTCTTAGGCTGGTCGTCTTCAAGGTCCGTCTACGGCTAGACGCTCCATCTGATGTGACTGATTTGACGTTGTACGAGTGCAGGAATGTGGTCGGAGAAAAGGAAACCTAGACGCCCCGTCTAAAGGGTGTCTAAATAGGCAGATGTGTCTATGAATATGTAGACCCTATTAAAGTCAAACCACCGCCCTAATCCACACCCCACATCCCACAGTAAAATATTTACAATATTTACAAGCGGAATATGATTACTATCAATATCTAAACAAAAGATGCAAACTTCTAGAAACTAGGAAAAAAATATTCTTACTAATTAAAACTTTTGAATTATCTCTAAACCAGTCCCGATCCAAACCACCCTTTTGATTCTTATTGAAATCGGTAATATCCCTTCAATCCATGGGAAGATGGACCAACCCATGAAAAGTTAACAATAATGGCAATGAACGACAGTATATTTGTCCTTTTAACACTTCATTACACATGATCTAATAATGTAAGCCAAAATAATATAATGTTGACATGATTTACATTACCTTTGATTCATACAAATTATATTAACCAATGAAAAGAAACGAGCTTTGGATGTTTGGCATTGTCAGGTCATTTTTAGGTAAACCTACCAAAGCATAAGTTGCAGAAGTCTCTATCGTGGTTCCAAAGAGTATCTAAAGCTCCAAATTAATCAAGGTGCCGGCAATCATTTTAAAGTGATTTATATAATACATATCAAAGATGAATATGAATTAAAGTTTTTATAAATGAAGGGCATATAAAGCTTTAAATAAATTTCCAAACGTTAATTCATTATGTTTAGAGGAAATTGCACAAAACGTCCTTTATGTTTCCTCAAACTTGCAGGTTCCAGTCTTAATGTTTAAAAGTTGCTAAAAACAGCCTTTAAGTTTATTTTTGTTACGGGTTCAATCCTTACAGCTAACCACGTTATTTTCTTCAGTTAAGTTCCCTTACATGCATAACATGTGAGGGTATATTCGTCATTTTGGTTGATTTTCCACCCACGTCAATTATAAGAAAAAAAAATATTTAAGGTTTAACCTATTTTAAAAAAATTATAACCACAGGGACTAATGTGCAATAAAACCAAACTTTTAAAAACCAAACACCCTCTTTTCCGGTCTTCTTCTCTGGCGACTTCGACGGATTCCGGCGAACCCGGAATTAAGATAGGAATCTTGTTAAGCTAGCCCACTAAGCTGTAAAGATTAACACAGATTTTGATCATGCCAATTAAACTCTTCAGGATTATCATCAGTTGGAAGAATCGGCGCCTTATTCGCATCAGACGGAAACGACAAACGACTCTTCAACCCTAGATACCTCTCACGGAACTCCGATGCCGTCAAATCAGAGAACTTCGTAACGCTGTGTTCAGTAGTCGGATCCAGCAACTGGTGACGCTTAGGATGCCGCAAGTTAGACTTAAACACAATCAAACGGTAATCGTGCTCCTCTGTAGTCGCATACGTTTTACCAAACTTTGTTTAAACTAGGTTTAAACTTAAATATTCTTTTTTTATAATTGAAGTGGGTGGAAGATCAACCAAAATGACGAATATACCCTCACATGTTATGCATGTGAGGGAACTTAACTGAAGAAAATAACGTGGTTAGCTGTAAAGGATTGAACCCACAACAAAAATAAACTTAAAGGCTGTTTTTAGCAACTTTTAAACATTAAGGCTGGAACCTGCAAGTTTGAGGAAACATAAAGGATGTTTTGTGCAATTTACTCTTATGTTTAATGAACTAAAATACATAGAAGAACTTTAAGAAAATGGGTAAAAACTACCTGAAATGCTTGCCTAAATATGTTTGGTAAATAGTGAAAGAATAGTTCCTTAAAAAACTATCTACCTCTATATCGATTTCACAATTCATATTTACAATAAACACTCTCCTTTATCATCTGTAACTTCATCTTTGAAAACCCTAAAATATAGCCAGTAACAACAACTATAATGATAAAAAAATGTATAAAGATGGCTACATTAGAACAACAATATGTTGCCTAGCTTGTATGGCATTGCTTGCTCGAAACCATGCTGTGGTAATCGACATAAAAACCAAAGGTGCTACAGGCGATGGTGTTACCGATGATGGCCCGGTAATTACGACATACATCATTCATCATTATGCATGTGTCTCTTGTTAATGTGTCTTGTTATGGTGTAAATGAAAGCTGTTTTATGAATTTTAGGCGATAATGAGTGCTTGGAAAGAAGCATGTTATCATGGAGCATCACCAAGCACAGTGTTGATTCCACCAGGGTTATATAAGACGCATTCGATTGTATTATCCGGTCCTTGCAAAGGACTGATTGAGCTCCACGCCACCGGAGCCACCTTAAAGGCCCCACCGGAGCTTGCAAAGTTCAACACTACTAGTTGGATCCTCATTAAGTTCGTCAATAGGTTTACTTTGACTGGTGGTACATTTGATGGCCAAGGTCATCAAACCTGGAATAGTACTAAATGCCACGATTCCCTAATGACATGCGAAATACCAGTCGTAAGTCTTCTTCTATAAAATCTTGTAGATTTATTTGTTAACATACCAACATTTATATCAAGGATGAGAGATGGTTATGATTTCAAGCCCTAACATATACATATGCATGTGACAATTCACTGCTAGAAAATAGTACTTCACTAACCTTTGTGATCCATTCTTCAATATTTGTTGTTTAAAGACTAGGGGTGGTGTTCAGAATTCGAATTCGAAAAATTTGAAACTTAACTCAATTCGAATTCGATTATCAAGGTTCGAATTCGAGTTAGTTTGTATCCGAGTCCAGTAATCGAATTCGAATTTATGATTTTCAATTCGATTCGATTCCAGATTCGAATTCAATTTATATATAATTATATATACACACACACACATTTAACTTCTAAACTTGGCAAAAGTATGAATTACACCCATAAGTGATAAGTTTATTATTCATAACATTACCAAACCTAATGACAAATAGCCCATAGTAACTATTTCTAAATTTTTATTTAACTTAAATCGTTACCAGTAACCAACATATCTTATAAATTTTGGTGTTTTGACCTATTGATAAATATGTAGATTATTATATTTTATGTTAAATATAATTAATTTGTAGTAGTTTTAAAAAATGAATGTAAAATAATTTATTGTTTAGAGTGAATTTATACTAAATCAAATTTATTAGAATTCGGTTCGAATTTGATTCGAATTTGAGTTTCAAATACAAATCGAATCTAATACGAATTAAGGTCAAAAAATAAAAATTTGAAAAATTCGATTAATTAGAAAATTCGTTGTTCGATTCGATGAACACCCGTGTTAAACACTAACCTTTGTTTGTTTAAAGGGATGATTAGAATAACAAATTTAGGAGACTAACCTTTGTTTGTTTGAAGGGATGATTAGAATGAAAAATTTAGGTGGTGGAACACTAACCTTTGTCCGTTCCTTTCACAGAATCTAAGATTGAGTCACACAAAGAATTCATTATTTAGAGACTTCACATCCGCCAACATCAAAAACTTTCACATAGCTTTATGGGGTTGTGACAATAGCAGCTTCGTAAAAGTTACGATTAGTGAACCGGGAGACAGTGTGAACACCGATGGAATTCATATCGCGCGGTTAAACGGGCTAAACATCACAAAATCGAGTATTAAGACGGGTGATGATTGCATTTCTTTTGGAGATGGAAGCAAGAATGTCCGTATCGAGAAAGTAACGTGCGGTCCAGGGCATGGCATCAATATTGGAAGCTTAGGCAAATTTCCAAATGAACAACCGCTACAAGGAGTATGGGTTAAGAACTGCACCATTATCGGCACTCTAAATGGAGTCAGGATCAAAAGTTGGCCTGCTTCATACCCAGGAATCGCTAGCGATATTCATTTCGAAGATATAATCATGAATAAAGTAGGAAATCCCATATTGATCGATCAAGAATATTGTCCTCATGATACTTGCAAGGTACATATGAGAAGTTTGGGATTGATTATCCATAACTTCTTATTATAACTATAAACTAGTAGAATTACCCGCACGTTGTGGCGGGATTCGATCGACATCCGTTTGTTTTATTAAGGTATCTATGCGATACTGACACTCGATGTAACAACTGAAAGATGAAACCCAAAACATAATGTCAGAAGAAAACTTTATTAAAATATAGGGGTTTTTGATAACCTTATTAAAGTTTTGGGTGTAAGAATGCAAATTGGTGAAAAAAATAAATAAACCAAGTAAAAGTGTAAATAAAAGTTGCCTAAATTACAAAATAGCAATATTTATCAAGCTACGCATTTTAATATATATATATATATATATATATATAAAAATTAATTAATTGTTTGATTGGTAGTTATATCAAATCATACCAATAGATTGTAAGTTTTAATAAGCAGTAAAAAACAGAAAAAATCAAAAAAATATTACTCAACCCGTCAAAATAAAAAAAAATCGAACATTGACATTTTGTTTATCTATGAATAACAAAAAAAAAATCTTCATTTGGGTGTCTTTAACTAGTCAAATGCTAATTTTTGTGACCTTTTTCGTTTTAAAACTGCTTATTAATACCATCAATTTATTACTACGCTACAAATCTTTGAAAATTCAATGTTTATTTTGCTGTTTTTCTCGTAAAAACAAAACACCCCCTTTGGGCATTTAGTATAGTCACACATATATATTGAGTTAAAGTGAAGTTATCAAATGTGAGCTTTAGGAAGATCAGGGGAATATCTACAACTAAGTTGGCAATGAAGTTTGCTTGTAGCCCAGAGGCGCCATGCGACAACGTGGAGGTGGCCAATATCAACTTGACATTCCACGGACCTGGAGGACGCGGACCAGCTAGCTCTATGTGTTTACATGTGAAGCCCAAAGTCGCTGGTCATAATGTCCCCGAGGTTTGTCCTGGCATGACACAGTAATCAACAATTTGATCTTGATAATCAACCAGGCAGCTAGATGCGGAATTCTTGTACAAAAATACTGCATGCAAAAATTCAGAGATTACTTGTATATGTATTTCTGTGGATGTACATAAGTACGTGTAGAAATATTTCATCTCGATTATTGATGAAGATGGTAACTTTATGTATATTATAAAGTGTTAGATAATGCTTAATTATACCAAACTCGCAGATAATACGTATATACATTTGCAAGTGGGATGAACAGTGGTTTTCTTTTGTTTTTTTTTAGTTTTATTTTTTTTAAGTTTAACCTTTAATTTTCAGCATTGACTCTTACAACCATATACATATATACATTTGCAAGTTGGATGAACATTGGGTTTTTTTGTCTTTTTGTGGTTTTGGTTTTTTTATATTAACCTTTAATTTTCATCATTGGCTCTTATGATCCTTTAATTTTCTAAATACTTTTTAATCGAGTTTTACGTCTTTATTTTTACTTACTTGTCGGTATAAACTTAAAGATTTACATTTCGACATAATTTTTTAGAGTTTTCTCAACTTTTAGCATTGACACTGACAACCTTTTAACTTTCTAAATACTTTTGTAATCGAGCCTTATGTATTTAGCTTTAGTTACACGTGGTATAAATTCAAGTTACGTTTTGACGTAAATTTTATTTTTCCCCAGAAATGAGTCTGGTTAGATACATTAAGTTTTTCAATTGGTTTATGTTCTGATGTATTTTGTTTGGAAATGAGTTGGGTCAAAATTTAAAACATTTTCATTAGACGGTATAAATCTGAGCCACTTTACGTTTCGACACCGCCGCAACGCACGTACCATTTTTTAACTTAAAAACACTATTTTCTTACGTGCTTATTTTTATATACGTGTGATTATAAATTCAAGCTAGTTTATGTTTCGTGTAAATTTTATTAGAAACTATGTCAAGTCAAATATAATACGTTTCCGTGCTTATTTTTATGTACGCTTTCAGTAGGTTTACGTTTTGACGTAATTTTTTTTTCTGGAAACCAGTCAGGTCAAATTAAATGATAAATGACATCCTATGAATTTTTTTTTGAGTATTCTATGCGTACACTTTTACAATGACATACATTTTTGTGGTTTTCAAATATATAGTTGTTAAGTGTGTTTTTTTTACGATTTAATTTTATAACAACCACCCGTAACGCGCAACTTTAAAAAAACGTACCCTGCCACGAAGCGCGGATATAACTTCTAGTTATATCATATATAATAATGTTCCCAATAAATGCAACTATTTTTTAGGATGATCTAGACCATTTAAAGTGTTCAACTTTGAATCTCAGCAATTTAAATTCATTAAAACCTTCTGAAGCAACTGTTACGTACCAATCCCTACGCTCCTCTTCCTTCGGCTTCCTCACAAGTCTGGACCATAGGTGCGATAAAAAACTCCAAAGCCAATTATCACCATCAATATTTCTTCTTATCTTCATTAGTTATCTGAGACATCATCATCATCAACGCTTGTTCTCTCTGGGATCTAATTCGGTCCAAGCCCGTCGTTTTTCCACTGTAATCCATGACTGTCGGAGACGGTGACATTTCGACCACCACGATTACGATTGAATTGACCATAGTCGTTTGTTTTTTTGTTTTTTTTGTTTTGCCATTACAAAACAAACTCTAGGTTGCGGGGAGATGAATTTGATGATTTCATGTTATTTAATGTTATGTTTGCCCGTGTAAGTTGCACTGTGTAGAAAGTAGTGAAGAAAGCATAGAGACATAATTAGACTATTCTCTAAAAGGCCACATATTATTGGAGGTGAATCATTTGCAGGTAATGCTTTAGTCATTTTTCTTATCTCTTTTTTTTGTCACCAACAGATAAAGAGTTTTTTTTTCCATTATGATGTGGGTGGAAAAGTATTTACCATAAATGATTTGATTTTTTACAGCAAGCAAAAATAATTATAACTCTTTCAGATTGTTTATAGCTCTCAAGTTACAATTATGTCAATCACTAATGGTCAAGTGATTCGGTGCAAAGGTAAGAATTTTCTTTATTCTTTAAGCTTTTTATAATCTGATCATGGATGAAAGCATGTAAATTTTCTAATTTAACAGCTGGTGGCTTGGGAAGCTGGAAAGCCAATGATGATCGAAGAAGTGGAGAAAATGGAGGGCCAAATTAAGATCATCTTCACTTCCTTTAAATCCAAAGCAAGTATTCAAATTTTAAATTTCAAATTCCAAATCAAAAGATAATTATTTTATTAATCTCAAGTCTTGAATTACTGCCATATTTTCAGGGGTAAAATCCTGCATTTTCTCGGATTTTAGGACATGAGGCTTGAGGGTAAGTTCATCCTTGTGTCAAATTAGAAAGGGTGTGCAATTTTGTATTAATATGCTATAAATAATCTGATGAATTTGAGTAACATGAACACAAGGTTGTGGAGAGTGCTTAGGTAGGAGTGAGAGATCTACAACTATGGGATCATGTCCTCCCAGTTTTCACAAGAGAATGCAAGGAATGTGCTCACTGTAAGTCCGAAGAGAGCAACATGTGCGATTGTCTCAGGATCAACGCCAACAAGGGAGTCATGCTTCTTGATCAAAAATCCCGTTTTTTCAATCAAAGGAAAAAGATTCCATTTTTTTGGGACTTCTACCATCAGCGAGTACACGGTTGTTCATGTTGGATGTCTTGTAAAGATCAACCCTCTTGATAAAGTTTGTTTCCTCAATTGTGGGATTTCCAAGGGTACATATTTGACCAGAATCCCTTTTGCCTTTGATACATTTGGCTCCCTAGCGCGACAAGCTATCTACTTCTTGACCAGAGTCCAACGGGCCGTCCACAACAATTATTCAGCCCAAGGGGTAGGGGTTTGTCTTTGCAACGTTAGGATTTGCAATTCAAAAGGGGTGGCGGCACAGCTTGTTACCCGTCTACTTTATGTTTTGATGTAACTTGATTAAAGCGATAATAAAATTTTGTCATTCAAAAAAAAATTCCTTTATAGTTCCTTATTATTTATATATTCTTTTTCTTAAAAAAATATGACTGATTAAATGATTTTTATACGGTTGGTGGTGTCTATACACGGTGTGACTTTTAAACGAAAGGGTATGACTTAAATTACTTTTTATAGTTATATATAATATAATAATACGCAAAGTAAGCCCTTTGAAAAGGTGCGACCATTTGATTTTATACCGTTAAATTGGTGATTAATTTACCCGTATGTTGGTTCAAGTATACGTCAGTTCATTTAAAGAGTTTAATCAATTACATATGTGAGAGACTGTTATATATAAAGTCAAAAGGTGTGAGTAAAATGAACTAAAGGGTGTGACTTTAAATAAATGGGACGTAACCAGATTGCTAATTGTATAAGGGTATAATATTAATCACTAGGATTTTGTAATATTGATTACTTGTATTGAAAAAAAGAGGTGTTTTGGACGTGTTTCAATCGTAATGACATACATATTCAGGTACACCTACCTACTAAGATCGTAACTTCAAAAACTCTTTCACTGTTCGATCGAGAGAGTCCAAATGAAACCAAAAAAGTGGATAACGTAATGTATATGGAAGTCTAGAGGTTTGTTACACGTTATCAATCAATTATTTATAAATAAACCAAGATGTATAGAACTTTATTGATTTTGATGATGAATTTATAAGAACTACGTACCATTATATTAATTCTACACTTCTTATTGAGACATTTTTACACATCCAAACATATACAGTTATAAATTTATTTTGAGAAACAAGCCATGACAAACTAATTCTAGTTATTTGTATTAACAAATATACGAAAACTCGTAATAACTAAACCTCGAACAAGAAGAATAGCCTAAAAAGCACAGTTCTTCATTTGATAGAATCGGCCAGATTTTATAGTCGTATTTTCTACCATTTTAGCTTGTTAATCATGCCATGACATCTAGTTCTACATATTTGCGTTACTTTTTACTTTGAGAGTGTTTGAAAGTTGACATAGCATTGAACAAAAAAATGAGTATTTTTGAATTAGTGAGAACCAGACGTGACAGTTGCTGTTCTTAGCAAGCAATCGTCTCACTTTCAGGTAACACACGGAGGGTTTCAAGAGCACGCCCTTGATTAATGAAAAATCCCAAAAAAACACTACCCTGCGACTATATATATTCACTAGAGAAAATGACTAGGCCAGCCTTGAGAGTGGGCGATTCGCACCCCCTTGCCGGGACCTGCTTTTCTTAGGGGCTAAATTTAATTTGTTTCTTTTATATATAATATGTATAGAATACATACTGTCTAAGAATACGATGTGGTTCATTGCTTAAGTACCTTGCTTTCCTTTCAGACAAACACATAGGGGTGGGTTCGAGTCTTTTTTTTTATCCATTTTCACCATTTCATGTCTTTTCCAATGCAGCTTTAGTTTTCATTAGTATTATGTTAATATGTTCTTTTATATCGAACATGACAACCCATATGGCAAGCCTGAAGCCCACAAACGGATATCTTTTAACTTTGGAGATTTTTTTTTCCTATTTTATATTTAGTAATTGAATAATATCTAACTAGCATTTGATTTGGATTTTATTTATTTCCTTATTTGTGATGAACTCTATTAATGTTTTTTTGTTTGCATGAGAAACGAATGAACCAAATACAATTTTGATAATTACTGTTAGGGCTGCAAACGAATCGAACGAACATGAACAACAACGCTTTGTTCATGTTCGTTTGTTAAGGAAATACATGTGTTCACAAAAACCCCATGAACACTCACCGAACGAGATTTTATACATTCGTTAGGCCCTACAGGCCTTTTTCAACTCGTACAAAGCACTTGAATCCTCAGGACCGGCTTTGTATACGGGCACATTTTTCTGGGCTCGGACAGGGTATATGAATTCTCATGGCCGGCCCCGAAAATCAAAATTGAAATTGAAACAAACTCAAATAACTAAAAATTAGGACATAACATAACTCATAAAGACTCAATTATCTCTTTTTCGTTTTTCATTTAACTTGATCCCCAAGTCATGGAAATCTGAAATTTAGTGCATTTGTAGGCGGTGAAAGTGGATGCATTGCATTGCATTGTATATATTCTTAATTAACCTAAACTAATATTAGTCATTGAACTATCAAATTTGGGTCCAATCTATTAGGCAACTAACTAACTAACATATTTGGTAATTTAAATAATTGAAGAATGTATATATGTAGTTCCGTAAAGAAACTTGGCACCTTCTATTAATTAGGTCTTTTATGTTTTCAATAAGTTGCCTCTCTTCCATCTAAAACTTTGTCATTTCAATAAAACAAAAAAAGGTAAAGCGCAATATTTGAAAATCGATAATTTGAATTTTATTAGAAAATGGGTAAAATAAATTCAACTAAAAGCACAATATATAGCTTGTCCCTTATAGCAATGATTGTAAGTTATAACCAAGCTGGTGTTATTGATGTAAAAACTGAAGGTGGCAAGGGAGATGGCATAACCAATGATGGCCCGGTAACAAAACATACATCTTTTTTATTCTTCATGTGTTTATTGATGAGTTATATGTTTTAATGCTATTAAACTTGTGCACACGCGCACGCGCGCACACATAGATAATCACAATGTGTTTACATTTTCTGTAACATTGAAATAAGGCGATTATGAACGCTTGGAAAAAAGCATGTGCTGGAGCACCACCAAGCTCGTTGTTGTTGCCACCAGGGACTTACATGGCATTTCCTCCCGTTGTATTGAGCGGTCCGTGCAAAGGTCCGATTGAGATAAAGGCCACAGGAGCGACCATAAAGTCTCAACCGGAGCTCGAGAAGTTCCAAACCGATACTTGGATTCGCATCATATATATCGATAGTTTGACTATGGCTGGTGGTACTTTAGATGGCCAAGGACATGGATCATGGAGGAATGCCAAATGCAAAAACTGCCAAAAACCAATTGTAAGTGTTTCGCTGAAACGTATATATTTCACTACTAAACAAATGAGCATCACCAACGAAATATTTTATTAGTTAGAAAGCTGTCAGTGAAGCGGGTTACCTATGATAATCCATCGATGATACGCCGTTGGAAACATGAGCGTGGATATGTGTTTCACCGAAAAATATATATATTTTCACTACTAACAAATGAATATCGCCAACGAAATATTTTATTAGTTATAAAACCGTCAGTGAAGTGGGTTACTATGATAATCCATTGATGATATGCCGTTGGAAATATGAGCGCGAATATTTGTTTTCTAATGGATTGCCAACATGATTTACAAACAGAACCAACAGTCAACACGTTAGTGACGTAATACCAACAGTCTAACGACGACTTGCTACCTACGAATTACCCACATAATTTTTAAACTGTTACCAACGGTCAGCCCATCAGTGATACTCATTTGTTTAGCATTGTTGGTTTTATCCTGTTAAAGTTTCAAAGTTCCTGTTCAGAATCTGGGATTAGGTTTTGTCAAGAACTCATTGTTCAAAGACATAACGTCTATCAATAGCAAGTACTTCCACATTGCTATACAAGGTTGTGACAACACTAAACTCGAACACCTTACCATTGATGCACCGGCAAACAGTGTGAACACCGACGGAATTCACTTCGGCCCAATAAACGGGCTCAACATCACAAATTCCATTATAAAGACGGGCGATGATTGCATCTCTTTCGGAGATGGAAGCACAAACATCCGTGTCGAGAAGGTGACATGTGGTCCGGGACATGGGATCAGTGTTGGAAGTTTAGGAAAAAACCCTAATGAAAAACCTGTACAACGAATCTGGATCAAGAATTGCACCATTGCTGGAACTGATAACGGAGTTAGGATCAAAACCTGGCCGGGTTCTTACCCAGGAAACGTTAATGATGTGCATTTCGAAGATATTGTCATGGATAAAGTGGCAAATCCCATAATTATCGATCAAAATTATTGCGCTGGTCATGTTTGCCAGGTATCAAGCATAGCTACGCACCTTCACTAAATATTGATATTTTTAGGGTAAATATTACACTCTTTAGACATTGAATTCATTACCTCCTTCTATTTAAACTTTTAGTGTAAGCTTAGTTTCAAATACCAAATGAGTTAAAAAAAATAGTTTGTATTTATCCATTTTTACTGACTAACTATTTCTTTTATTTTTATTAATATACTACTACTATTGAACTTTAATTTGATATATATATATATATATATATATATATAAGATTAAGATTATTTGTGAACAACTTCTTGAGAATGAACTAAGTGAATTAATCATGGCCTTTAATCATTTTTTAGATTAAAATAGTAAGATTGATATTAGTTAAGTACTTTTAATTAAAAATCCCTTAATGTTCACATCTCTTAACTCTTTCTCTGTCTCTCTCTCTCTCTCATTTTTAACTATTTCTTTATTATTTTAATTATAAGAGATTAAAGGGCTAATTTTTATTTTTAAATAAACTCTGAGTTCTTTTTAAAATTAAATATTAAACCTAATTAAATTATCCTTTTTATATATATGTATACAGGTCAGTATATACAAGACTTATACACTTGTGTATAATTACATCTTGTTCCCATATGTCTGTATAAACCAGATTTATACACATGTATATTATTCAAGTACATATGTTTATAAACTGTACAGATGTGTATAAACTAACATATGTGTATCTTGTATAAACTAATACTATCGAGACTATACATATGTGTATACACTAACAACTGCGTATCTGGTATATACGGAAACTAGCAAGATTTTAGGAATTTTGATTATATTGTTTAATAAATGCAATTTACAAAAGACGCAAATACTATTCTGTCAATTATATTAAAGGTAAGTTACAATATTATAATTACAATCATGTCATTGTTTAAAAATCTCTAGATAATATAATCCAGTGGCTCAGATTAGTTCACACAGTTTACTCTCAACCTAGTGTTCACTCTAGAACCCTACCCTATGCATTATATATATATATATATATATATATATATATATATATATATATATATATATATGGAAGGTTCATTTACGAAGAAATTTCATGTGAGAAGAAAAAGAAGAAAGAATATAATGATAAAACATCAAATAGTTTATAACTTCTCTTATTAATTATGTTATCTCTCATTAATAAAAGAAAAAACATTATATCATACATATTTCATTATTTATCCTAAATATATCTTATACTTATCGGAATTTACCCTACACACATATAAATTTACCCTACACATTTCAAAATTTATCATACACATACTAAAATTTATTCTACACATGTCGAAAATTGTCCTTCACCATAAATTATTTTATCTTAAAAAGTTATTAAAAAAATGAGTTATAAGTTTAATTAATTAGCTAATTAATAACAATTATAGATTTACCTATATGACCTTTTTCATAATATTAAATACACACAATAAATAAAGTAAATATAGAATTTCTATTGGTTTAAAAGTTATTATTTTTATTCTTACAAAATTTTTCTTTTCATTTGAACTCTCAACTTATATATATAATATATATATATATATAATGTGTGTGTGTGTGTGTATATATAATATACTATTTCTATTAAACTTTAATTTAATAACAGAATTATAAATTAGGATACATAACAATTTATTGTATTTAAAAGAATTTTTTTTATTTAAAATCAGACAAAATATTGAATTTGTGAACAAAAATTTATTTAGTACAAAAAAAGCTACGTATTTATGAGACTAAATACTTTTTTCACTGGCCGTTAAAACAACGGAATTAAACGACCAACATTGAAAACATGTTTTAATTGTTCCAACAAGTAGATTAAATCTAAACTATTGAAATTAACCGGCGCGCTAAGGCCTTCGGGAATTTGAACGGTTTTAATTGTACTTGTTTTAGAGCAAATAATAAAGAAAACACAAAAGTTAGTTGAAATATTATATATAAAAAAAATACTGACACATGATTGAATCGTTGAAAAAAAAAACCTGTAAAAAAGCTAACGTCTAAACATTTACAAATATTAGAAAAAAATGCAAAAATAGAATGTAAAAGATCAATTATTTTTACAAAATGTGATGTGGGTTTCGAACATGTGGCCCGCCGATGTAGAACTAAGACACTCTTCATCAGGCTAGGAAGCTGTTTGGTTTATTGCTTACTAGGTTTAAAACCGTGTATTATATCAGTTAAAATAAAAAAAATATTAAACAATTGCTAATAAACATTTAAAAGTTATAAAATGATATTTTAAGACAATCGTTTCTGAAAATTACCTATAAAAAATAGAATACAAAGTAATGAAATAAAAAATAAATGTGAAAAAAAATCTTGGTGTGACACTATGAGATGTACCGCAAGTAGTTAATTATTTATTAGATATAACTTACTATTTTACTAACGTATAGTTGAGTAAAGGTATCCATCCTACAAAAGCCCTCAAATCTAAGGATGGTATAAAGACACAATGGATCACAAGATATAATACTATGGATCGCAAAATATAAAATAATTCCGAGGAAAAAAGACGCAATGAATCGCAAAAAACAAGAAAAATGATAAAAAAACAATGATAAATAAAAAGACACAATGATCTAAATAAATATTTTAAAATCTACAAACCAAAATTCTAAAAAGGAAAAGCTAAAATCTAAGGTTGTATAGTTTAATGAAATGATTCCAACACTACAAGAAACCACTGGTTTTAGCGGCAACACCATTAGCGGCGACAGGCCAAGTGTCGCTGCTATTGGTCGATCCGTGTCCCGGGCCCTCAGACCAAACCCCAGCTGTTGATCATTTTCTAGGACGGTTGAGGATTCAACAGGCAATAGCGGCGACAAATATTAGACCATTAGCGGCGACGCCGTCTCCGCTAAAGGTCCCTAAACCACAATAAACCCTAGGCACACAAATGTTATCCAGGTTCAACGAGTAGCGGCGACGGTAGTACCAATAGCGACGACAGGGTGTCGCCGGTAATTGTCTTGACGTACAGACCCAATATCAGCGCATTTCTTCCCTCCTTCTTCATTTTCCCTCGACAAAAACGCCTGAGCTCCGTCGGAGACACCCATCTTTTGACCAAATCGGTTAGTTTAACTCTATTTATGTTAATTTCTTCTCTACATTTGTTATATACATGTTATAGGCTTTAATTTTTGCTCGTTTTTGCGTATTTTTGTGTTTGTTGAATATAACTCAGATCACCACCACTCTTCTCCGGTCACCACCATCATTTCTCCGGCACCACCTCTTCTTCGCGGTCTTCGTATCCTTGAAACTTAAAAAAAAAGGTTAGTTTTATATGTATTTTTTTAAGTTTAGAAATTGTATAATTTTTTGTTTAGGTACGTAAATGTGTTTAATTGGGCAAACAGTCTTACTAGCTGAATCTTGTAAAGAGCAAATGAAGTAGTTCTGAATATTGTACTGTTAGTTTTATTTTGTGAATTATAATTAGTTTAATTTAATGATGAATAAACGTATACAAACAAAAAGACATTATATATATATATATATATATATATTTTATATATATATATATATATTTACATTTTACAATTTGAAACAGTCATTTGAATATGTACTAGTGATAATAAAATAGCCCATTATATTATCAGAATCAAGAAGATCCTGAAGATCACATTAGTTGGTATAACCGAAACTTAATGTTTGATATTATTTAGACATAGTAATCTTCTGATTGGAGGATATAATAACGAAGTCCTATGACCTTTGATTTCTTTACTTAGTTTTAGTATCTCTGGGAGTAATTACTCCCCCGGCCCATTAAAGAATAATATATATGATATTATGTCACATATGTAGTATTCATATGTTTTAAGCTTAAAGTTACGTGTGTGACATCTAATTTTTCTTCTTTAAAGGTTCTTGATTTACATAAATTAGCAAATGATCTCTTCTAATTTTAATCAACTTAATTATAAATCATTAGTAAATTTTGATTTCAACATCTCGTTTTTGTGTATTTTTGTGATTGTGGAATATAACTCAGATCACCACCACTCTTCTCCGGTCATCACCATCATTTCTCCGGCACCACCTCTTCTCCGCGGTCTTCGTATCCTTGAACTTTAAAAAAGGTTAGTTTTATATGTATTTTTTTAAGTTTAGAAATTGTATAATTTTTTGTTTAGGTACATAATGTGTATGTAAGGATGAATGTTTGTATGTAAAATATATAATGTAGGTGTGTTTGGTAAAAAATATGTATATGTATTTGTTGATGTAGATGTATGTAAGGATGAATGTTTGTATGTAAAATGTATAATGTAAGTGTGTTTGGTGAAAATGTGTATATGGAAATCTATGTATTTGTTGATGTAGGTGTATGTAAGCATGTATGTGTGTATGTAAGTCTATGAATGAATGTATCAAGTTGTATGTTAGTATGTAGGTGCATGTAAATGATGAACAATTGTGCATCTAAATGTTTGCAATTGGTGAAAAATGTTTATGCTAGTATGTATGTTTATATAAAGTATGCAAATGTGTATGTAAGTATGTATAAATCTTGTGTATTTGTTCAAAATGTTTGTTTATAAGTATGTATATGTGTTGGTAGTATAAATTATGTTTAAGTTTCATGATTTCTATGTTTATGGTTATGTTTGAAAAAAAATATGTTTAACTTGATAATTTCTATGTTTATGTTTAGGTTTGAGAAAAAAAAAATATTTAACTTGATAATTTAAATGTTTATGTGTAGGTTTGGAAAAAAAAGTTTAACTTTGATAAACACTTGTTGAAATATTTATCTGAATATGAGTTACACTTGTTGTACTTATCATTAATTTCTATTAGATACACATGCTGTAACATTTGCAACTTTTTAGGAATCATGATTTCGGTACTGTTGATATTTGCTTATTTGATGGCCGATCTGGCCCCATGGGGACATGGGGGAGACGGCGTCGGTGATCCACCGCCTCCAAATCATTTTTTAGAGGCACGCACGAGCTTGATGGTAATTCTTTTAATTATTTATGTTTTAGTTATTTTAGTTGTTATGTTTATTATTATAAATGTTGTTACTAATTATTTATGTTTTAATTGCAGCTGATCCCCCGAAGAGGGTTAGGGGGAAAGCCAAAAACCAAAAACTCCGTCGTATGGTTAAGGCGAGGGGGCCCGTATCCCTAACATTTGAAAGGGATGTCACGTTTACCCCCGTTGGAGAAGAAAGAGATATGTTTTCAAGAGAGGCCGGTTCATTTATGTGCGGTCCATTCCGTTCGATAAAGTTGGATGGGATAATGTGGCACAACCGTACAAGGAAGCGCTCATGAACCACTTGAGGGTAAATAAGTTATATGCATATAATTTGCCGTCGTTTAAAGGCCGTTTGCAGCCGTTTCACGGGTCGTTAGACTTAATTTATAATAATATTTTACCTTTTTTATTGAATTTGTAGGAAATGTTTAACTTTGACGAAGTTGAACAGGATCTACAAGCAAAAAACTTAAAGGGTGGAATCAAGAGTTTGCTTATGAAGAGGTACTCTGACCGCAAACACGATGGAAGCAATTATTTGAGCAATACGGAGGGTACCAGGATGTTGAACAAGCAAGGGAATACCATCCCGTTGATATGCCCTATGATAACTGGTTGAAAGCCGTCGACGGATTTTTAAACGAAAAATATATCAAACGATGCGAGGCCAACAAGGGTGTCCGTGCGAAACAACAATTCCCATTCCGCGGGGGGACGGCGTCATACGGTAGCACAGCCTACAAAAATATAATGTTTTATATATGTGTTTGTATAAGGTTTTGTTTATTTAATATCTAATCTAAGTTTAATGTTCAACAGGATATAGATTGGGTACCTACGTACGCAAAAACCCACCAGGATAAGGAGGGGCATTGGGTTGACCCGGTTGCCGAACAGAACTTCGTAAGTATTTCTTTTAAGTATATTTTTCTATAACAAACAAATATATATATATATATATATATTATATATATATATATATATTTAATCATCTTCGTAATATACAGTGAAACTTACAACAGGCCACAAACGAGTGGCACAGTGACGGTCCTCCATTTGCCCCATTTCAGGAAGCCTTGGGAGAGCGGAGAGGATGGTACCGGGGGATGGGGCATAAACCTTCAAATACGCCCCCGAACTTGTCGGCTTCCTAACCTGAGACTCAAGAACCCTTTTCTGAGGTAAACTACACAATTTATAAAATGATAAACGAACACATGTTTCCTTGTTAAATATATGTTGGTAGCGTCCGCTAATATGCTAAGATACGTTTTGATATTTATTATTGTAGGGATTTGTTGACAACTTGTTCCAAAGCCCGGCTTTCCTGAATTGACTTGACAGCTACTTAAGTTCAAAAGGAAAAGAACCGGCAGACAACGACGATTGTTATAACCCTTATTTCAATAACGAAGAAGAGGATGATGAAGATTAGGATGATTTCAAAGTATGGGTAGTTATTTTTAACGTTTTTACGCATGTAGGATGATAATGTAGGACGTAACTGTTGTTTGAAACTGTATTACGTTTTGTATATGGTTTTGGTGTTTAATATATTTGAATGTAGCTGTAATCAGGTTGTGTTTTGAAACAGGTTGCGTTTTTTCGACCCGAAACAGGTTTGGTAGCTGTATATAGCTGTTGTATTAAAAAAAATTGACTTTTAGCGGCGACACATGTCGCCGCTATTGATTGTCCGCCAAAACCACTAAAGACAAAATAGGGCAATAGCGGCGACGGTAACCTTTAGCGGCGACACGAAGAGCAATAGCGTCCCAGCAATAGCGGCGACGCTTTAGCGGCCACGTGTCGCCGCTAGGTTAATAGCGGCGACAAAAGGGACTAATAGCGGCGACAAAGGTCGCCACTAAAAATAGCGATTTCTTGTAGTGCAATGACGCGAGTTCAATTAGAATACTTTTGATACCTTTGTCACGAGTTCATATTTTTAGGAGATCATGTATTTAAACTTTTTTTTTGTGTATTTAAATCCATCTTCTTAGTTTCACTAAAATCTAATTTATGTAACGTAAAATATGTAATTCAAATAAATTATTAGAAAATGCTAATAAACTTTTCTAAAAATAATTATACAAAATATTAATTGAAGTAGAAAATAATAACGTGATTGATCAATATTATATAACTATACTTAATAAATTAATTAAGATAAATTAAAACAATAATAAATTAATTAAGATGAAAAGGAAATTGATGGATAATTACTATAAAAATACAATGGTTTATTACTTAAAGATGGATAATGTGAATTAATTTTTAACAAAATTTATTAATTATGATAAATAAATTGGTATAATAAAATTAGCTGGAAAAACAAACTAGACGTCCTAATTAAAATTGTGTCAGTATTTACTTATTTATTAAAAATAATGATATACTGTGACCAGGGATCCACATCTCCTAGCACACTTTATCCATTTAATTTTATCCAAATCAGCCGTTGAAAAAAATGCTTAAAATACGAAATAATAATAATAATAATAATAATAATAATAATAATAATAATAATAATAATAATAATAATAATAATAATAATAATAATAATAAGAGCAATCAAAATATGAAGAATTATAATTATCACAGTAGAAATTATATTTTCTTACATGTGTCCCTCTTTATATGTATTTTCTTATTTTTTTCATTAAAACCAGTGCTTTTAATTTGTGTTAACAATAAAAGATTTCATATATCCAACGATTTCACTAATGAAACATGTTAACCATTAATTTTACTTTTTCATCGACAACGAAGACACCATTTGATATATTTTCGTTTCTTTGATGGTCAAAACAATATGATAGATTATGACTGATGTTCTGATTGAAACTCGGATAAAGAGAACAAAGTATGTAAGCTTATTTTGTTTAGTATAGCAATAATAATAGTTAGAAAATCAAAATTTGAATTTGTCTTTAATGGTTATACACATAATATTATTTTATAAATAATACAAAACCTGAATTTGTCTCCTTAGTTTCGTATATAAATGGTCTGAGAATCCCAATCCATAATCTCTTATAAGACAGCCTAAATGCAAAATATAACCATATCATGTGTACTATATATGTAATTTAGTCTACATATAAATTACGTTTATAAATTACGTTTATATCAAGGGAACATCAAGAACTCAGGTGGCGTTGAAACTTAATTGCAGCGCAGGGTCACCATGCGACAATGTGGAGTTAGCCGATAAACTTGACACACAGCGGAGGGCAGGTAACTACCACCTCTCGATGCGCTAATGTCAAGCCTAAACTCGTGGGTCAAATAATCCCTCCGGCTTGTCCATTTAACGTGCCAAACCATACAACAGTCTGATGTGAACCACCAACTGGCCAGCGTCATGCGAAAACTCCGGTGTGTAGAATGACAAGGGAATATGGTTAATGATTATGTTATAAACTTCTCATATTACACGATTAACTTTTAAATTAACTAAATATAATTTATAAATGTGAACATTTTACCCTATTATATATACTTATATATATATATATATATATATATATATATATATATATATAATAAGTAGCATCTAGACTCTCGTACCGTCAATATTGTTTCCTTTACGCAAAAGGATCTCACATAATTGTTTTTGGTTACCCGGGTAAAGACTTTCCAGGATGTCACCTATTATGGTACTACTTCTATGTGAGCGCACTTAAGTGTTGAGTTCTCTTCCATCCATAATCATTGCACCTAATACGTATTGGTTATATCTAAGGCAAGACATTTCTTATAGCCCAATATCGCATAAAATAAAACATAACGATATAGAATTTGCCTAGGGTGTCAAAGATACATCCTCTCGGGATCAGTGGCAGACCCATGAATTATTTGCTGGGGTGCGGATGAGGGGTTCAACCATATTTTATAAGGGGTGCGGTCGGTTTTTTGCGTAGAAAATATAATAATTTTTTTTCAAGGAGTGTGCCCGCTCACCCACCATAACATATAGGTCCGCCCCTGCTTGGGACTCATTGTGCCCGATAAGGTTTCCCCCGCTATACTAGAAGGAACATGACATGAGTGATCTTATACCATCTGTAATATCTGGCTTCTCGTACTACTGCTGCTACTACTACTATTGTCCTTTATGCTCACGAGTAGCTTATGAATATGTTTTTGGTTGACCGAATGAGGACTTCCCAATATGACAATCATCTTCGTAATACTCCCACACTAGCATGGTTAATTAAGGAGCTTTGCTCTCATCCACAGCCATTGTATCTTGGTTATATTTGAATTGGGACATTCCTTAAGATTCAGTATCACTCATGTGAACATAGCATTACATAAGATAGAAGAACGATGTGAGATTTACCTTGTGTGTCTCTTATAAATATGTAGCTTTTGTTTCCAAAACTTGTAAACTTTAAAAGCTTTTGTGTATTTATTAATACAATAAAGTTAATGAATTTGTCGTTATAGGTGTCCAAGAAGATCGTTGCTATAGCACCTCTAGGTTCAAATAAATGTTTTTTTTTTTTTCAAACAACAACTTTTATAACCAACAGAGCCCGCTAACAAGGAGCTAGCAACAAGCAAACAACATCACAAAACAGATTACACATCAAAATACAACCAGTCAGACCAAGTCGGAGACCGCGACTTGGCCCGATTTTTAATCCAAAGAAAGCTATAAGTCTTGACCTCCCCACAAAGCTTTTCCACCTTGACGTCGGCATCATGACATACCACTTTGTTCCGCGAATTCCACAAAACCCAGCATGCCACAATGACAGTAGCATGAATCACTCTTCTTTTCCTGTCCGAACATTGCACGTACCCATGGTAGTCCATGTTCCCGAAAACGATTTATTGCGTGGAATTGCCGGCCACAATCTAGGGGTGAAGTGAATAGCTGCTATAAGTCTTCTCCATAAACTACTCTCCTTTACTCTAAACCTCTACCACCACTTCGCCAAAAGAGATAAATTGGAAGTTTTGAGCGTACAAAGACCAAGACCTCCTTTTCTCTTAGGCTTGGTAACCAGATCCCAAGCAACCCAATTCTTTTTGAATCTATCCCCCGTAGCTCTCCATAAGAAGCTCCTCCTCTTGGCCTCTAAAATATCTATGGGCGCTTTATTCAGAGAGAAAAATGATAATTGGGAAGGCATTCCATCACCGACTTTAAAATGGTTAACCGACCCCCTATAGAATTGGAATTAGGCTTCTAATTTACCAATCGACCATCAAACATGTCTATCACCGGTTGCCAACTATTTATTATATATGCATCTTCCTGCCAACTTTTAACCCCAGATAGTGGTGATTGTTTTGTATGGAAAATAGAATACTAGTGTGACCGTGTTGGGACACGGTTAGAACACATGTAGTGTTATAAACAACAGATATCAGTTGATCAATGTTGATGGCGGTCTATCGTTACTTTTGTAACATTTGTCGAAAACGGGTTTTACCAAACCCGCTCCGTTTGTAATCGAATATCAAGTTATAAATGTGTCGTTGCCTATTTATGTTTATTTTAATTTTTAATGATACATAATTAATAAACAAATTAAACCATAAAAGTTATAATTGATAAAAAGTATAAATAAAGTAATAAAAAATAAAATGGGGTTGCCGGGACTCGAACCCGGGTCAGCCAGGTTGTAAACTCCAAAGACTTAACACTCACACGCATAACCATTCCGCCACTTGTTTGTTTTCTGTCAACTCTAGGAAACAAATAAATCTTATAAACAAACATAGATTAACCGGTTGCGCCAACTGAAAACCGAAATCGGCTATTCAACCGTCTAAAACGTTTGAATAATCGCGAATTCAGGTTTATAACCGATGCACCGACGATTCTAATCAATTCGGACTTGAATTGACTTAAATTCTGATGATGATGGGTTTTAGAACCGAAAATATCCCATAATCTGAATTACTGCAATCAAAGATCTTCTCGCGACTCAGAAACATTCCACAAACCTACCATTTCACTTTCGTCATACTTTCAGTTCATCAGAAAAGTTTATTTTACTCGCCGGAAAATTCTGCAAGTTCACCGGAAAACCGTATTCTTCATCAAAATGGTAAGTCTTTCAATACCGTCGTAGTCTATCAATTGTTAAGCTGTTTCTAACTCGGACATATCAATTGAAATCGAATTCAGACGCTGCTATCGGATAATTCCAGTTCGCCAGAAAATTTCTGGAAATCTTTATTTTCATCTGTGAATCGGTAAGGACATTCAAACACTCTGTTAACGTTTGTTTATCACTTCAATTCCACGATTAGCTAATCAAAACGGTTAATTGGCTTGCTCAGTTGAAGTTCATAAAAACAGAGACCGACGCTTTGCCGGAATTCTGAAATAAATCGTTCACCGGTATGTTTACTTCTAATTATCGCCTCTGCCATTTCATATTAGTCTGTACAATGTTTATCAATCGAATTAAACAAGATATAACGGTGTAATCCGCTGTCTGTAAAAACTAACGAGGAAGATGAACTGCGCTAACAATATAAGGTTAATTAAAATTGGTACTTTAAACGGGTTAGACACACAGTCCAGCGGTGGACTGTGTGCAAATTATACGCACACGCCGCGAGTTCGATCCCTGATACACGCACCCTATATGTAATAAAAACGTTTTATTTTTCTAACTGAACCGGGTTAATTCACGTTAGTTGTTAAGTATAATAAAAATTGGTATATTAACCAAGTTAGACACACAGTCCAGCGGTGGACTGTGTGTAACGTTAAAGCACAGGTCCCGGGTTCGAGACCTGTAAGTGGCACCGGTTCGATGAATTAAAATGTTTTTGAAAATAGAAGAATTTTGGATAAATTGAGTTAATATATAAGTATAATTAAAAACAGAATTATTTCGGGTTAGACACGTAGCTCAGTTGGTAGAGCTGCGTGCACACGTACGGGAGGTCTCGGTTCGAGCCTCACCCAGCGCATTTCAATTACACAATAAACCGGTCAAACAGTCAAAGTCAAAAAGTCAACGGTCAACCCAAAAAGTCAACATATTTTTATATTTTTAATTATTTAATTTAATTTAAAAATCAATTAAAAATACTTAAAAATAATGTTTTTAAAGATAGGATATAGCTTTAAACTCGTAAAAATATATCTAAAAATTTTATTAAAATCCTTAATAAAATCCACTCATTTACTATATTTTTCCGTTATTATTTAGGTTAGTAATTCTCGTTGTTCCGCTCTTCCAACTCGTGCGCATCTCACCATCTCCAATCAAACGCACCCAATGTGAGTGAATCTTTACAAATTCCCCGTTTTAATCACGTTTTGGGGTGTATCATGTGTCTTGCTATTTAATATATTTAAATCATTGTGCATACATCATATCATGAACAAATGTGTATACAGTTTGATCAAATTATTTGTGTGGTTATTGTTGGATTCAATTTATTATTTTCAGTACATGCAATTTCATAGGCCGCCACTCTCCATTACATTATGAGCGTTGAGCATGTTCCCCATTACATTATGAGCGTGAACCTGGCGTGCCAACATATGATCGGCTCCGTTTGATTGAGCCTTGATCGCACAGACATTTATCATTTTCAGTACATGCAATACGATCGGCTCCGTTTGATTGAGCCTTGATCGCACAGTTTTCATTCATGTTATTTATTGTATGATGTTGGTATGTTATTGTATGTTATTGTATGTTATAGTTGTGATTGTTATTGCTACTGTTGGATTATTTACATTTGCTCACTTACGATTATGCACAATTTTTCATTGATAAACTAATAAGAAAATCAATAATAAATGTTTATCTAACAAGGTTCACTCGCCAACTTAGGTTGACCCAAAAACCCCCCATTTTTACACATGATACAGGTGAACCAGCTGCAGCAAGAAACACATAGGATTGGACTAGAAGAATAAAATGATTTAGAGCTTGGAATTGTTTTGTTTGGTTATTTCCTTTGTATTGTATGAACATGTTTGGATTATTGGGAATGTAATTTTGACTTTAATAAATATGAAATATATTAGTAAATATCATGAGCTTTGGTGATAACCCAATTATGCCCCGACTCTTATTCCGCTGCGGGTCGGGGTGTGACAGATTGCTATCAGAGCCATGACTATAGGGATATAGGATAGGTTATTAGACCCTTAGAGCCTATACTATAGTTGATTAGAGTTATAAGATTTTTGTGTGTTACATGCCAAATTTCATGATGTTTATATGTTTTATGTTAAATGTTACATTCAATGTTATGCAAGCATGTTCATAAGTATATATTATCATATAATGCCTATCATGAATCATATTCTCATAACATATCATATCCATGAAAGCACACACCACATCATGATTGCTTTTACAATGATTTTTGTGTTTTCAAATCTCATCAAAGTGAGTTCTCATGACGGGCATGTAGTAACTGGAAGGGTACCAGTACCGGTAGTCGGAACGTCCTGTCTAGGCTGGCATTCGTATAAATCCAAAATAAAGGACCAGTTTGCCTACCTGGGACTAACGATGAGAGTACGAAGTACCTATTAGGCCAAAGCATGCTATACCAAACGTCGTGTGAGCTAACCCCACTTTGAGTTGTCATTGTGTCTACACCTGGACACATTCCGACCATACATCTCGTAAACATATTTTGTGGTTTGCATTTGGGTGATACGAGTGTTAAATCGCCAATACTAATGTGAATCCTACCAAGCCAATAGTCATGGGGGCCCACATGAACTATACAGGTGAAGGTATGGGGGACATTTGAGGCCCAACATGAGCAAACCCAAGACATCCTATGGATGTAGTTGCATTATTGATATTTATGTTATTTTCATTTTCTTAAAGACACATGACACCTAAAAAGACTCCATAAACTCACAATCTTCTTATGTATGTTTCTGTAGATGTCGTCTAGACAACAACGAGGGGGTAAAAGATCAGGAAGGTCTCACGAACGCTTGGCCACACAAATCGCGAAACAAATGGCCGCGGTGCTTCCTGACATTGTGGTTCAGGTACAACAAGCTCTCGCCACAAATCCCACTAATCCTCCCCAACAGAATGACCAGAACATCGGCAACCCTCCTACCAGTAAGTGCTCATACAAACATTTCAAGTCTTGTGATCCTCCTAAATTTGAAGGGACCGAAGGTGTCACTGCTCTCCTCCATTGGTTTGGGGAAATGGAAAACACCTTCCTCAACTGCGATTGTCCTGAGGATCGCAAGGTTCGATACGCCACCGGGAGACTATTTGGAGTAGCTCTCACCTGGTGGAATACTGAAAAGGGGAAAAGGGGAATTGATGATGCAATGGCCTTAACTTGGGAGGAATTAAGGGAAATCATGACTAGGCGTTTCTGTCCTAGGAGTGAAATTAAAAAGTTGGAGGACGAATTTCATTCTTTAAAGCAGAAGGAGGGAGATCATACTTCCTACAACAAGAGGTTTTTAGAATTAAACCAAATGGTCCCTAACTTGTTCACCCCAACTTATCGTTTGATCGAGCATTATATTCGAGGACTCCCCTCGAAAATTCAAGATTCAGTTCTCAGCATTTCACCGGTAACACTTGAAGCTGCTATGGAGCTAGCGATTGAACTGACCGAGAATCGAATTCGCAACGGTAAGTTTAAAGAAGAGAAAAAGAAAGCCCCTGTTGAGGGTCAAACTTCAAACCATTCCATCTCTCCTCTAAGTTTACTAACAAGAGGAAGCGCAACACAAGAAACTTCGCTGTTACACAAACCAACTCCCTATTCCTGCTGCACCCATTACCCAAGTTGCCCCTTCACCTGCACCATACAAAAGACCATACTCTGGCCCGTTACCAAAATGCAACTGTTGCCAATATCACCATTCTCCTGATTATCCTTGCCAACATTGCACCGGCTGTGGTCGCGCAGGTCATACTGTTCAAACCTGCCGCATGCCTCAGCGAACGAACCGCCACCAGCCTTCAACCCAAACCCACCAACAAATAATGAGTCAAGCCCAACAACCCCTACTATTACCACCCACCCAACATTTAGCCCAAACATATTACCAACCCAATTATCCTATGGTTCAACCTATGCGGGCTTGCTACAATTGCGGAGACCCAAGCCATTTCAGAAACACGTGTCCAAGGTTGGTAACATTATTCAATCTCAGGCCCAAGCCAACCTGGTGAATCAAGCGAACCAAGCTCCTCCACCTGCAAGAGGAAGAGCTTTCATTATCAACGCTAATCAGGCTAGAGCTGACGGCAATGTGGTTAACGGTACGTTTCTTATAAATGGTAGATATGCATCCATGTTGTTTGATACTGGCGCGGATAAAAGTTTTGTGTCCTTAGAGTTTGAACCTATCTTAAACCAAAATCGTGTTCAGCTCATGGAATCCATAACAGTAGAAGTTGCAGACGGGAAATCGGTCTCATTAAACTCTATTATACGCAACTGTACACTCACCTTAAACGACCACGACTTTTCGGTTGACCTTATTCCTATGAAGCTGGGAAGTTTTGATATCATAGTTGGTATGGACTGGCTCAGTCAACATCAGGCAGAAGTTGTATGTCACAAAAAGTTTATACGTATTCCTTTTTCAAACGGTCAGACTCTTCGAATCTTTGGAGAAACCTCGTCGAAAGGGCTCAGCTTAATGTCTTGTCTTCAAGCTCAAAAATATCTTCGCAAGAATTATGTCGCGTTTTTAGCTCATATCATCAAAAAGGGAACCATGGAGAAGAAACTTGAAGACATTCCAGTAGTAAAAGATTTCCCGCAAGATTTTCCTGACGACATTTCAGGACTTCCTCCAGTTAGAGAAGTCGAATTCCGTATTGATCTTATACCTGGTGCTACACCAGTCGCAAAGTCTCCTTATAGGTTAGCCCCCTCTGAAATGCAAGAGCTAGCCAGTCAATTGCAAGAGTTGACTGACAAGGGATTCATACGTCCTAGCTCCTCGCCTTGGGGTGCACCTGTCCTTTTTGTGAAAAAGAAAGATGGATCGTTTCGCATGTGCATCGACTACAGAGAACTCAACAAGTTAACAATCAAGAATCGCTATCCATTACCTCGCATTGATGATCTTCTTGACCAACTTCAAGGTGCCAGCTGCTTTTCAAAAATCGACCTTCGATCTGGTTATCATCAACTTAGAGTACATGAAGAAGACGTCCCAAAGACTGCTTTCCGAACTCGTTATGGTCATTATGAATTCATGGTCATGCCATTTGGTTTAACCAACGCACCAGCTGTCTTCATGGATTTAATGAACAGAGTCTGCAAACCGTATCTCGATCGTTTTGTTATAGTCTTCATCGACGACATCCTCATTTATTCAAAATCTAAAACTGATCATGAGCGTCATCTTCGACTCATCCTTACACTTCTAGAGAATGAAAAGCTTTACGCCAAATTATCCAAATGCGAATTCTGGTTAAAAGAGGTGCAATTCCTCGGACATGTAGTCAATGACAAGGGAATACATGTCGACCCCTCAAAGATTAAAGCGGTACAAGAATGGCAAGCGCCACGTGACCAACTGAAGTAAGATCTTTTCTTGGTTTGGCTGGTTATTATCGTCGTTTCATTTCTAACTTCTCTCGCATTGCTGTACCACTCACAGCTTTAACTCATAAGGGAAAACCTTTCATATGGGGACCCAAGCAAGAAGAAGCCTTCCAAACCCTTAAACAAAAACTCTGTGATGCACCAATCCTCACTCTTCCTGAAGGTTGTGATGACTTCATGGTTTATTGCAACGCGTCGGGGCAAGGATTAGGTTGTGTCCTAATGCAAAGAGGAAAGGTTATAGCTTATGCTTCGAGACAACTCAAGACTCATGAGAAGAACTACACCACCCATGACCTAGAACTTGGAGCCGTTGTGTTCGCTCTTAAGATATGGAGACATTATCTCTACGGTACTAAGTGTGAAATATACACTGACCACAAAAGTCTTCAACATATCTTCAATCAAAAGGAGTTAAACATGAGGCAACGAAGATGGGTCGAACTTCTAAATGACTACGACTGTGAAATTCGGTACCACCCTGGCAAAGCAAATGTGGTGGCTGATGCACTTAGTCGAAAGGGTTATGCGAACTCCATTCGTCTTCTATGTTCGCAAATCATAACTGACATTAAAGATCAAATTCGAGAAGCCCAACATGTTTCAGTAACGGAAGATGATGTATGAAAGGAGATGTCCTGTGGAGCTGAACTTAGGATGGAAACTAAGTCTGACGGTATTCTGTACTATCTAGATCGTATATGGATTCCTAACCACAACAATCTTCGTGAAATTCTTATGAATGAGGCTCACAAAACACGATACTCTATACACCCAGGAGCCGATAAGATGTATCAAGACCTACGATATACCTAGTGGTGGCCTGGAATGAAAAAGGATATTGCTGTTTTTGTTTCTAAGTGCCTTACATGTTCCAAGGTGAAAGCTGAACACCAAAGACCCTCAGGACTTCTGGTCCAACCTGAAATACCTGTATGGAAGTGGGAAAATATAACCATGGACTTCATTACCGGGTTACCTCGCACTTCTGGTGGGTATGACACTATATGGGTAATCATTGACCGACTTACAAAATTAGCTCACTTTATTCCTATCCACGAAGATTTCAAGAACGAAAAGCTAACTCGTATTTATATCAGCGAAATCGTAAGCCGACATGGTGTACCGTTAAGCATTATTTCAGATCGTGATGGTCGTTTCACTTCACGAACATGGCAAGCAGTACAAGCCGCCTTGGGTACGCGATTAGATCTCAGTACCGCCTATCATCCTCAAACTGATGGACAATCTGAACGCACCATTCAAACTCTTGAAGATATGCTTCGAGCATGTGTCATAGACTTCAAGGGAAATTGGGACGCTCATCTACCATTAGTTGAATTTTCGTACAACAACAGCTATCATTCAAGTATCGGCATGGCACCTTTTGAAGCTTTATATGGTCGTAAGTGCCGATCTCCAGTATGTTGGCACGAAATTGGGGAAGCTCAAATCACTGGTCCGGAATTGATTCAAGAAACCACAGACAAGATCCATCAAATTCGAAACAATCTTCTAGCGGCTCAAAGTCGTCAAAAGAGTTATGCAGATAAACGACGGAAGCCTTTGGAGTTTAACATTGGTGATCATGTACTTTTAAAAGTATCACCGTGGAAGGGAGTAGTTCGTTTTGGTCAAAAAGGCAAGCTAGCACCACGCTACGTAGGACCTTTCAAGATACTCGAAAGAGTAGGACCTGTAGCATACAAGCTTGATCTACCAGAAGAACTCAACAGGATTCATCCCACATTCCACGTATCAAACTTGAAGAAGTGCCTCGCTGATGAAAACCTCCACATTCCTCTGGAAGATATTCAGATTGATGAATCTATGCAATTTATTGAAAGACCAGTAAAGATCATGGACTTCGGAGAAAAACGTCTGCGACGAAGTCGCATTCCAATTGTTAGGGTACGCTGGGAGTCGAAATGGGGACCTGAGTTTACTTGGGAACGTGAAGACTCAATGCGTGAAAAATACCCGCATCTGTTTCCTACTACTTCTACTACTTAAATTTTGGGACGAAATTCCTAAAAGTAGGGGATACTGTAACATTTGTCGAAAACGGGTTTTACCAAACCCGCTCCGTTTGTAATCGAATATCAAGTTATAAATGTGTCGTTGCCTATTTATGTTTATTTTAATTTTTAATGATACATAATTAATAAACAAATTAAACCATAAAGGTTATAATTGATAAAAAGTATAAATAAAGTAATAAAAAATAAAATGGGGCTGCCGGGACTCGAACCCGGGTCAGCCAGGTTGTAAACTCCAAAGACTTAACACTCACACGCATAACCACTCCGCCACTTGTTTGTTTTCTGTCAACTCTATGAAATAAATAAATCTTATAAACAAACATAGATTAACCGGTTCGCCAGAAAACCGTATTCTTCATCAAAACGGTAAGTCTTTCAATACCGTCATAGTCTATCAATTGTTAAGCTGTTTCTAACTCGGACCTATCAATTGAAATCGAATTCAGACGCTGCTATCGGATAATTCCAGTTCGCCAGAAAATTTCTGGAAATCTTTATTTTCATCTGTGAATCGGTAAGGACATTCAAACACTCTGTTAACGTTTGTTTATCACTTCAATTCCACGATTAGCTAATCAAAACGGTTAATTGGCTTGCTCAGTTGAAGTTCATAAAAACAGAGACCGACGCTTTGCCGGAATTCTGAAATAAATCGTTCACCGGTATGTTTACTTCTAATTATCGCCTCTGCCATTTCATATTAGTCTGTACAATGTTTATCAATCGAATTAAACAAGATATAACGGTGTAATCCGCTGTCTGTAAAAACTAACGAGGAAGATGAACTGCGCTAACAATATAAGGTTAATTAAAATTGGTACTTTAAACGGGTTAGACACACAGTCCAGCGGTGAACTGTGTGCAAATTATACGCACACGCCGCGAGTTCGATCCCTGATACACGCACCCTATATGTAATAAAAACGTTTTATTTTTCTAACTGAACCGGGTTAATTCACGTTAGTTGTTAAGTATAATAAAAATTGGTATATTAACCAAGTTAGACACACAGTTCAGCGGTGGACTGTGTGTAACGTTAAAGCACAGGTCCCGGGTTCGAGACCTGTTAGTGGCACCGGTTCGATGAATTAAAATGTTTTTGAAAATAAAAGAATTTTGGATAAATTGAGTTAATATATAAGTATAATTAAAAGAGAATTATTTCGGGTTAGACACGTAGCTCAGTTGGTAGAGCTGCGTGCACACGTACGGGAGGTCTCGGGTTCGAGCCTCACCCAGCGCATTTCAATTACACAATAAACCGGTCAAAGAGTCAAAGTCAAAAAGTCAACGGTCAACCCAAAAAGTCAACATATTTTTATATTTTTTAATTATTTAATTTAATTTAAAAATCAATTAAAAATACTTAAAAATAATGTTTTTAAAGATAGGAAATAGCTTTAAACTCGTGAAAATATATCTAAAAATTTTATTAAAATCCTTAATACTATATTTTTCCGTTATTATTTAGGTTAGTAATTCTCGTTGTTCCGCTCTTCCAACTCGTGCGCATCTCACCATCTCCAATCAAACGCACCCAATGTGAGTGAATCTTTACAAATTCCCCGTTTTAATCACGTTTTGGGGTGTATCATGTGTCTTGCTATTTAATATATTTAAATCATTGTGCATACATCATATCATGAACAAATGTGTATACAGTTTGATCAAATTATTTGTGTGGTTATTTTTAGATTCAATTTATTATTTTCAGTACATGCAATTTCATAGGCCGCCGCTCCCCATTACATTATGAGCGTTGAGCATGTTCCCCATTACAGTATGAGCGTGAACCTGGCGTGCCAACATTCGATCGGCTCTGTTTGATTGAGCCTTGATCGCACAGACATTGTACATGCAATACGATCGGCTCCGTTTGATTGAGCCTTGATCGCACAGTTTTCATTCATGTTATTTATTGTATGATGTTGGTATATTATTGTATGTTATTGTATGTTATAGTTGTGATTGTTATTGCTACTGTTGGATTATTTACATTTACTCACTTACGATTATGCACAATTTTTCATTGATAAACTAACAAGAAAATCAATAATAAATGTTTATCTAACAAGGTTCAATCGCCAACTTATGTTGACCCAAAAACCCCCCATTTTTACACATGATACAGGTGAACCAGCTGCAGCAAGAAACACATAGGATTGGACCGGAAGAATAAAATGATTTAGAGCTTGGAATTGTTTTGTTTGGTTATTTCCTTTGTATTGTATGAACATGTTTGGATTATTGGGAATGTAATTTTGACTTTAATAAATATGAAACATATTAGTAAATATTATGAGCTTTGGTGATAACCCAATTATGCCCCGACTCTTATTCCGCTGCGGGTCGGGGTGTGACAACTTTCTTGTTCTGAGTTGTAACCTACAATGATCATATGAATGTTTTGTCATATGTAGGTGCTAACCATGGTTCACACTAAGGTTAATAGAGCACTCAGGTGAGGAACCCGACACTTGAGAATAAGTGCCACATGCGCCGATAATGCCCAGGGTTTCTTTTGGAGGCACATCACGACGAGCAATTAGCAGGAATTAGAATTGAAAGAGGAAAGTCCTTTTTTAATGACGATGGCTTTATGCATCCTCAAATTGATTTTATTTGTTGACTATTGAGACATTTATGGAATGAATCTGGATGCAATTTTTGATTTATATGATGAGGTAGGGTTTGGTAATTATCAAGCCCTACGTCTTTATACGATGTTTGTGAAGTATTTTGGTGTTTGACTTTGTTTTAACATTGTTGTAGATGTATTTTAGTAGTCTATAGTTGACTAATGAATGTGGTTGACTTATCACGTCGATAGGTGTAGAGTATGAGGCTTTGTGATGTTATGTGAAAGTGTGTATATATATATATATATATATATATATATATATATATATATATATATATATATATATATATATATATATATATATTTGAGTTGACGAGTTTAGACATCATGATGCTTTATCTGTACCTTCGATCTTATGTGTGCCCTATGGGTAGGTGTGGGTTATCTGAGTAATTATGTGTAAGGTTACCTTGTTGTAACTTATTTAAGATGTGTGAAAATGCTAAAGCTAGGAGTTGTGTTTGAACCGGTGATGGGTACAACCCAAGGGTTGGTACAATCGTGTGAACCCTTGTATGGGTACGATGTGGATGAATGGCTATGGCCACAAATGAAATGGACGATTTATCCGGGTATAGTATTAGAAAGTGTGACATAAGAGGTCGGTGAATTTGGCCACTGGGAGGTGAATACTAGAAGATTTGCCATGTAGGGTATTCTAGTGAGCTGGTGTACTCATGAACGATGGTCGTGTGTAACACATGCGAAGTTACGTATATATTGAAGTGTGTCTTCTTTTAGTTGTATGCCCCCAATGATGAATTGTGTGGTATTAGGACACATGAATCATGTTAAATTATGTAAGTGTTAAGTAGAGTGCCTCTACGCGATTTTTCCTTGCAACATGGAGGCAGTGAAATGAGAGACTCTTGCGAAGGAATATTTGGTTTAGCGTTGAGCGCTTTGTTGCGCGCTTGTTGTATCTATAGATGGACCACAATATCGAGTTATGGAGTGTGGATACCATTTACTTGAAGTGATAACGAGATGATCTGCGAGGAAAAGCTTCGCGTCGAGAACATAGGCAATATCCATTATCTGGGTAGTCGAGGAGTCAAAGGTTGCTTCGCCGAGACGAGACGGTCGACTGTAGGGGCCAACGTCAAGAATGGGAAGTCAGGAGAAATGATGTGCTGAATACGGTCTATATATTCTTATCTAATCTCGACACTTTAGTTTTAAAATTTTAAACTAAAACTCTCTAAATGCTAGACCATTAAAAGGAAGTGTACCTATCGTACGTGGTAAAGATTGATGAAGTTCGAGTATCGAAACTACGAGACACTAGCGACGCGAACTAGACTCTGACTCAATTAATTACTTAATTGGTTTAATGTGTGTTTTAGGAATTTTTCTAATTCTACTAAAGCGAGTAAACAAGAGAGTAGAGCAAGCAGGCAAGATGTGAAGTGACTGGAAGCAGACAATGATGAGAAAGAACTACCCAGGCTTCGAATCCCTATGACCAACTTATGACCTCTAATCCTGACCAATGACTAATGCTCTGAATCTACCCAAAAAACCTCTCGCTAAGAAAGAATGATAAACCAAAATAAACGATGGAACAGAGTGATGAAGTGCTAGATTGGAAACGACTCGACCTACGACACCGAATCCCACAATTGTCAGATTAATAGCAACTAGGGTGCTCAAATCCTCCGGTCATGAAGCTAAACCGGCTAAATAACTGAAAACCTAGGAAACCCTAAACGCAAATAAGTAGCTGGATCCGAGCTATCGGCCACCCTGTAACATCCGTCAAAAACGGATTTTACCAAACCCGCTCCGTTTATTAACCGAACAGTCAGTTAAAAATTTCGTTGCGAATTAAATGCCTAAAATAATTTTAAACGATACATAATCAATTATTATATGGGAATATATAATTAGTTTTTGAAAAACTGTTAAAAATATGAAAATAAAAATGTTTTGTTCCTGCCGGGTTTCGAACCCGGGTCAGTCACGGTTCAACAACAGACTTAACATTCAACTTTTAAACCACTGCGCCACTTGTATCTTTTGTTTATTATTAAGATCATTTAATTCATAAAGTGTCTTTCCGAATTCAAAACCGGCGCCCAAAGTTCAGTCGTCGGAAATCCCGGCAATCTTGCGAGTTTTAACGACATCTTCAGTTATAACGTAAACAATTACTAGGACATCGGTTATAACCGATGTCTGAGTCCGCGACCAAAGTTATAACCGCCGGAGAAACTATAACCGACGAACCAAGTCGGAAATCGGACCAAATTCATCGATAACCTGCCTTATAAATACCCCCTCGAACCTCTGCAAACATTTTCGCTCAAAACCGCCCCCTTTCTCGGCGAAAACTCACTCGCCGGAAATATTCTGTTCGTCGCCGGAAAACCGAACCTTCCACTTCTAAGCCTTACTAAACCCTCTGAACTTATACCGAAGTCACCCACATCCTTTGTAAGCTTTCTGAAGACTCTCTGCTGCAAGACACACGTCGCCGGAAGTGTTTGCTGTCGCCGGAGTTCTGCCGGAAAACAGAGGAAGCCAGTCGGTATACCTCACGCCTAATTTCTTCATTCTTTTATTTAATCTCATCTGTAATTAATCATAAAACGCTAAAGAAATCTGAATAAAAACTTCGAACCAGTCAGTCATCATTTCTGGTTATAACTCAACGAAGAAGACGATGTTCTGTAACATATAAGTATAATTAAAATCAAGTTATTACTCGGGTTAGACACACAGTCCAGCGGTGGACTGTGTGCACATTAAACACACAAAGGTCTCGAGTTCGAATCTTGTTCCACACACGCTGCCTTAATAAAAATGCCTTTTTTTGTTAACCGAACCGGAAGCACCACTGTTATATGTTAAGTATATTAATAATCGGAATAATAACCAAGTTAGAGACACAGTCCAGTGGTGGACTGTGTGTATGTTTAATCAAAGCGCACGAGTTCGAGTCCGGTCTACTACATCGACCCGGACAATTATTCAAACTTTTTAATATGGCATAAATGAAAATGATTAGTTTGTATTTAAGAATAATAAAAATAAGTTTAGTTAACAAGTTGGACACACAGTCCAGCGGTGGACTGTGTGTTTGCATAAGCCTCAGGTCCCGGGTTCGAGACCTGTGGAGCGCACCGATTCTTTGATTTAAAATCGTTTTTAAAAATAAAGGATTTTCTGTTTAACCTAATTAATATATAAATGTAATTAAAAACAGAAATATTTCGGGTTAGACACATAGCTCAGTTGGTAGAGCTGCGTGCACGCGTACGGGAGGTCTCGGGTTCGAGCCTCACTCAGCACACACAATAATACATACGAACCGGTCAATAGTCACTGTTACAGTCAAAGTCAAAGTCAACGGTCAAAAAAAGTCAATTTTTTTTATTATTTTTATTTATTTATTTTAATTAAAAATCAATTAAAAATACTTAAAAATAACATATTTAAGGTTAGAAAATAGCCTTGAACTCACAAAAATACACCCAACAATCCTACTAAAATGGATTAATAAAATCCATTTACTTACCAAACCATAATGCTATCCTTCTAGGTTAATTCCACTCGTGGTTAAAACCACTTCGCGTGCATTCAACATCATCAACCGAACGCACCCACTGTGAGTGAATCTTACAACTCCCCTTTTTAATTACACGTTTTGGGGTGTGTCATGTGTCTCAAATAATTAACTCGTTTATTTAAATTTGTGCCATACCATATCGTGACCTAAACTTAGATTGTTTATATTGTTGTGATTACTTATTTCATTTTGTCAAATTATATGAAAATTCATTCATTAAGCCCGTCAGTTCCTCGTGAGAGACGAGTAGAGCAACGCGTGCCTCTAAACGTTCCATTATTGTTCATGTGTGCTTTATTTAATGTCTAATGATTGTTGAATAAGTTTACATCTATTTTTACTCATGTGTGGTTGTGCACTCATTTCATAATCAATTAAATAAACTTGTTCAAATGTTTTCCATAGGATTCACTCGCCAACTTTTTGTTGATCCAAAAACCCTTTTACACATGATACAGGTGAACAGGTTGAAGCAAGGAAAACATAGGAAATGCCTTAGAAGAGAACAAAGAAGCTTAGATTGATAGTTAGAACATGTTGTAATATTTATTGTAAATTTCCATTAAATTGTATTAATGAATATGAAACGTATAATAAATGTCATGAGCTTTGATGATAACCCAATCATGCCCCGGTCACCTTTTCCGCTGCGGGTCGGGGTGTGACAGATTGGTATCAGAGCCATGACTATAGGGATATAGGATAGGTTATTAGACCCTTAGAGCCTATACTATAGTCTGCCTAAATTTTAAATTGATTAGGTGGTTACATACAAACTTGTGATATTTATTTGTTTCATATTTGTTTATATTTACAGTCGAACATACATGCTTATATACATATTCATTATACATATATCAATGTTCATATATTCAATTCATTTTCATACTTTCATTATTCAAAGATTTTGTTGCAATTTTCAAATCTCATCAAAGTAAGTTCTGCGACGGGCATGTAGTAACTGGAAGGGTACAAGTACCGGTAGTCGGAACGTCCTGTCTAGGTAGGCATTCGTATAAATCCAATATAACGGACCAGTTTGCCTACCTGGGGACCAACGATGAGAGTACGAAGGACCTATTAGGCCAAAGCATGCCACACCAAACGTCGTTCGAACTAACCCCACTTTGAGGTGTCACCGTGTCTACACCTGGACACATTCCGAATATCACACGTTGTATACATATTTCTCGATTTTCTCCGGGTTTTAGTGTACGCAACCAGGCAAACCCGTGCGAACCATATGAAAAACCGGTATTCATGGGGCCCACATGATTACAAAGGTAAAGTATGGCGGCATGTAGGGCCTAATGGCGAGCAAAGCCCAAGACATCCTATGGATGTAGTAGATTTATTTTTCTATAATTATTTTATGAATGTTCATTCCTGAGTGCGACCCATGAACCCAAAAGCTTCCAACTCATACTCTTGACATGTATTCCTTGTAGATGTCTTCTAACCACGCCCGTAGGAAGACAAGAGCAGGAAAAGCCCGCGAACGCATGGCTGCCCTAATCGCTCAACAAATGGCTGCCGTAATACCCAACATTGTAATCCAAGTACAACAAGCACTTACCGCTAATCCTGTCAATCAAGCAAACCAAAACGTTATCAACTTTTGCCCAAATACCACTAAATGCACCTACAAGCATTTCAAATCATGCGACCCTCCAAAATACAAAGGGACTGAAGGCGTCACCGCTCTCCTCCATTGGTTTGAAGAAATGGAGAACACCTTTCTAAATTGCGATTGCCCCGATGATCACAAAGTGCGTTATGCTACTGGTCGTTTATATGGAATAGCACTTACTTGGTGGAATACAGAGAAGGCCAAACGAGGTGTGGAAGATGCTATGACCTTAACTTGGAACGAATTGAAGGAAATCATGACCAGACGATTTTGCCCAAGGAGCGAAATCAAGAAATTAGAAGATGAATTTTATTCGTTGAAGCAAGAGGAAGGAGACCACACCACATACAACAAAAGATTCCTCGAATTACATCAAATGGTTCCCAACATGTTCACTCCCCTCTACCGTTTGATCGAGCATTACATTCGTGGTCTTCCGTCAAAGATTCAAGACCCTGTAATAAGTACCAAGCCTGCAACTTTGGAAGCAGCAATGGAGCTAGCAACAGAGCTCACCGAGAACCGAATCCGGAACAAAGACTTCAAGGAGGAGAAGAAGGAGGATAAAGAATCGACTGAAACCTCCGACTCCATCCAAACCGAATCCCCTTCTCAACCCAATCCTAAGAGAAAAAGAGACGGGCAACTTTTCGCTGCTATCCAACGTAATCAACCAGTTTTACACGCCATACCCATCCAAGCTATCCCAATCACCCAAGTGGCACCCAACTCAACTTACCCAAATAAGAAGCCATATCTTGGACCTCACCCTCGATGCAACAACTGTTTTTATCACCATCCCCTTACCTTACCTTGTCGACTATGTACAACTTGTGGACGCTATGGTCATTTGACCAAGGTTTGTTGCACCTTTCAAAACCAAACCTTTTCCCATACTCAAAACATGGCCCAAACTTATCATCAACCCCAATACCCCATGTTCCCATATGTTCGAGCTTGTTTCAATTGTGGCGACCCTACCCACTTTAGAAACACATGCCCTCAATTGGTTAACGTCATCAACACTCAAGCCCAATTAAACCCAGTTAACCAAGTAAACCAAGAAAACCCAACCGCTAGGCCACCAGCAAGAGGATGAGTCTTCAATATCAACGCCAATCCTGTCGAAGATAATGACGGCCCAAACGAAGATACCCAACTAGTCCTCTTCACCGAAGATCCAGATTCAACTCCTATCGTTTAGTTTTATGTTTTTTCTTTATCACATAGAACCAAACATAACTTAAGGATAAAGCCAATGAAACTTTGACGAGAATACAGTGGATACGCCGCTGGTACTTCCTATATATAAGTATTCTTGTCAAAGGATCAGAAGCATTATCTGGCGGTTATGAGAGGTTCCATGTGTAGACTGTTAGAGTAATTATTGTTTATTATTTTCAGTATATGCAATTGCCGAGGCCGCCGCTCCCCATTTATGAGCGTTGAGCCTGCTCCCCATTTTATGAGCGTTGAGCCTGCTCCCCATTTATGAGCGTTGAGCCTGTTCCCCATTTTATTATGCGGTTGAACCTGGCGTGCCCGCATACAATCGGCTCCATTTGATTGAGCCTTGATCGCACAGTTCATTTTACATTTTCATTACATGCAATACGATCGGCTCCGTTTGATTGAGCCTTGATCGCACAGTTCATTTTTACATTTTCAGTACATGCAATACGATCGGCTCCGTTTGATTGAGCCTTGATCGCACATACATTTTCATTATCAGTATCTTGTGGTTGTTGTGTTTGTTGTAGAGTCGCATAGAACTAATCATAACTTATGGATAAATTCAATGAAAATTTGACAAGAATATGGTGGATACGCCGCTGGTACTTCCTATATATAAGTATTCTTGTCAAAGGATCAGAGGCATTATCAGGCGGTTATGAGAGGTTCCATGCATAGGCTGTTTGTGTGATTGTTGTTTAGATTAAGTTATTCATTCTCAGTACATGCAATACGCTCGGCTCCGTTTGATTGAGCCTTGAGCGCACAGACATTTTCATTTTCAGTACATGCAATACGATCGGCTCTGTTTAATTGAGCCTTGATCGCACAGACATTTACATTATCAGTATCTTGTGGTTGTTGTGTTTGTTGTAGAGTCGCATATAACTAATCATAACTTGCGGATAAAGTCAATGAGAATTTGACAAGAATATGGTGGATACGCCGCTGGTACTTCCTATATATAAGTATTCTTGTCAAATGATCGGAGGCATTATCAGGCGGTTATGAGAGGTTCCATGCATTGGCTGTTTGTGTGATTGTTGTTTAGATTAAGTTATTCATTTTCAGTACATGCAATACGCTCAGCTCCGTTTGATTGAGCCTTGAGCGCACAGACAATTTCATTTTTCGTTTGATTGAGCCTTGATCGCACAGACATTTTTCATTTCAGTATTTTATGTTTGTTGTATTGGTTGTAGAGTTATATAGGACTAATCATAATTCACTGATAAAACCAATGAAAACTTGACAAGAATATGGTGGATACGCCGCTGGTACTTCCTATATATAAGTATTCTTGTCAAAGGATCAGAGGCATTGTCAGACGGTTATGAGAAGTTCTATGTAGGATTTAGTAGTTTCTTGGTAACTAATCATAACTTGTGGATAAAACCAATGAAAATTTGGCAAGAATATGGTGGATACGCCGCTGGTACTTCCTATATATAAGTATTCTTGCCAAAGGATCAGAGGCATTATCAGGCGGTTATGAGAAGTTCCATATAGGATTTAGTATTGCCTTGGTTGAATTTTGTGTTACATTTATATCATCTTGCTATTTAAAGAGATTTGATTGTGTTCCATTTCTACATAAACTAACCTCTCGATCATAACAAACGAGAGAGGAACTGTCACCATCCAAACATATATGCTATCAGAATGTGGATTCAAATATTAGCTGTTGTGTTTATTTATGTTCAAATATTAGCTGTTGTGTTTTATTTATGTTCCATGTAGGTTATAGTATTAGAAGTTTTGCCTTAGGATATAACCATACCCTTCCAAACATATCCAAACTTTTATGCATGATATCATAGTTAGCGAAACAATTATGCTTATCAATACTTTTACAGTAGGCAACAAAAAGCGATTCCTGTAATAGGGTACCTAACCCTTACAAGGGACGCTACCGCCTCAAACAAAAAAATTAAAAACTCTTACTTTTTCTAAGTATGTAACTGTCAAAACTAAACACCATCATTCTTTTAGTCAAATATATCACTATTTAAATTTCGGGACAAAATTTCTAAAAAGCAGGGGATACTGTAACATCCGTCAAAAACGGATTTTACCAAACCCGCTCCGTTTATTAACCGAACAGTCAGTTAAAAATTTCGTTGCGAATTAAATGCCTAAAATAATTTTAAAAGATACATAATCAATTATTATATGGGAATATATAATTAGTTTTTGAAAAACTGTTAAAAATATGAAAATAAAAATGTTTTGTTCCTGCCGGGTTTCGAACCCGGGTCAGTCACGGTTCAACAACAGACTTAACATTCAACTTTTAAACCACTGCGCCACTTGTATCTTTTGTTTATTATTAAGATCATTTAATTCATAAAGTGTCTTTCCGAATTCAAAACCGGCGCCCAAAGTTCAGTCGTCGGAAATCCCGGCAATCTCGCGAGTTTTAACGACATCTTCAGTTATAACGTAAACAATTACTAGGACATCGGTTATAACCGATGTCTGAGTCCGCGACCAAAGTTATAACCGCCGGAGAAACTATAACCGACGAACCAAGTCGGAAATCGGACCAAATTCATCGATAACTGCCTTATAAATACCCCCTGAACCTCTGCAAACATTTTCGCTCAAAACCGCACCCTTTCTCGGCGAAAACTCACTCGCCGGAAATATTCTGTTCGTCGCCGGAAAACCGAACCTTCCACTTCTAAGCCTTACTAAACCCTCTGAACTTATACCGAAGTCACCCACATCCTTTGTAAGCTTTCTGAAGACTCTCTGCTGCAAGACACACGTCGCCGGAAGTGTTTGCTGTCGCCGGAGTTCTGCCGGAAAACAGAGGAAGCCAGTCGGTATACCTCACGCCTAATTTCTTCATTCTTTTATTTAATCTCATCTGTAATTAATCATAAAACGCTAAAGAAATCTGAATAAAAACTTCGAACCAGTCAGTCATCATTTCTGGTTATAACTCAACGAAGAAGACGATGTTCTGTAACATATAAGTATAATTAAAATCAAGTTATTACTCGGGTTAGACACACAGTCCAGCGGTGGACTGTGTGCACATTAAACACACAAAGGTCTCGAGTTCGAATCTTGTTCCACACACGCTGCCTTAATAAAAATGCCTTTTTTTGTTAACCGAACCGGAAGCACCACTGTTATATGTTAAGTATATTAATAATCGGAATAATAACCAAGTTAGACACACAGTCCAGTGGTGGACTGTGTGTATGTTTAATCAAAGCGCACGAGTTCGAGTCCGGTCTACTACATCGACCCGGACAATTATTCAAACTTTTTAATATGGCATAAATGAAAATGATTAGTTTGTATTTAAGAATAATAAAAATAAGTTTAGTTAACAAGTTGGACACACAGTCCAGCGGTGGACTGTGTGTTTGCATAAGCCACAGGTCCCGGGTTCGAGACCTGTGGAGCGCACCGATTCTTTGATTTAAAATTGTTTTTAAAAATAAAAGATTTTCTGTTTAACCTAATTAATATATAAATGTAATTAAAAACAGAAATATTTCGGGTTAGACACATAGCTCAGTTGGTAGAGCTGCGTGCACGCGTACGGGAGGTCTCGGGTTCGAGCCTCACTCAGCGCACACAATAATACATACGAACCGGTCAACAGTCACTGTTACAGTCAAAGTCAAAGTCAACGGTCAAAAAAAGTCAATTTTTTTTATTTTTATTTATTTATTTTAATTAAAAATCAATTAAAAATACTTAAAAATAACATATTTAAGGTTAGAAAATAGCATTGAACTCACAAAAATACACCCAACAATCCTACTAAAATGGATTAATAAAATCCATTTACTTACCAAACCATAATGCTATCCTTCTAGGTTAATTCCACTCGTGGTTAAAACCACTTCGCGTGCATTCAACATCATCAACCGAACGCACCCACTGTGAGTGAATCTTACAACTCCCCTTTTTAATTACACGTTTTGGGGTGTGTCATGTGTCTCAAATAATTAACTCGTTTATTTAAATTTGTGCCATACCATATCGTGACCTAAACTTAGATTGTTTATATTGTTGTGATTACTTATTTCATTTTGTCAAATTATATGAAAATTCATTCATTAAGCCCGTCAGTTCCTCGTGAGAGACGAATAGAGCAACGCGTGCCTCTAAACGTTCCATTATTGTTCGTGTGTGGTTTATTTAATGTCTAATGATTGTTGAATAAGTTTACATCTATTTTTACTCATGTGTGGTTGTGCACTCATTTCATAATCAATTAAATAAACTTGTTCAAATGTTTTCCATAGGATTCACTCGCCAACTTTTTGTTGATCCAAAAACCCTTTTACACATGATACAGGTGAACAGGTTGAAGCAAGGAAAACATAGGAAATGCCTTAGAAGAGAACAAAGAAGCTTAGATTGATAGTTAGAACATGTTAATATTTATTGTAAATTTCCATTAAATTGTATTAATGAATATGAAACGTATAATAAATGTCATGAGCTTTGATGATAACCCAATCATGCCCCGATCACCTTTTTCGCTGCGGGTCGGGGTGTGACACACCCAAACTATCAAACAACACCTAGCTAATAACCTAGCAATCCTAACTCGTCCCTAGAGTTGATAGAAAAGGATGCACACTTTACTCAATTGATTTTAATTAATTTAGTTAAACTTGAATTATATCTAATCTCAAGCTATAGACTGAAGACCTAATAGATTAACGAACTTAGAATGATCTAAATAGTTCCAGATCAGACTAACAAGATCACCTAACCAAACAACCAATCGCAACCAAGACAAGCATACAAATTCATAAACAATCATGAAGCAGGAATATGTAAAATCATCACAACTTAATCATTAGTCAAAACCAAATAGTCAAAGCACTAAATCATAGTTCATATATACCTAGATAGTATGAAAAGATTAGCTACTCATAGTTGAAAGCGAAATAAAAATAAATTAAAAGCAAATCGAATCAGAAAACATTGTCATTAATATTCGAGTTAAACAAACCAAATTAAAATAAATAAGTCTAACCGAAAACATTGTAACTTTTGTGCTAAAACTTCAATCTCAATACTTCCTATCAACTTCTACGGTTGAGAAGCGTCCCTTGTATATGTTTCCCTCGTCACAGTAGGTTTTTTTATGAAGTCTCCACTCTCCGAATTATCTTCAAAATACGTATATGTTTTCATGCCATAATTCCCCAGCCGTCATATAAGGGGCTTGCCATGTACGCCCAAACAAACAAGAAAAAAAAAAGGGCCGGTGACCTTTTAATTAATTGATCCACTTCTGTCAAATTCTCTATTTATTTGTAGTCCATTCGTCTCTTTTATTTATTAATGGAAATCCCACCAAAACATAATAAATATCTTTTAGAGTATTGGATTTAAATAATTTCAACTTTCACTCATTCTTCGTCATCACTTTCAACTAACGAAATATATCCTAGCAGTCTCAACTTCCAATATATTCACCACCAACGAACTATTACTAAAAATATACTAATTAATTATATAAATGAAACATATTATTTTTAGTCATAGTCCGTTAGTGAGCAATATATTGACAGATATTTTATTGATGGCGGCCAATTGCTGATAGTTAATATTATTTAAATCCAATACTCCTATTATTTTCAACTGTGATTTTTTTTTCTTGTTATTCTTGTTCAATATTATTTAAATTCAATACTCATATCATTTCAAACTATGATTTTTTTCCCTTGTTATCCTCGTCGAACAGTACAGCCAGCCAAGCACCAAACCCCAAATCTAATTAATTCCTTCGCTTCCCACTTCTGTATTGCCTAGAAAAACATTAAAAATTCATATAAGAATTAAAATAAACTACAATTTATTCTTGTGATGACATCCAACGAGGAATTTATTCAAATGTTATTATCTTTTCCCATTTGTTTAGTATTGTCACATCATTTGGATTAAAATTAGTTAAAAACAATAATATTAGTATATCAAACTAGGAGGATTTGAATAACATATTTTTTATTTAATTGTATCGTTTTAGCTCGTTTCCACTGTAAATCATCAAACGTCAAATATAAACCAAAAACTAGTAGAATTTAATAGAACAATCCCCATTCTACTCTAAAGTGTAGGGAATATTTATATAAGAATATGTATAATTTGGACCACATCAAGAAACCTGAAAATACGACGGGTTTCTTATCCAGTTGCGACGACGAACGTTACCGAGTCATAGGGTCTATGCTGATGACATATGACAAATTACATATGGGCTCCTAGATATCATCGATTGTGGTAGCCGTGGTGTGCATGCTAGTAGACATATGATGGGTTATGCACTAGTTACAAGAAATCATCAGGATCAATGATTATGATGTCGGGTGGGGACGACCAACTTACCCACTATGGAATATAACGAGTGGTTACCACGATCAACGGAATGTTCCGATTCATGATTAACAGGAGGTCTCCATACGGTTACAAGTGGACCAAGGTATGGAACCTATTGTGGTACGCGATGGATAAGACGTCCATTGTGAGATGAAGATTTCCACTTGGTAAAGTAACTGGACCCATATGTGAAACAAGGTTGAAATGGGTTGTCGCCCAAGCCCTATAGTTAATAGCGGGTGGTGGAGAAGATTTTGTTGAACACTAGAGTCGGAAGTTAGGTTGATGGAATCAACCTCTTCGGTAGTGACATGGGTCAGGATGTGAAGCTGAATCCCATTGTATGGGGGTAGACTTGTAACATCTTGATTGTTACGGATTAGATGTTTTAATCGGTTAAACAGACGAAATTCGATTTACAAGACGGCTGTTGTTTGTAGAAGTTGTGGCCACAATGTAAGGAGTTATGGGGACCTGGTTGTCCTTATTTAAAAATTATGTAGCTCCTTATATAACACCATTTAAGGAGTTACGGTGACCCGGTTTTTTCAATTTTTGCTTCCACTCTAAAATCCATGTATTTTCCAATTAGTGTTTATGTTAAATTCAGTTTTCAGTTAAACAATGGCTGATAGGGGTGATGGTTTTGAATGGTGGTGGCTATGGTTAAGAAAGGGGAGGACAACGGGAGCTCGACCCAATTCGTGGTGGGTGGTCGCGAGTGTCACCTATGCAACGCCGCCACAAAGCATGGTTGGACCGAAGTGGGGTCTCAGATGCCAATTAGCGTTTAAGTCCGACTGTGAGATGTGTATAAGGGGTTCAGTGACTTCGGTACGTTAGGTTGAGGGTGGTGGTGTCAGTTGGTGAGGATTGTCATAGTGGTGGCTAGGGTTTGAATGGGAGGGTGACCACGTGCATGGGGTGATAGTTTTGGCATTCAAGTTTAATGCGGTACCCCAGGTAACCCGATTGAGACTCTTTGAAGGGCTAGGGTTCGGTGAAGATGGTTTTGGATGTAAACTCGGATACAGGAGTTCAGCTATGGGGTTTGTGGTCACTCGAGGTGTGCACCATGCATGGGTGCATGTAGTAGTCCAAGTAAGCCCAGGCATGGTGTTGGGACTTTTTTACACATTGTGTCTGGATTGACAGTGTTTGTGTGACAACATGTTTGTGAGTGGTTTCACTTGCGTGAACAAGAGGCTTTGTGGAGCAGCGTGTTTCCACCAGGTGAGTTCTAATGCCTTTTTATGGGTGTCGGGCAAGCATACATGTGTTTACTTGTTTTCAATGAATGATGAGCTTTACGAACGAATTGTCTACTAAATGTCTTTTTGATGAAGCGATGATTTAATAAAACTACAGGATGCGTTCGTTGTTGTGTTTCGTTAGTTAAATGATGAGTTCATGATCCCATAACTTATCTTATGTTTCGATGGGATGGAAATGCTAGGGGTTATATGGATAATTGATGTGAGTGCTTAGCCTTCTTGAGTATTTAGTGGTTTGGGGTGCGTAGTTACATCTACGAGCAATAAAGGGAGTGACGAGATTTTCGGATAGTGTGGTTTCTACCATGGGGTGAGGTTGAGTTGTATGACAAGCTGGATGGGACAAACTCATCGTTTAACTTAGATGTTTGTTGCATGACTTGAAAGTACGAGGTCTAGAATATGTAGACGTATTGGGCTCACGCTTGATTGTGATATATTAACAAGGTAAATACTTGTGGGTTAAGAACGTTGGAAAAGATGTGTTTATGAGTAGATTATTATACCCTTAGGGGTCATTTTTAATGATATTTTGAAGGGCTTATGTGTTTAATCTCCGACGATGTGGACTGGATATGGTTTTAGACATGTTGGGTGCATGCATGCGTAAAGTCGCATCCTTGCGATGTTTGAATGATGTAGACCAATGACGGGTCAAATGATGTTGAACAACGATGGGTCGAACTGATGTAGGCCGAGGCCCGGTCACGTCTTGTTGATGTGACTAAAGGCGTGTGTTAGGTTCCCACGAATTGTGGTTCTTGTGCTTCTGCGAACTGAATTTTCATGTTTGTTGAATATGATGTCAATTTGTATTCATCTTATTATCGTTTGCTAATGGTTGTTCAATGATGTAGTGAGTCCGATAACGGGTCAGGTTGATGGTGAGTTCCTGTGTGGGCGGATATTGGTATGAGTATAGGTGGTTAAACCGTCTTTTGGGTGGTTTGTGGGTCGAAATTTCAAGGAATGAAAATAAAGTGTTTTGGGATTGTGAAATTTATATTAAATTTAACTATTAGAACTCATTCAGTATAATTGACATTCTTTGCAGGTTTGTGGTTGAGGATACACTTAGCTTTTGGTTGGCGGAAGGGACCACTCTTGATTTGTGTGCTTGGCATTTGTGCTTTTCGTATTTTGAATTTAAACGGGATGTTTGTTGGGCTTTTACATTAGTGTAAAAATGTTTAATTGTGTTTTCCATTGTGAATTTAGAGTATACGGTAAGTTGTTTAGACTATAGGATGTGATGATGTCCTGTTATAAAGTATCTGATTTAGGGCCTTATAGTGAGTGTCGGTAATAAGTTCTAAAACATACCATGATTTTCAGCATCTGGAAAAAATCATATAACATAACTAACAAAATATACCAATTGGGATAAGTGATATGTCAATATACGTTTACCTTATTGGTGAATAAGCAAGGTTGATCTAAAGGGTTAGGCTAAAAGTGTACCCATTAAAGATTTGATTGATTAGTAACTTTACAAAAAGAAAAATAAAAAAAGATATAAAATATTAGGGTAAAGATCCAGTACTAAGTATCTTAGCATACAAAATGTACGAAGGGTATGGAAAAGTAAAAAACACGTTGATATTTTCGTAATTATTTTACTCTTAGGGTAATTATCAAAATTACCATACAAGATCAAAATTATCCTATAAGATCATTGTACAGTAATTATGATACTCTATAAAATTACCCTACAAGATCAAAATCATCCTACAGGATCAAAATTACCCTACAAGATCGTGTATAGAGTAACCATGATACTCTACAAAATTAACTTATAAGATCAAAATTACCATACAAGATCAAAATAACTTACAAGATCGTCTGTAGAGTAATTATGATACTCTACAAAATGACCCTACAAGATCATGTGTAGAGTAACTATGTACTATACAAAATTACCCTATAAGATCAAAATTACCTTAGAAGATCTAAAGTACCATACAAGATCGTTTGTAGAGTAATTAAGATACTCTACAAAATTAATTTATAAAATCAAAATTACCTTACAAGATCGTTTGTAGAGTAATTATGATACTCTATAAAGTTATCTTACAATATTAAAATTATCATACAAGATCAAATTACCCTACAAGATCATGTGTAGAGCAACTATGATACTCTACAAAATTACCTTATAAGATCAAAATTATCCTACAGGATCAAAACCACCCTACAAGATAAAAAATTATCTTATAATACCATTTTACAAAATTAACTTACAAGATCATCTGTAGAGTAATTTTGATAATTACCCTACCAGTAAAATAATTACGAAAATGTTACCGTATTTTTTTACTTTTCCATTTCTTTCGTATAGTTTGTATTTGATTTTTGTAATAAAATTTAAACTGTACACCCCCGCGTTATCCGCATATCTCACCAATCTAGCTAAATTCATGCATACCTACTTCGATCTTATAATATTTTTCCAAATGGAAGTAATAGCAATTGTGCTCTTTAAAATAGAGTTGATATGATAATGGTATCCAGTAATGGAGTTGGAGGGGCTATTAACATCATTAGTGGTGGACCCGATTACGTACCGAAAACAAAACTTATGGTCTAAGTACGTCAAGAATTGGTCAATCCTAATCTTGAATAGTGTTCATGGAAGTTGCTAGTTGTATGGCTCCCATTCTTACAACATCATGGTCCTTGCCCTTTGACTTGTAGATTTCTATGGTTGTTGGTTGACATTGTCCCTCTAGTATTATCCCACTTTCATCACTAATCATTAATCAAAGCCTCTTTCCTCGATGAAGATTTAAGTACAGATAAGGTAATCATGCAATCATAGAGCAAGGGCCTACAATATATGCCTCATCACTAACCCACTTTGATCACAAAAACTCCTTTATTAACAGGTGCAGAAGTAACGTGTTGGTTTGCTTGAATGCTATAGAAAAAGATTAAAAAAAATGTGTGTTTGATTTGAACTGCTGTTACATCATACATGTGATCTACTGATCTTATCATTAGTTCAATAAAGAATGGCATAAAAATCTGAACTCGATAGGAAATCTCGAAACACAAAATTAGGGGTGTAAACAGCACAGAGGCCCAGAGGCTCGAGAGCTACTCAAACGAGCCGAGCCTCAACGAGTCCGAGCTCGAGTCTGTAATAGAGTTCGTTTAGTTATCGAGCCCGAGCTCGAGTCTAAAATACAAAGGTTGTTTAGGCTCGGGAGTCTAAACAAGCCCAAACAAAATTTTACTTTTCTTATATATAGTATAACAATAATGATGATAACTTTGCCGAGCTGAGCTTTGGCTTGTTTAAGCGAGCTCGAGCCCCTAACGAATTTTGGGTTTAACTCGCGAGCCAAGCCGAGCTCAAATAAGTAGGCTCGAACCTAGCCGAGCTCGAGCTTCATAAAAACATGACGAGCCGAGCTCGAACGTAGTCGGGCTAGGCTAGGCCCGCCTCGTTTACACCTCTACACAAAATATTCTGGATGGTCATTTGGGTATATGACCAGGCATGAGATTTGTTAAAAGAATGGGGGTTTGGGATGGGTATAGTATCATATTAGCTAAACACGTTTACTGGAATGTATTAGTATACCAGATAATCATTGAAAGTTGTTGAAAACTTAAAATTATTATAACTAGATAATTTTTGTAAGTGTGATTAAATATTTGATATTTCAAGTTAGTTTTGAGATGAGTTTTTCAGATCCGGTTTCATTTTATTGGCATGGGGATAGATAACTTTTAACCTCACATGATCATAAACGTTTAATGCTGATATATGAGGATATACCAACGAAGCCAATGACATAATGAGTAATGGGTACCGACATGTATGAGACCTGGTAGAGGATAACATTTTACAATCGGATATAGACGTGGTTATAAAATCGGATGCTTATTTGTAAAAACATCATGGCAATATATCTGATATCCATATTATTACCAATAGGTTTAATTATGTCTTGTTCATGTCTTTATTCAAGAGGGTATCCTTATACATTCGCAAAAAGTTAAACAAATTAATAAGGTTCACTTTCACAAGACAGTATCAATGGAAAGATAAGGCACACATATGTAAAGGTGGCGTTAAATGGATGGAAAGCTTTATTGCAAGAAAGAATTAATGATATGAGAAAGTTAAAACAGTTCTTTTGATACAAAGAACAGATTCTCAAACGTAATTATTGGTCACTAATCAAAAACTAATATACAAATCAGAAATGAAATCATGTATTAAACACGCTTATAGGCGGCAGGTAAGATACACAACATAAAATATAGAAGAATAAGACTCAAGTGAGAGTCCGCTAAGAGCACTAACATAAACATTTTCATCACTAGTAATAGCACTCACAAACCCATCATGACATGCTAGCCACTATCTTTGCTACACCATATATATGCCATTTTCTTCACTTCATTCCCACAAAGCTCTAAAACTTCTCTTATACATAGCTTTCTTTCATTAAAAACCACTTGAGTTCGAGGCGAGGCAAATATCGTTGCGATAATGCTAAACATGAGAATTATGAAGAGAAGTCCTAAAGTAGCAGATGAAAGCATGTTTGTGGAAGGAAGCGAACAGGAGTTACAAACTCGGGAAGGGCTCTCGAGTGGTCTTGCTCTTATATTTAGCATCATAAAAGCTCCACTCTCACTTCTATCATGCTTATCATCCCACTCCCAAGTAAGTGGTGCCACAGATGGATTTTGGGTGTCTGGAGAGTTTGCAAGTATGTCCGAGGTTAATCACCTTATCGTCAATGATAGCATGCGCTATGTTATTTTGATGTAATCCAAGAGGTCTAAGTATTACTTACCAGTCATCTTTTTTTTTCTAGAGAGATCTTTGGGTGATTAATTCTTCAATTTGCTGTCTCTTGTAGCTCTATCCATTATCTTGTGTATGTGTTAAAATTCAGACAGAACAGACTAGGGTTTGGCCAGATTTATCTTCCATTTTACTACACTATGCACTTTATTTATGTAAATGGTTTGAATTTACATTGATTCAACGCTTATATGTGGTTTGCTATCAAATCTCTTTAAACGCAAAATTTATATGCTACTTCTGTGAATGCTACACCGGAATACATATAATGGTAATACACAACACAAATCAAGTACAACAGTCTAGATACACAATTGAGCAGACGAAAACAAGTGTAAAAGTTTTATGATCAGTGTTCTAGACTAGTGGTAGCATAAATTGGAATAGTTTGCTAAGAAAAAGGAGGAATCCAATTATAATGATAAAGATGCAAGGTTTAAAAAGTTAAATCAAAGTTTAAATTATATTGTTTGATTTATTCCTTAGTTGCTATTTCTTTAATTATATTAAGAGTTGGATTAGGTTTAGTAGCCGATAAATTTAAAGAGTAGGACTGTGTAATGGTTTTATACGTGTTGAGTATTTCATTATTCAAATAATTTATTACCTTTATTGTTGGTGTTCTACGAACATGTAATTACGTTCATTGTTGGTGTTCTATGACCGTGTAATTGTTTTATTGTTGGTGTTCTACGACGGTATAATTGTTTTGTGGAATAATGGATTTTAATAATTGTAACTATTAACCGTTGGTCGACAACAGTTTTAGCTTAAAAAATAACCAGTGGTGGTCTCACTTTTTTATATATTGTAAAACTAATGGACCTTTACTAAATCGAAAAGGATGATGGGACAAAAAGAAATTAAGGTTGTGTTAGTAAAGGTCTATTAGTTTACAATATGTGAAAAGTTGGGACCATCACTGGTTATTTTGAATATTAGACTATTGCCGGCCAACGGCTAATAATTTGAATTATTAAATTCCATTATTCCTTGTTTTATTCGTGTTGAACTACAATGTTACTTTTGTGCACTGTTGCAGGGTTACATAATGGTATATTCGTATAATATTTACGAGATTTAGTATAATTTATACATAATGGTATATTCGTATAATATTTACGAGATTTAGTATAATTTATTATGAATAATATTACATCCATTTTAATTGAAGTTATTTATATAGTATAGTTATTTATCATCACCACCATTAGCCACCCTCACCACCAAGCACCGTCACAAACCACCACAACCATCCTTGCCATGCCACTTACACAAATTTTCAAATAACTTTTTATCATAGCGAGATTCAAACTTTGAAAACCCACAAATTTTGTTGTTTATCATCAAATACCTTATCTCAGTTCAAGATCTATAACACCAACACTATCATCACACTGAATATATCACATAATTAGCCAAAAAGAATCAAAGCCAATAAAATATATCCGCCTCTCTCTTTTGTTCCCATCATCAGCCACATCCTCGGCACACGCAAACGTCGTTGGCGACAATAAACAGCCCTCGGTTCCTAATCTCTGATACCAATTATTGGCAAGGGCAAATCCAACGTAACAAAAGGGACCATAGTGACCAATGAAGATAGGTTAATAAAAAGTATTTTTTCCTAACATTTAGCCCAACTTTAGATATTTGGGCACATTTTTTTTCAACTAGGGGCACAATTTCTTCGACTAACGGCCTAGTTAGCATTGTTGACGTGCTAATCAGTGGAATAAAAAAAGGGATATTAGCATCCAATAATTCCTATTAGATGTTATTTACCATTGACAATTTCACCTTTTTTATTATCCCAACAGTCCCACCTTTCAACTATTTTTCCTCCAACGGTCCTCAGTTAAAAAACTTAATGGAGTTAGTTTTTTCTATGAATTACAAACTGAAGTTTTAGGGCTTTTGATCAGAATGAGAATACGAGTCTATTGATGTAAAACTTACCTCGAAACGGTGCTCCAAACGACTTAATGTGGTTAATTGAAAGTTTAAACACTCAAATAGAAGCACCGTTTTCGTCGTTTGGAGCACAATTTCAAGGTAAGTTTTGCATCATTCGACTCGTATCCTCGTCCTGATTAAAAGCTCTAAAACGTCAGTTTGTAATTCTGAAAAAAACATAACTCCGTTAAGTATTTTTAACTGAGAACCGGTGGAAGAAAAATAGTTGAAAGGTGAAAATGTAAGAGGGGATAAAAAAAGTCGGACTATCAATTGCCAATGACGTCAATTAGGGATTATTAGACCAATATTTAAAAAAATACATTGAATTTCATATCCAAAGATTCCTCTCAAAGTTAACCTTACAACGTCTTTCTAGTGGGATTTTTCACCTCATCTATTCCTCGCTTTCTTGGGTTTCATCTTCAAATTTTATAGTACTTTTAATTTGCTTTTTATTACTTTTTAGGTTGATTTATATATGTTTAATTTTAATTTGTTTTTTTATTACTTTTTATAGTACTTTTTTTATTTGTTACTTGACTCGACCCATTTGGCCGACCCATATTTTCCTCTCCATACCCAAAATTCCTTTATACCCTACTATTTTTTGCCATGAATTGTCACACCCCGACCTGCAGCAGAATAAAAATCGGGACATGATTGGGTTATCACCAAAGCTCATGATATTTACTAATAAGTTTCATATTTATTAAATTGAAATTAAACTTCAAATATTCAACACAAAATTCATACAAACACAAACATATAAACCAAAAGATTGTTCCAAGCGAAATAACTTGTTTACTCTTCTAAGGCTATTCCTATGTGTTTCTTTCCTCAGCTTGTTCACCTGTATCATGCGTAAAACAGAAAATTTGGGTCAACAAAAGTTGGCGAGTGAACCTTGATAAAACATTTAAATGATTGAATTATATTGTTGTTTAAATAAAAATTGTGCATGAATCACAAGTGAACAGATGTATATATATATCCAATCACAAACCACATTATATGAACACATGACATGATGAATGATGTATTTGAGATCAAGGCTCAATCAAACGGAGCCGATCTAATGAGGCACCTAATGCTCAACCCGTATCCCACGAGGAACTGATGGGCTTAATGAAATGATTGCACTGAAATGATAAACTGTATCCACATATAAACCACATAACAACTATACACATTTGATCACGAATGATATTAGCACAATTATTAAATAAAATAAAAGAAATTGTACGACACCTGATACACCCCAAAACATGATTAAAACGGGGAATTCGTAGAGATTCACTCACAGTGGGTGCGTATTCTTGAGTGGAAATGAGAGTGCACGAGTTGCGGATTTAACCGACGAAGAAGTACTAACCTAAAATAATAACGTGATAACTCGATAAATAAATAAACTAATATTTTGGTTAAAAACCTTTTTTTTAGCTTTTTAAGTTAATTTTATGATTTTTATTGATATAATTAAGCCCTTGAAATTATGTATTTTTAAGTATTTTAAATATATTTTCTTTTAATATGAACCATGAAATGAAATAAAAGAAAATAAAAATAGAATAAAATAATATAAAAAAATTTCAGTCTGACAACTGTCAGACCGGTTTAATTGGAATTATAAGCATGCGTGTTGAGACTCGAACCCGTGATCTCTTGGTTATGTGCACGCAGCTCTTCCAACTGAGCTACGTGTCTAACCCGAAAGAAACATGATTTTAGTTATTCTTATATACATTTTAGGTTCATTCAATTTTAATTAAATTTAAAAAGAGAATTAAATGATCGGACCGGTGTGAGCCAAGGGGCTCGAACCCGAGACCTTGGCGGTGTGATGCACCCAGCTCAACCAACTGGGTGTCTAACCCAACAATACTTGAATTTTATCTATATTTATATACTAAATATATTGATACAGAAGAGATAGATTGAAAAAGGGTTTAAAGCGGTTAGGCCGGTGGATGCTTGGACTCGAACCAGTCGTCTCGGGTTTAGGTTGCACCCGGCCCAACCAGTTGGGCCGGGTGCTTAACCCATTTATAATCCATATTTCATTATCCTTAAACACATGCTGTCATCGTCTTCTTCGTTTTCAAATTTAACCCAACCATGACCCGCCTGATTTTTAAATCCGATTCACATCGGTTTTCTTTAACTTATCAACACAATTTGACAATTGACTAAAGTTCATCTGAAAGGAATGAGAGTGCTACCGTAAGACAGAAGTGGTGGTTTGATTCCGGCGAGTGGATCCCGACGTTTCCGGCGGCTGGTGAAGCAAAATTTTCCGACGACAGAGATGAGAGTGAACAGAGAGGATAAATGAGCGAGTTAGATCGAGAGGTTTAGACTAGTATTTATAGGGGTGCTTACTCGGTTTCTCTGATTTGGTTTGATTGATGGCGCGTCCAAAATTGAAGCAATTTGCCAAGAATAAGGTTGCAAGTTGTCGGTTTTGAGGTAACCGCGTGGGTTGCCGAGATCTCCGGCGAGGGAAATTTGCAGATGTTTGCAGGTTTCTCTCAGTTTCAATATAAGTGTAATTATAATCCAACTTTAACACAACTTGTGTGTGTATCGCAGTGATGTCTATGGTGTGTGTGTTACCCAGGGAACCCGGGTTCGATTCCCGGTTCACCCATTTTTTTAAAACTGATTTTCTTTAATTGTTTTTATTAAGCCTTTTTAATTACTATAAATATTTATTATTTAGTTGATTTATTTTATTTATTTAATTGATTATATTATTCAAATAACTTTAAACCTTAATTAATATTTTAAACAATAAATAAAACAATCGAACGGCATAAAAAGAAATACGCTTTGATTGATAAATTGGGACGGGTTTTCGAAACCCAATTTACAAAAAGTTACATGAATAAACCTAAAAATACACCTCAAGCAAATAACCATATCAAACTATTTTATAATAACCCAATCCTATTAGGATTTGAACACAAAAGGTAAGCTAAATATATAAACGCATACTAAATAAACATTTAATACGAAATTTTATCTACACTCAAATATGATTAATTGTAGATAAAATATATACAAAGGCTTACACTCACCTAAACGGAAGGTTACCAATATGTACTAATGTAAATACCTATTAAGCTTTCTTCACTTACTATGGTACTTCCTTACACATTTTAACAACTCGACTTGTATCAGAAAACTCTATCCTAAAATTTACAATCAAACTCAAAAGATTATGACTCAAAACATCGCATTGTCTTTATTTTACATTTTATGACTTACAATGGTCAGTTTCAAAAATTTCACATTTTAGCATTTCTAAGTGACTATTCCCTATCTCCACATTTCCCCTGATGTAAAAGACAAATGCAAAATCAAAAGGTAAAATGAATTGAAAACTTCTCTGATATGATAAAATAAAAAAGGCTCTAACACTCCCCTTAGATTTGTTAGTTGATACGGTAATCATTATACAGAGATTAAGGCAAAAGTAGGATAATTATGAACCCTTGGAAGCCTTACTAAGCCTAAGCCTTTTTTCGTTTGTTACCCTATTATTTGAGCCAATATTACTCTTGGTTAGCCTATTTGATTATATACCATGACTCAACAAAGAAATATGAAGAGATAACAGTCAAGTAAAATAAAGTAAAGAGAGATAAAGAAAGAAATAAGTGTGTGGATCAAGATCCTAAAGAAAATATATAATAAAAGATTCAGAGCCACTAAAGAAAAAGTTTGAAGATTGTAAAAAGTGTAGAAAAGAAGTTGAATTGTAGTTGTTTAACATTATTTGTTTAACCCATTTGATTTATTTATCTACCTTTTTACCCGTACAAACTGATTTTTTTGTGTGGCAAAAGGGTAATGTTGGACCGTTTGTTGGGGGAAATCAAAGAGACTTCCTATATTTGGGTTAAATACCCGGCCAAAAGACAGGAGATCGAATGAAAAAATTGAAGAGTTTTTAATTTTCTATATGTGTAATTGTTGTAATCTTTGAGGTGACGCAATAGTGAGTGTGTCTAGTTGTATATGTGGCCTTTTAGTTACTTTCTATTAGACCTACATATGTTTGGTGATGAATAAAATCCTTTGATGTAAAAAAATATTATTTATTCTTATAAAAGGTGATGCGGGCACCTAGAACACCATCACACAAAATTTCCATCACACCTGATTAACATTTGAAAATTTAATTTTTTATTTTCCATCACATTTATAACACTCTATCACATTCTATTACTATTTTTAAATAAAATATTAAAAAACCAATATGTTTTAATTAAAATAAAAAAATGAAAACAAATAAATAAAAATTGTATAAAACTTTAAAAAAGTACAATAAAAATAAATCTTCATAACCTAATAAAAAACCTAAACGACGTTGCAAAAAAGAAAACGACCGAATTTGCGAAAAAAACAACCCCAAAAGTTATACTGCAAATTTCGCTCTACACAAATTTCCCGCTTGCGTTTTATAAGAATTGACAGGTATGGTTTGGAGGCTTTTTCATGTGGTTAGCTTAAAACTTTAAAATCTTTATTCTTCTCTATCTCATGCAAGTGTTTCTTGTATTGATCATCTCATTTTAACGTTAAATCTACCAACATCTTGCGTCGTTCTCTATTCTCCTCCAGCTCCAACATTCGACATGAATTCGATCATGGCATCTACTCAACCTTCTTTCCCTTTGAGTGTTCGCGACTCGACAATTTTTCTCAGTTGCAACCTTGTTGGTGTTGTGTCCTCGGTTGGGTTGTCATTTAAATTGGTTTCGCAAATGTTGCTTGGTAACCCATCCATTGACGTTGTGATTTCTAGACTCGGTTGGTTTTTATCATTTTTTAAAACGCCCACAAGTACCTGTTGGGCCATAGGATCAATCAATGGAATTGGTATACATTTTTCATGATTCGTTGCAATTTCCCATGCTGCCAAGTAAATAAACCCTTTCTTCGAGTAGAGCCTTGTGTACTCACTTAGGGCTCCTTGGTTGACATTGTAACATCGTCGAAATACGGGTTTCAAAACCCGCTTCGTTTATCAATCAAATATTCAGTTATAAGTTTCGTTGCGTATTTATGGTTCATATTAATTTTAAACAATACATAATTAATAAATATATTAGAATTTAAAAATCATAATTTATAATTAATAATAAATGGTGAATAAAAAATAAAATGGAGACGCCGGGTTTCGAACCCGGGTCACCCGCAAGCACAAACACGCAACACACCACTCCGCCACACACTTTCTTTGTGACAATATTGAAACAAACAATACTTAAAGTAAACCCGAATTCAAAACCGGACATCAGCGCGCTCAGAACGCGGAATCGCCGGAGTGAAACCAAACTCCGCTAATGTTGCCTTTTCCTTTTGACTAAAACGCGATAACCGACTTCGACATCGGTTATAACCGATGTCTAACCATCAATTTCGGTCATAACCGCCGGAAATCCTTAATCGCGAACTTTGACCTTAAATAAAACTCAATTCAGCTGTTCATCCCTATAAATACCCACTCAATCATCTGGAAATCCTTTCGCTCAGAACCGCACACTTTTTCGAAGCTTTAATTCTTCCAGGGCACGTCGCCGGAGTTCCTTTGCACTCGCCGGAATACCGCCGGAATCGTTGATCAGAAAACCGTATTCGTTCATCAGACGTTCATACAGCCGGAAATCGCAAAATCAGAGCCGACGAACACTGCCGGAAATCTGAAGAAAACGCTCCGACTTGGTTAGTTTTTCCCTCATCGATTGAATCCTAAAATTCGTGCGCATCCAACGTCATCAAAGAACGCACCCAATGTGAGTGAATCTCTATCAATTCCCCGTTTTAATCATGTTTTGGGGTGTATCATGTGTCGTATAATTCTTTTATTATATATATAAACACTTGTGTATACATCATATCCGTGATCAAATGTGTATCAATTGTTGTGTGAATTATATGTAGATTGGATTTATCATTTTCAGTGCACGCATTTCATTAGGCTCATCAGTTCCCCGTGGGAGACGGGTTGAGCATCAGGTGCCTCATTAGATCGGCTCCGTTTGATTGAGCATTGATCTCACATACATCATCATTCATATCATATACTCATTCAAAGTGGTTTGTGTTTGTTTATCTATATATGTTTGCTCACATGTGATTATTGTACAAATTTTCCTTATTAAATAAAACAGGAAATTAGTAACAATGTTTTATCAAGGCTCACTCGCCAACTTTTGTTGACCCAAAATATCCCCCGTTTTACACATGATACAGGTGATCCAGTTGAGACAAGAAACACATAGGAAGGCCTATAAGAATAAACAAGTTTAAGCTTTGGAATAATTAAATAGTTTCAATTTCTTGTAATTGTATGAATTTTGTTTTGGATATTTAAGTTGTAATTTGAATTTAATAAATATGAAACATTTTAGTAAACATCATGAGCTTTGGTGATAACCCAATCATGCCCCGACTTTTATTCCGCTGTGGGTCGGGTGTGACAGATTGGTATCAGAGCTTATGACTATAGGGATATAGGATAGGTTATTAGACCCTCAGAGCCTATACTATAGTTGATTAAAATTTTAAATTGTTTATGCGTTACATACAAAATTCATGATGTTTATATGCTTTATGTTTATTTTTACACTCAATGTTATGCAAGCATGCTCACAAATACATGTTATTATACAATGCTCATCATGAATCATATCTCATAACATATCATATCCATGAGAGCACACACCTCATGATTCCCATGATTTTTGCAATGATTTTTGTAGTTTTCCAATCACATCAAAGTGAGTTCTCATGACGGGCATGTAGTAACTGGAAGGGTACGAGTACCGGTAGTCGGAACGTCCTGTCTAGGCTTGGCATTCGTATAAATCCAAAATAAAGGACCAGTTTGCCTACCTGGGGACTAACGATGAGAGTACGAAGGACCTATTAGGCCAAAGCATGCTATACCAAACGTCGTGTAAGCTAACCCCACTTTGAGTTGTCATTGTGTCTACATCTGGACACCCTCCTACCATACATCTCGCAATCATATTTTACGATTTTCATTCGGGTGGTGCGAGTGTTAATCCGCTAACACCAATGTGAATCCTACCGAGCCCAATAGTCATGGGGGCCCACATGACTACACATGCGATGGTATGGGGGACATTGGAGGCCCAAACATGAGCAAACCCAAGACATCCTATGGATGTAGTTGAATTATTGTCAGTTATGTTATTTTTCATTCTTTTTACGACACATGACACCTAGAAACTTCTTAAACTCACAATCTTCCTATGTATGTTCCTGCGGATGTCGGCTAGGCAACTACGTGGAGGTAGAAAGTCAGGAAGATCAAATGAACGCTTGGCCACACAAATTGCTAAACAAATGGCCGCAGTGCTTCCTGACATCGTAATTCAAGTTCAACAAGCTCTCACCGCAAACCCCATCAACCCTCCCAATCAAGAAGACCAGAGCATCGCCAACCCTCCCTGCAAAAAGTGCTCCTACAAACACTTCAAATCTTGCAATCCCCCAAAATATGAAGGGACCGAAGGTGTTACCGCCCTCCTTCACTGGTTTGAAGAAATGGAAAACACTTTCCTCAATTGCGATTGTCCCGAGGATCGCAAGGTACGTTATACAACAGGAAGACTATTCGGGGTAGCCCTTACCTGGTGGAACATGGAAAAGGGTAAATGAGGAGTTGAAGACGTCATGGCCTTAACATGGGAAGGGTTAAGGGAACTCATGACAAGACGCTTCTGTCCAAGAAGCGAAATCAAAAAGTTGGAAGATGAATTCCACGCGCTGAAACAAAAGGAAGGAGATCACACCTCCTATAATAAGCGATTTCTTGAACTGAACCAAATGATCCCTAATTTGTTCACCCCCGTGTACCGCTTGGTTGAACATTACATTCGAGGTCTTCCCTCGAAAATTCAAGACTCGGTTTTAAGCACTTCGCCTGCAACACTTGAAGCCGCGATGGAGTTAGCTACAGAACTTACTGAGAATCGCATCCGAAACGGCAAATTCAAGGATGAAAAGAAGAAAGCACCCATATAGACCTCAACTACAAACCACTCAGTCTCATCCTCAAGGTTTGCTAGTAAGAGGAAACGTTATGGCAAGAATTTTGCTGTCACTCAAACCAACCCTCCTATCACTGTTGCACCAATCACCCAAATTGCTCCCTCAGCTGCACCATTTAAAAAGCCATACACCGGCCCACACCCAAAATGCAACCGTTGTCAGTACCATCACCCTCCCGAAAATCCCTGCCAACATTGCACCAGCTGTGGCCGTGCGGGTCACACCATCCAAACCTGTCGCACTCTTCAACGAATGAACCGCAATCAACCCCCAACCCAAACCCACCATCAGATAGTGGGTCAAGCCCAACAACCCTTACTTCTACCACCTGTACCACACGCAGCCCAAACTTACTACCAACCCAACTACCCCATGATGCAACCCATGCGAGCTTGTTACAACTGTGGGGACCCAAACCACTTCAGGAACACTTGTCCACGCTTGGTGAACATCATCCATGCCCAAGCTCAAGCAAACCCGGTAAACCAAGCTAACCAAGCTCCTCCACCTGCCAGAGGAAGAGCTTTTAACATCAATGCCAACCAAGCTAGGGCTGACAACAACGTGGTCAACGGTACGTTTCTCATCAATGGTAGTTATGCATCCATATTATTCGATACTGGTGCGGATAAGAGCTTTGTGTCCTTATAATTTTAACCTATCCTCAACCAAACTCGCGTTAATCTCATGGAATCTCTAACGGTGGAAGTTGCTGACGGAAAACCCGTTTCATTAAATTCTATTATACGCAATTGTACCTTCACTCTAAACGATCACGATTTTCCAGTTGACCTCATTCCTATGAAGTTGGGAAGTTTTGATATTATAATCGGTATGGACTGGCTCAGCCAGCATCACGCTGAAGTAGTGTGCCGCGAAAAGTTCATTCGCATTCCTCTTGAAGACGGTCAGACCCTACGTATTTTTGGGGAAACCCCTTCGAAAGGACTCAAATTAATGTCCTGCCTTCAAGCCCGAAGATATCTCCGCAAGAACTATGTCGCATTCCTAACTCACGTCGTCAAAAAGGGAAACAAGGAGAAGAAACTCGAAGATATCCCAGTTGTGAAAGAATTCCCACATGTCTTTCCCGACGACGTTTCAGGACTTCCTCCTGTGAGAGAAGTCGAATTTCGCATCGATCTTGTACCTGGCGCTACACCAGTCGCAAAATCTCCTTATAGGTTAGCCCCATCTGAAATGCAAGAGCTGGCCAGTCAACTGCAAGAGCTGACAGACAAAGGATTCATACGTCCTAGCTCCTCGCCTTGGGGTGCACCTGTTCTTTTTGTGAAGAAGAAAGATGGAACGTTTCGCATGTGCATTGATTATAGAGAACTCAACAAGTTAACGGTTAAAAATCGCTATCCACTACCTCGCATCGATGACCTCCTAGACCAACTTCAAGGCGCCACCTGCTTTTCAAAAATCGACCTTCGTTCTGGTTATCATCACCTCAGAGTACATTAAGAAGATATCCCAAAGACCGCCTTCCGGACTCGTTATGGTCATTACGAATTCATGGTCATGCCATTCGGTTTAACCAACGCCCCCGCTGTCTTCATGGATCTAATGAATAGGGTATGCAAACCCTACCTCGACCGTTTCGTCATAGTCTTCATCGACGACATCCTTATCTACTCCAAGTCTAAATCCGATCATGATCGACACCTTCGACTCATCCTTACACTCTTAAGGACTGAAAAGCTCTACGCTAAGTTCTCAAAATGCGAATTCTGGTTAGGAGAAGTACAATTACTTGGACATGTCGTCAATGATAAGGGAATTCATGTTGATCCTTCAAAAATCAAGGCAGTGCAAGAATGGCAAGCGCCACGTACCCCTACCGAAGTAAGGTCATTTCTTGGTTTGGCTGGTTACTATCGAGCTTCATTGCCAATTTTTCTCGTATTGCTGTCCCACTCACGGCCTTGACTCATAAAGGAAAACCATTCATATGGGGACCTAAGCAAGAAGAGGCCTTCCAAACTCTAAAGCAAAAACTTTGTGACGCACCTATCCTCACACTCCCTGAGGGTTGCGATGACTTTGTAGTATATTGCAACGCATCAGGGCAAGGACTAGGCTGTGTATTGATGCAAAGAGGAAAAGTGATAGCCTATGCTTCTAGGCAACTCAAAGTTCATGAGAAGAATTACACCACCCACGACCTGGAACTTGGAGCCGTTGTGTTTGCTCTCAAGATATGGAGACAATACCTCTATGGTACCAAGTGTGAAATATACACTGACCACAAAAGTCTCCAACATATCTTCAACCAGAAGGAGTTGAATATGAGGCAACGAAGATGGGTCGAACTTCTCAACGACTACGACTGTGAAATTCGGTATCATCCTGGCAAGGCAAACGTAGTGGCCGATGCGCTCAGTCGAAAAGGTTATGCGAACTCCATTCGTCTTCTATGTTCGCAAATCATAACCGACATCAAAGATAGAATCCGAGCAGCTCAACATGTTTCTGTAACAGAAAATGACGTACGCGATGAGCTGTCGTGTGGAGCTGAACTAAAAATCGAAACCAAATCCGACGGTATTCTATACTATTTAAATCGCATATGGATTCCTGATCGCGATAACCTTCGTGATTTCCTCATGAATGAGGCGCACAAAACACGATACTATGTACACCCAGGAGCCGACAAGATGTATCAAGACCTACGATACACCTACTGGTGGCCTTGCATGAAAAAGGATATCGCTGTTTTTGTTTCCAAGTGCCTTACCTGTTCCAAAGTAAAAGCTAAACATCAAAGACCTTCAGGACTTCTAGTCCAACCCGAAATACCTGTATGGAAGTGGGAAAACATAACCATGGATTTCATTACCGGGTTACCTCGCACCTCCAGTGGGTATGACACCATATGGGTAATAATCGATCGTCTTACAAAGTCATCTCATTTCATTCCGATTCGCGAGGACTTCAAGAACGAGAAGTTAGCTCGTATCTACATCAACGAGATCGTAAGCCGTCATGGTGTACCATTAAGCATCATTTCAGATCGTGATGGTCGTTTCACTTCACGAACATGGCGAGCCGTACAAACCTCTTTGGGTACACGATTAGACCTCAGTACCGCTTTTCATCCTCAAACTGATGGTTAATCTGAACGCACCATCCAAACCCTTGAAGACATGCTGCGAGCATGTGTCATAGACTTCAAAGGGAATTGGGACGCTCATCTACCATTAGTTGAATTTTCGTACAACAATAGCTATCATTCAAGTATCGGCATGGCTCCTTTCGAAGCTTTATATGGTCGTAAATGCCGATCTCCAGTATGTTGGCACGAAATTGGGGAATCACAAATCACCGGTCCAGAATTAATTCAAGAAACAACCGACAAGGTCATTCAAATTCGAAACAATCTTCTAGCGGCTCAAAGTCGTCAAAAGAGTTATGCAGACAAACGACGAAAGCCCTTGGAGTTTGACATTGGTGATCAAGTACTTTTAAAAGTATCACCGTGGAAGGGAGTGATTCATTTTGGCCAGAAGGGCAAGCTAGCACCACGCTACGTAGGACCTTTCAAGATACTCGAAATAGTAGGTCCTGTAGCATACAAGCTTGACCTACCAGAAGAGCTCAACAGAATTCATCCCACATTTCATGTATCAAACTTGAAAAAGTGCCTCGCCGATGAAAACCTCCATATTCCTCTAGAAGACATTCAAGTCGATGAATCGATGTACTTCATTGAAAGACCAGTAAAAATCATGGATTTCAGAGAGAAGCGTTTAAGGCGAAGTCGTATTCCAATTGTCAGGGTACGTTGGGAGTCGAAACGAGGACCTGAGTTTACTTGGGAACGTGAAGACTCAATACGCGAAAAATACCCGCATCTTTTTCCTGTTACCATTACTACTTAAATTTCGGGACAAAATTTCTAAAAGTAGGGGATACTATAACATTCGTCGAAAAACGGGTTTCAAAACCCGCTTCGTTTATCAATCAAATATTCAGTTATAAGTTTCGTTACGTATTTATGGTTCATATTAATTTTAAACAATACATAATTAATAAATATATTAGAATTTAAAAACCATAATTTATAATTAATAATAAATAGTGAATAAAAAATAAAATGGAGACGCCAGGTTTCGAACCCGGGTCACCCGCAAGTACAAACACGCAACACACCACTCCGCCACACACTTTCTTTGTGACAATATTGAAACAAACAATACTTAAAGTAAACCCGAATTCAAAACCGGACATCAGCGCGCTCAGAACGCGGAATCGCCGGAGTGAAACCAAAACTCCGCTAATGTTACCTTTTCCTTTTGACTAAAACGTGATAACCGACTTCGACATCGGTTATAACCGATGTCTAACCATCAATTTCGGTCATAACCGCCGGAAATCCTTAATCGCGAACTTTGACCTTAAATAAAACTCAATTCAGCTGTTCATCCCTATAAATACCCACTCAATCATCTGGAAATCCTTTCGCTCAGAACCGCACACTTTTTCGAAGCTTTAATTCTTCCAGAGCACGTCGCCGGAGTTCCTCTGCACTCGCCAGAATACCGCCGGAATCGTTGATCAGAAAACCGTATTCGTTCATCAGACGTTCATACAGCCGGAAATCGCAAAATCAGAGCCGACGAACACTGCCGGAAATCTGAAGAAAACGCTCCGACTTGGTTAGTTTTTCCCTCGTCGATTGAATCCTAAAATTCGTGCGCATCCAACGTCATCAAAGAACGCACCCAATGTGAGTGAATCTCTATCAATTCCCCGTTTTAATCATGTTTTGGGGTGTATCATGTGTCGTATAATTCTTTTATTATATATATAAACACTTGTGCATACATCATATCCGTGATCAAATGTGTATCAAATATGTATCAATTGTTGTGTGAATTATATGTGGATTGGATTTATCATTTTCAGTGCACGCATTTCATTAGGCCCATCAGTTCCCCGTGGGAGACGGGTTGAGCATCGGAAATCTGAAGAAAACGCTCCGACTTGGTTAGTTTTTCCCTCATCGATTGAATCCTAAAATTCGTGCGCATCCAACGTCATCAAAGAACGCACCCAATGTGAGTGAATCTCTATCAATTCCCCGTTTTAATCATGTTTTGGGGTGTATCATGTGTCGTATAATTCTTTCATTATATATATAAACACTTGTGCATACATCATATCCGTTATCAAATGTGTATCAAATGTGTATCAATTGTTGTGTGAATTATATGTAGATTGGATTTATCATTTTCAGTGCACGCATTTCATTAGGCCCATCAGTTCCCCGTGGGAGACGGGTTGAGCATCAGGTGCCTCATTAGATCGGCTCCGTTTGATTGAGGATTGATCTCACATACATCATCATTCATATCATATACTCATTCAAAGTGGTTTGTGTTTGTTTATCTTATATATGTTTGCTCACATGTGATTATTGCACAAATTTTCCTTATTAAATAAAACAGGAAATTAGTAACAATGTTTTATCAAGGTTCACTCGCCAACTTTTGTTGACCCAAAATATCCCCGTTTTACACATGATACATGTGATCCAGCTGAGACAAGAAACACATAGGAAGGCCTAGAAGAATAAACAAGTTTAAGCTTTGGAATAATTAAATAGTTTCAATTTCTTGTAATTGTATGAATTTTGTTTTGGATATTTAAGTTGTAATTTGAATTTAATAAATATGAAACATTTTAGTAAACATCATGAGCTTTGGTGATAACCCAATCATGCTCCGACTTTTATTCCGCTGCGGATCGAGGTGTCACAGACATTCACATCATTCGTTCCATTTGGTTGATTGCGAAACTAATATATTAAAAAATATAAAATTATTAATGTGGTAAAAAGTGTCTATGTTTTATATTATTCAATAAAATGTAATAAACTAATATACCTTTTGTATGTAGCACGCATTATATCGACTCATTTTTTTAAATCCATTCATTTGCCTGTCATTTGATCCATTCACCACTGAGTAGTTTTCCAAAATGTATGATATCTCGTTTCCAAAATTGGTTTTTTGGTTGTTGACTCCCGACCTTTTCATCCTCGTGAATATGCAAGTAAGACTTCACCAAGTCTATCTCTTTCTCTTCCATCTAACTTTGACGTCCCCCTACATTTGCTTCTTTTTTGTCACGTCTTCCATGAGTAGCTTTCACTAGTACTTCTTCCTCTTATTCTTTATCTTCATCATCTTGTGGCTCTTTTTCTTCGTAGTCTTCGTCATAATCGAGGGCACGAACCAGGTTACGAATAGTTTTGGTATTGGGAGGTAAGCTCGTGATACGCAAAACAGTCGAGAATTTTGTTGTCCATCGGGTTGAGAGATAAAGTAAATGACCAATTGCGACTTGAGTTGGTACGTTGGGTTGGGAGTAGTGTGTTGGATAATGTGGTTACGGTGGGCTGGGAAACAGTTGTGCGAAAAACGGTTGGGTGGGAAACAGGTGTGTGGGTATAGGTATCAGTTCCTCTGATAAATGATACCTACCGGGTTCACTAAGATTAACACGAACCTTCGACTCAATATTTTCTCCGTAGCCTATGTTTTTTTGGTTGAACCTTCCCTATTTTTTTGTTCAAAAACGGGTGTTGTAGTTTGTTTTTGGGTTATTGGATTTTAATAATCCCAAGTTTCATCGGTTGCCCGATAATAATCACAACTTTAAAAATTCCCTCTAACGATTCCAAAGAATTTGGCCCCCATCGATCCTTTTTTAACATATAAGAATTTAATCTTCTCAATAGATTCAAGTGCACATGTAGCTTCCTTAACAGATTCAAGTGCACTATAGTTAGAAAAGGATCAATAGGGGCTAAATTCTTACAAATGAGGATCGTTGGAGGATTTCTTAAAGTTGGAATTATTACCGGCTAAAGGTGAAATTCAGGATTATTAAATACAATAACCCTTTGTTTTTTGAGTGATGAAATATGTATAAAATTGTTAAAAGGTTAGATGTATTTAAAGAGTATAAATTTAGTTTTTTTTTAATCATCAATGGCATTATAATCGTTTGACAACGGTTAGTTTTCAAACAACCATCACCTTCATGACCACGATAAGTATTACGGGATTTCTTATCACCACGTGATAAACACCGCATGCGACGGTTTATCACGCTATCACACACATGATGGGCTTGTATTATGTGGGTGCCCCGAGTCCCATAATAAATTACAATATAGGTTAAAGCCTAGTGATGGCGGTGGGGTCATATATAGAAGTAAAATATCTAGCGGAATGTCAGCCGTATAATTTTGAAAAATGCTGGTTGAAAACAAAACACAATAAACCAATCTCACGTCCTTTGCGACCCTTGGCCCCAGCCGGCCTCTATGCGCAGTTCAAGCCATCTGGCAACACCAAAAGTCAATCCACACACATTCATCAAATATTTAATGCCTAGCTTCACCTAGAGATGCCTACTAAGATAATTATAGTGATCATTAATTTGGATTAGTACATATTTTTTTCCTAGCTTTTTTCTTATAATTTCCAGGATAAATATATTAATTTGTATCTTAAAGGATTTGAAATTTCAATTTTTTGGTAGTAGAGTACCACAATATATGTAAAAACGATAAGAAATATATGCTGCTGAACGTATACGATTTTATGTTGCTATGTAACTTTCAAATTATATTTAAAATAAGAGACAAATGATTGTTATCCTAAAACTAAACGTAGCTATTTTGAAAGTATCAGATCGTATTTATATGTGTTCTAGGGGAAGGATTATGTTAAGATTAACTTTTTTTTTGTGAGAAATGTAAAAAGGATTTTATATCATTTGATCTTTAATTTAAGGGTTGAAAAGGTATTGAATATATTTCAGTTAATAGTGTCGGAGTGACAAAAAGAAAAGATTGTTGATTTTTTATGCGGGTTTGAATCTAGTTCCATTAAATTTTTAAAAAATATTTTTTAATGCCAAAATATATTGAAAAAATAATAACATAAAATAGAGAGGTTTATTATACTAACATATGACTATTATTATCAGTGACGGATCTAGAAAATTTTCGTAGGGGTAACGTTTTATAAAAAAAAGGTAACGAAATCGAAAAAACGTCAAATTTTTCCAAAATTTACACTACCGCTGGAACGCCAAGGGATAGCGAAGCCTACCCGTTCTATTAAGGTAGGTCCGCCCCTAATTATTATTATTATTATTATTATTATTATTATTATTATTATTATTATAATTATAGTTTTTTCTAATGGTACGTGATTATATAAAATTATACATGATTATAAAAACTATATAACCATGATATGTAATTATTCACGGGTATGTATTTCACTCGCCTAAAAAACACATATAACATTTTAATAGTTTCCTACACTTCTCATCATAAAAATCCTTTGTGCACAAACCTCTACCTGAATAATTAAATGTTTTTTATAGCTTCTCGGTGAATTTAGAACTTTGTAGTTTGGATTGTTTGATGAGTTTTTTTTATCGCCTGTGCTTTATAACATTTACAAGCAAATTGAATAACCAAAACTATGATTGAAAACATTATTCAAGAGAAACACTAAAAAGTAATTTATTAACACCATGCTTGCTACCTACCATTCTATATATAGTTTTATTTATCAAAGTAATGTGGTTAACTTGGATAAAATTTATGTGGCTAGGGTTTATTGTGGTTAAGGGACCTTTAGCGGTGACACCGTCGCCGCTAATGGCCATATATATGTCGCCGCTATTGCTTGTTGAATCCCCAATCGTCAGATCTTGAAAATGATCAACGGCTAGGGTTTGGACTGAGAGCTCGGGACATGGATCGACCAATAGCGCACGACATTTTGGCTGTCGCCGCTAAAGGTGTCGCCACTAAAGTGGGGTATTTCTTGTAGTGATGTGGTGTGTTTGGCGTACTATTTGTTGTTTAATGCTTTTAATTAATATCCTTAACTACTCCAAATACAGCAATAAAACCTCCTTAAACAGTTGAACATAGAAACGATATGCATAATGTACAACCTTACTTGCATATTTTTGTCAATATAGAGAATTAGATTGATCGATGAACCTGGAAAACCAGGCAAATATCGATTCCACTAATTTCATAATACAAAGAAATAATTAAAAAGAGTGGACATAAGAATTAAAAGAAATAAAAGAAGATAAACAATGCCTGGCTTTCCCATGTACGCCGGTGAAGAGAAAACTTAGGACGCCAATTGGTATGTTTTCTTTCTGATTTGACTATGAAAAGAAGCTAACATGAAGGGTTTTGGAGTCTTCTTAACTTGCAAGCAGAATGCACACATCGTCTGGCTATGATCTTTCTTCTCTCTCTTCATGATTTTGGACTCAAATTACAAATGAACTTATACACACACACATTTGTGTCACTGTATGAGAGGGAGAGAGAAGGTTCCCAAGAAGATGACCACTATTTCTTGTAAATAAGGGTATTTAATAGAGAACTGTGATCCTTTATTCCAACCACTTAATTGCCTTGAAATCGTGGAACCTTTAATTTAATTAGTAATTGAAGAAACAAATACAAGAACACCTATATGCATGCTTCAACCAGGTCGCGTATGATTACTCTTGCCTTGAAATACTTCGTGAACCATTAACCTTCGATTTCTACAAAACCAACTTTGTTCGCCTTGTCACCAGAAGGGAATTTTCCATGTGACTATCCTCTGGCGTAAAAATAAGTATTGGCACTTTAAGAGCGAATAAGAATGTAAAGTATGCAAATATGGAGTTAGTGTTTTTGAGTCCACCGAGCATTTAGGAAGAGAAAATTAGGGTTTATGTCGCCAACATATATTTTGGAGCCCATTTGGGTATAACTGTATTGATAGCCACGTCCCCTCTTCTTATTGGTGGAAGGAAAACTTACTTTTATCTTAGTTGCCATGTGGGCACAACAACTTTTGTAGCTAAGCACATCCCGGGTTGACCAGGTCAAACAGGGGCATACGAGTATTATCTTAGTTGCCATGTGGGCTCAACAACCTTTGTAGCTAAGCGCATCCCAGGTTGACCCGCCAAATAGGGGCATACGAGTATTATGGAATTAATTCGGGTCATACCTCTTCAGTAATAAACATTTATTTACGTATATTGTTAGACTTAATTTAAATTATCAAGAGTAGTCGAATATAAGACAATCATAATACTTATAGATTTTCCTGAGGAGGGGTGTCCTCACCAGCCTGAAAGTACCGGAAAACTATTCTAAGTAGCGATAGCCCCATGGTAGGCACCACTTGTTGAAACAACAAGAGTATGATTGTCTTAAGGTTAAGGATCTTCCTCAGCTCAAAGCTTCTTGGGTATCTATGAACGACAACAACCACACCGTTAGCCTTCACACAGGAGAAGGTCTCCTTTGTTTGGACTCCAGAGTGAGATTAAGTCGAAGCTTCTTGAGAGTTAACTAAGTGTAAAGAGAATAAGAGATAGAGTTATAGTATGAGAGTGAATACCTTTCTGGTTGCATGGAGTATCTTTTTATAGGCGAGGCTTCCCACCAAATGTATATCCTCCACACAACTTACCTTTTATATCAGTTAATGCTTATCCTCTTGATGTTTACTTGTGAAGTTGGCTTTGATATTTTAGTGAAAGTACCATCTCTTGCTTCAAACGAGATGGAGTGTCTGAGTTCCAAGGAAACTTTATGTGCTTTTGGTTCAATGTCACATCCATTGACTTCTCTAGTATTGGTATGTATGATGCTAGTCTAGCAAGATGTTGTTAAGGTTCCAAGCTTCAGTGTTGGGCTTCAAGAAGACTTAGCGCGTCAAAACATAAAATAACTCGTATATATATCGTCGAATGAAAACGTTTTAGAAAACGTTTGAATTCAAGGGGGATGAAAATGAAATTTTAAAAGGTTTTAGAAAGTATAGAGGTGTAAATATCATTTTTGAAAGTTGAGTAGCTGCTTTAGTCTTTTTGTAGGTAGCATAAGCCACCGACCTTCCCTTTTAAGATGATGATGATGATGATGATGATGACGACACTAACGTAAGCAAATAGCTTTTAATATGAGTTCTTACGATTCTCATAATATTTAAAGTATTGCTATAGAGTAATTATAGAGTTACTCTATATACATGTGATTTTTAGATGGTTTTCATATAAAGCGCTTTAAAAGAAGTATAGTTTTTTCACTACTGTGTAGAGTAATTGTATATATAACAATTTACAAAAGCAAAATCACTGTAGCGAGTGAATTGCTTTTTTTTTTCTTTTTAAGTATTTATCGGTATAGATTCAAATTGGTTTACGTTTTTATGTATATGGTCTACGTTTTGTTATAAATTTTATTCGAAAATTATATTACTATAGTTTAATAATTATTCTTCTAACTAAGGTAACTATATTTATATAATGGGGAAAGTGAGTATGAGGCTGTTACATATACAAGTTAGATACGAAACCCATCAAAACGACGTCGTTTTGATTAAAGTCTATTGAATCATATATCTTCCTATCTTATCTCCTATTCAATCTACATTTTTTTAAGAATGTCGATACTTTTCTTGATCTTCTTTCTGAGAATTGATTGCAACAAACCAATCCCTTATGTATAATCAAAATTGACGGCAACAAGAAATTGATACCTGTTGCTGATCACTGTTCTCAAAATTAAACAAAAAATACATAGATACCAGCTGCTAATACTCGTTCTCAGAACAGATCGCCGGTCACTTTCATAATTGATCGAGTATTTCAAAAGATCAATAATCCTCTATTAAAGAATACAAAGTACAACAAAAAATGCAGCCTTTCGGCTAGACTTTAGATGAAGACTGCTACGCACAGGCATAACCCAAATATACTGCAATATGAGTGTTTTTAAAATATTGGGGATTTTTTATGTTTATATTCAAAGTGTTTAGCAATAGAAAATAAGAATCTCAATTTGCAAATTAAAATTAATGCATAAGAAAAAATTAACATACAAAACCTTGTGTCTAACATAGGAAAGTAGGTACTGAATCAGTTATGAAACTGCCCAGCGGTCAATTTTGAGAATGAGTATTAGCAGCAGGTATGATTTATTCTTTTTTTAATCTTGAGACGGGCTAATTTTAAATTTCTTGTGTTTTTTTATACATAAGGGATTGGTTTGTTGCAATCAATTCTCAGAAAGATGATCATCAGAAGGTGACATTCTTAAAAAAATGGAGATTGAATAGGAGATAAGATACGAAGATAAATGATTTAATAGACCTCAATTAAAACAACGTCGTTTTGATGGGTTTCGAAGCTGAGTCTCTCTGGAAATAACCTCTCCGGCTTTAGGGATACGGATAAGGTTGTTTACATCACACACTCCCAGACCCTATCAATAGTTTGGCTATAAGTGGGATTTATTGCGTTCGGTTGGTTGGTTGGTATATTCTAAGCCAACTCAAACATAAAATTACACTATAACTAGTGTATTATATAGTTACTCTAATCATAATTATGTAATTATATTCTCATCCAACTCAAACACATAACTAGAGTAATGTAACGCAAGAAAAAATGAGGTAGATTTAATTACAAATATGTAACCGCTCTACTTTTTTTCGTTCACTTCGTACCATGATTCTATTTGTAGTTAAATGAATTAGAGGACTCTTTTCTGATTTTTGGAAACAAAGTTTGTTATCAACTCTTCATAATTTATATACACTCTCCAATGTGTCGCTTCTAATTCATATACACTCTCCAATGTGTCGTTTTTAATTGTTATTTTTGCCAACCCATTAAGTTTACATTTTGTCTCATTACTATTATTTGTAAGGAATAATAGATTTTAATAATCCTAACTTCCACCCGTTGGCCGTCAACGGACCGAACTTTAAAAATAACCAATGGCGGTCTCAACTTTTGACATTTTGTAAAACGTTAGACCTTTGCTAACACACATTATAACGTTGATGATGTGGCTTGATGACGTGTCATAAATTTTTCACTGGGATAGTTGTGCGCCAATTATGCTGATTATGTGGCTTTTACAATAACATTTATTTATGTTCTATCTTTCCTGCCATCATATATAAGCCAATAAAACCTAAAACCAACATAAGATGGAACTCAGTTGCTCATCGTCTTCAAACTCTGGTAGCCAGATACCCTAAAAAATTCAAAGTCGATGTAGACGGAAATGTGTACTGCAATCACGATATCCTAGTCATATCTAGGGTTGTTGGACGAAGAAGTGCTCAAAGTGGGGAAGCATTTTATGGTTGCGCTTTATGGCCGGTAAGTTAGTATGTTAAATTAGGGTTTTTGGTTCTAATTTCATGTTTAACTTGGTTATTTATCTTCTGTTCTGACTAGAAACAAGACTACAATTTTTTCATGTAGAAATCTGACATCAAAGCATTCCCTAATGAACATGGGAGAAAAGAACAAGATTTGGAGATTGAGAATCTCAAATTGAAGGAAGAGAATAAGATGTTGAAACGGAAACTTGCAAATAAAAATCGACTTGGAAGAATCTGCTTTGTTTGGCCATGGTTGAGATAGGAAGTTGGATAATTCTTAGATAAACAGTTGACAATTGTTAGTATTTTGTGATAGGAAATGGGAATCCCTGGAAATGTATGCAATGTTTGTATTTTGTGGCTGTTGCCTAATGATTTTGTAATCTTAGTTACTTTGGTTGTTGCCATTGTTTGTGAAGGTTAGTTATCTATGTATTTTGTGGCTGTTGGGAACACATTCAAACCAACATTACAAATGTGCATATACACTACATATTGACCATATTTAAACCAACACTAAAAGCTGATCAACACTTGTTACAGATGTGCATATACACTACATATTAACCATATTTAAACAAACACTAAAAACTGACTAACACTTGTCACTGAATGCAGATACACTACATATTGTCCATAATACACCATATTTAAACCAACACTAAAAATGACCAAAACTTCCCACTGCATATACAAGATCATACCAACAAGCAACATCTGCAAATGACCAAAACATGAATACGAAATGACAAGCAACACCTACATATACAATACATATTGACAGGCAACACTAAAAAATGATAAAAAAAGGACTAAAGGTAGATACTAAGGCTGCAACATAACAACTATTAATGTTAAGGCCACAAAATTGATCTGATAAGGTAGATGGTCACAAGTTACATGATGCATCTAGTAGAAGTTGTTCAAAAAGGACACATCAAGATAGTTACATAGTTAAGACATACAAAAGCATGAACATCATAAACATATAAGATTCACTGATCAAACTGTGCAAAATAGCATGACATCTTCAGTCACTAAACATCCTTCCCCTGCTGCCTTCCACTGCACGCCCTTTTTGAACCAGTTGACTGCTGAGATAGTTGGCTTGACTGTGTGGGATTCTGTGATGCGTGACTTGATTTAACCTTTGACTTAGCCCTTTTCCTTTTAGAACCAACAACAGCTTTCACCTTAACAGCTTTCCCCTTTGGTCTACCCCTTGCTTGTTTAGGCCCACCTTCATCTCCATCCGCTGCACCAACCTTAGCCTTACCCTTCGAACTACACTTCCTTACATTGTGGCCTTTTTCCTTGAAGTTGCTACATGTCATGTGTATCCCATGCTTTGTCAATTTGCTAGGTTTCTTAGGGTCTTCATGTGGATCTTTCTTCTGTTTTTCTTAGGTCTTCCAGGTAGAATTTTAATTGGTGGTAGGTCTAGGGAGTAATCAACCTTAGGCCAGAATTTTTCACTAGGTAGAGGTGGGATAGTGTGTTCATAAGACTTTAGGTACTAGTCTTTATGATACCATTCATGCACAAACTCCTCAGCATTCTTTCCTAGAAAGCCTTTCCACCATCATGCACATCTAGACATTTCCTTACTTCCTCCATAAACCATTCCCAGCAATCATTGTTTTCACCCTCAACTACAGCCCAGGCTAAAGGATACATTTGATTATTTGCATCTCTTCCTATAGCAGCCAACAACATACCCCTAGAAAAGTTTTAAGGTAACAACCGTCTAGGCATAACAACTTCCTACAACCTGCCAAGAACCCCCTTTTCAATGCATCAAAACACATAAATATCCTACAAAAATCTCCAAGTTTGAGTCTGGATCTTGGTTAAGAAAGCCTGGTTGTCACACCCCGACCCGCAACGGAATAAGAGTCGGGGCATAATTGGGTTATCACCAAAGCTCATGATATTACTATTATGTTTCATATTTATTTAAATCAAAATTACATTCTCAATAATCCAAACATGTCCATACAAATACAAAGAAAAATAACCAACTAAACAATTCCAAGCTCTAAACAATTTTATTCTTCTAGGCCAATCCTATGTGTTTCTGGCTGCAGCTGGTTCACCTGTATCATGTGTAAAAATGGGGGTTTTTGGGTCAACATAAGTTGGCGAGTGAACCTTGTTAGATAAACATTTATTACTGATTTTCTTGTTATTTTATCAAGGAAAAATTGTGCAATAATCATAAGTGAGCAAATGTAAACAATCAAACAGTAGCAATAACAATCACAAACTATAACATACAATAACATATAATATCATACAATAACATACCAACATCATACAATAAATAACATGAATGAAACTATGCGATCAAGGCTCAATCAAACGGAGCCGATCGTATTGCATGTACTGAAAATGATAAATGTCTGTGCGATCAAGGCTCAATCAAACGGAGCCGATCGTATGTTGGCACGCCAGGTTCACGCTCATAATGTAATGGGGAACATGCTCAACGCTCATAATGTAATGGGGAGCGGCGGCCTATGAATTTGCATGTACTGAAAATAATGAATTAAATCTAACAATAACCACACAAACAATTGAAACAAACTGAATACACATTTGTTCATGATATGATGTATGCACAATGATTTAAGTACAATAAGTGGCAAGACACATGATACACCCCAAAAACGTGATTAAAACGGGGAATTTGTAAAGATTCACTCACATTGGGTGCGTTTGGTTGGAGATGATGAGATGCGCACGAGTTGAAAGGATTGAACAACGAGAATTAACTAACCTAAATAATAACGGAAAATATAGTAAATGAGTGGATTTTATTAAGGATTTTAATAGAATTTTTAGATATATTTTTGCGAGTTTAAGGCTATTTCCTATCTTTAAAAACATTATTTTTAAGTATTTTTAATTGATTTTTAAATTAAATTAAATAATTAAAAATATAAAAATATGTTGACTTTTTTTGGGTTGACCGTTGACTTTTTGACTTTGACTGTTTGACCGGTTTATTGTGTAATTGCAATGCGCTGGGTGAGGCTCGAACCCGAGACCTCCCGTACGCGTGCACGCAGCTCTACCAACTGAGCTACGTGTCTAACCCGAAATAATTATGTTTTTAATTATACTTATATATTAACTCAGCTTATCCAAAATTCTTTTATTTTCAAAAACATTTTAAATCATCGAACCGGTGTCACTAACAGGTCTCGAACCCGGGACCTGTGCTTTAACGTTACACACAGTCCACCGCTGGACTGTGTGTCCAACTTGGTTAATATACAGATTTCTATTATATTCAACAACTAACGTAAGTTAACCCGGTTCAGTTAGAAAAATAAAACGTTTTTTTTATTACGGAGAGGGTGCGTGTATCAGGGATTGAACTCGCGGCGTGTGCGTATTATTTGCGCACAGTCCACCGCTGGACTGTGTGTCTAACCCGAGATAATATCCAGATTTTATTAAACTTATAATCAATCTATCATCGTCTTCTTCATTTCAAAATTACAGACTGCGATTACACCATTATATCTTGTTTAATTCGATTGATAAATATTGTACAGACTAATATGAAATGGCAGAGACGATATTTAGAAGTAAACATACCGGTGAACGATTTATTTCGGAATTCCGGCAAGGCGTCGGCTCTGCTTTTATGAACTTCAACTGAGCAAGCAAATTAACCGTTTTGATTAGCTAATCGTGGAATTGAAGTGCTAAACAAACGTTAACAGAGTGTTTGAATGTCCTTACCGTTTCACATATGAAAATAAGGATTTCCAGAAGTTTTCCGGCGAACTGGAATTATCCGATAACAGCGTCTGAATTTGATTTCAATTGAAAGGTCTGAGTTAAAAATAGCTTAACAATTGTTAGACCACGACGGTATTGAAAGACTTACCGTTTTGATGGAGAATAAGGTTTTCCGGCGACTTGCAGAAACTTTCCGGCGAGTAAAATTTGATTCTCCGGCGGACTGAAACTTGAGCGAAAATGTAATTGAGAGTCTGTAGATTATGTTTGAGTCGCGAAGGAGTACAAGGATGGAAGTAATACTGGAATTGAAGATTTTCGGTTATAAAAACCGATCCACTTCTAGAATTCAAGTTCATTCAAAGCAACTTGATTGAAAACGTCGGTATATCGGTTATACCCAGTGAACCACGAGTACTCAAATCGTCTTTGAGCGTTTGATGACCGATTTCAGTTACAGTTGGCGTAACCGGTTGATTTATGTTTGTTTATAAGATTTATTTGTTTCCTAGAGTTGACAGAAAACAACAAGTGGCGGAGTGGTTATGCGTGTGTGTGTTAAGTCTTTGAGTTCTCTTCCGGCTGACCCGGGTTCGAGTCCCGGCATCAGCACTTTATTTTTATTTCATTAATTTTAATAGATTTTAAATTATAAATTTTATATTCTAATATACTTATTAATTATGTATCGCTTAAAATTAATTTGAGCATTAAATATGCAACGAAATTTTTAACTGGTTGTTCGGTTAATAAACGAAGCGGGTTTGGTAAATCTGGTTTTTGACAGATGTTACACTGGTGGGGCAGTTAATATTTCAAAGGTTGAAGTAGGGTTTGCTACACTTAAGGCTTCCAAGTATGACCCAAGTTTGTTGTAATACTCCCTCATTGAACCATGAAGCTTATTATGTGCAAAACTTTTAGCCTTATATGCTAACCATTTACTAATCAACACCTACTTTTCTTTAATTGCCAATTGGATCTGTTTAGCTGACCACTGAGGATTGGACTTAAAAATTTGCATGAACTCATTTGCTATAAAGTGAATCAATTTCTATTTTTTAACATATTTCTTTGGTAGTTGTGCTTATCCTTTGCCCTCTTAACCATGTAACAACCCTTGCCCTCATGAAATAACAAAACAGTTTGAATGGGCACCCAGTCACACAACTAACACCTAATCTACCACCTCTCTTCTTGTTACTAATAGAAATGTACAAGTTTCTACCATTTGACACAACATACATTCTCACAGTATCTTTGAAGGCATCCATAGTAGGGAACCTTATCCCAACTACCAATTTAAAAGTACTCCAATTTATATGCTCGCTCAAAACAGGAACATTTTCTCTATATTTCTTTCCTCTAATGTCATCTTCTTCACTTTCACCAGGTGTTGGAACATCAGCATCAGAGTCTTCATAACTGCTATATGTTTCTACATGAGAACACTTTGCATCATTCAACTTACCAGGTACATCATTTTGTTTTAAACATTCAGCAACCAACTTCTGTTTGGTCACAACTTATTCTTTATACAATTTTTTTATTGCAGCAACTGACCCTAACCACTCTTTATCATCTTTGTCTGTCCCATCATCAGCCAAATCAGCTTCATAGTTCACATCATCAGAATCAGAATCTTCTGACCTTCCCTCTTCATCTGAACTTTCCTCAACTGTTACACCATATGTTAAAGCAGGTTCTTTTGTTTCAATTGGTTTAAGTGTTACAGGAGGTTCAACAAACCTAACACTCTTGCCTGGTGATGCAACTAGAGATGCAAGTCTGCTAGCAGTAGACCTCCTATAACCACTTATAGGTTGACTAGGGCTCATGCTTAACCTAGAAGAAGTGGGCTGTGAACTTGGCTTCATAGTGGGCTGGTTATTGGGCTGGGCTTTAGATTTAGTGGGCTGGCTACTAGACTATGCCTGATGATTTGTTATTGGCCCCATTTGAACATAAACATCAACTATCTCATCATCTGTTATAAACAATGCCATGTCCATGACATCTTTATCACTAACTAACCCGCGCAATCTACCATTACCACCAGGTACACAACAATAAAGATGAAAATCCTTGGAATCGTATGAACCATACTCCATTGCAGTCTACTAGCTCAAAAAACGACAACTTATCGACATCTAAGCTTAAAAGTGTGTATTTACCACCAACATACCTCATATTTGGAGTTACAATTTCGAATGTCCCACCAGTCCATACGTTGAGCTTGATGATTTCTACCATTTGATTATGATCGCTTCTTCGTTTGATCGATCGTGGGAGAGAGTAGGGTTTGTTCTTCGTATGCGAGAGAGTATGAAATTAGGGATTAGGGTTTGATTTCAATGCTGTCTGAATGATTGTGAGAGTAATGAAGTGTTTAAGTATAATTGTAGTGAATGGATATTATTTGGATATTGTTAAATTATTGTAAATGCTACATATTCAAGTTCAAAGCCACATAATCAGCCTAATTGCCACGTAACAATCACAGTTAAAAATTTATGACACTTCATCATGCCATGTCATCAAGGTTATAACGGTGTTAGCAAAGGTCCAATGTTTTACAAAATATCAAAAGTTGGGACTGCCAGTGGTTATTTTTTAAGTTGGATCCGTTGCCGGCCAACGGATGAAAGTTATGATTATTAAAATTCATTATTCCTATTTCTAACTAATTCATGAACAACTATAAGAGTTCCTATTCGGCTTTATTTCTTTAGACCCTTTTACACACCAAAAGATGTGTATGATCAACAACATAAAAATAATCATGACTCTTGAAAAAAAATATATTTTATAATAAGTAAAACAAAAACATAATCTAATATAACTTGTAAATTTGTATTTACGTGTATGTGTTTTGATACTCCAACATGATTCGTGCTATGAAAAAGTGTGAATCACCTAATACATTCACACTTTGTCGGATGTAGAGGGGGGTTTGTGGTACGTGGAAGAATAAAGTGAGAATAAAGTGATCTGATTGATCCCGGAGTGTGGAGTTGTTGAATCGCAGAACCCGAATGTTTTTCCCCATTCCAACACATACAAATGAGTAAAGGAAGACCGATAGTTTGAATTCATATATATTTTTGATTATGAAGATCACATAATTTGTATTTAATAGGATCATAACTAATCATTAATCAGTACAAAAATGGGTGTTTGTTATAGCAAAATTCGTAGAAAAATCCATTTTTCTACAAATTTCATCCGAAAATATAACTTTCATTGCAAAATTGTCTTGTGACGAAAATATATCTGTGACACTTTTGCTAAGAAAAGGAACGTCGCTATTTTAGCTAGAAATTCGGCAATTGAGTTTGGTACGGTAGTCAAATAATTCAATAGGATTTACTATCTATTATGTTAAGATATTTAGCTACGGACTTTGCGACGAGTCTAGCTAAAGATTTTCTAGGTTTTTGCCTCATATTTTATAAAGAACTTTCAAGCATACCCCTTGAATGCAATGACCATATAAAGCAACACTAGATTAGCACTAAAGTAACGGGACACTCTTGTTATTAAGAATAAAAAAATGAAGAACTCATCTAATTCAAAAGTTTTTATTAGTGGTTTACGATACATAAAACAATATAAGAAATGAAGACATAATCATCAACTACACTAATCATTATACTAATCATCAAAACTAATGAATAGATAATGATCAAATATTTTACATTCACAACTATCATACTCTTAACTTGAACAATGCATGTTTCTTCCCTAAAGTTATTAAAATAGTAAAAAAAGGCTATGAAACTCATCTGTAATAACATAGCAAGTGCTAGCAAATAAGTCCGGGAAAAGGAAAGACCCGATCTACTCGTGTCCTATTTTTAAAATGAACCACTACACTTTAGAAAGCAAAAATAAAAGTCGAAATATTTGACTAGAACACATGATCATACCCGTATTCTGTTTCCACAGCCTCAATCATGACATCCAGTCATCAAATGTTGATAAACAAAATGAACGGATACAGTGTATCTAAAACCATGCACAAATGTTGTTGATACACAACTCTGAGTTCACTATAAATACAAGCCCAAAGATTCACCATCTTCATATCATCACAAACACTTCTTTTGAAGCTGATAATATGAAGATCAAGTACTCGTGTTTGGCTTTTGCACTTGTTCTAATTTTTCTCGTTTCCGTTCATGTTGAAGCGAAAGCAGCTAGGGAGATTGGCTTCCGTAAGCGTACACCTGCAGGTAGTGATAGAATCCCCGGCCATCCCGGTGTTTGCATTTATGAATGCTGTGAACTTGGAGATAAAGGTTGTAAACGATGTTGCGGCTCAGCTGAAGAAGCCAAAGCATTTGCCGTAAATCAAGCACACCCCAGAAACCCCAGAACTAAATTCAAAGAATAAATCCATGTATCTTAGTAGCTAACGAATAAACCGTACGTGGCATAGTAATACAAGTATGAATAAAAATAAGTGAAAAAAGTCACTTTTCCTTGCTTTGTGTTCTATTTTGCATCATATCTCTCGTCTGTGTGAAGAGTATTTGATTGTAACTCAAACGAGCATACATTAAAAGAGGGTTTTCTCATGGATTTTTACCTGTTATACGACTACGCATGGACATGTATAATGCATTTGTCCCATGGAATGTCTTTTGTTGTTTAACCAAACAAGGTCTCGTGTAATGTGATGCTAAGTTGTTGTACCATTCATGAGGTCAGTGACAGACCTAGATATTTTTTCAATAGGGTCTATTTTTCGGTGTTAAGATTTTTACAATCAAACGTTAGAATTTTCGGGTCGACGGCTTCCGGTTCGGGTCAGGGGAGAGAATTGTGTTTATCCCAGGGTAAACCTCCTTAATTGAAGCATATTAGTAACAAAGTGGTCACTAATTACTGGGTTATTTTTATCAAATGTGTAGGTTGATTTTTCTATTATATGCCACTATATTTTGTTGAGAGCAACAAAACAAGTGAATGCAACTTATATACTAGTATGCTTCTTTTTTACTGTAGATATAGTAGCTTCTCTCTCCAATCATTAAGATCTTGAATTTATGATTTAATTTAAAGAAAATATAAGCAAAAATCAAGAAAATTGAGAAGTTTTGTTGTTCACTCTTGGTATGGTTACTTGTTCCTATGGTATTTGCTGGCATATTCTTTAGAGGGATTAAAACTGACAATCTTCTTTTTTTTTTCAGCTTTGATGATTGTAAATCATTTTATTACTAACAGAAGACTCGATTAAACCCAAATGAAAAGCAAAAATAATTAACAAAATAAAAAAAACAAGTATAACAAAAAACAAGGGAATTACCACTCCGATAGACTTAAATTTGATACTATGGGTTCCAAGTAATTATTCTTATGTGGTCCTTACATAATTTAACATACCGGCTCTACTACATTTTTAAAAACATTGGGGTCCGTGGACCTCGACCCATATAGGGTGGGTCCGCCCCTACACGAGGTGTCATGTATCCTCGATTGCATTTGTTATTAGATTTCAGCTTTTTGTGGTGAAATTCGCTTACCATTATTACAAAATTTCTAGCTAGTCACCATATTCACATCATCACAAACGCAACTTACTTCTTTTAAAGGTGACAAAATGAAGATCAACTCGTGTTTGGCTTTTGCACTTCTTCTTCTTGTTTCCTACGCTTTGGCCTCCGAGACCACGACCCAGGGTCATTTCCAAAGTTATTTAAAAATACTTTAATAATGTAATAATGGTAATGAAATCTAATGTATGTTCTTCTTCCGTTGATGCAGGAGTAAAAGATGCAAGGGATAAGGTAGAAAGAGCAGGTCAAGATAATATGGTTTTCTTCAACAGACCACGAAAAAGCGGCCGCGGTGATGGTGGCAGGGTATGCATTCAACAATGCTATAATAAATATGCTACTTATCCGTGCAAAACATGTTGCCGCTCACCAGAAGAAGCTAAAGCCTTTGCTGAAGAAGAAGAAGCAGCAGCTCACCCGTAGACATCTTAGAGTTATGTGCAAGAATAAATCCGTGTATTCTAGTAGACACTGAATAAATCGGTACATGTGAACATGGCATAGTATTACAAGTATGAATAAAAAATAAGTGGGAAAAGTCACTTTTCCTACTTTGCTTTGTGTTCTGTTTTGCACCATCCAGTTAGTTATTGCATCACCGAAACAGTATTTGATTGAAACTCAAACGAGCATAGAAAACGGATTTATAAATGAGTGTATTGTTACAAAGTTGATTCATAAAACACTGAATTGATGTGTATGTTTGTATATTTCATTACAAAGAAAGGTATACAATTTATAGCACAAAATCGTAATCTAAATATAGTAGACAGCTTGGTTTACGGCTGGATTTACAGCTGATTACTAGCTGTCTTTGACCCTGCTAATCTTGGGAGATGATGCTTGACTGATCCCGCAATCTTTGATATCTTTTATTTTTAACACTCCCCCTCAAGTTGAATAGTCGGATTTCCAAAATTCAACTTGCCCAAACAATCGCTGAAAATTTTCCCGTTAACCGCTTTTGTTAGAATGTCAGCAAGCTGATCCTTTGATCGAACGAATGGTAGTTCAATCGTACCATCTTCCAATTTTTCTTTGATGAAGTTCCTATCAACTTCCACGTGTTTAGTTCGATCATGTTGTATTGGGTTTTCTGAAATCTGAATTGCAGCTTTATTATCACACATAATCTTACTTGTTTCTTTTGACGGAAAACCAATCTCAGCTAAGAGTCTTCGCATCCACATGGCTTCGGTTAAACCTCGAGCTATACCTCTAAATTCAGCTTCTACACTTGAAAGAGCAACCACCTTTTGTTTTTTACTTCTCCAAGTAACCAGATTCCCACCGACTAAAGTGAAGTAGCCTGTTGTTGACCTCCGATTTCCCTTATCTCCTGCCCAGTCTGCATCGGTATAGATTTGAACATTTAGGTGTCCATGTGACTGAAACAGGACTCCGTGACCTACTGTTCCTTTGAGATATCTAATAATTCTCCAAACTGCTTCCATATGTGACTGTTGAGGTTGGTGCATGAACTGACTTACTACCCCTACAGCATAGGCGATGTCTGGACGAGTATGTGAGAGATATATTAGTTTTCCCAACAGCCGTTGGTATCTTTCTTTATTTGCTAATTTTGCTCCTTCTTCCATATAAAGCTTTTGGTTTACACTCATGGGAGTATCTGCTGGTTTGCAATCGATCATTCCAATTTCTGCCAACAGGTCTAAGACATACTTCTTCTGACTAATGAAAATTCCTTGTTTTGACCTTAGTACTTCAATTCCGAGGAAATACTTAAGCCTGCCCAAATCTTTCATTTCAAACTCAGCAAACAAGTTTTCTTTTAGTTTTACCATTTCTTCTTTATCGTTCCCTGTAATAATCATATCATCTACATAGATAATTAGGCAGGTTACGAATTTTCCTCTTTTGTTGAGAAACAAAGTATGATCAGCATTACTCTATTTATATCCAAACTTTTTCATAGCAACCGTAAATCTGCCAAACCAAGCCCGGGGGGATTGCTTCAAACCATAAAGAGACTTCTTCAGACGGCAAACTTCTCCAGCTTTGAACTCTTTTGTGAATCCTGGAGGAGCATCCATAAATACCTCTTCATCTAGGTCCCCGTGTAAAAAGGCATTTTTTACATCAAACTGTTGAAGTGGCCACCCTTCATTTGCGGCTATCGAAAAAAGAACCCTAATTGTGTTCATTTTTGCAACCGGGGAGAATGTTTCAGCATAATCAATCCCATGTGTCTGGGTATACCCTTTTGCTACCAGTCGGGCTTTATATCTCTCAATTGTACCATCGGGTTTATACTTAATCGTATAGACCCAACGACACCCCACAGATTTCTTTCCCAACGGAAGAGTACATTTTTCCTAAGTATTGTTCTTGATTAGGGCTTCCATTTCTGTTTTCATTGCTTCCTACCAATGTTTAGATTTTAAGGCTTGATCCACGTTTGTAGGAGTTTCTTCGGAATAGACAGATGAGATAAATGCTTTGGCTTCCTTAGTGAACTTTCCATTAGCCACACTAGCTATAGGATAACTAGATCTTCTTGGTTCTTTTTCAGGAGAATACCGTTTCGGAGGAACCCCTCTGTTTGTTCTAGGGGGTAACACATATCTTGATGGTGGTTCTTCTTGTCTGGATTCATCTGCCTGCAAATTTTCCGCTTGTTCTGTGGCAGTTTCATGGTTAGAAGTATTGGTATCTTCGGAGTCATTAGAAACTTCAAAAGTATCACCAGACTGAATAGGATGATTATTACTTACCTCGGACACCAGGTTAGGAGGAACATTAGGACCTTCAGTGGCACTGAAACTGGACTCTGGTGACTCTGTAGTTGGTACATAGGGAACATATTTTAACCAACTTAGTGTGTCTAAACATTCCTTCTCCCCCTGACCACTGAGTTGGGAATTGTAGTAATACTCGGTTTCAAGAAAGTCACAGTTCATTGTGGTGAACATATGACGTGTTTTTGGATTATAACATCTGTATCCCTTTTGATTCATTCCATACCCAACAAAGACACATTTTTCAGCACAAGGGTCAAGTTTGGTTCGATCTGATTTAGGTATGTGAACAAAGGCAGTACATCCAAAGATTCGTGGTTGAAGAGTAAGAACTGAGGGAAGTTTGAAGAATTTTGAAAGGGTGTGTAACGGAGTGTTAAGTTTTAGGATATTTGTTGGGAGTCGGTTGAGAAGATAGGTGTCCCTTGTTTTGGAAAAACAATTTAAACGAGGTATTAACAAACTCACCGCCATTATCGGATCGGAATATTTGGATGTTTGTTTGAAATTGTGTTTGGATCATGGCGTAAAACATAGTGAATTTTTCAAAGACTTCGGATTTGTTTTTCAAAAAATAAACCCAGGTCATTCGGGTACAATCATCAACGAACATCACAAAGTAACGAAGATTTTGCCCCCAAGAACTGGGGCAGGACCCCATACGTCAGAGTGGATTAATGAAAATGGCAAAGCAGCCTTGGTATTATTGGGTTTGAAGGTTTTTCTATGGCTCTTTGCTAAAACGCATGTTTCACAATGTGACATAGAATTAACTGAAAAATGTTTTGGAAATAAAATATGCAAGTAATTTGCAAAAGGATGACCTAATCTTCGGTGCCATAGCCAAGCTTCTCGTTCAGATGTCCCATGAGTCAACATCACAGCACCACTTTGAGTCACCTCATCCACATAATACAACCCTTGATTTTCAGTGCCACGCCCAATGATCACTCCCGTCCTGATATCCTGTAAAATACAAAACGTAGGGTACATTAGGACAATACAGTTGAGTTCTTTTGTGACGTGGCTGATGGAAAGCAGTTTATGTGATAACGAGGGAACATAAAGACAATTAGAGATTTTTATTGTGGGTGAAATCTCAATAGTCCCTCCCGATTTTACATCCATTATTCCCCCGTTTGCCGTTTGGATATGCGTTTTTCTGGTTTGGTTGTTGAAATAATATCCGACAGCTCATAAGTCATTGTGTCGGTCGCGCCACAATCGAAGATCCATGGTTTTTGTTTTTTATGGGTTTCTTGGGCCATATTAGCATTTCCCTTATTTCTAGGGACTAAAGGTGACATATTTGGTTTTTTATATTCGTTAAAACCACAAGGGTTTGAGGGCTGCGCCCCAAACCCGTTACCTGTAGCGTCTTCTTCTTCTTCATGTATACCAGCCATTCCGCCGAAACCAGTCCTGCTTCGGCTTCCATCTCCGGTGACATCTCGGGTGCCGGTGTTGGACGATTTCCCTTTTTCTTTTACCGCAGCCTTTGTGCTCTTCTTATGGCCATCCGACCACCATTCCGGATACCCGAATAGTTTGAAGTATTGTTCCTGGGTATCATGCCGCAGTGGTCACATTTGAGGTAAGTCTTGTCATCTTTGTTACTTGATCCGGTTCTTTTAACATCGAACCGTCGGTAGCCTTTCGATGCAAGCCCTAACCCTTCGATTTCAGAGGCCATTAAACCCACTGTGATACCCTGTGTGTCATTGAGAGGTGTTCCCAGAATGTTCTGGTGAGCGGCCTCCTTGCGGACAGTGGCGTATGCAGTTTCTACGGTCGGAAGGGGTTCTAACCGGAGTATTTCCCTCTTTATAGGGTCATATTTCCGGTTGAGAGCGTTTAGAAACTGAAACAGTTTCTGTTCTGTCCTGATTTTGTGATATGCTTGGATATCGGCTGGGCAGGTCATCGGGTTTGGGTCAATCCGATCAATTTCTCCCCATACTCCTTGGAGTATAATCCACAATTCTTCAAGGGAGAGATTGTTCTGTTTGATTTCATTCGCCTTGACATGTAGGTTGAAGGTTTGGAGCTTGTCACGCCCACTGCTATATGTTATAGCCAGGGCATCCCACAGCGATTTTGCTGTCGGAAATTCGGTTAGATTGCTGGCGAGGGTTGGTTCGATGTTTTGTATGAGCCATGAGAAGATGACTAGGTCGTCTTGCTCCCATTGTTCATATTCTTCGCTGGTTTGGTTTGGTGGATTGGTTGATAAATGGTTTAGAAAGGCTTTTGATTTACCGCCTAAGCTACCCTCATCATCCGGGTCCATAGAGCATAATTCTGGCTGTTGAGCTTGAGGTTTATTTGAAGGTTATCGGATAGTTTTGGGTTTCGGTTTTGTGGGTTGAGGCCATTCTTGAGCAGATTGGCGATTTGGATTGATAGATCTTCTCCCAAGTTACCGGCTTCGGCCATGGCAGCTTGGTTGAGAGGATGATTGGTTTGGGTAAGTGATGAGCAAGGTAAATGATGAACAGGTCAAGAACGACACTGCTCTGATACCATGTTACAAAGTTGATTCATAAAACACTGAATTGATGTGTATGTTTGTATATTTCATTACAAAGAAAGGTATACAATTTATAGCACAAAATCGTAATCTAAATATAGTAGACAGCTTGGTTTACGGCTGGATTTACAGCTGATTACTAGCTGTCTTTGACCCTGCTAATCTTGGGAGATGATGCTTGACTGATCCCGCAATCTTTGATATCTTTTATTTTTAACATGTATTTAGTCTTGTAAAAAGAAAAGTATAAGAGGTATATTGTTTATAGTATAAGATGTGTAATTAAAACTTAAAAAAATAGAAAAAAGGTCAAGTTATATATAAATAAAATAAAATCAAAGTTACCATTCATCGAAGTCGATAATTATATATATTAATAATATTAATGTTACTATTAATATTAATATGATGAATCTAAACCTTTTTCAATGGTGATCACAGTTTATTATAACAATGATGATTTAACCTTATTTCACCCAAGAAAATCCCAATAGTTAGATCAATTTAGCCAAAAATCCCATACTCGAACATTCACTTAGGCTATGTATCCGATTTTATCCGATACATAGCTGTTTTAAACATTCACTTAGTTTTAAACATGTTTTATGATTTTTGAACCCAACAAGTTGTATCGTTGTTTCTTATTTACAAGAATTTAGACTTGTTCAGGGGCGGATATATAGTGTAACAAGAGGTAACGTCCGTTGCCACTTGACACTCCAACGGTAGTGTAAATTTTGAAAAAAAAATTGACGTTTTCTCAATTCGTTACCCCTTTAGAATATTTTTTTAAAACGATGTCCCTATAATGATTTTCTAGATCCGCCACTAGGCTTGATTCCGCTACCACCAAACTTCATTCATAAATTTCCCAATAATGCTATCTAGTTGAAATTTATAGCTTTTGAAGCTACAAAAACTTATTTGTAATGATCCAAACAATGCTTGCTTCCAAAACACTCCACAAATCGCAAATTATTAAAATTTAACAAGACTGCAAACATATTGAAGTATCATAATACTTAATATTATCTTATTAGTCCCAGATGTTGGACAAGATTAATCAATTATGCAACAACAATCTATAGAGAACCATAAAAGAAAAACAAGTCTGATCAACATAAACATGTAGATACAATAAAAGCATTACAATGTAAACGATAGCATGCACAACAACATAAACAACTAACAAAACTAACTAACAAAACTAACACATCTCTTCTTCCTGTCTTTAGAATAAGAGGATAGACAATGGTGCAGTATACAATATGCTATATGTGGTGTAACAAAGAAACGTAACCCTAAACAAAGAAGATTGCTAGAAAGAAGAATCTAAAGCAAAGAAATTACAAAGAACATTGGAGGAGTTAGAGAATATACGGCGAAAATCATCAAATCCCTTGTCAAATCCACATGCACTTAATGATCGTGTTCTTATCACACTCAAGAGTTCAAATTCGCCGGACGTATCGATTCGTATAATATCTTCATTAGAACCAACTTATTCATATGATCGTCTTGTCTACTTAACACGACTCGTATACTTTAGAATCCATGATCATAAGTATATGTTTTACGTTACTTATAGACATCCATATTCCCCAACACAAGAGTTTATAGCTCTAACAATAGATAATCTATGCAAGAACTACTTAAACCATTAGTATCAAATATTATCCAAATAATTATTTGACACTGCAAAACAAACTGATCTCAAGATAAAGGAACTTGAATCTTCAAATCTCACGGTGGAGTGACCTTCAAGTTTCTCTTTCAGCTTCATCTTCAAACTTCCTCATCCCTGCAAAAATCAATTTTGCTCAAGATTGTTAGTACCTTAAAGGATAGAGTCAAAGACAATCTATTGCAAAATACTTGAAGTGAATGCCACTAGGGCATTCCTTCGCCTTTGCTATTATGGGAAACTTTCCAGTTTGAGCTCATGGCTTGGTGTTTTGTCTTTTGGATGCTTCTAAGACAGACTTGCCCTTATCCTTGTGCTAAACAATCTTCTCTTGTTCTTCCAACTTTGCCCTTATGTCGGCTAACTCATGTTTTCTTTAAGTTTATGTTATCAACAACTTGATTGACAATTTTCTTAGTAAGATAGATGTGAGTGCCATTATGATTTGTAGTCCAACTATATCTAAGTCTTCAAGCACGCTTAAAATATTTCTCAGGGCATTGAGAGATAAATTCCCACCAAGCCTCATAAGCTTCCATGTCTTTGGGTCATGGGAACATTTCCTTCAACTCTATCACCATCTCGTAAGCACTAAGGCTTTTCAAACGATTTTGAATTTATATCGATATGGACATTCTGACATATCTCGCTACTTCATTCGCAATTTTGAAAATCGCAATCCAACCTTCTAGATTTTCTAGGTGCTTGGGAGGTTGAAGCGACAATTCAATTTTCAGAACATCCAACTTTTCAGTAGGTCTAAGTACCTCTTTTGGGTTACAATACCAAGCTATGAAATTCGTTTTATCGAGATTAACTTTTAAATGGATAAAAGAGAAACAATAGAATTTGATGAAGACATCTACAAAGTTAAAAGAAAAACTAATGCTTTCATGCTTGATATCATAATTAATTCTATGTTCTAATCTCAAAATTAATAGGTATTAAGATGTGAGACTTTGTTTCATAAATACAAAGTGAGTAGTTAAGCACTGTCCACTCGATATCTAAATTGTGTCACACACAACTCTCACGCATTGTAAGACTCCAAAAGCCAGGTGTCTCAGTGTTGGGACCCACATCTCTTTGATTTTGAATCCCAATTATTCTTGACAATTAAGCTCCATTAATTCCTTTCACTAAACTAATCCATGATTAATTGTCACACCCCGACCCGCAACGGAAAAAGGTGATCGGGGCATGATTGGGTTTTCATCAAAGCTCATGACATTTATTATAACGTTTCATATTTATTATCACAATTTTTAAAGAAGATCATACAATCATAATTACAACATGTTCTATACATCTTTCTAGACTTCATTATTTTCTTCTAAGGCATTTCCTATGTTTTCCTTGCTTCATCCTGTTCACCTGTATCATGTGTAAAAATGGTTTTTGGATCAACAAAAAGTTGGTGAGTGAATCCTATGAAAAACATTTGAACAAGTTTATTGAATTGATTATAAAATAAAGTGCATAACCACATATGAGTAAATATAGGTGTAAACGTATTCACAAAACACTTAATATTAAATAATGCACACACATACAATAATAGATTGTTTTGAGGCACGCGTTGTTCAACTCGTCTCCCACGAGGAACTGATGGGCCTAATAAATGAGTTTTGAGGCACGCGTTGTTCTACGAACTGATGGGCCTAATGAATGAGTTTTAAGGCACGCGTTGTTCAACTCGTCTCCCACGAGGAACTGATGGGCCTAACAAATAATTTGCATACAACTTGACAATATGTAATACATAACTACAACCAATATTTACATTCTAAGTTTAGATCATAATATGGTATCGCACGAATTTGAATTAACGAATTAGTTTAAGCGACACATGATACACCCCAAAACATGAATAAAAATGGGAGTTTGTAAGAATTCACTCACAGTGGTTGCGTTTCTTGGATTGATGATGAATGCGCACGAAATTGGATTTAACCACGAGAGGAACTAACCTAGATAATAACATAACGGTTTGGTAAATAAGCGGATTTTATTAATCAATTTTAGTAGGATTATTAGATATATTTTTGTGAGTTTAAGGCTATTTTCTAACTTTAAAAACGTTATTTTTAAGTACTTTTAATTGATTTTTAAATAAAATAAATAAATAAAAATAATAAAAAAATGTTGACTTTTTGACCGTTGACCATGACTATTGACCATTACTGTTGAACGTTGACCGGTTCGGTCGTTTGTATGTGTGCGCTGGGTGAGATTCGAACCAGTGACCTCCCGTACGCGTGCACGCAGCTCTACCAACTGAGCTACGTGTCTAACCCGAAATATCTCTGTTTTTAATTATACTTATATACAAACTAGATAAATTCATTTCTGTCCTTATATAAAAAGTTTGATAATTGCCAGAACCGGTGCGGTAGCCTGGACTCGAACCCGCGACGTATGATTTAAACTCGCACACAGTCCACCACTGGACTGTGTGTCTATCTTGGTTATTATTCCGGTTTTCATTAAACTTAACATCTAACTGTGAGTGGATCCGGTTCAGTTTAGAAAAAGAACATTTTTATTACCGAGAATGTGCGTGTGTCAAGGATCGAACTCGGGACGTATGCGTATTGTTTGCACACAGTCCACCGCTGGACTGTGTGTCTAACCCGTTTATATAACTTGTTTTAATTATACTTATACACTGCTTACATGTTTCAGGATTTGGCGTTTATAAAAAGGCATTATATTTCAGCGAATCGGAACACAACAAAATTCGAACCCGGGACGTATGCTTTAAAATCGCACACAGTCCACCGCTGGACTGTGTGTCTAACCCGAGATATAACTCGATTTATATTAAATATATATATAACCGAAACTTCATCTTCTTCGTTAAACTTAACCCAGAACCCAATCCCGACTGTTTCGATACATTCATCAATTTCTTTAGTAAATTGTAATTAGCTACATATGAGATTAATAAAAACGAGAGAGATTAGGTGTAAGATATACCGAACAGAGATCCCCTGTTTCGCCGGCGAGTTTCCGATGACAGCAAGTTATTCCGGCGACGTGTATCTTGCGGCAGAGGTTCTTCAAGAAGTTTGAGGTGAGTGTGGGTGACTTCGGTATGAGCTCTAGATGTTCTGTTTTTAGAGTAAGGCACAGAGGTGAAGGGGTTCGGTTTTCTGGCGAGTTGCAGAAAGTTTCCGGCGAGTTGTTCTTGCTGAATAGGGACTTGTAGAGGGGTTTACACTCATTGAGGGTTGATTCGAGTGAATAGCGAGTTGGTTCTCTGACTGAAAGTACTCATAGACTTCCAAAACCACGACTTGCTTAAAATCAAACGGAAATTTTGTAACAGTGATAAAGGTTTGCGAGTTAAAGTGTTTGATTGCGATTTCGGTTAAGGATTGATTGTCATAATCGTTCTTTAAAACGTATACGTTTGAAGCAGAGCGGTTACTTACTGAAATCTCGCAATTGACTCGCATGGCATGAATATTTATATTTATTATAACATTTGCATAAATCGGGTCTCAAAAACCCGCACTGTTTATTTATTATGACTAAATGATCATCGTGTAGTTATTGGAGCCGCGTATTTAATTTGTCACAAATAATAATAAATGCAAACCCAAATAGTAAATAAAATATTGAAAGAGTTATCATAATATTCATTAGTGTAAAAAAAAATTAAATAAAAAAAATAATGGGGGAAACCGGGGTCGAACTCAGGTCTCCTGCACACGCATACACACTAAATACCACTACACCACACGCATCTTAAGTGACTTTTTCTGGAACAAGAAATTCTTATAGTCGAAATAGACCTGCAACTCCATGAAAGCTCCATCTCCGGATCTGTCAAAACCAAAACCGAATGTGTAACGTTCGAATCCCCATCTTAAACAAGTATAACTGATGTTTAATTCGGTTATAACCGAAAACTTTAAATCTTGTTCATCATGAACCTTCAACTCATAACCGAAGACATTTAAGAGGATCGAGCATATCATTGCTTATAAATACTGTATACAAATCACACCCAAGACCCACATATACTTCAAACTGCTTTCCGGAAAGTCACTGTCAGTTCATGAAACAAGTCTCGCTCGCTGGAAACTTTTTCTGTTCGCCGGAGTTGTCGTCGAGCATCCAAAGTCGTCGGTAACTCTTTAATTCGGTCATTGGAAAATTGTTTTGTTCTGCTTTGAATCCACATATAGCCTATTATCGTTTGTATTTGAAAATAGATCGAAAAATTTAATCTGGGTGTTCCCAGATGAAGAAGATAACAATAAACACATTATATGTATAATAAAAAATGAGTTTTAAGTGGGTTAGACACCCAGCCCAACTGGTTGGGCTGGGTGCCAAACAAGGTAAAGGCACCGGTTCGATCCCCGCTGTGCACAAACCATGCACTAATTTTAAAACTTTTTAATTAAATGGAATCCTGATAAATTTAATGAATGAATAAGAATAATTAAAAACAAAATCTAAACGGGTTAGACACGTAGCTCAGTTGGTAGAGCTACGTGCACGTGTACGAGAGGTCTCGGGTTCGAACCTCACCCAGCGCATGAATAAACTGAATCCGACCAGTCAACGGTCAACGGTCAAAGTCAAAAAGTCAACATTTTTATAATTTTTTTCTTTATTTATTTAATCAGAAAATTATTTAAAAATACTTAAAAATAATATTTTTAAAGTTAGAAAATGTCTTTAAACTCACAAAAAAATAAATCTAAAAAAAAATCCTATTAAGATTATGAATTAAAAGAATTAATCTCAAATAAAATCCATTTATTTACCGAACCATTTCGTTATTATTTTAGGATAGTTCTTCCTCGCCAATCAAATCCCAAAACTCGTTCGCATCCAACGTCTTCAAGCAAACGCACCTAATGTGAGTGAATCTCTACCAATTCCCCGTTTTAATCACATATTCGGGTGTATCATGTGTCGTTATTTATTTATTATAATTAAACACTTGTGCATCCATCATGTTCATGATCAAATTTTGTCATTATATATCTATTGTTTGTGTGGTTAATGTTTAAATTAAAGTTATCATTTTCAGTACATACATTTCATAGGCCGCCGCTCCCCATTACCTATGAGCGTGAGCTGTTCCCCATTACCTATGAGCGTGAACCAGGCGTTGCCAACATAAGATCGGCTCCGTTTGATTAAGCCTTGATCTCACATACATTAGCATAGGCCGTCCATTCCCCATTACCTATGAGCGTGAACGGGACGTTGCCAACATATACATTGTCATTCTTATTATATACTTAAGCAAGGTGGTTTGTGATTATTTGTTTACATACGTTTGTTCATGTATAATTATTGCACAATTTTCCATATGAAATACAACAAGGTATCAATAACAAAGGTTTTTAACAAGGTTCACTCGCCAACTTTTGTTGACCCAAAATTCCTCATTTTTACACATGATAAAGGTGATCAAGTTGAAGCAAGAAACATATAGGGCGGCCTAGAAGAATAAACCAGTTTAGATTTTGGATTGTTTTAGTTAATTTTTCCTTTCCTTGTATTGTATGAATTTGACTTGAAACTTTGAGATGTAATTTGAATTTAATAAATATGAAACATATTAGTAAACATCATGAGCTTTGGTGATAACCCAATTATGCCCCGACTCTAATTCCGCTTCGGGTCGGGGTGTGACAGATTGGTATCAGAGCCATGACTATAGGGATATAGGATAGGTTATTAGACCCTTAGAGCCTATACTATAGTTGATTAGAATTTTTAAATTGTTTGTGTGTTACATGCAAAATTCATGATGTTTATATGCTTTATGTTTATTGTTACATTCAATGTTATGCAAGCATGTTCATAAATACATATTATCATACAATGCTTATCATGAATCATATTCTCATAACATATCATATCCATGGGAGCACACACCTCACAATTCATATGATTTTTACAACGATTTTTGTATTTTCAAATCACATCAAAGTGAGTTCTCATGACGGGCATGTAGTAACTGGAAGGGTACGAGTACCGGTAGTCGGAACGTCGTGTCTAGGTTTGGCATTCGTATAAATCCAAAATAAAGGACCAGTTTGCCTACCTGGGGACTAACGATGAGAGTACAAAGGACCTATTAGGCCAAAGCATGCTATACCAAACGTCGTGTGAGCTAACACCACTTTGAGTTGTCATTGTGTCTATACCTTGACACCCTCCGATCATACATCTCGCAAACATATTTCGTGGTTTTCATTCGGGTGATGCGAGTTTTAAACCGCCAATACCAATGTGAATCCTACTAAGCCAATAGTCATGGGGGCCCACATGACTATACCGGCGATGGTATGGGGGACATTGGAGGCCCAAACATGAGCAAACCCAAGACATCCTATGGATGTTGTTGCATTATTGATGATTATGTTATTTTATTACTTTCAACGACACATGACACCTAAACACTCCTTAAACTCACAATCTTCCTATGTATGTTCCTGTAGATGTCGGCTAGGCAGCTACGTGGAGGACGAAAGTCAGGATGGTCAAACGAACACTTGGCCACTCAAATTGCGAAACAAATGGCCGCGGTGCTTCCTGATATTGTAATTCAAGTCCAGCAAGCTCTCACCACAAATCCTATCAACCACCCAATCAAGAGGGTCAAAACATCGACAACCCTCCCTCCAAGAAGTGCTCCTACAAACACTTCAAATCTTGTGATCCCCCAAAGTATGAAGGGACCGAAGGTGTCACCGCTCTCCTCCATTGGTTCGAGGAAATGGAAAACACCTTCCTCAATTGCGATTGCCCCGAGGATCGCAAGGTACGTTATGCAACCGGGAGATTATTTGGGGTAGCCCTGACCTAGTGGAACACCGAGAAGGGTAAGAGAGGAGTTGAAGACGCTATGGCCTTAACTTGGGAAGATTTAAGGGAAATAATGACAAAACGCTTCTGCCCAAGAAGCGAACTCAAGAAGTTGGAAGACGAATTCCACTCGCTGAAGCAAAAGGAAGGAGACCATACTTCCTACAACAAAAGATTTCTTGAGCTGAACCAGATGGTTCCTAACTTGTTCACCCCAATATACTGCTTGGTTGAACACTATATTCGAGGCCTCCCCTCGAAGATTCAAAACTCAGTCCTCAGCACTTCGCCTGCAACTCTCGAAGCTGCTATGGAATTAGCTACCGAACTTACCGAGAATCGCATCAGAAACGGTAAATTCAAGGAGGAGAAAAAGAAAGCCCCCGTTGAGGGCCAAACTTCAAACCATTCCACCTCCTCCTCAAAGTTTTCTAACAAGAGGAAACGAAATACCAGAAACTTCGATGTCACCCAAACAAATTACCCTATCCCTGCTGCACCCATCACTCAAGTTGCCCCTTCACCCACACCATACAAAAGGCCGTACTCCGGCCCCTATCCAAAATGCACCCGTTGCCAATACCATCACTCTCCCGAACACCCCTGTCAATATTGCACCAGCTGTGGCCGTGCAGGTCACACCATCCAAACCTGCCGCTCACTGCAGCGAATGAACCGTAACCAACCCACAACCCAAACCCACCATCAAATAATGGGTCAAGCCCAACAACCCCTACTACTACCACCTACACAACATACGGCCCAAACCTACTACCAACCCAACTACCCCATGATGCAACCCATGCGGGCTTGCTACAATTGTGGAGACCCAAACCACTTTAGAAACACTTGCCCACGTTTGGTGAACATTATACATGCTCAAGCTCAAGCAAATCCGGTGAATCAAGCTAACCAAGCTCCTCCACCTGCTAGAGGAAGAGCTTTTAACATCAACGCCAACCAAGCTAGGGCCGACAACAACGTGGTTAACGGTACGTTTCTCGTCAATGGTAGTTATGCATTCGTGTTATTTGATACTGGCGCGGATAAGAGTTTTGTGTCCTTAGAATTTGAACCCATCCTCAACCCAACTCGTGATAAACTTATGGAATCCATAACGGTAGAAGTTGCTGACGGAAAACCGGTCTCATTAAACTCCATTATCCGAAACTGTACTCTTACTCTAAACGATCACGATTTTCCTGTTGACCTCATTCCTATGAAGTTAGGAAGTTTTGACATTATAATCGGCATGGACTGGCTCAGCCAACATCATGCTGAAGTGGTATGCGGCGAAAAGTTCATTCGCATTCCTCTCGTAGCCGGTCAAACCCTACGAATCTTTGGAGAAACCCCTTCGAAAGGACTCAAACTGATGTCCTGTCTTCAAGCCCGAAAATATCTCCGCAAGAATTATGTAGCATTTCTAACTCACGTTGTCAAGAAGGGAAGCAAAGAGAAGAACTCGAAGATATACCCGTAGTGAAAGAGTTCCCGCAAGTTTTTCCCGACGACATCTCAGGACTTCCTCCCAAGAGAGAAGTTGAATTCCGCATTGATCTTATACCTGGCGCTACACCCGTCGCGAAATCTCCTTATAGGTTAGCCCCATCCAAAATGCAAGAGCTGGCCAGTCAATTACAAGAACTGACCGACAAAGGATTCATACGTCCTAGCTCATCGCCTTGGGGTGCACCTGTTCTGTTTGTAAAGAAGAAAGATGGAACGTTTCGCATGTGTATCGATTACAGAGAACTCAACAAATTAACGGTCAAGAACCGCTATCCATTACCTCGCATCGATGATCTTCTAGACCAACTCCAGGGTGCCACTTGTTTTTCAAAGATCGACCTTCGTTCCGGCTATCATCAACTCAGAGTACATGAAGAAGACGTCCCAAAGACCGCCTTCCGAACTCGTTATGGCCACTATGAATTCATGGTCATGCCATTTCGTCTAACCAACGCTCCAGCCGTCTTCATGGATCTAATGAACAGAGTTTGCAAACCCTATCTCGATCGCTTTGTTATAGTCTTCATCGACGATATTCTCATTTACTCAAAGTCTAAGACTGATCATGAATGACATCTTCGACTCATCCTCACACTCTTAAGAACCGAAAAGCTCTACGCTAAATTCTCCAAATGCGAATTCTGGTTAAGAGAAGTACAATTCCTTGGACATGTCGTCAATGACAAGGGAATACATGTCGACCCCTCAAAGATCAAAGCAGTACAGGAATGGCAAGCGCCACGTATGTAACATTTGTATAAATCGGGTTTCCAAAACCCGCTCCGTTTTGTAATCAAATACCAAGTTATGAAAAGACATTAAGTATTTATGAGTATTTTGAGTTTAAACGTTACATAATTAATATATAAACTAAACTATAAAAACTATATTTGATAAAAAGTTAAAATAAATTAAATAAAAAATATTTGGAGCTGACCGGACTCGAACCCGGGTCAACTGCCTCCAACGACTTACCTATCCGTCTCCAAACCACTCCGCCACCAATCCTTTTCTGTTAGCATTATGAAAACAATTGAATTTTATACGCACACACGACTCAACGGTTAATGATATCTGGATAACGGAAATCGGTAACCGAATCGCCAAATCAGTTTTTGTTCGCTTAGTTAACTCATAACCGATGAATATCGGTTTCTAATTAAGTTCTAATTGATTGAATTTAAAGTTCTCATCACTTCCGGTATTTGAAACCGAAGATATACCAAACGCTAATATAATCCAAGTACTGATCATTTGCGCGATTCATAACTATCACAATAACTCTCAATTTCATTTTCGTCAAGATTCTGAACTGTAAGACCCTCTGATTTCGATCGCCGGAGATTTTCTACAACTCACCGGAAAATCGGGACTTGTATTTTCACGGTAAATTCTTCGACTCTTTTTGTTTAAAACATGTGGTTAGTCAATCTCTAACACAATCCCGTCAACAGAATCAATCTTAGCCAACATTTATCGGAAATCCCACCCTCGCCGGAAAGTTTCTGTAATTGCCGGAATTTCACTGTGAAAGGGTAAGGCATCCTACACTTCATTTAAACCTTGTTTAGATGATTTAGTTCTATAAATAATCGATCCACACTGTTAATTGTTGCAACAGTCGGAGCTCGATTTCTGTATTGACAACACGTTCGCCGGATTTCTGTGTTTATCTTCAAACGGTAAATCCTAGTCTTTAAGCTCTTTCCATTCTTTGCTATTGAATTACTTTTAGTGTTTAAGATCTTTGAAAGTCGCGAAATCAATCTTAACCAGTTGGAATACGCTGACCGTTTATCCGACGAAGAAGATGAACCTATTTCAGAGCATAAGAGTAATTAAAATTCGGTTTATAAACGGGTTAGACACACAGTCCAGCGGTGGACTGTGTGCACATTTTATAACCACGTCCCGAGTTCGATCCTTACTACACACACTCTGCGTAATAAACATTCCTTTTTATTCGTAAACTAACCGGGTTGAAACGAGTAGTTGTTAAGTATATTATAAATCAGGAATATAACCGGGTTAGACACACAGTCCAGCGGTGGACTGTGTGCAAAACAAACTACACGTCGCGCGATCGAGTCCCGTCCCAAACACCGGTTCAATGAGATTAAATCGTTTTGCAAAATAAAGGAATTTTCGGTAAATTCGAATAAGTGTATAAATATAATAAGAACTGGATTTCTAACGGGTTAGTCACGTAGCTCAGTTGGTAGAGCTACGTGCGTGTGAACGGAAGGTCACCGGTTCGAATCCAGCACGGCGCAAGTATTACCGCTGACCGAACCGGTCAACGGTCAACGGTCAACGGTCAAACAGTAAAAAAAATATTATTTTTTTAAATATTTATTTGTTTAATTTAAATTAAAAATCAATTAAAAATACTTAAAAATAACATTTTTAAGGATAGAAAATAGCCATAAACTCACAAAAATATATCTAAAAATCCCATTAAAATCTTTAATAAAATCCATCCATTTAATATATTTTTTTCCCATTATTATTTAGGTCAGTGATTCCTCGTTGACTCGCTTCGTCTAAATCGTGCGCATCTCACCAACTCAAATTCAACGCACCCAATGTGAGTGAACCCTTCAAATTCCCCGTTTTAATCACATTTTTGGGGTGTATCATGTGTCTTGTTCATTTACTTATTATAACTAAGTTATTGTGCATATATCATATCATGACATGTGTGTTAGTTGTTGCTGATAAGTAGTTAGTATTGTTTGCAAGTTATTATTTCAGTACATGCAATTGCTGAGGCCGTAGCTCCCCATCCCTCGAGGTTGAGTTTGATCCCCATTTTATTATGCGGTTGATCAGGGCGTGCCCGCACGATCGGCTCCGTTTGATTGAGCCTTGATCGGTCATTTTATTTACATTTTCAATACATGCAATACGCTCGGCTCCGTTTGATTGAGCCTTGAGCGCACAGTTCAATTTACATTTTCAGGTCATGCAATACGATCGGCTCCGTTTGATTGTGCCTTGATCTCACAGTTCATTTATGTAAATTATCATATGATGTTGGTATGTTCATGTATGCTATCGATTGTTAATGTATGTTATAATTGTAACTGATGTTGCCATTGCTTGATTTCATACATATGCTCTTTTATGATTATGCACAATATTTTATTGATAAACTAACCAGAACATCATTATTAAATGATTATCTATAAGGTTCACTCGCCAACTTATGTTGACCCAAAAACCTCCCATTTTACACATGATACAGGTGAACCAGCAGCAGCTAGGAACACGTATGACCTGGATTAGAAGAAATAAAACGATTTAGCATTTGGAACATTATGTTTGGTTATTTTCCTTTGTAATAAATGAACATGTTTGAATGTTTGAGAAATGTAACTTTGACTTCATTTAATTATGAAACATAATAGTAAATGTCATGTGCTTTGGTGATAACCCAACTATGCCCCGACTCTTATTTCCGCTGCGGGTCGGGGTGTGACAACGTACCCTACCGAAGTAAGATCATTTCTTGGTTTGGCGGGTTACTATCGCCGTTTCATTTCAAATTTCCCTCGTATCGCTGTACCACTCACGGCTTTGACACATAAAGGGAAACCCTTCATATGGGGAACTAAACAAGAAGAAGCCTTCCAAACCCTTAAGCAAAAGCTTTGTGACGCACCTATCCTCACACTCCCCGAAGGTTGCGATGACTTTGTAGTTTATTGCGACGCATCAGGGCAGGGACTAGGCTGTGTATTAATGCTAAGGGGAAAAGTCATAGCCTATGCTTCTAGGCAACTCAAAACTCATGAGAAGAACTACACTACCCGCGACCTAGAACTTAGAGCCGTTGTGTTCGCTCTTAAGATATGGAGACATTACCTCTATGGTACCAAGTGTGAAATTTACACTGACCACAAGAGCCTCCAACATATCTTTAACCAAAAGGAGTTGAATATGAGGCAACGAAGATGGGTCGAACTTCTTAATGACTACGACTGTGAAATTCGGTATCATCCTGGCAAAGCAAATGTGGTGGCCGATGCACTCAGTCGAAAGGGTTATGCGAACTCCATTCGTCTTCTATGTTCGCAAATCATAACCGACATCAAAGATCAAATCCGAGAAGCTCAACATGTTTCCATAACAGAATACGACATACGCAATGAGTTATCTTGTGGAGCAGAACTTAAACTCGAAACAAAACCTGACGGCAGTCTGTATTATCTAGATCGCATATGGATTCCCGATCACAATAACCTTCGCGATTTCCTTATGAAAGAGGCGCAGAAAACACGATACTCTGTACACCCAGGAGCCGACAAGATGTATCAAGACCTTCGATACACCTACTGGTGGCCTGGCATGAAAAAGGATATTGTTGTTTTTTTCCAAGTGCCTTACCTGCTCTAAAGTAAAAGCTGAACATCAAAGACCCTCAAGACTTCTAGTCCAACCTGAAATACCTGTATGGAATTGGGAAAACATAACCATGGACTTCATTACCGGGTTACCTCGCACTTCTGGTGGGTATGACACTATATGGGTAATCATTGATCGTCTTACAAAATCAGCTCACTTCATTCCGATTCGCGAGGACTTCAAGAATGAGAAGTTAGCTCGTATCTACATTAGCGAAATCGTAAGCCGTCATGGTGTACCGTTAAGCATTATTTCAGATCGTGATGGTCGTTTCACTTCACGAACATGGCAAGCCGTACAAGCCGCTTTGGGTACACGATTGGACCTCAGTACCGCTTATCATCCTCAAACTGATGGACAATCTGAACGCACCATCCAAACTCTTGAAGACATGCTTCGAGCATGTGTCGTAGACTTCAAAGGGAATTGGACGCTCATCTACCATTAGTTGAATTTTCGTACAACAACAGCTATCATTCAAGTATCGGCATGGCACCTTTCGAAGCGTTATATGGTCGTAAGTGCCGATCTCCAGTATGTTGGCACGAAATTGGGGAAGCACAAATCACCGGTCCAGAGTTAATTCAAGAAACAACCGACAAGGTCATTCAAATTCGAAACAATCTTCTAGCGGCACAAAGTCGACAAAAGAGTTATGCAGATAAACGACGAAAGCCCTTGGAGTTTAACATTGGTGATCAAGTACTTTTAAAAGTATCACCATGGAAGGGAGTGGTTCGTTTTGGTCAGAAGGGCAAGCTAGCACCACGCTACGTAGGACCTTTCAAGATACTCGAAAGAGTAGGTCCTGTAGCATACAAGCTTGACCTACCAGAAGAACTCAACAGAATTCATCCCACATTCCACGTATCAAACTTGAAAAAGTGCCTCGCCGATGAAAACCTCCACATTCCTTAGAAGACATTCAAGTCGATGAATCTATGCATTTCATTGAAAGACCAATAGAAATTATGGACTTCGGAGAGAAGCGTTTAAGACGAAGTCGTATTCCAATTGTCAGGGTACGTTGGGAGTCGAAACGAGGACCTGAGTTTACTTGGGAACGTGAAGACTCAATGCGCGAGAAATACCCGCATCTTTTGTCACACCCCGACCCGCAGCGGAAAAGGTGATCGGGGCATGATTGGGTTATCATCAAAGCTCATGACATTTATTAAACGTTTCATATTCATTAATACAAATTAAATGGAAAATTACAATAATGTTACAACATGATCTAACTAACAATCTAACTTCTTTGTTTTCTTCTAAGGCATATCCTATGTTATCCTTGCTTCAACCTGTTCACCTGTATCATGTGTAAAAAGGTTTTTGGATCAACATAATGTTGGCGAGTGAATCCTATGGAAAACATTTGAACAATTTATTTAAATTGATTATGAAATACGTGCACAACCAAACATGAGTAAAATTAGATGTAACTTGATCAATAATCATAAGATGTTAAATGAAAGCACTCATGAACAATAATGGAACAATTAAAGGCACGCGATGCTCAGCTCGTCTCTCACGAGGAACTGAGGGGCCTGATGAATGAATTGCATAAACATGATAATATGAATAACACAACTACTAACAATATAAACTCAATGATACACACATGAACCATAATGAAATTGGTATGAAGCACGCGATGTTCTACTCGTCTCCCACGAGGAACTGATGGGCTTAATGTATGAGTTTCATATGACTTGACTAATGGCAATAAGTAAATCACAACAATAAAACAATCTAAGTTCAAGTCATGATGTGGTATGGCACAAGTTTAAATAAATAAATTAATTATTATCATAACACATGACACACCCCAAAACGTGTAATTTAAAAGGGGGAATTGTAAGATTCACTCACAGTGGGTGCGTTCGGTTGATGACGTTGAATGCACGCGAAGTGGTTTTTTAACCACGAGTAAGATTTAACCTAGATAAATTGCATTATGGTTTGGTAAGTAAACGGATTTTATTAAACTATTTTAGTAGGATGGTTGGGTGCATTTTTGTGAGTTTGAGGCTATTTTCTAATCTTAAAAATGTTATTTTTAAGTATTTATAATTGATTTTTAATTAAAATAATTAAATAAAAATAATAAAAATATTTTATTTTTTTCTGACCGTTGACTGACCCTTTGACCGTTGACCTGACCGTTGACCGGTTCAATGGCAGATTATTGTGCGCTGAGTGAGGCTCGAACCCGAGACCTCTCGTACGCGTGCACGCAGCTCTACCAACTGAGCTACGTGTCTAACCCGTTATATATCCGATTTTAATTTCATATATACATTAATTAGAATTTACAGAAAATCATTTTTATTCTAAAAACAGTTTATACGAACCGGCCTTGCACTCCACAGGTCTCGAACCCGGGACCTGTGGGTTAATCTAACACACAGTCCACCGCTGGACTGTGTGTTCAACATGTTATATCATTCGGTTTTTATTATACTTAAGTACTAATTATTTATTTCCTTTTCTGCCTTAATTAAAAAGAAGAGATAATGGTCCGAGTCGGTGCTGAAGACCGGACTCGAACTCGTGACCAGCGATATAAACAAACACACAGTCCACCGCTGGACTGTGTGTCTAACTTGGTTATTATTCCGGTTATTAATATACTTAACATATATCTAAGGCGACTCCGGTTCAGTAAACAAAAATGGATTTTTATTAAGGCAGCGTGTGTGAGACGGGAATCGAACTCGAGACCTTTGCATTACTAACGTTTTATGTGCACACAGTCCACCGCTGGACTGTGTGTCTAACCCGATTAATTTCATGATTTTAATTATACTTATAATATAACGAGATACATCGTCTTCTTCATCAAGGTTGAACCAGAATTCAGAAAACGACGGGTTCAAAGTTTTTATCGATTTGATAGTGTGTTACAGTCGATTAAGGTAAGATAAAAGTGAAACGGAAAAGAAAACTGGGCGGAGAAAGTATACCGACAGGACTCTCTGTTTTCCGGCAGAACTCCGGCGACAGAATTCACCTCCGGCGTCAGGTTCTTTGCAGCAGCAAGTCTCCGGAAATCTTGGAAAGAGTATGGGTAACTTCGGTAAAGGTTTAGGGGATTCAGTGAGGTTCAGAAATTAAAACTCGGTTTTCCGGCGAAAAACAGGAAAGTTCCGGCGAGTGAAATTTCGCCGAGAAAAGGTGTGATTGTTGAGCGAAAGTGTTTGTCGTCGGTTGTGGGTCAATTTATAGTAGAAAACGAGATGTATTTGGTCTGATTTTGGACTGCATTCGTTTATTTAAAATTTCCGGCGGTTTTGAAAAGTGTCGCGGACTTCAAACATCGGTTATAACCGATATCTGTTTAATGGTTTACGTTATAACGTAAATTGGTGTTAAAACTCGCGAGAATTCCGGGATTCCGACGACTGAACCGATTGGGCGCCGGTTTTGAATTCGTAAAGTCATTTTATGAATTAAATGATTCTATTAATTAACAAACGGAACATGTGGCGGACTGGTTTGTGTGTGCGGTGATAAATCGTTGAACTGACTCGGTACAGACCCGGGTTCGAAACCCGGCAGAGGCAATTCATTTTTATTTTGCGATTTTTGACAGTTTTTCAAAAACTAAATATATATTCCCGTATAATAATTGATTACGGATCGTTTAAAAATATTTTGGGCATTTAATTCGCAACGAAAATTTTGACTGACTGTTCGGTTGATAAACGGAGCGGGTTTGGTAAATCCGTTTTTGACGGATGTTACAGTATCCCCTGCTTTTTAGAAATTTCGTCCCGAAATTTAAATTGTGATATATTTGACTAAAAGAATGATGATGTTTTGTTTGACAGTTGTATGCTCAGAAAAATGAGGGTTTAAGTTTTTGCTCGAGGCGGTAACGTTCCTTGTAAGGGTTAAGTACCCTATTCAGGAATCGCTTTTTGTTGCCTACTGTATGAGTATTGATAAACAGGAATGATTTGCTAAAAAAAATGATATCATGCATAAGAGTTTAGATACGTTTGGGAAAATATGGTTATATCCTTAGGCAAAACTTCTAACACTACAATCTACATGGAACATAAAAACACAACAGCTGATGTTTGAACATAGGTAAGCACAACAGCTAATATTCAAACATGAATGAACACATCAGCAAATATTTGAACATGAATAAACACAACAGCAAATATTCGAACATGAATAGACACATCAGCGAATATTTTGAACATGAATAAACACAACAGCAAATATTTGAACATGAATAGACACATCAGCGAATATTTGATCATGAATAAACACAACAGCAAATATTTGAATCCACATTCTGATAGCATATATGTTTGAACGATGGACGTTCCTCTCTCGTTTATTATGATGGAGAGGTTAGTTTATGTAGAAATGGAACACAATTCAATCTCTTTAAATAACATGATGATATAATTGTAACACAAATTCCAACCAAGGCAATACTAAATCCTACATGGAGCTTCTCATAACCGCCTGATAATGCCTCTGATCCTTTGGCAAGAATACTTATATATAGGAAGTACCAGCGGCGTATCCACCATATTCTTGTCAAATTTTCATTGGTTTTATCAGTAAATTATGATTAGTCCTATAACTCTACAATCAATACAACAAACATAAAATACTGAAATGAAATATATCTGTGCGATCAAGGCTCAATCGAACGGAGCCGATCGTATTGCATGTACTGAAAATGAAATGGATGTGCGCTCAAGGCTCAATCAAACGGAGCCGAACGTATTGAATGTACTGAAATTGAAATTGTGTGCTCAAGGCTTAATCAAACGGAGCCGAGCGTATTGCATGTACTGAATATGAATAACTTAACCACACAAACAGCCTATGCATGGAACCTCTCATAACCACCTGATAATGCCTCCGATCATTTGACAAGAATACTTATATATAGGAAGTACCATCGGCGTATCCACCATATCCTTGTCAAATTTTCATTGACTTTATCCGTAAGTTATGGTTAGTTCGATGCGACTCTACTACAAACACAACAACCACAAGATACTGATAATGAAATTGTATATGCGCTCAAGGCTCAATCAAACGGAGCCGAACGTATTGAATGAAATTGTATGTGCGCTCAAGGCTCAATCAAACGGAGCCGAACGTATTGCATGAACCGGAAATGTAAATTGAAATGTGCGCTCAAGGCTCAATCAAACGGAGCCGAACGTATTGCATATATTGAAATGTAAAATGAAATAACCGATCAAGGCTCAAACAAACGGAGCCGATCGTGCGGGCACGCCCTGATCAACCCATAATAAAATGGGGATCAAACTCAACCTCGATGGATGGGGAGCTACGGCCTCGGCAAAAGCATATACTGAAAACAATATATAATATATAATATCCAATAATTTCTCTAACAGTCTACACATGTGATAAAGAAAAACATAAGACTAAACAATAGGAGTTGAATCTGAATCTTCGGCGAAGAGAACTAGCTGAGTATCTTCGTTTGGGCCGTCATTATCTTCGACAGGATTGGCGTTGATATTGAAGACTCTTCCTCTTGCTGGTGGCATAGTGGTTGGGTTTTCTTGGTTTACTTGGTTAACTGGGTTTGATTGGGCTTGAGTGTTGATAACGTTAACCAATTGAGGGCATGTGTTTCTAAGGTGGGTAGGGTCGCCACAATTGAAACAGGCTCGCGCATATGGGAACATGGGGTAATGGGGTTGGTGATAAGTTTGGGCCATGTTTTGAGTAGGGGAAAATGTTTGGTCTTGAAAGGTGCGACAAACATTGCTCAAATGACCATAGCGTCCACAAGTTGTACATAGCCGGCAAGGTAAAGTAAGGGAATGGTGATAAAAACAGTTGTTGCATCGAGGGTGAGGTCCAAGATATGGTTTCTTATTTGGGTAAACTGAGTTGGGTGCCACTTGGGTGATTGGGATAGCTCGGATGGGTATGGCATGAAAAACTGGTTGATTTCGTTGAGTAGCAGCGAAAAGTCGCCCGACTCTTCTTCTCTTAGGATTGGGTTGAGAAGGGGATTCGGTTTGGGTGGAGTCGGAGGTTTCAGTTGATTCTTTATCCTTCTTCTTCTCCTCCTTGAAGTCTTTGTTTCGGATTCGGTTCTCGGTGAGCTCTGTTGCTAGCTCCATTGCTGCTTCCAAAGTTGCAGGCTTGGTACTTATTACAGGGTCTTGAATCTTTGACGGAAGACCACGAATGTAGTGCTCGATCAAACGGTAGAGGGGAGTAAACATGTTGGGAACCATTTGATGTAATTCGAGGAACCTTTTGTTGTAGGTGGTGTGGTCTCCTTCCATTTGCTTCAATGAATAAAATTCATCTTCTAGCTTCTTGATTTCGCTCCTTGGGCAAAATCGTCTGGTCATGATTTCCTTCAATTCGTTCCAAGTTAGGGTCATAGCATCTTCAACACCTCGTTTTGCCTTCTCTGTATTCCACCAAGTAAGTGCTATCCCATATAGTCGACCGGTAGCATAACGCACTTTGCGATCATCAGGGCAATCGCAATTTAGAAAAGTATTCTCCATTTCTTCAAACCAATGGAGGAGAGCGGTGACGCCTTCAGTCCCTTTGTATTTCGGAGGGTCGCATGATTTGAAATGCTTGTAGGTGCATTTAGTGGTATTTGGGGAAGAGTTGAAAATGTTTTGGTTTGCTTGATTGACAGGATTATTGGTAAGTGCTTGTTGAACTTGGATTACAATATTGGGTATTACGGCAGCCATTTGTTGAGCGATTAAGGCAGCCATGCGCTCGCGGGCTTTTCTTGCTCTCGTCTTCCTACGGGCGAGGTTAGAAGACATCTACAAGGAATACATGACAAGAGTATGAGTTGGATGCTTTTGGGATCATGGGTCGCATTCAAGAATGATCATTTATAAAATAATTATACAAAAATACTACATCCATAGGATGTCTTGGGCTTTGCTCGCTGTTAGGCCCGTCATGCCGCCATACTTTACCTGTGTAATCATGTGGGCCCCCATGAATACCGGTTTTTCATATGGTTCGCACGGTTTCTGCCTGGTTGCGTACACAAAAACCCGGAGAAAATCGAGAAATATGTATACAACGTGTGATGTTCGGAATGTGTCCAGGTGTAGACACGGTGACACCTCAAAGTAGGGTTAGTTCGAACGACGTTTGGTGTGGCATGCTTTGGCCTAATAAGTCCTTCGTACTCTCATCGTTGGTCCCCAGGTAGGCAAACTGGTCCGTTATATTGGATTTATACGAATGCCAGCCTAGACAGGACGTTCCGACTACCGGTACTCGTACCCTTCCAGTTACTACATGCCCGTCGCAGAACTTACTTTGATGAGATTTGAAAATTGCACAAAATCTTTGGATAATGAGAATATGAAAATAAATTGAATTCATGAACATCGATATATGTATAATGAATATGTATATATGTATAATGAATATGTATATGAGCATGTATGTTTGACTGAAATGTAAACAAATATGAAACAAATAAATATCACAAGTTTGTATGTAACCACCTAATCAATTTAAAATTTAGGCAGACTATAGTATAGGCTCTAAGGGTCTAATAACCTATCCTATATCCCTATAGTCATGGCTCTGATACCAATCTGTCACACCCCGACCCACAGCGGAAAAGGTGATCGGGGCATGATTGGGTTATCATCAAAGCTCATGACATTTATTAAACGTTTCATATTCATTAATACAAATTAAATGGAAAATTACAATAATGTTACAACATGATCTAACTAACAATCTAACTTCTTTGTTTTCTTCTAAGGCATATCCTATGTTATCCTTGCTTCAACCTGTTCACCTGTATCATGTGTAAAAAGGTTTTTGGATCAACATAATGTTGGCGAGTGAATCCTATGGAAAACATTTGAACAATTTATTTAAATTGATTATGAAATATGTGCACAACCAAACATGAGTAAAATTAGATGTAACTTGATCAATAATCATAAGATGTTAAATGAAAGCACTCATGAACAATAATGGAACAATTAAAGGCACGCGATGCTCAGCTCGTCTCTCACGAGGAACTGAGGGGCCTGATGAATGAATTGCATAAACATGATAATATGAATAACACAACTACTAACAATATAAACTCAATGATACACACATGAACAATAATGAAATTGGTATGAAGCACGCTATGTTCTACTCGTCTCGCGAGAATTCCGGGATTCCGACGACTGAACCGATTGGGCGCCGGTTTTGAATTCGTAAAGTCATTTTATGAATTAAATGATTCTATTAATTAACAAACGGAACATGTGGCGCAGTGGTTTGTGTGTGCGGTGATAAATCGTTGAACTAACTCGGTACAGACCCGGGTTCGAAACCCGGCAGAGGCAATTCATTTTTATTTTGCGATTTTTGACAGTTTTTCAAAAACTAAATATATATTCCCGTATAATAATTGATTACGGATCGTTTAAAAATATTTTGGGCATTTAATTCGCAACGAAAATTTTGACTGACTGTTCGGTTGATAAACGGAGCGGGTTTGGTAAATCCGTTTTTGACGGATGTTACATCTTTTTCCTGTTACAACTACTACTTAAATTTCGGGATGAAATTCCTGAAAGTAGGGGATACTGTAACATTTGCATAAATCGGGTCTCGAAAACCCGCACTGTTTATTTATTATGACTAAATGATCATCGTGTAGTTATTGGAACCGCGTATTTATTTGTCACAAATAATAATATATGCAAACCCAAATAGTAAATAAAATATTGAAAGAGTTATCATAATATTCATTAGTGTAAAAAAAAATTAAATAAAAAAAATAATGGGGGAAACCGGGGTCGAACTTAGGTCTCCTGCACGCGCATACACACTAAATACCACTACACCACACGCATCTTAAGTGACTTTTTCTGGAACAAGAAATTCTTATAGTCGAAATAGACCTGCAACTCCATGAAAGCTCCTTCTCCGGATCTGTCAAAACCAAAACCGAATGTGTAACGTTCGAATCCCCATCTTAAACAAGTATAACTGATGTTTAATTCGGTTATAACCGAAAACTTTAAATCTTGTTCATCATGAACCTTCAACTCATAACCGAAGACATTTAAGAGGATCGAGCATATCATTGCTTATAAATACTGTATACAAATCACACCAAGACCCACATATACTTCAAACTGCTTTCCGAAAAGTCACTGTCAGTTCAAGAAACAAGTCTCGCTCGCTGGAAACTTTATTTCTGTTCGCCGGAGTTGTCGTCGGAGCATCCAAAGTCATCGGTAACTCTTTAATTCGGTCATTGGAAAATTGTTTTGTTCTGCTTTGAATCCACATATAGCCTATTATCGTTTGTATTTGAAAATAGATCGAAAAATTTAATCTGGGTGTTCCCAGATGAAGAAGATAACAATAAACACATTATATGTATAATAAAAAATGAGTTTTAAGTGGGTTAGACACCCAGCCCAACTGGGTGCCAAACAAGGTAAAGGCACGGGTTCGATCCCCGCTGTGCACAAACGATGCACTAATTTTAAAACTTTTTAATTAAATGGAATCCTGATAAATTTAAAGAATGAATAAGAATAAATAAAAACAAAATCTAAACGGGTTAGACACGTAGCTCAGTTGGTAGAGCTGCGTGCACGTGTACGAGAGGTCTGGGGTTCGAACCTCACCCAGCACATGAATAAACTGAATCCGACCGGTCAACGGTCAACGGTCAAAGTCAAAAAGTCAAATTTTCATATATAGGAAGTACCAGCGGCGTATCCACCATATTCTTGTCAAATTTTCATTGGTTTTATCAGTAAGTTATGATTGGTTCTATGATGTGACTCTAGAACATAAACAACACAACAACCAAGGCCTGCGTCCAAATTCTGATAGTATACATGTTTGAATGGTGACAATACCTCTCTCGTTTGTTATGTTGGAGAGGTTAGTCTGTGTAGAAATGGAACACAATCCAATTTCTCTAAATGATGAGATGATATAAATGCTAAATCAGTGAGTGTAACATTTGTAAAAATCGGGTCTCCAAAACGCGCTCCGTTTTGTAATCTTGTACCATGTTATAAAAGATTCGTTAATTATTTATGATTATTTTGAGTTTAAACGTTACATAATTAATAAATAAACTAAACTATAAAAATTATATTTGATAAAAAGTTAAAATAAAATAAATAAAAAACATTTGTAGCTGCCCGGACTCGAACCCGGGTCAGCCAAGCCTTCAAAGCGACTTAACACCCATTCCCTAAACCACTCCGCCACAACATGTTTTCTGTTAACACTAGGAAAGCAAAAGGAACTTATACACAAACTCAAATCAACCGTTGATGCCATCTGAATAACGGAAATCGGCAAACCGATCGCCAAATCATTTCGAATTCATCTGGCCAACTTATAAACGATGTATTTCGGTTTCTAATTAAGTCAGTAATGAATGAACTTAAAGTTTCATCATTTTCGGTATTTGAAACCGAAAATTTATCAAACTCTGATTTAATTCAAGTTCCGATCATTTGCACGATTCAGAACTATCACAACAACACTCCATTTCCTTTCCGTCGCGTTTTCAAATCATTTGAGCACCTAAAACAGTTCGCCGGAATTCTCTGCAGAAGTCGCCGGAAAACCGTATTCAACACAAACCGGTAAGATACTCCTTCTTTACGATTTCAATCTATTGTTAGAACTTTACTAACATAAACCCATCACTCAAAATCAGCCACAGACGACTTTGCTGGATTTTCTGTGTTCGCCGGAGAATTTCTGGAATTGCCGGAAACTCGCTAGTTATCGGTATGCACATTCAAACGTACTAATAATCAATACACACTAGTTCAATTTCATATCTAATTCCTTAATTCTGTTGATAGACCCTCTCAGCCGAAGGTTCAAAAACAGAGCCGTCAAATTCTCGCCGGACTCTCTGAGGAAGACAACCTGTCCGGTATCTTCTTTCCCCAAACTGTTCGGTTTAGTACATTCAAGCTAGTCGTCATGTTTATTAATTAGATTAATCACGAACCAGATGTTTGAGTAAATTCTGTGATCGTAATGAAGAAGACGAACTTAATAATGAGATAAGAGTAATTAAAATCCGGATTATAAACGGGTTAGACACACAGTCCAGCGGTGGACTGTGTGCAAAGTTCATATACACGTCCCGAGTTCGATCCTTGCTACGCGCACGCTTAGTGTAATAACATTCATTTTTAATCATGAACTAACCCGGGTTAAAACAAGTAGTTGTTAAGTATAATATAAATCAAGAATATAACCGGGTTAGACACACAGTCCAGCGGTGGACTGTGTGCAAAATGAAGTTCACGTCGCGCGTTCGAATCATGTCACGAGCACCGGTCCAGTTGAATTAAAACGTTTTTGTAAATAAAGGAATTTTCGGTTAATTCAAATAAGCATATAAATATAATTAAAACCGGGTTTATAACGGGTTAGTCACGTAGCTCAGTTGGTAGAGCTACGTGCACGTGAACGGAAGGTCGCCGGTTCGAATCCGCGAACCCTTAGTTCACGTAGCTCAGTTGGACTCGAACCCGCGACGTATGATTTAAACTCGCACACAGTCCACCACTGGACTGTGTGTCTATCTTGGTTATTATTCCGGTTTTCTTTAAACTTAACATCTAACTGCGAGTGGATCCGGTTCAGTTTAAAAAAAGAATATTTTTATTACCGAGAATGTGCGTGTGTCAAGGATCGAACTCGGGATGTATGCGTATTGTTTGCACACAGTCCACCGCTGGACTGTGTGTCTAACCCGTTTATATAACTTTTTTAATTATACCTATACACTGCATGTTTCAGGATTTGGCATTTATAAAAAGGCATTATATTTCAGCGAATCGGAACACAACAGAATTCGAACCCGGGACGTATGCTTTAAAATCGCACACAGTCCACCGCTGGACTGTGTGTCTAACCCGAGATATAACTCGATTTGTATTAAATATATATATAACCGAAACTTCATCTTCTTCGTTAAACTTAACCCAGAACCCAATCCCGACTGTTTCGATACATTCATCAATTTCTTTAGTAAATTGTAATTAGCTACATATGAGATTAATAAAAACGAGAGAGATTAGGTGTAAGATATACCGAACAGAGATCCCCTGTTTCGCCAGCGAGTTTCCGATGACAGCATGTTATTCCGCGACGTGTATCTTGCGGCAGAGGTTCTTCAAGAAGTTTGAGGTGAGTGTGGGTGACTTCGGTATGAGCTCTAGATGTTCTATTTTTAGAGTAAGGCACAGAGGTGAAGGGGTTCGGTTTTCCGGCGAGTTGCAGAAAGTTTCCGGCGAGTTGTTCTTGCTGAATAGGGAATTGTAGAGGGGTTTACGAGTGTATTGAGGGTTGATTCGAGTGAATATCGAGTTGGTTCTCTGACTGAAAGTACTCATAGACTTCCAAAACCACGACTTGCTTAAAATCAAACGGAAATTTTGTAACAGTGATAACGGTTTGCGAGTTAAAGTGTTTGATTGCGATTTGGGTTAAGGATTGATTGTCATAATCGTTCTTTAAAACGTATACGTTTGAAGCAGAGCGGTTACTTACTGAAATCTCGCAATTGACTCGCATGGCATGAATATTTATATTTATTGATTTCAATTATTTCTCAAAGAGTGCAGGTAGCCTAGTGGTGCATTGTGTGTTTGTTTGAGCGGGAGACCCGGTTTCGAAACCCGGCGTCTCTATTTAATTTTTATCTCCTTATTTATTATTGATTATTAATTATAGTTTTTAAATTATAATATATTGATTAATTGTGTATCGTATAAAATTAATTTGAGCATTAAATATGCAACGAAAATTTTAACTGGATGTTCGGTTAATAAACGAAGCGGGTTCGGTTAACCCGGTTTTTGACGGATGTTACATTAATGCTCAAGTACTCTCGTGTTCTTGTAATGCAAAGTGCAAAGAAACTAGTTAATATAGTTAAACAATAAATTGCACTAATAATGAAGTTAATGGTCTAATTGTTCTTTTTTAGTCACTCGTAGGTTAATTTCTCAAAGCCATTTAATCATTGTTTACTGGTTAACCATTATAAATGATGTTCCAATATTTAACTTAATAAACTTTTTATTTTTATTTTATATAAATCCATCATTTCAGGCTCATTTTCTTCATAACCGATCTAACAGAAAATCCAATTAGACTACCATATTTTATACTTATATCGCCGCATTTTTGTTCTAATTAATATTCAATAAGGAAAACCTAAAATACACTAATCACCATGACCCGAAACCATGATCCGTGTGACTCGTAAACAACCGATTCAACCCAACAATTACTCCCTTAATCGTTGTTTCATCACACCTTTTATTCATAGTAGTGTCAATCCGTCTTCCTCATACCGATTCAAGATGAGATAACCCCTTTTTTTCCCATCTTGGACACTCTGATATGTAATGCCCGAACTCATTGTAGTTGTTGCACTTACGTGGCTCTTATCCTGTTGTACCCGACCTTCTCCTCGACCCTTCCTAGCTCCTCGACCTCCTCCTCGACCACATCCATAGTCTTATTGATTCAAGTTTCCATAACCACAATGTTCGCACCTATGCTCATCTTCCTTTGCTTTTTCATCCGAATTTGCAAACAAAAGTTGATTTTGCTCGGTTGGATCTCCTCATTCTTGATCCTTTCTTCATAAGACTTAAGCCAATGGTCTTCAAGTCTACCACATGTTCTATAGAAGCCACCATATGAATAAAATGGTTAGGCAACCCATTTAGGAGTTTCTTAACCAATTTGCTTCTTTTATAACCGAACCACGTGAGGTGGCTCGAGAAGCATACTCGGACAAATTGTTAGCAAAGCGATTTATAACTTCTTGGTCCTTTATCTTGAAATTTTCAAATACTCCCATTAGAGTTTGAAGTCTTGCCTCCCGGATTCAATCTGCACATAAATGACGGGTTTTTAGAACGGCCCATATCTCATTTGTGGTTAAGATTTCCTATTTGAAAATCTGTTCTTTGGGTATGGTTTGGAACAAGAGATCCATTGCAAGATTATCTTTCTTGCATCAAGATTTGTTCCTGGTTCAATCATATCCCACAGCACATGAATATTGAAATTCACCCGCATCCTCATGGCCCATAACGTGTAAGTCGTGGATAATAACACCAGGCATTTAAGAGACATACGATGTTGTTATCTTTGACGATGACCAATGTTTGATCCATTGGTGGAGCCATTCTTGTGATTTACTGCACGACCAAGGTTCAATAATCAACTAAAAACACTACTTAAAGTATTACTTGCAAACACCTTTTGCTCGCTTTCACCTGCCATTTATATTACTTTGATTAACACCTTCTGGTTGCTTAATCCCTTTTGTTCTTCGATCAAAAAACTGGGTTAACAAGCCCTCTGATTTGGTCTGAATCTCGACTCGTTTCTGCTACCCGATTCATCCCTTGGAACAGAAACCTTTAATCCGTTGACCTGCGATCAGAATACAGTCCCTTCCTCACTCGATCTCCACTCTGATACCAATTGTTGGATATCAAGCTTTGATTACAAAGTTAAACACAACAAACACATCAGCGATTGATCAAAAACTTGATCGACTCATTTTAATTATGAAATATGCGGAATACAAAATACTTAAAGAAAGGAGTAAATTACCCTAAAACTAGCAACTTTACAAGCCCATACCGTCGTACACACGTTTTAGAAATGTGTACTGGCCACTCCTAAATACTAGTGACAAATAATCCATTAACTAGACCGACTTCTTAATCCAATAACATAAAACTAAAAGTGACAAAAACACACTACTTCTGCTGCAAGTTTCAACATAATTCTGACCCAAATCCATGTCCTGAAACCGTGACTCGTAAACAACCTATTCAACCCGACAAGTTGTTCTATTTAATTTCTGCTTTTCTTATCTTCTTAAGTAAAAAAACATTATTTCTTGGAAATCCTCTAGACAAAAGTCTTTCTGCAGATCCCCAACTGAAGCTGAATATAGAGCTCTTGCTAATGCTGCACCTGAAATGTCTTGGAGCACAAAATTTATTACTTTAAGCTTGGTATCTATGTTATGCATACTCTCCACATCCCCAACCGAAGCAACCGTTCATAAAAATATAGTTCATTATAGTCTTTAACTTTGAATTATTCCTTCAGGCTCCAATAATATAGTTATTTCTTTGTATTTAATTTTTTTTACATCTGTATAATTTAAAATTAAGTTACAATTAATCACTGAAATTTAAAATACTAAAAATGTTACAACAACAGAGGTTATGTTTTCAGAACTTTTTGTTTCATATATGCATACAACTCTTATCAATTAATTAATCGGATGTTTACAATTTTAGATTGCAAAAAACAAGTGACGAAAGGCTTGACTCTAACACATGATCACGCCCGACTTCAGTTTCCAGGTGTCACTAGATCAAACACCTGCCACAGCCTGAATCCTGACACCGAGACATCCATAGACTGTATGTTTATCCAGCATGCATGCACAAATGATGATACACAACCCTGATTTCACTATAAATACAACCCCGATCATTCACTATATTCACATCATCACCAACGCAAATTTGTTCTTTCGAAGCTGATAAAATGAAGATCAACTCGTGTTTGGCTTTTGCACTTCTTCTTCTTCTAGTTTCCTGCGCTATGGCCGCCGAGACAACGACTCAGGGTTCATAATTTTGTATTTCAGTTTGTCCTAAAATAACTGTTCATTTCCAGATACATACTTTAAAATGAAGATCTAATGAATGTTTTACTTCAGTTCGTGAAGAAGCGAAAGGAGCTAGTGATGACGTAGAACCAGCATACAATCGTGGTGGTGGCTGCAAGGGCGGTAATTGTGGAGGAGGTGGTGGCTGCAAGGGCAGTCATTGTAGTGGCTACCATTGCAAACATGGATGCTGTAAGTATTATGGAGGTCAATGTAAAGACTGTTGTCACTCGGCAGCAGAAGCCAGAGCGTTTGCGGAAAAACAAGCGCACCCCTAGAGATCCTAGGTGATATAAAGTGCTAAAACGAATCCATGTATTTTGGTAGACTACGAATAAAACTGTACATGGTAATGTAATAAAACTACTAAGAATAAAAGTGAAGCGGAAAAGCTATCTTTTCTGCCTTTGTGTTATATTTTCCGCCATCCATTTATTTATTTTATGTGTCTCTTGTGAAGAATATTGATTGATAGTAACGAAGATAAATTACTTTTAAGATCAGAAAAAGAATTAAATGTTTTTGTTGTTGGATCCTAGATATAGTGGCAAAATGGTTGGAGTTTGCTAATAATAGATTGTGATCAGTTAAGAACTTAAGATTTATGTTATGAATTTATTAGTATTATATGTATTATTATAAGCTTAGGTTGACTGTTGTCTCATCGTATAACCCGTCCCAAACTTCACCAATCATACTTAAGTGGGTTCTACTACATGTCATATGTTTACTTTGATTTTATACATAAAAATGGTTTCTAATCATGCATTTTGGCATCACCTTATCTTCTTCAAGGAAAAGGGTATGTTTTTCGAATTTGGGCATTCGGAATCGTAATGGCCATATTTCCTACATTGAGCAAGATTCACTTCGTTTGAAACATGAGTTTTGTTGTTATGATTTGAGTTGTCTTTCCAGTCAGTTGGATCCCGGCTTCTTTAGCCTCTACGACGGTTATTATCCAGACCTCAACCTTGTTGCCTTGAGTTCCCTTCAAAGCGGGTAAACAAAAGTTTGCTATCTTTCACACTTGAATAATCTTGCTCTTCGATCCATTCTTTGAATGTCTTGAGTCTCCCTACAGCCCCATTGGACAACATTATGCCCGGATTGAAGCAATGTTGAGCTAAAGTAACAATCTAGACGGAGCGAATCGGTTAGGAACGGAATCCATAAGTTTCCTCACTGTTGTGTATTTATCAATGGTTGAACCAAGTGCAACAACCTTCATATATAGTTTAAAAATAAGTTATATAACCAATTATTGAAGGATGTTGGTTAATGTTAACACATTTTTTAATGTAGTCTTAAAAACTTATAGAAACCAAAAACGACAGCCGAAAAAAACCTGACTGATCGAGTTACGTTGCATCACATTCGCAAGCTTTAGAAATTATTAAAACACTTATCACAAATGCTTCAATCCGCAAGAAGCTCGCAAAATAAAAATAAAAAAACAGACGTCCAAAAGCAATAATTAACCGTAACAAACATGACAATGTTATATATGAGTTTATCTTAGGTTAAAAAATGCTAGAAGATCCAAAAGTTGTTCAACATCCCGAGTAAATGACAAATTGACAACATATAAATACACATATATACTTACAGATCGACTCATAAAGCTCGCCATCATAAATCATAATCATCTTTAAACTTGCATGTACTATAGCTCGTAATCCTCCTTGAACCTTTGTAGATACTTTTGGAAAAATAATTGTATCAAGACCGAAAGTAAATACCCAGGAGATTTAAAGCATCCCCACAGTTTTTTCTTTGTATTTGATTGTTTATTACACGTATCTAATTTAAAGATAAGTTATAAATAATCATAGAAATATAGTAATACTTATTGTGTTATGTCACATAGGATTGATGGGAGTAGGTTACATAATTTATGATTTATATATAATTCCAACTTCACATTTTTTTAATGGGACTTTTTTTAATCGAATCTTTACATATTTAGAAAGCAAAAACAAGAGTTGAAATGCTTGACTAATCACAACCGTATTCAGTTTCCACGTCTCACTAAATGAAATCACCTGCCGGCTGCCACAGCCTCAATCCTGACACCGAGCCGTCGTACGTTGAACTGATACAATGTATCCTTATGTCAAATGTTGATACACAACCCTTAGTTCACTATAAATAGAAGCCCAAACACTAACCATCTTAACATCATCACTAAACGCAACTTATATCTTTTGAAGCTGATAACATGAAGATCAACTCGTGTCTAGCTTTGGCATTTCTTCTTCTTCTTCTTCTTCTTCTTCTTCTTCTTCTCATTTCCGTTAATGTCGAAGCACAAGCAGCTAGGGAGATTGGTTGACGTAGATGTACACCTAAACCCCGCCATGCAAAGTAGCACGCTGTGACAATAAGGGTAACAACTGTAAATGTATTCGTCACCAGAAGAATTCAAAGTGTTCGCGGAAAAGCAACCTGATCACCCGTAGAGGCCCTGGAGACTATATGCAAGAATAAATCCATGTATTTAACAATGAATAAAGCGGTACATGGTATATAATACAAGTATGATCAAAAAATAAATGGAAATAGTTAATTTTCCATCTTTGCTTTGTTATTTGTTGCATCTCCTATGTGAAGAGTATTTGATTGAAACTCAAACTAACATAAAAGAATGTTTTCTTATTTCTATTAAGGGTCTCACAAGAGACCATATGTCCCATGGATTTTTACTGTTCTACCACTACACATGGACATGTATAATGCATCCGTCCCATGGAATGGTTTCCGTTGTTTGACGATCGCCTGGTGTAAGCCGATATTATGTTGCTACTCGTTCATGAGGTGTTAGGGGTCTGATCATTGATGAGGTCTTACACAAACGTACCCTTGATTGCACTTGTTATTTGATATATTTTTTTGGATGCAATTGATGACCACTAATACAAGTAAACTATTTTTTTAACGACAAATGTTATTGCTTTACACCAATTGTACTAAAATACTCATTTTGCCCAGGTTCAAATATATGACCTCACCTAGATCTTAAATGTATATTTCTCTACGTAGTGGGCTAAATCAATCACAAGTTATATCCCTAACATATCCTAAAGTCCACTTAGTATTAGATTCTAGTTTGTAGTGGTGAAATTTAATTACCGGTAATATATATATACACACACTAAAAGGCGTTCGCACGATGCGGCAAAGAGCACAACACACTAATACAGACACTACTATATCGGTTTCTAGAGATCGCTGTGGCCCCAATTCACCAACAACACATTCGGGAAAAAAGTATATATTCCTTCTATCAACGACTGTAGTAGTATACATTAGGGTTTATCTCCTTAACTCAAAAGAACACGCATTTGAGCCATTCAAGGAATTTAGGTCACTGGTAGAAACAAAGGTAGGAACCAAATAGAACATGTTTAGAACGGATAGAGGTGGCGAACTCACTTAAAATGAATTCTCGAATTATGCAAGGATAATGGAATAGTAACACAACTTACTTCACCATACTCACCTCAACAAAATGGTATGGTAGAACAAAGAAATATAACAATTGTATTTACCACAAGATGTATGTTGAAGGCCACTAAAATGCCTCATACTTTTTAGAGAGAAGCAGTGAGACACGCCATTTACATTTTGATCCAAAAACCAACAAGTGCTATTATAGATAGTACACCTTATGAAGCATTCAAAGGCGAAAACCCAAAGTTGAAGTATCTTAAAGGTTTTGGTTGCAAAGCTTAAGCAAAAGTATTGCTACCACATCTAAAGAAGTTAGATAATAGAAGCACAGTAATGGCATACTTACGAAGGAATTGGGATCAAAAGCGTATAGACTATTTGATCCAATTTCAAGAAAGATTTGTATCGGTCATGATGTAAAGTTCAAAGAAATAGAATTCTAGAACTGAAGGGAGAACACTGAAAATTATAGTCAAAGTGGATAGATTTCATAGTTAAAGATAACCAAACAACTAATCCACTTACTAATAACGAAACACAAGTTGAGAATGTTGAAAGTGATAACCATGAGGAAGATGCTCCTTGTAAGTCCCCAAACTTTGGATCTTTCTATAAAATCAACTTAACCATGTGCTTGTACGGAATTCAAACATGTAGTGATTCAAGAATGAATAATATGAACACAAAGAATTACCTTAAATTGCATACGATTTTTAAATCACCTTAAGAACATATTTTTTAATCAAAGCCCGTGAATCAAAAGCTTGTCAAAACCTAGACTATTTTGTTCCTTGTGCAAGATAAAAATCCAATAAAAACAAGCCAATCCAAGAACCTATGACCTTGCTAGTTCAATTAATTCATGTGCGAAAGAACCAGCTTTTGGAATTCACCACAAAAACCAACAAACCTTATTACAATAACGATTTATGTATATAAATAAAAAATTAAAAAAAATTGTTTTATATAATTATTTTTAATTTTATGATTATTATTTATGTTATTATTATTATATAAGTTAACTATTTTTTAAAAATTTCAAAAAAAATAATTATAAAAATCCCACTACTATGCACAGACTTCAATTAATCCAACCCTAAATTTAGAATCCGACCTCTCAAACTATCCTAATTCTTCGTTTACAAAAAGGTTTAAACTATTGGCATACCTAAATTGCCTATTTGTATACTTTAGGGTTTATTTATGTATCATACAGGCCTCTACCAGGCGTATATGGTTGCATTAAGTTTAGTGCCCGACGACTAGTGGCAGTTCTGATCTAGCTGCTCTTATACGTCGTGTATAGTCCTATATGGGGCGTTTATAAGGTTCTTTTTTACAAATGTTTTATAAAATGTTAATCGTTTTAGCAAAGTTTTATAAAACAATAAGTTTTCTTTTATAAAAAATAAAAAAATATATTTTTTTACAAAATTTTTGTATAGTATTTATCCTTTTTATACAATGCTACACCTATCGTATCTTGTAGGTGTAATATAGGTCCTGTATTGGCCTCGTATATACCTATAAGTGTGATATCGTATCGTATAGTGTAGTATAGGTGTCACACCCTTACCCGCAGCGGAAATGGTAGTTGGGGCATGATTGGGTTTTCATCAAAGCTCATTACATTTACTATAAAGTTTCATATTTATTATTTCTCTTTAAAGAAGAAGTTACAATAGACATACAAGCATAACATGTTCAAATACATTTTCATTACAAACTAAAGTATTAAACAAAAATCATACAATTGCAAAGGGAAACAAATCTAAATGTCCATTCCAAAGCATTAACTTGTTTATTCTTCTAGGCCATCCTACGTGTTTCTTTTCTCAACTGAATCACCTGTATCATGTGAAAAATAGGTTTTTTTGGGGTCAACGAAAGTTGGCGAGTGAATCTTATGAAAACATTTGAGCGAATTTATTATATTGGTTATAAAAAGGTGCATAACCACATATGAGTAAACGTAAATGTAAATTTAATCATACAGGCCTCTACCAGGCGTATATGGTTGCATTAAGCTTAGTGCCCGACGACTAATGGCAGTTCTGATCTAGCTGCTCTTATACGTCGTGTATAGTCCTATATGGGGCGTTTATAAGGTTCTTTTTTACAAATGTTTTATAAAATGTTAATCGTTTTAGCAAAGTTTTATAAAACAATAAGTTTTCTTTTGTAAAAAATAAAAAAAATATTTTTTTACAAATTTTTATATAGTATTTATCCTTTTTATACGATGCTACACCTATTGTATCTTATAGGTGTAATATAGGTCCTGTATTGGCCTCGTATATACCTATAAGTGTGATATCGTATCGTGTAGCGTAGTATAGGTGTCACACCCTTACCCGCAGCAGAAATGGTAGTCGGGGCATGATTGGGTTTTCATCAAAGCTCATGACATTTACTATAAAGTTTCATATTTATTATTTCTCTTTAAATAAGAAGTTACAATAGACATACAAGCATAACATGTTCAAATACATTTTCATTACAAACTAAAGTATTAAACAAAAATCATACAATTACAAAGGGAAACAAATCTAAATGTCCATTCCAAAGCATTAACTTGTTTATTCTTCTAGGCCATCCTACGTGTTTCTTTTCTCAACTGAATCACCTGTATCATGTGTAAAAATAAGGTTTTTTTGGGGTCAACAAAAGTTGGCGAGTGAATCTTATGAAACATTTAACGAATTTATTATATTGGTTATAAAAAGGTCCATAACCACATATGAGTAAACGTAAATGTAAATTTAATCATACAGGCCTCTACCAGGCGTATATGGTTGCATTAAGCTTAGTGCCCGACGACTAATGGCAGTTCTGATCTAGCTGCTCTTATACGTCGTGTATAGTCCTATATGGGGCGTTTATAAGGTTCTTTTTTACAAATGTTTTATAAAATGTTAATCGTTTTAGCAAAGTTTTATAAAACAATAAGTTTTCTTTTGTAAAAAATAAAAAAAAATATTTTTACAAATTTTTATATAGTATTTATCCTTTTTATACGATGCTACACCTATCGTATCTTATAGGTGTAATATAGGTCCTGTATTGGCCTCGTATATACCTATAAGTGTGATATCGTATCGTATAGGTAGTATAGGTGTCACACCCTGACCCGCAGCGGAAATGGTAGTCGGGGCATGATTGGGTTTTCATCAAAGCTCATGACATTTACTATAAAGTTTCATATTTATTATTTCTCTTTAAATAAGAAATTACAATAGACATACAACCATAACATGTTCAAATACATTTTCATTACAAACTAAAGTATTAAACAAAAATCATACAATTACAAAGGGAAACAAATCTAAATGTCCATTCCAAAGCATTAACTTGTTTATTCTTCTAGGCCATCCTACGTGTTTCTTTTCTCAATTGGATCACCTGTATCATGTGTAAAAATAGGTTTTTTTAGGGTCAACAAAAGTTTAGCGAGTGAATCTTATGAAAACATTTGAGCGAATTTATTATATTGGTTATAAAAAGGTGCATAACCACATATGAGTAAACGTAAATGTAAATTTAATCATACAGGCCTCTACCAGGCGTATATGGTTGCATTAAGCTTAGTGCCCGACGACTAATGGCAGTTCTGATCTAGCTGCTCTTATACGTCGTGTATAGTCCTATATGGGCGTTTATAAGGTTCTTTTTTACAAATGTTTTATAAAATGTTAATCGTTTTAGCAAAGTTTTATAAAACAATAAGTTTTCTTTTGTAAAAATAAAAAAAAAAAAAAATATTTTACAAATTTTTATATAGTATTTATCCTTTTTATACGATGCTACACCTATCGTATCTTATAGGTGTAATATAGGTCCTGTATTGGCCTCGTATATACCTATAAGTGTGATATCGTATCGTATAGCGTAGTATAGGTGTCACACCCTTACCCGCAGCGGAAATGGTAGTCGGGGCATGATTGTGGTTTCATCAAAGCTCATGACATTTACTATAAAGTTTCATATTTATTATTTCTCTTTAAATAAGAAGTTACAATAGACATACAAGCATAACATGTTCAAATACATTTTCATTACAAACTAAAGTATTAAACAAAAATCATCAATTACAAAGGGAAACAAATCTAAAGGTCCATTCCAAAGCATTAACTTGTTTATTCTTCTAGGCCATCCTACGTGTTTCTTTTCTCAACTGGATCACCTGTATCATGTGTAAAAATATGGTTTTTTTGGGGTCAACAAAAGTTGGCGAGTGAATCTTATGAAAACATTTGAGCGAATTTATTATATTGGTTATAAAAAGGTGCATAACACATATGAGTAAACGTAAATGTAAATTTAATCATACAGGCCTCTACCAGGCGTATATGGTTGCATTAAGCTTAGTGCCCGACGACTAATGGCAGTTCTGATCTAGCTGCTCTTATACGTCGTGTATAGTCCTATATGGGCGTTTATAAGGTTCTTTTTTACAAATGTTTTATAAAATGTTAATCGTTTTAGCAAAGTTTTATAAAACAATAAGTTTTCTTTTGTAAAAAATAAAAAAAAAATATTTTTTTACAAATTTTTATATAGTATTTATCCTTTTTATACGATGCTACACCTATCGTATCTTATAGGTGTAATATAGGTCCTGTATTGGCCTCGTATATACCTATAAGTGTGATACCGTATCGTATAGTATAGGTGTCACACCCTGACCCGCAGCGGAAATGGTAGTCGGGGCATGATTGGGTTTTCATCAAAGCTCATGACATTTACTATAAAGTTTATATTTATTATTTCTCTTTAAAGAAGAAGTTACAATAGACATACAAGCATAACATGTTCAAATACATTTTCATTACAAACTAAAGTATAAAACAAAAATCATACAATTACAAAGGGAAACAAATCTAAAGGTCCATTCCAAAACATTAACTTGTTTATTCTTCTAGGCCATCCTACGTGTTTCTTTTCTCAACTGGATCACCTGTATCATGTGTAAAAATATGTTTTTTTGGGGTCAACAAAAGTTGGCGAGTGAATCTTATGAAAACATTTGAACGAATTTATTATATTGGTTAAAAAAAGGTGCATAACCACATATGACTAAACGTAAATGTAAATTTAATCATACAGGCCTCTACCAGGCGTATATGGTTGCATTAAGCTTAGTGCCCGACGACTAATGGCAGTTCTGATCTAGCTGCTCTTATACGTCGTGTATAGTCCTATATGGGGCGTTTATAAGGTTCTTTTTTACAAATGTTTTATAAAATGTTAATCGTTTTAGCAAAGTTTTATAAAACAATAAGTTTTCTTTGGTAAAAAATAAAAAAAATATTTTTTTACAAATTTTTATATAGTATTTATCCTTTTTATACGATGCTACACATATCGTATCTTATAGGTGTAATATAGGTCCTGTATTGGCCTCGTATATACCTATAAGTGTGATACCGTATCGTATAGTATAGGTGTCACACCCTGACCCGCAGCGGAAATGGTAGTCGGGGCATGATTGGGTTTTCATCAAAGCTCATGACATTTACTATAAAGTTTCATATTTATTATTTCTCTTTAAAGAAGAAGTTACAATAGACATACAAGCATAACATGTTCAAATACATTTTCATTACAAACTAAAGTATTAAACAAAAATCATACAATTACAAAGGGAAACAAATCTAAATGTCCATTTCAAAGCATTAACTTGTTTATTCTTCTAGGCCATCCTACGTGTTTCTTTTCTCAACTGGATCACCTGTATCATGTGTAAAAATAGGTTTTTTTGGGTCAACAAAAGTTGGCGATGAATCTTATGAAACATTTGAACGAATTTATTATATTGGTTATAAAAAGGTGCATAACCACATATGAGTAAACGTAAATGTAAATTTAATCATAAAACACATAATATCAATTAATGCACAAGCATACACACCAAATGATGAACAATGAGATCAAGGCTCAATCAAACGTAGCCGATCTAATGAGGCACGCGATGTTCAACTCGTCTCTCACGAGGAACTGATGGGCCTAATGAATGATTTGCACGCAACTTGACAAAATGTAAACATGCATCACAACAAACAATATTTACATCACAAGTTTAGGTCATATAATGGTAAGAGCACAAGTTTGAATAAACGAAATAATTAAACGACACGTGATACACCCCAAAACATGAATAAAAAGGGGAATTTGTAAGGATTCACTCACAGTGGGTGCGTTCCTTGATAATGATGAATGCGCACGAAATTATGATTCAACCGACGAGGGAAAACTAACCTAAATAATAACATAATAACTCGATAAATAAATAAATTTTATTTGAGATTAATATTTTTAATTAGTGCTCTTAATGGGATTTTAGATTTATTTTTGTAAAGGAAATTTTCTAACTTTAAAAATCCTATTTTTAAGTATTTTTAATTGATTTTTCAATTTAAATCAATAAATAAAAAGAAATAAAAAAAGTTGACGTCCTGACCGTTGACCGGGTCTGACCGGTCAGACTGTGTTTTCTATGCGCTGAGTGAGGTTCGAACTCAGGACCTCTCGTATACGTGCACGCAGCTCTACCAACTGAGCTACGTGTCTAACCCGAAATATTTCTGATTTTAATTACTTATATATACTAGTTAGCTTAAACCTTATTTTAGTTTTATTAAAAAGGTTTCATAATATGCCATTTTAATTACTTATAAATACTAGTTAGCTTAAACCTTATTTTAGTTTTATTAAAAAGGTTTCATAATATGCCAAACCCGGTTTAAGTATCCCGAATCGAACTCGAGCTCTTCAGTTCACGTGCACACAGCCCAACCAGTTGGGCTGTGTGTCTAACCCGTTTATATACTGAATTATACTATATTTATATACATGTTGAAGGATGATCTGAATAGGTTTTAAAAAGGTTTGGTTTTATTTCAGAAAGTCGAAACATGTGTGGCTCGAACCCGGGATGTATGCTTTGTAATTGCACACAGTCCACCGCTGGACTGTGTTTCTAACCGGTAAAAGTACTGCTTTTAATTATACTTAACATCTTACAACGAGTTAATATGGTTTCGGTTTTAAAAATAACATTTTATTACAGTGGATAGGTGTTGTGTCAAGGATCGAACTCGGTATCGATAGTATGAAATGCACATAGTCCACCACTGGACTGTGTGTCTAACCTGTTTAAAATACTTATTTTAATTATATTTATAAACGACTCGATGTTCATCTTCTTCATTAACTCAGAACTGAAAACAGATTTGTTAAACATTTTGATTTTACTGATCTACTGTTTTAGATTTAAACAAATGAATCGAATTGAACTGACAGAAAGGATTAAGAATTCATACCGAAAGCAATCGAGACCCAGGTGATAAACTCCGGCGAAAGTTTTCCGGCGATTTAGCGAATTACTCCGACAGACCAACACAGAGCAAGACTCCATAGGAATGTTTAGGTGATTGAGTGAGTGTGCTCGCAGGGATGAGTGGGTTTGATAGGTATTTATAGGGTGAGCAGTAATCAATTGTTGGTTTCGGTTTCGAGTTAATATTTTCAGTCAAAACGGTTATGGGCGAGTTGTCTGCGAATCTAATTGAACGTGATTTAGCTTGATTTGCGTCTCGATTCAAGATTGGGAACGTATTCTTCAGTCAATTGCAGAGAAAAGGAAATCTTGATGATTTCCAGATTGTTTGGGTGCCGTTACAGGGCGGCATTCTTTGAATTCGGATTCAATGAGAAAATATGATTTAAAAGATTTATTGGTTTGGTCATTTCATATGTTTTGTGAGTGGTGTAACGGTGTGTTGTGTGTTTGGTTAGGGGTGAGACCCGGGTTCGATTCCCGCGGTCTACCCCTTTCTATTTTTATTTTTTTGATTGCATAACTATTATATATATATGATTTATTAATAATATTATTATCTTTATTTATATTATTAACATAACGAATCTCTTAAATGATTAACATAAATTTGTAACGAAAGATCATAATATAAACTTGATAAAAATGGTGCGGGTTTTAGAATCCGTTTTTCGACGAATGTTACAGTATCCCCTACTTTTAGAAATTTCATCCCGAAATTTAAGTAGTAGTGGTATATTTGACTTGAAGGGAGAGTGTTTTAATTTGACAATTACATAATTAGAGGAGGGTGAGAGTTTAAATTTTATTTGAGGCGGTAACGTTCCTAGTAAGGGTTGAATACCCTGCTACAGGAATCGCTTTTTGATGCCTAAAGTATGAAAATGCGGAACATGGATAAACAGAGTTGATTGACTAGGTATGATCTCACGCATAAGAGTTTTGAGAGAATTGATACGTTTGGAAAGATAAGGTTATATCATAAAACAAAACTTCATCCATGACAATATTAAAACCTACACGGAACTTCTCATAACCGCCTGACAATGCTTCCGATCTTTTGACAAGAATACTTATATATAGGAAGTACCAGCGGCGTATCCACCATATTCTTGTCAAATTTTCATTGGCGTTGGTCAGTAAGTTATGATTAGTTCTATGTGACTCTAAAATTTACAAACCATAAACAAACACAACAGCCAAAGCTTGAGTCTCAAATCTGAATGAATACATGACTGAATGATGACAGTACCTCTCTCGTTTGTTATGATGAAGGGGTCAGTCTATGTAAAAGTGAGACACAACCCAACTTCTTAAAATGATGAGATCGAGATACGTCGAGATGTATGATGATATGAAAAATCAGTGAGTAAAGGTATAAAACAAAACCGTAATATCAATTTGCATTATAATTCTTGGATACATAAATTCCCAATTTATAACTGGGATACGGAAGGATTGAGATAACATAGAGAAAACATTAAAACTAGATGGTTGGAGTTGAGTGAGGGAAGGCTAGTTGAGTGGTTCGTTTTGGGCCGTTATTATCTTCAACAGGATTAGCGTTGATGTTGTAAGCTCTTCCTCTTACTGGTGGTGGAGCTGGGTTTGCTTGATTTGCTTGGTTAACTGGATTTGCTTGAGCTTGGGCGTTTATGATGTTAACCAATCGAGGGCACGTGTTTCTAAAGTGGGTAGGGTCGCCACAATTAAAACAAGCTCGAACATATGGGAACATGGGGTATTGGGGTTGTTGATATGTTTGGATCATGTTTTGAGTAAGGGGTGAGGCTTGGTTTTGAGGGGCACGACAAGTTTTGCTCCAATGACCATAACGCCCACAATTTGCACACAGTCGACAAGGTACGGTAGATGGATGGTGATAAAAACAGGTGTTGCATTGAGGGTGAGGTCCAATGTAAGGTTTCTTATTTGGGTAAGTAGAGTTGGGTGCTACTTGAGTGATTGGGATGGCTTGGAGGGGTACGGCTTGTGAAGCTGGTTGATTGCCTTGGGTGATAGCGAAATTTTGCCCATCTCGTTTTCTCTTAGGAGTGGTTTGAGAAGAGGATTCGGTCTGGGTTGGGTTTGAGGTTTCGGTTGATGCTTTATCCTTCTTCTTCTCCTCCGCGAAATCTTTATTCCGTATGCGGTTTTCGGTGAGCTCTGTAGCTAACTCCATTGTTGCTTCCAAAGTTGCAGGTGTGGTACTTATTACAGGGTCTTGAATTTTTGAAGGAAGACCTCGAATGTAGTGCTCGATTAAACGGTAGAGGGGAGTGAACAAGTTGGGGACCATCTGATTCAACTCAAGGAATCTCTTGTTGTATGTGGTGTGGTCGCCCTCCTTTTGTTTCAAAGAGTAGAACTCATCTTCTAGTTTCTTGATTTCGCTTCTTGGACAGAAACGTCTTGTCATGATTTCCCTCAACTCTTCCCAAGTCAAAGTCATAGCATTTTCAGCACCTCGCTTGGCCTTCTCTGTATTCCACCATGTAAGTGCTACTCCAAACAAACGACCGGTAGCATATCGCACCTTGCGATCATCGGGGCAGTCGCAATTGAGAAAAGTGTTTTCCATTTCCTCAAACCAATGGAGGAGAGCGGTGACACCTTCAGTCCCTTCGTATTTTGGAGGATCGCAGGATTTGAAATGCTTGAAGGTGCATTTAGTGGCTTTTGGGGGAGGATTGACAATGTTTTGATCTTCTTGGTTGATTGGGTTGACGGGATTAGCGGTAAGGGCCTGTTGTACTTGAATTACGATGTTGGGTATTACGGCAGCCATTTGTTGAGCGATTTGGGCAGCCATGCGCTCGCGGGATTTTCCTGATCTCATACTTCTACGAGAGAGACTAGAAGACATCTACAAGGAATACGTATCGAGAGTATGAGTTTGACGTTTTAAGTGTCATATGTCGTATTTAGAAATGAACATTCACAAAAACAAATGAATAAAATACATTTACTACATCCATAGGATGTCTTGGGCTTTGCTCATGTTTGGGCTTCCATATGTCCCCTACTTGGCCTTGGTAGTCATGTGGGCCCCCATGACTACTGGGCTTTGGTAGGGTTCATATTGGTGTTGGCCTGTTAACACTTGCGCCACCCGAATGAAAATCGTAAAACATGACAGCAAAGTATAAGGTCGGAGGGTGTCCTGGTACAGACACAATGACAACTCAAAGTTGGTTTAGTTCGAACGACGTTTGGGGTGGCATGCTTTGGCCTAATAGGTCCTTCGTACTCTCATCGTTAGTCCCCAGGTAGGCAAACTGGTCCGTTATATTGGATTTATACGAATGCCAACCTAGACAAGACGTTCCGACTACCGGTACTTGTACCCTTACAGTTACTACATGCCCGTCGTAGAACTCACTTTGATGAGATTGAAAAACGAAAATTGCGACAAAATCTTGAATATAGGAAATATGAGGATGATTTGAATATGTGAACATTGAAATATGTGTATATGTAAGCATGTTATGTTTGACAACAAGTATAACTCATTAAGTATCACACAAAATGATAGTGGAAGTGTTTGCATGCATTTGTGTGTGTAATAAATACGAAACAAATAAACATCATGAGTTTGTATGTAACCACATAAACAATTAAAATCTAATCAACTATAGTATAGGCTCTAAGGGTCTAATAACCTATCCTATATCCCTATAGTCAAAAGCTCTGATACCAATCTGTCACACCCTGACCCGCAGCAGAAATGGTAGTCGGGGCATGATTGGGTTTTCATCAAAGCTCATGACATTTACTATAAAGTTTCATATTTATTATTTCTTTTTAAAGAAGAAGTTACAATAGACATACAAGCATAACATGTTCAAATACATTTTCATTACAAACTAAAGTATTAAACAAAAATCATACAATTACAAAGGGAAACAAATCTAAATGTCCATTCCAAAGCATTAACTTGTTTATTCTTCTAGGCCATCCTACGTGTTTCTTTTCTCAACTGGATCACCTGTATCATGTGTAAAAATAGGTTTTTTTGGGATCAACAAAAGTTGGCGAGTGAATCTTATGAAAACATTTGAACGAATTTATTATATTGGTTATAAAAAGGTGCATAACCACATATGAGTAAACGTAAATGTAAATTTAATCACAAAACACATAATATCAATTAATGCACAAGCACACACACCAAATGATGAACAATGAGATCAAGGCTCAATCAAACGGAGCCGATCTAATGAGGCACGCGATGTTAAACTCGTCTCCCACGAGAAACTGATGGGCCTAATGAATGATTTGCACGCAACTTGACAAAATGTAAACACGCATCACAACAAACAATATTTACATCACAAGTTTAGGTCCTATAAGGGTAATAGCACAAGTTTGAATTAACGAAATAATTAAAGCGACACATGATACACCCCAAAACATGAATAAAAATGGGAATTTGTAAGGATTCACTCACTGTGGGTGCGTTCCTTGATAATGATGAATGCGCACGAAATTATGATTCAACCGACGAGGGAAAACTAACCTAAATAATAACATAATAACTCGATAAATAAATAAATTTTATTTGAGATTAATATTTTTAATCAGTGCTCTTATTGGGATTGTTAGATTTATTTTTGTGAGTTTAAGGAAATTTTCTAACTTTAAAAATCCTATTTTTAAGTATTTTAATTGATTTTTCAATTTAAATAAATAAATAAAAAGAAATAAAAAGAAAGTTGACTTTCTGACCGTTGACCGGGTCTAACCGGTCAGACTGTGTTTTCTATGCACTGAGTGAGGTTCGAACTCGGGACCTCTCGTATACGTGCACGCAGCTCTACCAACTGAGCTACGTGTCTAACCCGAAATATTTCTGATTTTAATTACTTATATATACTAGTTAGCTTAAACCTTATTTTAGTTTTATTCAAAAGGTTTCATAATATGCCAAACCCGGTTTAAGTATCCCGAATCGAACTCGAGCTCTTCAGTTCACGTGCACACAGCCCAACCAGTTGGGCTGTGTGTCTAACCCGTTTATATACTGAATTATACTATATTTATATACATGTTGAAGGATGATCTGAATAGGTTTTAAAAAGGTTTGGTTTCATTTCAGAAAGTCGCAACATGTGTGGCTCGAACCCGGGATGTATGCTTTGTAATTGCACACAGTCCACCGCTGGACTGTGTGTCTAACCCGGTTAAAGTACTGATTTTAATTATACTTAACATCTTACAGCGAGTTAATATGGTTTCGGTTTAAAAAAAACATTTTATTACAGTGGATAGGTGTTGTGTCAAGGATCGAACTCGGTATCGATAGTATGAAATGCACACAGTCCACCACTGGACTGTGTGTCTAACCTGTTTAAAATACTGATTTTAATTATATTTATAAACGACTCGATGTTCATCTTCTTCATTAACTCAGAACTGAAAACAGATTTGTTAAACATTTTGATTTTACTGATATACTGTTTTATATTTAAACAAATGAATCGAATAGAACTGACAGAAAGGATTAAGAATTCATACCGAAAGCAATCGAGACCCAGGTGATAAACTCCGGCGAAAGTTTTCCGGCGATTTAGCGAATTACTCCGACAGACCAACACAGAGCAAGACTCCACAGGAATTTTTAGGTGATTGAGTGAGTGTGCGCGCAGGGATGAGTGGGTTTGATAGGTATTTATAGGGTGAGCAGTAATCAATTGTTGGTTTCGGTTTCGAGTTGAAGTTTTCAGTCAAAACGGTTATGGGCGAGTTGTCTGCGAATCTAATTGAACGTGATTTAGCTTGATTTGCGTCTAGATTCAAGATTGGGAACGTATTCTTTAGTCAATGCAGAGAAAACGAAATCTTGATGATTTCCAGATTGTTTGCGTGCCGTTACAGGGCGGCATTCTTTGAATTCGGATTCAATGAGAAAATATGATTTAAAAGATTTATTGGTTTGGTCATTTCATATGTTTTGGGAGTGGTGTAACGGTGTGTTGTGTGTTTGGTTAGGGGTGAGACCCGGGTTCGATTCCTGCGGTCGACCACTTTCTATTTTTTTAATTTATTTTTTTTATTGCATAACTATTATATATATATATTATTTATTATTAATATTATTATCTTTATTTATATTATTAACATAACGAATCTCTTAAATGATTAACATAAATTTGTAACGAAAGATCATAATATAAACTTGATATAAAAAAAATGGTGCGGGTTTTAGAACCCGTTTTTCGACGAATGTTACAATAGGTCCCGTATAGGCTAGATATAGGCCTATATGTGTAGTATCGTATAGTATAGGTCCCGTATAGGCCTATAAATATAGTATCGTATCATCTAGCGTAGTATAACTTAAGTCTCGTATAGGTGTTATATGGTGTTGTGTAGTGTAAGTCGGCCTCGTGTAAGCCTATAGGTGTAACATAGGTCCCATATAAACCTATATTATAAGATACTATACAAATAGGCCTACATGAGATTTACACTACACTCTACGATACGATACAATGCAACTCCTATACGCATATACGGGACCTATGCAACACCTATAGGCCTATACAAGACTTATACTACACCTATAGGCCTATACCGACCTAAACTACACATATAGGCCTATATGGGACCTATAGTATACCTATAGGCCTATCTAGGACTTATACTACACCTATAGGCCTATGAAGGAGCAATACTACAACTATATGATACTATACTATAGTATATTATACTATAATACCCCTATATGCATATAAAGGACCTATAGTACACTTCTAGGTACTATACTATACGATAATATACATACGATAGAATATGATGCTATACTACACTTATAGGCCTATACGAGACTTATACCACACCTATATACCTATATGGGACCTACACTACAACTATACGATACGATGTTCTAGTATACTATACTATAATACACCTATAGGCATATAGGGGACCTATATGATACGATACTACACTATACGATAATATACGATACCATACATACTATATTAATACGAGACTTATACTACACTATATGATACGATATTACATACATAGGCCCATATGAGGCCTATACGAAACCCATACGAGACTTATACGATATGATGCTTAACAATGTATTTTATTTATTTTTTAAAAAGAAGTACTTATTATAGAACTTTGCTAAACCAATAAATATTGTATAAAATTGTTAAAAAAAACTGTATGCACACCCCATATAGGCCTATATAAGGGGCAAATTTTGCCCCTGGTTACCGGAGGTAAAATTATCTTTTTTCTTATATACGCCCCATATAGGCATGTACGAGGTGTATATAGGGGGCCAGTTTGGTTAGAATGACCATTTACCCTTGGTATAGAGGCTATATGCAGCCTAAACTAGGGGTAAAACAACCATTTTTGCACTTCGTATACGGCTCGTATGGCCTATATGCGACATATATAAGGTTTTTTACCAAACATTTTTATACAATATTTATCCTTTAGCAAAATTTTATAATAAGTGCTTTTAAAAATAAAAAATAAAAAACATTGTCAAGTACCGTATCGTATAATATAATATAGGTATCGTATATGTCTATGATGTAGTATCGTATGTATAGTGTAGTATAAGTCTCATATAGGCCTATACGTGTAGTATAGTATCATATCCTATCGTATAGTACTACATAGTTTTGTACCATATCGTATCATATAGTGTAGTATAAGTAAAAGTATAGGTCCCCTATAGGTCTTGTATAGTTCTATAGGCCTATACAAGACCTAAACTACACCTATATTCCAATACGGACCTATACTACACCTATAGGCCTTTATGTGTGTTGTATTGTTTCCTATAGTATTGTATTGTATCATATCATATAGTATCATCTCATATAGGACCCCTATAGGTCTTGTATAGGCCTGTAGGTCTATAAAGGACTTAAACTACACATATAGTCCTATATGGGACCTACACTATAACTATAGGCCTATACGGGACCTATACTGCAACTATATGATACAATCCTATAGTGTACTATACTATAATACATCAATAGGTATACAGGACACCCATACTACACCTATACGACACGATACTACATTATACGATAATATGATATTATACTACACCGATATGCCTATGCTACACCTAGAGGCGTATATGGGACCTATACTACAACTATACGATATGATGCTATTGCATACTATACTATAATACACCTATAGGCGTATACGGGACATATACGACAGTAAACTATACTATACAATAAGTTATGATACTATACTACACCTATAGGCCTATAGAAGAGTCATACTACACTATATGATACGATATTACATCCATAGGCCAATACAAGGTCTATACGGGATCAATATGAGACTTATACTATATTATAAGATACGATACTTAACAATGTTTCTTATTTATTTTTTAAGTACTTATTATAAAACTTTGTTAAAATGATAAATATTTACATAATTGTTTTGAAAAAATCTTTATATATGCCCCCATTTAGGCCTATACGAGACATGTATGAGGGGCAAAAAGACTATTTTACCTTTGGTTTGGTCTACATATAGGCCTTAAACCAAGGGTAAAATGGTCTTTTTTCCTATATGCCCCATATATGTATATACGAGGTGTATAGGACAGGATATGACACAATCATAGATTCTCTTAGAAATTGAAAACGATGGCTACACATCTCGTACAGGTCTGTACGAGGCGTATATATGGTTTCACTGGGTGTGCAAATATGTAGACCCTAAAAAATCACACTAAACCCTAATACCAAAGAGTTTAGCCATCACATTTTATGCTCCTCCATCTATACAAGAATTGCAACAACGCGGACCTCTTCTTCTTACTTAATAACAAACAACCCCAAGGTTACCTCTCTCTCTCTCTCTCTCTCTCTTACCATGTGCATAAAACGAAGGAAGATGGTGTAAGGAGGTGGAATTGGGTGCGGAACGGTGGAGGGTTGCGGAGGTTGATGCAAGAGATGGTTGGTTTAACAGTTGTTATTGGTTACGGTGTACGGTTGTAGATGACTGCTTAAGCACTAGTTTAGTGTTTGTGGTGGTGTGTATGGTGTTGCGGTCCGATGGAGATAAGTGGTGGTGGTTTGGCGTTATGTGTATGGTGTTAGGAGGTGTTGAATGGTGTCTTGAAGGATGTTCAAGGTTGATGGTGGAGTGTCGGAGTTGTAAGGTGGTGAAAGATGAAACTTGGTGGTTTAATGGTTTGGTGTGGTATATTGCGGTGGTAGTGAAAACGGTGTACGGGTGTAAGTGGTCAGTGATGTCGGTTTTTCGATACGGCGTTGGTGATAGTCGGGGATGGGACTGTCGCAGGTGTGGAGGCTTATGGTGGTAGAGAGGTGGTAATGGTTCAGTTGGTGATTAAAAGGTGGTGCGGCGTTGGGTTTGTCTAGTTGCAATAACTGAAGGTGATGAGTTTTGGGTTTGTCGGGTTATATGTGGTCGAAAATAGTTCATCCGAAAGGCCTTTTTCTGGAAATTGAAACTTATAAACTGAGGTTTGTGGATTCAGAAACTTATAAAAACTCGAGAATACGACAACTCGATAACACCCGAGAACATAAGTGAGTTGTTTTAGACTCATCAATGGGTTTTTATCACACTATGTGTTGCTTTCCTTTTAAATAGGAAATGTAGTTTTCATCACATTTAAATTCTTTGGTTGGTAGATCTCTGACAAGATTTTTCTTTGAAAGAGAGTAAATGGTTTGTAACATGTCCCAACCTTCTATGCCATAATTCTATTTCTTTGTTGAAGAAACAAAAAATAGACATACATTTGACATATGGTTATCTTTTAACATGTCCACTTCATAAACATTGCCACTTGTGAAAAAATTGTGCAATGTTAGCTATAATTTTTTCAATCTTTTTAACTACTTTTTGTCCAACAATTTTACAAGTTCTCTTGGTAAAAAATGAACCATGACCTTGCTCAAGAGAACACTCGGCTCCTCAATTTTTTTGGTTGATAATAGACATCAAAACAATTGTTAGGATCTGAGTTTTCACTTGTGTGCTTTAGTTGAACAATAATGAATGAAAGATAGAAATTAAAATGAATTATAGCGAAATCATATAAATGCACAAGTGTGGAAAGTTTTATCAAAACTATTTTGCATTGAAATCAAAAGATTACAATTACAGAAATGATCATACAAACTCCCTCTCAGCCTTATCACTTACAAATCTGTTCATAGAAAAGGAATATGTGTGAAGTGATAATAGATCTCTTATAGGTGAGATCTATTTATACTATGTACAAAAGATATGTTTGCAAGCAAGCTGACGTCACCCTAATAGTTACATCTAACATTACTAACAGAAAAGATTCCACAGATGTTGCAAACATCTGCACGAATCAAACAACTCTCTAAGAACAACTAATACATGCTCTAAGCATATACTGTTACATTGATTTAACCACTTTTCTTTAAACCGTTGTTCAGGTGTTTCAAACATCTGTTTGACCAGACAGATGTTTAGTCGTCATGATGAGTGCTTGTCTCCAACAAGGCTTTGGCCGTCAAAATAAATCGGTTTCTTCTTCTTCAACAGATGTTCCATGCCTTGAACAGATCTTTGCAATATTCAAATATATGTTCTGATTAGTGTTCAAGATTCACTATCTTTGTGAGTAATATATATCGTATTTGTTTATTTATTGATCTAATTAGCATGTTTTTGCTTTTAGAAATCATCTATTCTTTTGTAGTTCTAACAACCCAAACTTAAAAAAACTCCTACTTAGTTCGCAACCCAAACTCGACCAACGACTTTCTCGATCACAAAATCAGAACCAACAACCAACGATCAAGTTCTAAATGCCAAATAACCACAAGCAAATCCCTCTTACCACGATCAAACAAATCAATTCAAGATTTAAAAAAAAACAGCAACGGTCACAAGACTTACAAGGGAATACGAGAAGGATTAAAACGAAATCCAATCGCAACCCTAATCAGCCGTCACACCTTGAAACCTTCGATCAGCTATACTATGCAACCTTAAGTTTTGAAACAACTAGGAACGATTCTTCAAAGGTTTATTAAACCTTAACCGTAATTCCAAAAAAAACAACAGATCACGAAAAACCATGCATAGGATTAAGTGGTAATTGTTGAACAAGGAAATTAATTCGTAGCAAAACCATGCTCCAAACTTTAATGCACTTACCATTATCAAAATATGCTCTAAAGAAAGAAAAATACCATCGCAGAATTGAAACCTCTCGTTATATATGCCAACAAATAATTTTGCATTCAAGGTTTAAAATCAAACCTTCACACGAATGCTGGTTTCGACCGAGAAAAAAACATTTGAACCTGTCTTCCGGTTGCGAACAAGAATACCACAAATTTAGACCCTAATCGCAATAACCAGATCTGATCAAACCTCCATCACAATTGTTCATGCAAATCTAAGCGTGTTAAGGAGCCAAAGCTCTGATACCCATTGTAGGTATCAAGTGGCGCATCGGAAACAAACACACAAACAGCACACACGATTATCACACGATAAATATAAAATGATACACGACATAAGAATTTTACGTAGTTCGGTCCTAGTGGGGGACCTACGTCCAGAGGTTTCAATTATGTTATTTCATTAAGCTCAAGTCATACAATTACACTTATAAAAACTAGGTATATATAGAAAAATTAGGGTTTTCAGCTTGGGCCTAAAAGACCTAATATGGACCGACACCAGGCCAAAATCTCTAAGCCTTCGTAAACCCAACAGAGCTAAGATGGGAAAACAACCAACAACGTTTTAGCATCTAGTTTTGTTTTAACACGTACATTTTCAACATTTGTGTGCTTCAAAGAACCCTGGCTCACACCTGTCTTTTGTTTCCACGCGTTACTAAATGAAGACACCTTCCGGCTGCCACAGCGAGAAGCCTCACACCGAGTGATCGTATGCTGAACAGATGCGATGTATGTTCATCTCAAATGACGATACACAAGCCTAAGTTAACTATAAATACAAGCCATAACATTCACCATCTTCACATCATCACGAATGGACGCAACTTACTTCTTTTGAGAGTGATAAAATGAAGATCAACTCGTGTTTGGCTTTTGCACTTCTTCTTCTTCTTCTCGTTTACGTTCATGTAGAAGCACAAGCAGCTAATTACATTATATGCAATTGCGCTGCTGGTAAACGTTTTGCATGTTGCAGAACTATATGCAAGAGTAAATCCATGTGTTTTAAGTAGTTAATGAGTAAACCAGTACGTTGCATAGTAATACAAGCATGAATAAAATATAAGTGGAAAAAATTCATTCTTCCACCTTTGCTTTGTGTTCTATATATCTGGTACCATCAAGTTAATTATTGTATCTCCCGTGTGAAGAGTATATATTTGATTAAAACTCAAACGAGCATAAAAGAGGGTACTCTTAATTCTATTAGTTATGAAAATAGGAATTGAAAAGGGTCTCACACGAGACAGTATCATTGATTGCACTTCTTATTAGATTTTAGTTTATGACATGCAATTGGATTACCATTAATATAAATAAATCAATTACATGTTATATCCTTTACATATGCATCCATAACTTTTTACTATAGTATTTTATTTAACAAAATTACATCATAAAAACAAGCATTTACATATATCAATTGAAAATCTGGAACGATACATAAAAATGTCATGTAGTGATTAAAAACAAATTTTTAGAAGTTTATGTTTTGTGACTAACAACAAATTTTAAAAAGTGTTAATTCTGAATATATAGTTTTCAGAAACCATGGTCAAAAGACTCAAAACTACCTGGCTTTCGGCTGTGATCGAGCAGAATAATCATGATTTTCTTAATAATTAATATTTAGAATCAATTTTCTTCCTCTTTCCTAAATTGTGACAATATATTGTAATCTCGTTTGTTTAATAAACATAGAACTGACTAGAGAAGAATAGCTATATGAAATTCTGTTTGCTATTCCAGTGCAAGTCCAAATCCCACAAAACTGAATGGTGATTTTTGGAACCCAAATTAATTTAATTCGAGTGATGTGTTTCTCTAGGTTTGAATCTAGATTTGCCGCATGAAATAGCTTGAGTTGTGAATTTTGTATCTCAACGAGTTGACGTCAACTCGCGCGTTACAGCCGGATTTTGATTATGAATATCTTTATGAATGGGAGTGAGAACATTACGGAATCGAAATTTCAACATACGTTGCCAAATGAGGGACGAACGAAATTCATATGGCGACCAGAAACAAAGGAAAAATGACGAGGAAAGTGAAACGGCTAGAGAAGAAATAAGAAAATGTCAGAATGGGGTGGTGAAAATGGCATAGGTGATTGTGTTGTAGTTTATATTATGTTAGAATAGAATGTAGGTATGTCATAAATGTGAGAACTTTTAAGCAGTTTAACTATTAACATAATAAGTTCTTTTAAAAGGGTGATTCTCTTAAAAGTGGCCCATTCCGTTAATAATATAATCATGTTTTAGGCTTATCTGTTGATTTTAGCATGAAATGAAAAGTATGGATGTGTATTTTGTTTATTCCTATTGATATGAATTAAATTTAAAAACTACTTATATTAGTAACCTTAAACAATACAAATAAACATGTATATTTCATTTTAGTTTAAAACTGATGTCCAATTATATCTTGTCATAATATAGAATTATATAAACTTTAAAACTTATATAAGAAAAGGTATGTGATATGCAACAATAGGTAATAATTAACATTTATATTGGCGCCTTTTTTATGAAGCCGTCTAGAAAACATCAACATTATTAACAGATGGAATTGGCAATGTTTTAAAAATGATTACAATTAAAAAAATCTTGTAAATATTACCTTAAAACTTGTGAACTTGTGAAAAAGAAAATCAATGGATTTTCATTCTTAATTGATGTCTTAATTTCATCAGTTTATATAATAACGTCTGACTTAGAACAAGCAGAGACAAATTGGAAATCACTGCATAGAAGAATTCTACCCTACATACTAAAATGAACCCTATACGTTGTATATATACATAAAGAAAAAGGAAATGTTAAATATCTAAATTAGGACTTTTGTAGATTGTTGCAAGATACATAATGTTAATTGTAAGTTCTAAAGTAACATTAGCTTTTACACGTGTAATGACAATTGACAAAGTTGAATTCAATAGTTGATATTCGTAACTTTTGAACAAAATTGTAATTTTTGTATGATTATACGTAACTATGCGTGTAATTTTTGGAACGGGGCGGTTACATATCAGAACGAAGAATTGTAATTGCTTTTTGTATGATAATAAGTAACTGTTGAACAAAAGGTGCATGACACTAGTTGGTATTCGTAGTTATATATAATTTTTATGGTATATATAAATAATAATCAAGCAAATGGGTATATATATCTGTGGTTTTTGAAAAGTGGCAACTTTTCATTTTAAAGAAGCAACCTAATTGTTTTTTGTATGGTTATATAATTTGTTCATGGGGCTTAACCGTTTAAATTGTGAAAAAAATAATTGGTTTTAGCTGTGACCATCAGCATCACGAATAGCAGCGTGTGTTTTCTTTATTTTGACATTTATAGAAGCTATATGGCAGTGGTGAATCCAGAGTTTTTTGTAACAGGGGCACAAAATTGATTAGCGAAAATCAAGTTGGCTTTAAATGGATTGATTAAAAATAAGTCGGGGCAAAATATGTAAAATATAATTAAACCATTCATATTAATATATTTATTTATTTAATATTACGATGATTTTAGCATACTTTGGTTGAACTCATACGTGTGTAAAAAATTATAAAAATAAAAAATCATATAATAAGTGATTGATAATCTACTTAATTTCATTAGTTATGATTAATAACTAACATATATAATTAACTGTGATTAAATTCAATTAACTGTGATTAAAGTCTAGTACAATATTAAAAGAGGTTAATTTTAGGGCTCTTTAAAGAAAATAAATTAAACAAGAGGTTTACTTTTATCTTACTTTAAATTAAAGGGTGTAATTTGAAAGTTTTGCTTTGGAAATAGATAGTCTGACTATGGTGATTATTTTTACTATTCATATAAAGTGATATGATATTAATAAATTTAAATTTCTGTTTTTCTTTTGTAACTTCTTCTGATATATAATATTTTATTCAAAAAAAAACATGGTTTTGTGATCTACGTTTCGATGTAATTTTATAAAAAACTGAATATAAAATTTTATAACAACTTATAAAACGTTATATTTGATACGACTCCGTTTTTTTATAAAATTTATATCTAAACATAGATAAAAATAGACACATCACCAAACCATATTCGTTTTTTAATAAAATGTTATATATCAAAAAATATAAAAGAAAAATACAAATTTGAATTCGTTAATGTCAAATCATTTGTTACAAATAGCAAAAAGTTATGTGTAAATAATAGGATTCCCTGATAAATATGGACTAAATTTCTTCCCAAGTCATTATTATCTTCTCTATTCTATTCCTCTTCTCCATCAACGTAAATTCCTGCAGTAAAGCTTTAAACTTCAACTTATCCATTACATTAAAGTTTGTTTTGTCAATGTTAGAGGTGCGACTCAAGCTTTTGCGAAGGTGTTGCTTATAAAACCTAAATATTTCAACTATTTGATGAATCTCAAAGGAGGTATGGTATCATCTTGGACCTACAGTGGGCCTACGCCCACCCTGCTTTCAACATGAATCCGACACTGCTATATGGTAATCAAATACAATAAATAGAAAAGAGCAATTTGAAATTTAATAAAAGGAATACTACAATTAAAAAGTAAAATTGTCAAAGTTGAAGCTCAAATTACCATTGGTTGCATACCTTATAACAGAAGTTTAAAGTCACAATCCAAACCTGCATATCTCGTTTGGTGTAAGCATAGTGTCTCATTGAAACTATAGTACATTAAAAACTCTTAAACTATCCTGCTTACGAACTCACTTCAATCGAGCCTTTTAGCAACAATTAAACTTTTAACTGACCAAAACTTCTCATGAAAATAATATGAAACCAGTGGAGTTTGAAAGCTATTTCTTTGAACTTAATTCTAGACTCAAAAACTTCTTAGTTTCGTAATGTTTTGGCCGATATATGGGTTTTATAAATCGACACAAAATTTCGGACAGAAGCTTTTAACTTACTATAGTAAACTAAAACTTGAATATGATCATCTTTAACATATTTTTGTCATTCTAACATGTATAATATCATGGTAAATCAAATTTAACAACAATTTCCTACCAAGACAATCATGCTTTTAATCACAACCCTATCATTATACACGCATACATATTCGATTTACAAATCATCAAATCACAAAACTACTAAGAATCTTGTTTCTAAGCAAACCCTAGACTCCATGCATTCATGTATTCATAAAATCACAACCAAGAACTCAATCTACACACATGTGAATATGAACTACAAGTGAGAGAGATAGAGATCGCGAGAGAGATAGGAAGCCGAGAGAGGTGAAATCGTTGAACAGGAGAGAGCCAAAAGAAGAGCGATGGGATGCTCGTGAATGGGTTTGGGTGATTAGGGTTGGGGTTTGTTTTATACATAAATTAAAATTTTTGTGTAATAGAAATATAGTCCCTCGTGTTTCAATATCACAAACTTGGGTAGAAAGTTATCTAAAATAACTTTGTATTATGATGAGACAAGTCCCTCATGTTTCAAACTTTGAAACCTTGTATAGAAAGTTAACAAGTTAACCTTAAATCTATGCACGAAACTAGTCCTTCTAGTTTATAATGTTATCGTGTGTTATAGTTGCACGTGTTGTATTAAATGCATGTACGAGTGTTTTATAATTCGTAAAGAGTATAAATGCACGTATGAGTGTTCGGTGTTAACCTGAAAGTGCAGGATGTCACATTATCCACATGTTATAGGAATTTTAGTCCCGAAAATTGAATAACCATGATTCGTGTCACTAAGTTTGAGTGGAATTTTTCATATTCCACATCGTTCCCTGTTAAAGGAATTTCGTCATTGAAATTTAGATTAACATATTTTTAAGACCATCATTGCAAGTGTCACACCCCGACCCGCAGCGGAAAAGGTGATCGGGGCATGATTGGGTTATCATCAAAGCTCATGACATTTATTATAACGTTTCATATTCATTATTACAATTTAAAGGGAAACATACAATCATAATTACATCATGTCCTAAACATCATTCTAGACTTCATTGTTTTCTTCTAAGGCATTTCCTATGTTTTTCCTTGCTTCATCATGTTCACCTGTATCATGTGTAAAAATGGTTTTTGGATCAACAAAAAGTTGGCGAGTGAATCCTATGAAAAGCATTTGAACAAGTTTATTGAATTGATTATAAAATAAAGTGCACAACCACATATGATTAAATATAGATGTAAACATATTCATAAAACACTTATATCAGATAATGCACACACATACAATAATAAATTGTTTTGAGGCACGCGTTGCTCAACCCGTCTCTCACGGGGAACTGATGGGCCTAATGAATGATTTGCATACAACTTGACAATATGAAATACATGACTACAAACAATAAATACATTCTAAGTTTAGATCACAATATGGTATGGCACAAGTTTAAATAAACGAGTTAATTTTAGTGACACATGACACACCCCAAAACGTGTAATTAAAAAGGGGAGTTGTAAGATTCACTCACAGTGGGTGCGTTCGGTTGACGATGTTGAATGCGCACGAAGTTGGATTTAACCACGAGTGAAACTAACCTAGATAAACATAATGGTTTGGTAAATAAGCGGATTTTATTGATCAATTTTTAGTGGGATTATTGGATATATTTTTGTGAGTTTAAGGCTATTTTCTAACTTTAAAAATGTTATTTTTAAGTATTTTTAATTGATTTTTAAATAAAATAAATAAATAAAAATAATAAAAAAATGTTGACTTTTTGACCGTTGACTTGTTGACCGTTGACCTGTTGACCGGTTTGATTGTGTAATTGTGTGCGCCGGGTGAGACTCGAACCCGAGACCTCCCGTTCGCGTGCACGCAGCTCTACCAACTGAGCTACGTGTCTAACCTGAAATATTTCTGTTTTTAATTATATTTATATACTAATTGAATTAATCCGAAAATCATTTATTTTAAAAACGATTTTAATGTCTCGCTCGGTGCTCTCCACAGGTCTCGAACCCGGGACCTGTGGGTTAGGTTGACACACAGTCCACCGCTGGACTGTGTGTCTAACTTGGTATATAATCTGATTTTTATTATACTTATATACAAACTAGATCATTTCATTTCTGCCTTATATAAAAAGTTTGATAATCGGAGCGGTAGTCTGGACTCGAACTCGCGACGTATGTTTTAAACGTTCACACAGTTCACCGCTGGACTGTGTGTCTATCTTGGTTATTATTCCGGTTTTTATTAAACTTAACATCTATTTGCAGTGAATCCGGTTCAGTTAAAAAAACATTTTTATTAAGGCGAGTATGCGTGGGACAAGAATCGAACCCGGGACGTATGCGTGTTTATTTGCACACAGTCCGCCGCTGGACTGTGTGTCTAACCCGAGATAAAAATTGATTTAAATTATATATATATATATAACTGAAAACTTCATCTTCTTCGTTAATCTTAACCAGAATCGATGTCCGACTGGTTCGACGATTTAATCAACTTCTTTAGTGTGTTGTGATTAATTACATGTGAGATTAATAAAAAGAATGAGAGATTATGTGTAAGATATACCGAACAGGGCTCCTCTGTTTCGCCGGCGAAACTCCGATGACAGCAGGTTATTCCGGCGACGTATGTCTTGCGGCAGAGGATCTTCAGGGAGCTTGAGATGAGTGTGAGTGGCTTCGGTATGAGCTCTAGGTGTTCTGTTTTTAGAGTGATACAGAGAGGTGAAAGGGTTCGGTTTTCCGGCGAGTTGAAGAAGTTTTCCGGCGAGTGAAATTACGTCGAGAAAGGGTGTGATTGTGAGCGAAAAGGCTAACAGAAGTTAGAGGGTGTATTTATAGGGCAGATCATCGACGAATTTGGTCCGTTTTCCGTCTTGATTCGTCGGTCAATAATTTTCCGGCGGTTATGACTTGTGTCGCGGGTTCAGACGTCGGTTATAACCGATGTAATAGTTAAGGCTTCGGTTAAATCAGAAGAAACCGTCCAATCTCGGCGAAACGTCGGGATTTCCGACGACTGCGATTGGGCGCGTCAGTTTTGAATTCGAGTTTAATATTTGAATTAATTGTTCTGATATGTTACTAAAGAACACAAGTGGCGGAGTGGTTTGATGGATGAGAGTTAAATCGTTGTTGACCAGGTTGACCCGGCTGACCCGGGTTCGAAACCCGGCAGCCTTGTTTTATTTTTAAACCACTATTTTTAATACTTTTTCAAATATAAATTATATATTCCAATATACTTATTAATTATGTATCGTTTAAAATTAATTTGGGCATTAAATACGCAACGAAATTTTTAACTGATTGTTCGATTAATAAACGGAGAGGGTTTGATAAATCCGATTTTTTATGGATGTTACAGTATCCCCTACTTTTTAGAAATTTCATCCGAAATTTAAGTAGTGATATATTTGTCTAAAATGATGGTGTTTAGTTTGACAGTTACATACTTAGAAAAAAAGTGTTTAAATTTTTGTTTGAGGCGGTAACGTCCCTTGTAAGGGTTAAGTACCCTGCTACAGGAGTCGCTTTTTGTTGCCTACGGTAAAAATATTGATAAGCGGAGTTGATTCACTAAGTATGATTTCATGCGTAAGAGTTTTGATATGTTTGGAAAGATAAGGTCATATCCTAAAACAAAATTTCTAATACTACAACCTACATGGAACTTCTCATAACCGCCTGACATCCTTTGGCAAAAATACTTATATATAGGAAGTACCAGCGGCGTATCCACCATATTCTTGTCAAATTTTCATTGGTTTTATCAGTAAGTTATGATTGGTTCTATGATGTAACTCTAGAACATAAATAAACACCACAACCAATGTACCAAAAAATTACTAAATCCTACATGGAACTTCTCATAACCGCCTAACAATGCCTCTGATCCTTTAGCAAGAATACTTATATATAGGAAGTACCAGCGGCGTATCCACCATATTCTCGTCAAATTTTCATTGGTTTTATCAGTAAGTTATGATTAGTCCTATGTGACTCTAAAGCATAAATAAACACCACAACCAATATCTGAGTCCAAATTCTGATAGTATACATGTTTGAATGGTGGCATAATCCAATGATGAGATGATATGAATGCTAAATCAGTGAGTATAACTCATATTTCAATCAAGACAATACTAAATCCTACATGGAACTTCTCATAACCGCCTGATAATGCCTCTGATCCTTTGGCAAGAATACTTATATATAGGAAGTACCAGCGGCGTATCCACCATATTCTTGTCAAATTTTTATTGACTTTATCCGCAAGTTATGATTAGTTCTATGTGACTCTAAAACAAACACAACAACCAAAACTTGAGTCTCAATTCTGTTAGCATACATGTTTGATTTGTGACAGTTCCTCTCTCGTTTGTTGTGATGGAGAGGTTAGTCTATGTAGAAATGGAACACAATCCAATTTCTTTAGATGATGATATGATATAAATGTTAAATCAGTGAATGTAACACAAATTTCAACCAAGACAATACTAAATCCTACATGGAACTTCTCATAACCGCCTGATAATGCCTCTGATCCTTTGGCAAGAATACTTATATATAGGAAGTACCAGCGGCGTATCCACCATATTCTTGTCAAATTTTCATTGACTTTATCCGCAAGTTATGATTAGTTCTATGTGACTCTAAAACAAACATAACAACCAAAACTTGAGTCTCAATTCTGATAGCATACATGTTTGATTTGTGACAGTTCCTCTCGTTTGTTGTGATGGAGAGGTTAGTCTATGTAGAAATGGAACACAATCCAATTTCTTTAGATGATGATATGATATGAATGTTAAATCAGTGAATGTAACACAAATTTCAACCAAGACAATACTAAATCCTACATGGAACTTCTCATAACCGCCTGATAATGCCTTTGATCATTTGGCAAGAATACTTATATATAGGAAGTACCAGCGGCGTATCCACCATATTCTTGTCAAATTTTCATTGGCTTTATCCGCAAGTTATGATTAGTTCTATGTGACTCTAATACATAAATAAACACAATCAACTTAATTCTGATAGCATACATGTTTGAATGGAGACAGTACCTCTCTCGTTTGTTGTGATGGAGAGGTTAGTCCTTATGGAAGTGAGACATAGCTCAACTTCTTTAAATGATGAAATTGAAATACGTTGAAATGTATGATGAACAAATTTCGACCAAGACATTACTAAATCCTACATGGAACTTCTCATAACCGCCTGATAATGCCTTTGATCCTTTGACAAGAATACTTATATATAGGAAGTACCAGCGGCGTATCCACCATATTCTTGTCAAATTTTCATTGGTTTTATCCGCAAGTTATGATTAGTTCTATGTGACTCTAAAACAAACACAACATCCAAAACTTGAGTCTTAATTCTGATAGTATACATGTTTGAATGATGACAATACCTCTCTTGTTTGTTATGATGGAGAGGTTAGTCTATGTAGAAATGGAACACAATCCAATTTCTTTAAATGATGAGATGCTATAAATGCTAAATCAGTGAGTACAAAACAAACTTCAATCAAGACAATACTAACTTCTACATGGAACTTCTCATAACCGCCAGATAATGCCTCTAATCCTTTGACAAGAATACTTATATATAGGAAGTACCAGCGGCGTATCCACCATATTCTTGTCAAATTTTCATTGGCTTTATCTGTAAGTTATGATTGGTTCTATGTGACTTTAAAACATAAAGAAAAACATAAAACTAAGCGGTTGGAGTCGAATCTTGATTTTTGGTGAAGGGGACTAGTTGGGTGGTTTCATTTGAGCCGTCATTAACTTCAACAGGATTGGCGTTGATGTTGAAAACTCTTCCTCTTGCTGGTGGCCTAGGGATTAGGTTTCCTTGATTTGCTTGGTTAACTGGGTTTGCTTGAGCTTGGGCGTTTATGATGTTAACCAATCGAGGGCACGTGTTTCTGAAATGGGTAGGGTCGTCACAATTAAAGCAAGCTCGAACATAAGGTAACATGGGGTATTGAGGTTGTTGATATGTTTGGATCATATTTTGAGTAGGGGGTGTGGTTTGGTTTTGAGGGGTGCGGCAAACCTTGCTCAAATGACCATAGCGTCCACAATTCGCACATAGTCGACAAGGTAAGGTAGATGGATGGTGATAAAAACATGTGTTACATTGAGGGTGAGGTCCAAGGTATGGTTTCTTATTTGGGTAAGTTGAGTTGGGTGCTATTTGCGTGATTGGGATAGCTTGGATGGGTATGGCTTGTGAGGCTAGAAGACATCCACAAGGAATACATATCAAGACTATGAGTTGGATGTTTTAGGGATCATGTGTCGTATTTAGGAATGAACATTTATAAATAAATATAAAATAATAAATCTACTACATCCATAGGATGTCTTGGGCTTTGCTCGTAATTGGGCATTGCATGCCGCCATACTTCACCTTCGTAATCATGTGGGCCCCCATGAATACCGGGTTTTTCATATGGTTCGCATGTGTTAGCCTGGTTACGTACACTAAAACCCGGAGAAAATCGAGAAATATGTATATAACGTATGATATTCGGAATGTGTCCAGGTGTGGACACGATGACACCTCAAAGTGGGGTTAGTTCGAACGACGTTTGGTGTGGCATGCTTTGGCCTAATAGGTCCTTCGTACTCTCATCGTTAGTCCCCAGGTAGGCAAACTGGTCCGGTATATTGGATTTATACGAATGCCAACCTAGACAGGACGTTCCGACTACCGGTACTTGTACCCTTACAGTTACTACATGCCCGTCGCAGAACTCACTTTGATGAGATTTGAAAAATGAAAAATGCGACAAAATCTTTGAATAACGAAAGTATGAAGATGATTTGAATATATGAACATTGAAATATGTATGATGAATGTGTATGTAAGTATGTATGTTTGACTGTAAGTATAAACAAATATGAAACAAATAAACATCATAAGTTTGCATGTAACCACATAAACAATTTAAAATCTAGTCAACTATAGTATAGGCTCTAAGGGTCTAATAACCTATCCTATATCCCTATAGTCATGGCACTGATACCAATCTGTAACACCCCGACCCGCAGCGGAAAAGGTGATCGGGGCATGATTGGGTTATAATCAAAGCTCATGACATTTATTATAACGTTTCATATTCATTATTACAATTTAAAGGGAAACATACAATCATAATTACATCATGTCCTAAACATCATTCTAGACTTCATTGTTTTCTTCTAAGGCATTTCCTATGTTTTTCCTTGCTTCATCATGTTCACCTGTATCATGTGTAAAAATGGTTTTTGGATCAACAAAAAGTTGGCGAGTGAATCCTATGAAAAGCATTTGAACAAGTTTATTGAATTGATTATAAAATAAAGTGCACAACCACATATGATTAAATATAGATGTAAACATATTCATAAAACACTTATATCAGATAATGCACACACATACAATAATAAATTGTTTTGAGGCACGCGTTGCTCAACCCGTCTCTCACGGGGAACTGATGGGCCTAATGAATGATTTGCATACAACTTGACAATATGAAATACATGACTACAAACAATAAATACATTCTAAGTTTAGATCACAATATGGTATGGCACAAGTTTAAATAAACGAGTTAATTTTAGTGACACATGACACACCCAAAACGTGTAATTAAAAAGGGGAGTTGTAAGATTCACTCACAGTGGGTGCGTTCGGTTGACGATGTTGAATGCGCACGAAGTTGGATTTAACCACGAGTGAAACTAACCTAGATAAACATAATGGTTTGGTAAATAAGCGGATTTTATTGATCAATTTTTAGTGGGATTATTGGATATATTTTTGTGAGTTTAAGGCTATTTTCTAACTTTAAAAATGTTATTTTTAAGTATTTTTAATTGATTTTTAAATAAAATAAATAAATAAAAATAATAAAAAAATGTTGACTTTTTGACCGTTGACTTGTTGACCGTTGACCTGTTGACCGGTTTGATTGTGTAATTGTGTGCGCCGGGTGAGGCTCGAACCCGAGACCTCCCGTTCGCGTGCACGCAGCTCTACCAACTGAGCTACGTGTCTAACCTGAAATATTTCTGTTTTTAATTATATTTATATACTAATTGAATTAATCCGAAAATCATTTATTTTAAAAACGATTTTAATGTCTCGCTCGGTGCTCTCCACAGGTCTCGAACCCGGGACCTGTGGGTTAGGTTGACACACAGTCCACCGCTGGACTGTGTGTCTAACTTGGTAAATAATCTGATTTTTATTATACTTATATACAAACTAGATCATTTCATTTCTGCCTTATATAAAAAGTTTGATAATCGGAGCGGTAGTCTGGACTCGAACTCGCGACGTATGTTTTAAACGTTCACACAGTCCACCGCTAGACTGTGTGTCTGTCTTGGTTATTATTCCGGTTTTTATTAAACTTAACATCTATTTGCAGTGAATCCGGTTCAGTTAAAAAAAAACATTTTTATTAAGGCGAGTATGCGTGGGACAAGAATCAAACCCGGGACGTATGCGTGTTTATTTGCACACAGTCCACCGCTGGACTGTGTGTCTAACCCGAGATAAAACTTGATTTAAATTATATATATATATAACTGAAAACTTCATCTTCTTCGTTAATCTTAACCAGAATCGATGTCCGACTGGTTCGACGATTTAATCAACTTCTTTAGTGTGTTGTGATTAATTACATGTGAGATTAATAAAAAGAATGAGAGATTACATGTAAGATATACCGAACAGGGCTCCTCTGTTTCGCCGGCGAAACTCCGATGACAGCAGGTTATTCCGGCGACGTGTGTCTTGCGGCAGAGGGTCTTAAGGGAGCTTGAGATGAGTGTGAGTGGCTTCGGTATGAGCTCTAGGTGTTCTGTTTTTAGAGTGATGCAGAGAGGTGAAAGGGTTCTGTTTTCCGGCGAGTTGCAGAAGTTTTCCGGCGAGTGAAATTACGTCGAGAAAGGGTGTGATTGTGAGCGAAAAGGCTAACAGAAGTTAGAGGGTGTATTTATAGGGCAGATCATCGACGAATTTGGTCCGTTTTCCGTCTTGATTCGTCAGTAAATAATTTTCCGGCGGTTATGACTTGTGTCGCGGGTTCAGACGTCGGTTATAACCGATGTAATAGTTAAGGCTTCGGTTAAATAAGAAGAAATTGTCCAATCTTGGCGAAATTGTCGGGATTTCCGACGACTGCGATTGGGCGCGTCAGTTTTGAATTCGATTTTAATATTTGAATTAATTGTTTTGATATGTTACTAAAGAACACAAGTGGCGGAGTGGTTTGATGGATGAGAGTTAAATCGTTGTTGACCAGGTTGACCCGGCTGACCCGGGTTTGAAACCCGGCAGCCTTGTTTTATTTTTAAACCACTATTTTTAATACTTTTTCAAATATAAATTATATATTCCAATATACTTATTAATTATGTATCGTTTAAAATTAATTTGGGCATTAAATACGCAACGAAATTTTTAACTGATTGTTCGGTTAATAAACGGAGCGGGTTTGGTAAATCCGATTTCTGACGGATGTTACAGCAAGCTCATTTCTAAAGAGAGTGTAAAAGCATATAGTGGTACAACGAGGTGAGATATAACCAGACTACATGATTGTGACGACATTTGATGGCAAAGAGATTTCAACATTATTCCGAATAAGTTACATGGAACATATATTTATAGAATTTTCGATTGTCGAAGCAACTAGTCGATTTTAGTAAATGTTGATGCAGTTAAGTGTGAAAATCAAGAGTTATAGAGAGTCTCTTACAATGCAAGTATACATGAAAGTAAGGAAATGACAATTTCAAAGTAGCACTAGAATGGTGAATCTTGGTGGTTCGGTTTTCTTTCACGTGTAAAATAAAGTTCATAACATACCTAGTCATCAGGTATAGATATCGTCGTTGAAGTGACATTAATGTTAAGAATTTAGCAAGCGAAGCTACTATGGCTCGAAAAGAATGTGATACATTGAAGTGTATTCGTGTACAAGGATTTTAACTTGAGGTCAAGTTAGGCTATCAAAGAAATTACACCAATATGAGTCAATTTGTACTTGATGTGAAGTAAAAGTGTAGTTTGATTGCATTGAAGCTCAATAATAAGGAATGTTGTAACAAGTTATGGTAAGCACTTGAGATGCTCACAAAAGTTGGAACACCAGTATGTCATACTGATGAATGACATTGACTGATGTATCTAACATGTATGGCGTCGGGAGGTGTTACACAACACACGCTTAACCATACCGAAGAACAATGATGATGTTGCTGCCGAAGATCAGAAATGGTGCAATTACCATACCGAAGAACAATAATGATCCCATCGTACATAAGGATTCGAGAAAGAAATAATAATAGGTTGGAATAGGTGATTCAGGTAAATTTATCAACAGTCACCGAACTTGTGGGTTGAACCAATCAAACGGTTCATCAACTAAATTCACAATAGACGACTATGTTGAATCAAATAAATTGGTTCAACAGACTTTCGATACGAGCGGTATTATTTAAATTTATTTTTAATTAAGTTCGTTAAAATATTTGTAACATCCGTCAAAAACGGATTTACCAAACCCGCTCCGTTTATCAACCGAACAGTCAGTTAAAATTTTAGTTGCGAATTAAATGCCCAAAATAATTTTAAACGATCCGTAATCAATTATTATGCGGGGATATATATTTAGTTTCTGAAAAACTGATAAAAATAACAAAATAAAAATGTTTTACCCATGCCGGGTTTCGAACTCGGGTCTGTACCGGTTCAAACCAATGACTTACCCCTCAGCCAAACAACCACTCCGCCACTTTGATTTTATGGTAATATCAGGAAACATTTAATTCAAGTATTCAAGTTCCGAAGTTTAATTCGTCAATTACCGCCCAATTAGCAGTCGTCGGAAATCCCGACGACTTCGCCGTTTAATTACGTTTTCGCCCAATTTAACCGATGACTTAACTATTACGACGGTTATAACCGACGTCTGAACCCGCGACATCAGCCATAACCGCCGGAGAACCGCTGACTACGAATATAGACCGAATTCAGACCCCATTCATCTCAATACTACCCTATAAATACACCCACAACTCGCCAGAAACCTTTCACACTCAAATCGCACCTTTTCTCGGCGAAAAATCACTCGCCGGAAATACTTGATACATCGCCGGAAAACCGTATTATTAGTCTCCGAGCTTTACTGAACCCCCTAAACTCTTACCGAAATCACCCACACCCTTTGCAAGCCTTCGGAAGACTCTCTGCTGCAAGATACTTGTCGCCGGAAAAAGATTTCTTTCGCCGGAGTTCTGCCGGAAAACAGAGTAAAACCAGTCGGTACTTTTCACGCCTAATTCCTTTCCTTTTTACTTTTATCTCGTCTGTAATTGATCATTAAACGCTAAAGGAGCATGAATCAACTTTTCGAACCAGTCAGTCGTCACTTCCGGTTAAAAACAGTGAAGAAGACGACATTTCGGTAATGGTTAAGTATAATTAAAATCAAGTTATTTACCGGGTTAGACACACAGTCCAGCGGTGGACTGTGTGCACTTTTAACGCTAAGGTCACGAGTTCGATTCCGGTTTCACACACGCCGCCTTGATAAAAATTCTTTTTTTCAGCAAACTGAACCGGAGTCGCCTTGAGTATATGTTAAGTATATTGATAACCGAGTTTATAACCAAGTGGGACACACAGTCCAGCGGTGGAGTGTGTGTCCGCTAACCCACAGGTCCCGGGTTCGAGACCTGTGGAGCGCACCGGTTCGTGATTTAATTCGTTTTTAAAATAAAAGGATTTCTGTTTAACTCTAATTAATATATATATATAATTAAAATCGGATATATGACGGGTTAGACACGTAGCTCAGTTGGTAGAGCTGCGTGCACGCGTACGGGAGGTCTCGGGTTCGAGCCTCACCCAGCGCACAATAATATGCCTTCGAACCGGTCAACGTTAGTCAAAGTCAACGGTCAAAAGTCTACTGTAGCAAAAATAAAATATTTTTTTATTATTTTTTATTTAATTATTTTATTTAAAAATCAATTAAAAATACTTAAAAATAACATTTTTAAGGTTAGAAAATAGCCTCAAACTCACAAAAATACACCCAACAATCCTACTAAAATATATTAATAAAACCCGTTTACTTACCAAACCATAATGCGATTTATCTAGGTGAATTTCACTCGTGGTTAACACCATTTCGCGTGCATTCAACCTCATCAACCGAGCGCACCCAATGTGAGTGAATTCTTACAAACTCCCCTTTTTAATCATGTTTTGGGGTGTATCATGTGTCGTTTAAACTAAATTCTCTTATGCAAATTTGTGCTATACCATTATATGAACTAAACTAGAATGTAACTATTATTGGTTGTGATGTATTCATATTGTCAAAGTTGTATACAAATTATTTAGGCCCATCAGTTCCTCGTGGGAGACGAGAACAACGCGTGCCTTAAAACTCATACATTAGGCCCATCAGTTCGTAAGAACAACGCGTGCCTCAAAACTCATTCATTAGGCCCATCAGTTCCTCGTGGGAGACGAGAACAACGCGTGCCTCAAAACTCATACATTGGCCCATCAGTTCGTAAGAACAACGCGTGCCTCAAAACTCATTCATTAGGCCCATCAGTTCCTCGTGGGAGACGAGTCGAACAACGCGTGCCTCAAAACAATTATTTGGTGTTGTGTGTTCAATATTCGATATTATGTGTTGTGTGAATAAATTTACATCTACATTTACTCATATGTGGTATGCACCTTATTTATAATCAATTGGATAAACTTGTTCAAATGTTTTCCATAGGATTCACTCGCCAACATTATGTTGATCCAAAAACCTTTTTACACATGATACAGGTGAACAGGTTGAAGCAAAGAAAACATAGGATATGCCTTAGAAGAGAACCAAGAAGCTTTGATTGATAGTTAGAACATGTTGTATCATTTATTGTAAATTTCCATTAAATTGTATTAATGAATATGAAACATATAATAAATGTCATGAGCTTTGATGATAACCCAATTATGCCCCGGTCACCTTTTCCGCTGCGGGTCGGGGTGTGACAATATTGATATTTAATTTAACTCATATTTTTCAACTCTATAGGATAGTATACAACATAGTGGGTGCGCTGATCTTTAGGTTATGAAAAGACGCTAGATGATTTCCAAAAAAAAAAAACAGTTTTAAGCACATTGATGCATGAAAAATTTTTAAACAACATGGAAAATGGAATATGGTCTTGTTGATGGTTGAGAAGTCCGGTGGTAGTTTAGAAAAGAGAAGAAGGTCATCGATGTAACATTTGTGTAAAACGGGTTTCGAAAACCCACACCATTTTACTAATCTTGTGTGTATTTATATTTGTCGTAAATTCTTAAAATTTTGTCGCAAATAATAAACGTTGTTAGAATTCAAAATTTTAATAATTAAAACCCTAATAAATAATTAAAACATTAATTAATAAATAAAAACAAAAGAAAGTTAAAATTAACTTTAAAATTAATCAATCAAAAATTTGAATAAAAAGAAAAGAAGGAAACCGGGATCGAACCCGGGTCTCCCGGGCACTCACACACACACAATACCACTGCAACACACATACAAGATGTGTTAGAATCTGAATATTAATATATATATATATATATATATATATATATATATATATATATATATATAATCGAACTCGTCGAGAAAACCTGCAACTACCGGAGATTTCGCCAATCTCCAACACGGTTTCACTAATTTGGCGACAACTGTTCCCATCGATTATTTTCGGTAAATTCCAATCACTTCACGCTGTCAATAATTTCCGAGATCTCATTCCTGAAAAATCGAAACCTTGGGACAGAAAATTCACCTATAAATACCACCCCCTTGCTAAGCAATCTGAACTCGCACCTTCACCCAGCATTTGAAATCACCTTGCTCTCACCCTCGCAAAACCCTCTGTTCGTCGGAACTCGTTTTTCTTATCGCCGAAAAATTTCCACCGGAGTCTGTCGGTATGTGATTTGATCACACCTGTTCATTAAATTCAATTCATTTTTGTTTGTCTATCAAAATCGGATCAGTTGAAAATGTTGGCTAATCGAGTTCTGATTTCCGGGATGAAATTGATGATGACCCTCATTCAGTAATTAAGTGAATTCATATACAGATTTTAACCAGGTTAGACACACAGTCCAGTGGTGGACTATGTGCATAAATAACATACAATGCCCGAGTTCGAATCCCCACTCATCACCGGTTTTCTGATTAAGATGTTTATTTTAAAAGCAAGCTAAAACAATCTTCAGTAAGTACATTAATACAAAATAATTATAGTTTTCAATGGGTTAGACACCCAGCCCAGTTGGTTGGGCTGGGTGCAAGATAGCATGGTGATGCGGGTTCGATCCTCCGTGTGTGTGGCGGGTTGTTTGATTTAATACTTTTTAAAAATTAACTATTTTCTGAAATAGGCTAATGAGTATATAAGAGAATTAAAAATCAGATATCTAACGGGTTTGACACGTAGCTCAGTTGGAAGAGCTGCGTGCACGTGAACGGAAGGACTCAAGTTCGAATCCCACTCCACGCATACAGATCTGCTATTAAACCGGCCCGGCTCCTCTTACTGTCAGATCTGACAGTATGTTTTTAATACTCCTTTTTCTTATTATATGTATTTTTTATTTATTTAAATCACTTATCTATATACTCTTTAGTTAAAATAAAATTAAATAATGCAAGTTCAAAGGAAATGAAATCACCAAAAATAATCTAAAAACTTAACAAATATGTTTAAATAAAAATATTAATTTGTTTATATTTATCGAATTATCGTATTATTATTTTAGGATAATATCGTTCGTCGATCAAATCCTCAAAATCATGCGCATCTTTCATCAATCGAGAAAACGCACCCACGGTGAGTGAATCCTTACAAATTCCCCTTTTTATTCATGTTTTGTGGTGGATCATGTGTCGTTTTTATTTAATCAAACACTTGTGCTAATATCATTACGTAATCAATGTGTATATTTCTTGGTGTGGTTTTGTGTGGTTACATTTTAACATTTCAGTGAAATCATACATTAGGCCCATCAGTTCCTCGTGGGATACTATTGAGCATCAGGTGCCTCATTAGATCGGCTCCGTTTGATTGAGCCTTGATCTCAAGTTCACCATTTTTCATGTCATGTGTTAATTGCGGATATTATGTGGTTGTGATTGGTTATATATATATACATATGCTCACTTATGATTCATGCACATTTTTTATTCAACAAATATAATAAAACTATTTAAATGTTTACTAAGATTCACTCGCCAACTTTTGTTGACCCAAATCTTTTTGTTTTACGCATGATATAGGTGAACAAGTTGAAGAAAGGAACACATAGGAATGGCCTTAGAAGATTCAACAAAACTATTATGTTCTGAACAATGTTTTGGCTTTATATGTGCTTGTACGACTCATTGTGTTTGAATGTTCGAAGTTTCTAATTTCGATTTAATAAATATGAAACTTATTAGTAAATGTCATGAGCTTTGGTGATAACCCAATTATGCCCCGACTTTTATTTCCGCTGCGGGTCGGGGTGTGACAATCAAAATCCAACAACTACTATCAGAGTACATCCAACAATGCTTTCACAACCAATACGTCGTGGCCAGGCTCATCGTGGCCAGGCTTGAACGACAAAGTCAGACCTACTCGCCCACTACGGAATGATATGAAAGCCATTGAGTCGTCAAGCAAATGTGATTTGGGTGACAAAAAGACTTGGTTCAAGCAAAAGTGACTACGCATCAAGGAAAAAAATGTCACTTATGCTATGTTCATGAGTTTAATAAACGGAAAGAAAAAAAAAGAAAATGAATTAAGGAAAGAAAATAAAAGGAGTAGAAATGAAAGTTTAAATGAAATAACATGTTCCCAAGTTCAAAATAAATGAAAAAATATGGATTTTATGTGTAAAAAAACCAGTTCCTTCCAAATCTTTTCAATCTGGAAGGATTTAAAATGAAAGAAAAAGACATAAGTTTTCCTTATTTTTCTCTTCATTTCTTTTCTTAAAAAATCTTGAATAAGACTTTTTTTACATCCTTCCAAATCCTTTCTTTTTCTTCGTTAAATGAAAGTCGGGTACATAATGTTAAGAAGTTGGTTGATGGTCAAAAGAAACAAGTGTATAAATCTATAGCATGGATGGAAGCACAAGACAAGAGTTTTAGAAGAATAACGTTTGACATGGAATTTGAGACGTTTACTTGGCCCACGATCATCTTATCGATTCTTTGAAGGAAATAGTTATGTCCCGTAAACGTGAAATAGTGACAGCATATGATTGGACGACGGATCAGCTAGACAAATAAAGCATTTTTTAATTAATTTTAATTTTTATTTATTTTTATTATGTTATGTAATATTTTAAATTTTAATTTTAATGAGATTCTCATTTAGTTATATTTAATTATTTAATTTGTTTTTTATTAAAATAAAAAAGAAACGAAAAAGTTAATAGAGTATTTGAAAGAAGTGCAACTAGTGATTTTGTAGTAATAGGAGAGTTGATAGAAATATAGTGGTAGTCAAAATTGATGGATTCTAGTTAGGTGAAAAGATTTTCACTCCCCCCTTAGTAAACCATCAACAAGTACACCATGAATTGGTTTTGAATGAATCCTTGTATGTGATAAGAAGTTAATTTTCCGGTAAATCATATATCTTTATAAAGTTTTATCTTTGTATTTGATTTTGTTACTTATCTATGTATTATAAAAATATGTTAATAATCATCACACTTAAAAGTATTATTTTAAGAGGATTGATGGGAGTAGGTTAATCTTGAAGGGTTTCACATGCTTTTAACATTTTTCTATTATTGAGTTCCAACTCTTATCACATTTTTAAAGGGGAATTTTACAACTTTAGAAAGCAAAAAAATAAAAAGAGTCGAAATGTTTGACTGAACCTTTCATCACACCTGTCTTCTGTTTCCACGTATCACTAAAGGCACCTGCCGGCTCGAATCAACTCCAAGCTCACTATAAATAGATTTCAAGACGAACATTCACATAAATAGAAGCTGAGTCATCATACCTTGAACGGATACATCGTATCTTTATCCAACATGCATGCACAGAGCACAAAGAATGATACACGACCCTGAGTTCACTATAAATACAAGATCGTACATTCTCCATCTTCACATCATCACCAATAAACACTACTTCCTTCTTATCTGATAATATGAAGATTAACTTGTGTTTGGCTTTTGCACTCTTTATTCTTTTTCTTCTTGTTTCCGTTCATGTAGAAGCAAAACCAGCTAGGGTTGTTGGCTTCGGTAAGCGTGATAGGCAATGTGAGTTACTATGTGGTGGTAGTAAATGCGTTACATGCAATTGCATTTGTGGTAAATGTTTTACATGTTGCTTCTCTCCAGTACTTGGCAAATTAATACAAGTGCACCCCTACGAACCCTAGAATTATATGCAAGTTTAAATTCATGTGTTTTAAGTAACCAATGAGTAAACCTACATTTACATAAGGCGTAAAAAATATTTATCTTCGTACAAAAATTTACACCACCGTGTAAAAAAAACTATTATTAGTCAAAACTATCGACTCGACAATTTTTTTTACTTTTTTTACAGATTTGTTTATAATATTTTCATCTACGTTTGTGTAAAAAATTTTTGACCAAAATCGCACGGGAAGAAAAAGTAGGCTTGGTTCAAATAAGAACCATCACGAGTTGTGAGAATTTTTTTTCTCGCGCGATTAGGGCCAATTTTTTTCACAAATGTAGATAAAAATATTATAAACACATCTGTAAAATGAAAGGTAAAAAAATTGTCGAGTCGGTAACTTTGACTGATGAAAGTTTTTTTTACGCGCTGTTGTAAAGTTTGTACGAAGATAAATATTTTTTTACGGCTCATGTAAATGTGGGTATGCGGCATTAAAATTTTTTTTTTCTAAAACAAGTGATTTTTTATCACTTTTGAAAAAAAAAACAGAAAAACCTTTTGGATGGCCTAGTTCTCATGGTTCTCACAACTTAAGGTGGTTCTCATTTTAACTCATCCCTATATATATAGAAAGAAAGCCCATATTAGTGAAGAAAACTAAGAAACCTAAACGAATAGAACTCATTTTGCCACGTGTTACACCTTTTTACAGACTGTGTTACGTGTAACAATCAGAGGCTGCCACATGTTACGTACAACAGCTTTTGTAGGCTTTCAGCTTTTTTTGAAAAAATTAAAAGTTGTTATGTAACACGTGGCAGACTCTGGTTGTTACACATAAGATATCTTGAAAAATGTGTAACACGTGACAAAAGAAGGTCCTTTACTTAGGTTTCTTAATTGAGAGTTCAAATGAGAAGAAAAATTTTGTAAGAATAAAAAAATAACTTTTAAACCAATAGAAATTCTATATTTACTTGATTTAATGTGTGTATTTAATGTTATAAAAAAGACATATAGGCAAATCTATAATAGTCATTAATTAGCTAATTAATTAAAGAGTCAAATGCTTGGTTGGTCCCTGCGGTTTCCAAAAATTTCAGCGTTGGTCCCAGTGGTTTACTATTTACACTCGTGGTACCCAAACTTGTAAAAAATGAACTCACTTGGTCCTCTGTCCTAACTTCAGTTAAATAACTCTGTTAAAACACCCCACGTGCTTGGCACGTGAGGGCAATTTCGTCCATTCAGTCCATCTCATTATCATCAGCTTCTTCTTCTTCTTATCTCCTAAAAAACTCTACCACCCAAACAACCAGCACAACCACCACCATATCACCTTCGCCACCATCTGACTTCCACCACCGAACACCCAACACCACCATCTCACCTCCGCCACTTCTCACCTTCACCCCTGCACACCAAAACACCCACCAACACCAAAACCCACCCACCACCAAAGAACACCTCCACCACCGGGCAGGCCACCACCACCACCACCAAAGAACACCTCTATCGCCACCGGAAACTGAAATGTGTAATTTCCAGTGATGTTGTACACCGGAGGCGATTGTAAAGTGAAATTACCGGAGAGATTCTACAGTGAAGCACCTGTAACCGTCGAATTCGCCGGAGAGCGTCTATGTCTGTACTCCAAAATACCTCCGCTGCTCAACACCTCCAACTGTAATCAACGATCTCGCCGACCGCCGCTGCTCAACGCGAATATCTCTACCAGGAACGAGTGTCGGAACGGTGATCTTTGGTGGTGGTGGGTTTCGGTGTTGGTGGGTGTTTGGTGTTCGGGGGTGTAATAGTAATAAAAATACCACCTACCTGAGCTCGGTTTTGGAATGAGCAAGATCGGTCTGCACAGAGACATGTGGAATTGTAAGAATTTGGGTCTCCTCGATGCTATAGATGGCATGACCACAGATTGAGCCAATCTGCTTACGCTTGGTAACCATAATCAAATAATAAGACTCCAAGAACTTGATACAACCGGCGATGCGGTAAACCTTGTTGACGAAGATACAGCCCCCAGTGGCTCGATTGCCCTCAGCAATCCGGTGAAGCAGGCTCTTGACCTCTTGAGGAGGATAGACGACTGGATCTTGACCTCTTGAGGAGGGTTCCATTCGATCAATTTCGAGGACTCGGAAGAATCGTTTGTTCCGATTACTGCTGATGAGATAGTACCGGGCCCTCGTCTCGTACAGATTGAATTTCTCCAAGGAGTAGCACCAACTTTCACCCTCCTCACTGCCCCCCTTCACCATCGCATCGCAGAGCACATAAGACGACAATGATGATGCTGCTTTTGCACTTCCTGGATCAGGTGGTTTTTATAATGAGCTGGACTGAATGGACATAATTGCCCTCACGTGCCAAGTATGTGGGGTGTTTTAACAGAGTTATTTAACTGAAGTTAGGGCAGGGGACCAAGCGAGTTCATTTTTTACAATTTTGGGTACCACGAGTATAAATAGTAAACCACTGGGACCAACGCTGAAATTTTTGGAAACCACAGGGACCAACCAAGCATTTAACTCTTAATTAAACTTGTAACTCATTTTTTATTTACTTTTTCAAGATAAAATAATTTATGGTGTAGGACAATTTTTGAAATGTGTAGGATTAATTTTAGTATGTGTAGGATAAAATATTTTTGCTTTATTAATGAGAGATAACATAATTAATGAGAGTAGTTGTAAACTATTTAATGTTTTATAATTATGTTCTTTCTTCTTTTTTTCTCAAATTAAATTTCTTCTCAAATGAACCCTTCCCATATATATATATATATATATATATATATATATATATATTTATGTGTGTGTATGTGTATTTATATTGTAAAGATATCAAGAAAACCCTATGAGTTCTAAAAAGTCCACCAATGTAGGGCTAGCCTTAGAGATGAGATATTAGGTTCAAATCTAGAAAATTATGTAATTTAGATTTATTAATGTAATTTATATTAGAAGTGACGGTTGTCTTTAAAAAAAAGTTTAAAAAAGTCAAGAAACTCAATCTCTACCATCCATCTAAAATTTGTACGATTGAGATTGTATGTCACGAAAAAAGAACTTTTCATAACTTGTTACAGATCACAAAAGTAACTATAACAACTTTTTCACTTCCTTGTTTGATACACTAATATTTAATAGGTTTGTCGGTTACACTAATTTGTCGGTTACACTAATTTTTTCTCACAAAACATGCTTTACACGTTAAAAGTTCATAAAAATTTAAGTTCAGAATATTAAATTTCGTAAAACAGGCTGTTAAAAAAAAAAATAATAATAATATAATAATAATAATAATAATAATAATAATAATAATAATAATAATAATAATAATAATAATAAGTTCATTGGACCATTAATTAAGAATTCCCATTAATTAAGAAAGAGACGCGACTTAACCGATTTGCATGAAGTATGTATATGGAGTAAACAAAACTAAGCAAATAAAGGAGAAATTTAAGTAATAAACCAAGTAGAAAAAAAAAATAAACGTTCAAAATGGTTGTTATAAGATAAATCTTCTTGATAATTCTCTATTCTTTATAAAATTTTGAATCTTGATTCAGAAATACCATCAACAGTGTTCTTTTTTCAAAAATACCGTCAACAGATACACAACGAATTTTTATGAATGAATCCTCGTGTATGATAATATGTTAATTTTTAGGTAAATCATATATCTCTATGTAAACTTGTTATTGAATGAATCCTCGTATATGATAAAATGTTAATTTTTAGGTAAATGATATATCTCTGTTTAAACAAATTATTTATTCAATTTATTTGATACATTAACTCAACAATAGCAAATATTTAACTAATCTAGACTTATATATATTTAGAGAAAAGTTAGTGTATAGGAAAGAAGTGTACAAAATGTAGTTAAAGAAGTTTGTATCATGAGGTATAGAGAATAATAGAGATAAAAATGATGTTTTTGATTACTTAGCTCACCTTGATTACACATACACATGCCCCATTTATAGAGTACTAAAACAAGAATATAAGGAAAGACAATAAATGACTGAGCTGGAGTCTTGGCTGTAAAACAGACTGTTATGGCTGTAAATCCTCAAAATATTCTTCACTTATTCTCTTCTTTCCGACACTCCCCCTCAAGTTGAGTAGTGGGGTCACCAATACTTAACTTGCTCAAGCAACTACTGAACGCGTTTCCGTTAACGGCCTTTGTGAGAATATCTGCAAGTTGATCTTTTGATGATACATATGGGAGCTCTATGATTCTTTCCTCCAGTTTCTCTTTGATGAAATGTCGGTCTACCTCCACGTGTTTTGTTCGATCATGTTGTACTGGGTTTTCTGAGATTTGTATTGCAGCCGTATGTCACACATAACTTTATTGGGTTCCTTTTGGGAAAAACTAATGTCTTCTAGTAGCTTCCTGATCCAAAGAACTTCGCTTAACCCTCGAGCTATACCTCTAAATTCCGCTTCTGCACTTGACAGAGCAACCACTTTCTGTTTCTTACTTCTTCAGGTAACAAGGTTTCCACCGACCAAGGAAAAATATCCTGATGTTGACCTTCTGTTTCCCTTATCTCCGGCCCAGTCTGCATCAGTGTAGAGTTCAACATTTAAATGTCCATTTGGTTTGAACAACACTCCATGGCCTGCGGTCCCCTTAAGATACCTTAAAATTCTCTGTGCAGCTTCCATGTGGGCAACTTGTGGTTGGTGCATGAACTGACTTACCACTCCAACAGCATAAGCTATATCAGGGCGAGTGTGAGAGAGATAAATTAACTTGCCCACGAGTCGTTGATACCTTTCTTTGTCATCAAGCTCTCCGTTAAGTTCCACATGAAGGTTGTGGTTCACCACCATTGGAGTATCTGCTAGTTTACAATCAATCAACCCAGTTTCCGCTAGGAGATCAAGGACATACTTCTTTTGGCAGATGAAGATTCCCCGTTTAGACCTGAGAACTTCTATCCCGAGGAAATACTTGAGATTCCCTAGATCTTTCATTTCAAACTTTGAGAACATATTCATTTTCAGCTGTGGTATTTCTTCTACATCATTTCCGGTAATAATCATGTCGTCTACATATATAATCAAGCAAGTTACAAGGCCATTTCTTCTCTTGAGGAACAGAGTATGATCAGCATTACTTTGGTGATACCCATATTCTTTCATGGCCAACGTGAACTTTCCAAACCATGCCCGAGAAGAATGTTTTAGCCCGTATAAAGATTTTTTCAACAAACATACTTCCCTTTCTTTAAAACTTCCTGAAAAACCTGGAGGTGCTTCCATGTAGACTTCTTCCGTTAGGTCTCCATGGAGAAATGCGTTTGTAACATCAAACTGGTGGAGAGGCCACTCCTTATTGGCTGCCACAGAGAATAGGACTCTGATGGTGTCCATTTTTGCAACCGGATAAAAAGTCTCAGAGTAATCGATCCCATATGTCTGAGTGTAACCCTTGGCTACGAGTAGAGCTTTGTATCTTCCAATGGAACCATCTGGTTTATATTTGATTGAAAATACTCACCGACATCCAACTGTTTTCTTTCCTTTAGGAAGAATGCACTTCTCCCATGTGTTGTTTTTCATAAGAGCATGCATTTCCGTTTCCATAGCTTCTCTCCAGTTCTTCTTACCCTGGGCTTCCTTTACAGAACTTGGAATTTGTTCGGAATATAAGGAGGTAACAAATTCTTTCGCACTGCTAGATAGGTTTCTGTCAACCATATTAGCTATATGATACCTTGAATTTCTAGTTTCCCTTTCTGGGGAGTACCGTTTTGGAGGAACCCCTCTATTAGCTCTAGGAGGTAAAACATATGTTTCCGGTGTTGTTCCAGAGCCTCCTTCATGTTGTTCATTTGATTCGATCTCTCATTGGACTGCGTTGTTCTGCTCAGCAGTCTCCACCTGCTCCATTGTCTCAGGACTTTCACGGTTGTTAGTGATAATTGGTTCAGATTCGGACACCATTTTCAAGGTTTGGAGAGTCACTAACCTCGAACACCAGTCTGGATGATTCTTGGGTGAGACTTCCGACAGGCTTTGGTGACTCCTTAGTATGTGTAGGATGTATGAGATGACTCGTCTTCGCTTGCGGATGGAATCCACTTCAACCAACTCAGTGAGTCCTCATGCTCTATCTCCCCCTGACCACTGAGATGGGACTGATAGTAATATTCTGTTTCAAGAAAGTCGCAATGGACAGTGGTAATCACACGACGTCGTAATGGGTTATAACATCGGTATCCTTTCTTATTCACCCCATAACCAACAAAGACATATTTCTCGGCACATGGGTCAAGTTTGGATCGTTCGGTTTTAGGTATATGGGGAAAAGTTGTACACCCAAAGACTCGAGGTGGTAAGGTAAGAGATGGGGGTAGTTTGGTAAATATGGACAAGGTATCTAGGGGAGTTTTTAAGTCAAGGTTGGTAAACGGTTAAGGAGATACACAGCTGTGGCTATAGATTCGGGCCAAAAAGATTTAGGGACTTTGGATTCAAGCATAAGGGCTCGGGCCGTTTCTACCAGAATACCATTTTTCCGCTCAACTACACCATTCTGTTTTGGGTGTTTTGGGCAAGTGGTTTGGTGAATCATTCCTCTATCTTGAATGAATTGTTTCATGGAGTTATTAACGTACTCCCCTCCATTATCAGATCGTAAGATCTGAAATGTTGGTTTTGAATTGAGTTTGGATCATGGTGTAAAACAATCTGAATTTGTCAAAGACTTCAGATTTCTGTTTTAAAAAATACACCCATGTCATCCGGGCATCGACAAATAATAGGAAAAAAACGAAAATTTTGACCTCCATTAGTTTCAGCTGGACCCCAAACATCTGAATGTATTAGTGAAAAAGGTTCACTGACTCTAGTGTTACTTGGTTGAATGGTTTTTTATGACTTTTGGCTAAGGCGCATGTTTCACAGTCTAGTGTACTGTTAGACGGGAAGAGTCAGGGAGTAAAAGATGTAGATACCCAGCGGAAGGATGCCCTAATCTCCTATGCCAAAGCCATGCTTCTCTACTCTTTGTTCCGTGAGCAAGCGTCGCAGTCCCTGACCGAGTCACCTCATCCACATAGTATAAGCCATGTCGTTCAGTGCCACGCCCAATTATCTTTCCAGTTCTGATGTCCTGTAAGATACAAAAATGAGGATGCATTAGGACTGTGCAATTGAGTTCCTTTGTAACATGACTTATTGATAACAATTTGTGTGTTAATGAAGGAACATATAAACAATTTGACAATCTCAGATTGGGAGATATTTCGACAGTTCCTCCTCCCTTTACTAAAGCATTTTCGCCATTTGCAGTTTTGATGTGGGTTATGTTTGGTTTCTTTGTAGAGACGAAGTCCGATTGCTCGTACGTCATCGTATCAGTGGCTCCACAATCAAAAATCCAAGGAGTGACTTGATCACCGCTTTTCTGTGTTGTTAAATAGGCTTCCCCAATTGTTGACGGATGGTCTTTCAACAACTCATAGTTCCTATGATTAACCATTTGCAAAAAAAAAGGTTTTCTTTTAATATACTGTCTATAAAGTCACCTTATCTCTTAAAAAGAGAACACACAAGAGACTAAAAGACTAACGAAGTGAAAATAAAAGACTAATGTAAAGTCTTTTTTCTTTTCTAAACCACGTGGCCTTTTAACTTTTGATAAATACCACTTTTGCTTGGATCAAAAAAAATATTGGCTTTATCTTCTCAAGAGAAATAAGAGGACACTGGTGTCTCTGTTAACAAACTAGGGCTTGAAAAAAAAAGGGAAAAAAACAAGTGACCAGCATGAAACTCGTGATTCCGGTGAGTGTCTAGCGGTGGCAGTGCTAGCAGATGGCGACCGGCGGAGGCAGATTGAACTGGCTGGCGGCAACCTGAATCGCAGCAGCGGCTTCTTCTGATCGGATTGTACTGGTGACAGAGGTGCCGGAACCAGAGAAGACGGTGACTGAACCAGAAACAGAAGTTACTGAACTGGAGAAAGAATTTGACCGGACGAATCTGAGAGCAAATTGTTGTTTTCGGTTGCAGGGTGTGAAGTCACCCGTTGTGTTTTTTATTCACATGATGATGTTGGTTGCGGCGAAGTTGATGGTGACTCTGACAATGTTGTATGTCGGAATTGTCGAAGCTGATGAGGTTTGATTTTTTTGGAGTTTGATTTTTGGTTTGTTGGGTTTTCTGTTTTGAGGTTGGATATGGGATAGATTGTAGAGATGAACAAAGTGTTTTCAAGAATCAGAAACACTGCTCTGATACCATATCATGAGGTATAGAAAATAGAGATAAAAAATGATGTTTTTGATTACTTAGCTCACCTTGATTACACATACACATGCCCCATTTATAGAGTACTAAAACAAGAATATAAGAAAAGACAATAAATGGCTGAGCTGGAGTCTTGGCTGTAAAACAGGCTGTTATGGGCTGTAAATCCTCAAAATATTCTTCATTTATTCTCTTCTTTCCGACAGTTTTGCTATAATTTGTAAGATTAATGGTTAAGTTAAGTGGTTTTTAAAGTTAGAATTCATATAACTAAAAATAAGGGAAATAAGTGGGGAAAATGGTAAAATAGGAAAATCAATATTGTTGACCCATAAATCTACTTCCCTATTAATTTTCAAACGGCTATAACTTTTTCATATGTTAATATTTTTTTATAAAAAAATACACCGATATTAACGAGCCTTTCATTCTCTTTATTCAAGCAGCCTATTGCTATAATTTTCTTAAATAAAATTTTACAGGATTTTGAATACGTATTACGAGATTACGTGATTTTGAATTCCCAGCACATTACTACGTGATTACGTGATTTTGAATACTTATTACGTGATTATGTGATTTCACTATAGTATTTTATGTGAATCGTACCAAGTGATTACGTAATAACGTTACATTAGTTGAGTATGTATTATTGAAATGTGTAATCACGTAATAAATATAATTATAATATAACAAATCAGATTTTATGTGTAATCACGTAATGGATTTCATTATAGTATTTCTATTATTGAAATGTGTAATCACGTAATAAGTATAATTTAAATAATATTAGTCATAATAAATCATACTAAATGTGTAATTACGTAATGGATTTATCAGGAGCTTTTAAGAGGCAAAGAGGTGGACCGGTTCCCAACAATATTTCGGTTAGTAGTGTATTTTTTCTGATTTTTCGTTCAAATTTTTAAAATTATATAGGTCCTCCGCCGCCAATTATTTTGCCTAAAAATGCCCTGCCCCTACCAAGTTCATTGTCGAACAAATTTATATATATTTTCGTATTGAGTTAAAAAAACATGAAGAATGGGGCTATTAATAATTTTTTATAATTGTTTTTAAACTTGAAGTGAGTTTAAATAAAGTTTGAAACTAGTTTTTATATAAATGAAACTTGATGATTCAAATTTAGTTTTCTTTATGTGTAATGGGTATTTTGAATGAATGAAGATTATTTAGTTTTATTTGAAATTATTATTGTTTAACCCGACCCGAATCGAATAGCCGACTCGAACATATAACCCGAAACATAACGATAGGAAAATTTCTTTGGGTTCCATAACTTTCCGCCCCCGCGAAACTTTTGGTAAAACTCCGCCACTGGGTTTTATATTGAATGTTTAATCACGTAATGGTTTATTAGTTTTATTTGAAATTATTATTGTTTAAACCGACCCGAATCGAATAGCCAGCTCGAACATATAGCCCGAGACATAGCGATAGGAAAATTTTTTGGGTTCCGCCCTCGCGCAACTTTTGGTAAAACTCCGCCACTAGGTTTTATATTGAATGTGTAATCACGTAATGATTTATTAATTTTATTTGAAATTATTATTTTTTAACCCGACCTGAATCGAATAGTCGACTCAAACATATAACATGAAACATAACGATAGGAAAATATTCTTGGGTCACATAACCTTCCGTGTGACAACTCGTAATTTCGAGGCTAGAACCGTTCGTTTTCGTATTTGTAAATCGAATTATATACTTTTCTTATTCGACGAATTTAATTTATACCTATTTAATTTAAGCATGTAGTCGAAACCAAATCCATATTGTGTTGAACTGACCTGAACCGTTCCAACCAAAGCTGTGTCTTGCTTGTCGATTCAACCCACTCACGAAACCCGAAACCTAGGAGGTCCAAACCATAGCGTGTATACTATATATTATCATTCCTAATTTATTATATATATACATTAGTGTAGAAAATCAAATAAGTAATTGAAACCCGATCTGCTAGTCCAAACCCGACCCGCTAGTCCCCACCATTTCGGCCCAAGCTAAAGCCCAACCCCCAAACCCTTGCGGCCCAAGCTAAAGCCCAACCCCCCTCCAAATAACCAACCCAAACCTCCAGATGCATGTAGGTTAAAAAAACAAAAACCTAATTCCTTTCACTCTTGCGCTTGCGACGGCAGACCCCCCTACGGTCGCTACACCCCTCGCCACCTCTCTCCGGTCGAACGTTTCTTCTTCTCGCACTTCATCTCATTCGGTTAGTGTTATTATTTGTTTTGGGGTTTTAAGTTCTGTTTATACATGGCTGCGTTTTTGTTGCTTAATTAATCCTTGGTGTTTGTGAGAATACTTGTATGCTAGGTTGCTTGAAATTGTGTTTTAATGTGGAATTGGTCGTATAAGGATAAGTGTTCGATTAGTAGCTAGGGTTTTTGTTGTGGGTTGAATCTTGATAATTGTGATGAAGGGGATGATGTAGAGTGTTGATATTCTGATGATATGATGATTACATGTAATGCTAATGGCTGGAGTTCATGTTTGATTGAGGTTATGATCACATATGCGTTCGTATCTTTACTAGGGTTTTGATGTTGCATGATGTTGGGGTTCAATCTTATTGGTTCTTGATGCTTTGGGTGATAAATATATCTGAGTTTGATGATAACCTGCTGTAAGTGTGTATAAAGGTCGTTGTTGTTCACTAAACATGTTAACAGAATCACTCAAACACGTGCTAGAAAGTTAAGAGCTGAAAACAGGAAGCTGGTTGATGATTACAGCCGTCTTCAGTCGGCTATAACGGGGTCGTAACTTAACGAAAATTTGATTTTCTTGAGTCTATTACGTGCTATTTCGAAATATGCTTCTAATGGCGCTGGAATCATGATTTTTGGACATCGTTTGCTATTTTAAATAAATTATTTCGTTTCAGCAATTAAAGTTGCGTTTTTCTGCAGATTTTATGCGATATGTTTTGCGTCATAACTTGCTGCGTATTTGGATTTTTCCTATGAAATTCCTACTTTAGATAGCCTTTGATGTCTAAAGAAATTTTCCGCTGTTTCAAGTCAATCGGATAAACGATGAATTTTTAAGAAATTATTTAGTGGGCAGGGGTCAGATTTCGACGAATCTGATCACTGTTCAGCGTTTGATTTTTCACGGAAAATCCTTAAGGAGTTTGGTCACCAAATTTTAACATAATAGTAGGTGCTCCGATTGACACGCCCTTTAATTTTTTAGGAATTTTCCTGTACACGAACTATTCCTGTACACGAAATATTGCAGAATTTTTATTGAAGAGTATTTTAAATCTTTCGTGACACTTGTGTGGTCGCTAAGTGATGTCGTGATAGATGCATGCATGATAATTAGTATTTTATGATAAAATGTGCTACGTGCTAGATACGTGTAGGATTCGTGTTTCCGCGTGAGCACGCACACTAACCCTTAAACGGTAATCATGCTAGGTCGTGATTGACCGGTTCCATCTCGCGTATTTCTTTACAATCCTTAATCCGAGCATTCAAATGTGAGTTCACTACTCTTTTACAGGCATGCGTCCCGAGGGGACAAACTACTATTCCTTGGAGGAATACTTTTATAAATGTTGTAGTTTAATTTCGATGTTAGTTAATAAACTCAAAATCTATCATGAAAGTCCCTACTTACTACCGAACTAGTTGCCTAGGAGGCAACGGGGTATTAGTTGATAGCGCTATTAGGCTTGACAAACCTCACACCGTGCTGGGAGCCGGGCGTGAACTAAGGATCTTAAACACATGGCCAATGTTGATAGGCATTGATGAGGGCAAACAAACATACGTCACCCGGTATCGAGTTATTAACGACATGTCTTTAAATTAAACACCAACCTGTTTTCGTTAAATAAAACTGTGAACTCGCCGGCTTAATCGCTGATACACTTTTTCTGCATGCTTGCAGGTCGTTAGATAATAGTTGCATGGGAACTTGTAGTCTGAGGAGCTTGAAGTGTCATGGGACTTGTTACTTGATTGCGATAATAAAACTTTACGCTTTATAACATTTTATTTTCGATTTCTTTGAGATACTTACATTTGCTTCCGCTGAATACATACTATGTTTGAAATGATTTAATTGGAATTCACTATTCATGTAATCAGTGTATAAGTATAATTAAAACAAGTTATATAAACGGGTTAGACGCATAGTCCAGCGGTGGACTGTGTGCAAACAATTACACACGTCTCGAGTTCGATCCTTGACACAATCTCATTCTCTGTAATAAAAATGTTCCTTTTTGAACTGAACCGGGCACTGAATGATGTTATGTATAATAAAAACCAGAATATTAACCAGGTTAGACACACAGTCCAGCGGTGGACTGTGTGCAACACTAAATCACAGGTCCCGGGTTCGAGACCTGTTGACGGCACCGGTTCGATACAATTAAAATCTTTTTAAAATAAATGAATTCTGATTAACTTAAATAGTGTATAAATATAATTAAAAACAGAAATATTTCGGGTTAGACACGTAGCTCAGTTGGTAGAGCTGCGTGCACGCGTACGGGAGGTCACGGGTTCGAGTCTCACTCAGTGCAAATATATACACCACCGAACCGGTCAACGGTCAACAGTCATGGTCAACGGTCAAAGTCAGAAAGTCAACATTTTTTTTATTATTTAATTTAAAAATCAATTAAAAATACTTAAAAATAATGTTTTTAAAGTTAGAAAATAGCCTTAAACTCACAAAAATATATCCAAAAATCCTATTAAAATTGTTAATAAAATCCACTTATTTACCGAACCTTTATGTTATTATTTAGGTTAGTTTCTCTCGTGGTTAAATCCAAATTCGTGCGCATTCATCATCAATCCAAGAAACGCAACCACTGTGAGTGAATTCTTACAAATTCCCCTTTTTATTCATGTTTTGGGGTGTATCATGTGTCGCTTAAACTAATTCGCTTATTCAAACTCGTGCTATACCATATTATGATCTAAACCTAGGATGTAAATATTGATTGTTGTGATGTATGACATATTGTCAAATTGTATGCAAATTATTTGTTAGGCCCATCAGTTCCTCGTGGGAGACGAGTTGAACAACGCGTGCCTTAAAACTCATTCATTAGGCCTATCAGTTCGTAGAACAACGCGCGCCTCAAAACTCATTCATTAGGCCTATCAGTTCCTCGTGGGAGACGAGTGAACAACGCGTGCCTCAAAACAATCAATTGTTGTATGTGTGTGCAATATTTAATATTATGTGTTTTGTGAATAAATTTACATCTACATTTACTCATATGTGGTTATGCACTTTATTTTATAATCAATTCAATAAACACGTTTAAATGTTTTCATAGGATTCACTCGCCAACTTTTTGTTGACCCAAAAACCATTTTTACACATGATACAGGTGGACAGGATGAAGCAAGGAACACATAGGAAAAGTGCCTTAGAAGAAAAATAATGAAGTCTAGAAAGATGTATAGAACATGTTGTACTAGTATGATTTGATTGTATGATCTTCTTTAAAATTGTAATAATAAATATGAAACATTGTAATAAATGTCATGAGCTTTGATGAAAACCCAATCATGGCCCGATCACCTTTTCCGCTGCGGGTCGGGGTGTGACAGATTGGTATCAGAGCTTTTGACTATAGGGATATAGGATAGGTTATTAGACCCTTAGAGCCTATACTATAGTTGATTAGATTTTATTTGTTTATGCTGTTACATGCAAACTCATGATATTTATTTATTTCATATTTATCACATACACAAATGCATGCAAACACTTCCAATATTACATTTTGTGATACATAATGAATTATACTTACAGTCAAACATACATACTTACATACATATTCATCATACATATTTCAATGTTCATATATTCAAATCATCTTCATACTTTCGTTATTCAAAGATTTTGTCGCATTTTTCATTTTTCAAATCTCATCAAAGTGAGTTCTGCGACGGGCATGTAGTAACTGTAAGGGTACAAGTACCGGTAGTCGGAACGTCCTGTCTAGGTTGGCATTCGTATAAATCCAATATACCGGACCAGTTTGCCTACCTGGGGACTAACGATGAGAGTACGAAGGACCTATTAGGCCAAAGCATGCCACACCAAACGTCGTTCGAACTAACCCCACTTTGAGGTGTCATCGTGTCCACACCTGGACACATTCCGAATATCATACGTTATATACATATTTCTCGATTTTCTCCGGGTTTTAGTGTACGTAACCAGGCTAACACATGCGAACCATATGAAAAACCCGGTAATCATGGGGGCCCACATGATTACGAAGGTGAAGTATGGCGGCATGCAAGGCCCAATTACGAGCAAAGCCCAAGACATCCTATGGATGTAGTAGATTTATTATTCTATATTTATTTTATGAATGTTCATTCCTAAATACGACACATGACCCCTAAAACGTTCAACTCATACTCTTGATATGTATTCCCTGAAGATGTCTTCTAGTCTCGCTCGTAGGAAGATGAGTTCAGGAAAAGCCCGCGAGCGCATGGCTGCCCAAATCGCTCAACAAATGGCTGCCGTAATACCCAACATTGTAGTTCAAGTCCAACAAGCCCTTACCGCTAATCCCGTCAATCAAGAAAATCAAAACATTGTCAACCCTCCCCCAAAAACCACTAAATGCACCTACAAGCATTTCAAATCCTGCGATCCCCCAAAATACGAAGGGACGGAGGGTGTCACCGCTCTCCTCCATTGGTTGGAGGAAATGGAAAACACTTTTCTAAATTGCGATTGCCCCGATGATCGCAAAGTGCGATATGCTACTGGTCGTTTACTTGGAATAGCATTTACATGGTGGAATACAGAGAAGGCCAAACGAGGTATTGAAGATGCTATGACTTTGACTTGGGAAGAGTTGAAGGAAATCATGACAAGACGGTTTTGCCCAAGAAGCGAAATCAAGAAATTGGAGGATGAGTTCTATTCTTTGAAACAAAAGGAAGGCGACCACACCACATACAACAAGAGATTCCTCGAGTTAAATCAAATGGTTCCCAACTTGTTCACTCCTCTTTACCGTTTGATCGAGCACTACATTCGAGGTCTTCCTTCAAAAATTCAAGACTCTGTAATAAGTACCACACCTGCAACTTTGGAAGCAGCAATGGAGTTAGCTACAGAGCTCACCGAGAACCGCATACGGAATAAAGACTTTAAGGAGGAGAAGAAGAAGGATAAAGCATCAACTGAAACCTCAAACTCCACCCAAACCGAATCCCCTTCTCAACCCATTTCTAAGAGAAAACGAGATGGGCAACTTTTCGCTGTCACCCAACGCAATCAACCAGCCTCACAAGCCGTACCCCTCCAAGCTATCCCAATCACTCAAGTAGCACCCAACTCAACTTACCCAAATAAGAAACCTTACCTTGGACCTCACCCTCAATGTAACACCTGTTTTTTATCACCATCCATCTACCTTACCTTGTCAACTATGTGCGAATTGTGGACGCTATGGTCATTTGAGCAAGGTTTGTCGCACCCCTCAAAACCAAACCACACCCCCTACTCAAAACATGATCCAAACATATCAACAACCCCAATACCCCATGTTCCCATATGTTCGAGCTTGTTTTAATTGTGGCGACCCTACCCACTTTAGAAACACGTGCCCTCGATTGGTTAACATCATAAACGCCCAAGCTCAAGCAAACCCAGTTAACCAAGCAAATCAAGAAAACCTAACCACTAGGCCACCAGCAAGAGGAAGAGTTTTCAACATCAACTCCAATCCTATTGAAGATAATGACGGCCCAAATGAACAACCCAACTAGTCTCCTTCACCAAAAATCAAGATTCAACTCCAACCGCTTAGTTTTTATGTTTTTCTTTATGTTATCTCAATTTTCACGTATCTCAATTATAAATTGGAAATTTATCCAAGAATTTTAATGGGAATTACTATTTCAGTTTGTTTTATACTCATTGATTTAACATTCATATCATCATACTTCACGACATATCTCAATCTCATCATTTAAAGAAGTTGGGTTGTGTCTCACTTCTACATAGACTAACCTCTCCACCATAACAAACGAGAGAGGTACTGTCATCATTCAAACATGTATACTATCAGAATTAAGACTCAAGCTTTGGTTGATTGTGTTTGTTTATGTTTTAGAGTCACATAGAACTAATCATAACTTACGGATAAAGCCAATGAAAATTTGACAAGAATATGGTGGATACGCCGCTGGTACTTCCTATATATAAGTATTCTTGCCAAAGGATCAGAGTCATTGTCAGGCGGTTATGAGAAGTTCCATGTAGGATTTAGTAATGTCTTGGTTGAAGTTTGTTTTATACTCACTGATTTAGCATTCATATCATCATTCGTCTCAACGTATTTCAATCTCATCATTCAAAGAAGTTGGGTTGTGTCTCACTTCTACATAGACTAACCTCTCCACCATAACCAACGAGAGAGGTACTGTCATCATTCAAACATGTATACTATCAGAATTAAGACTCAAGCTTTGGTTGATTGTGTTTGTTTATGTTTTAGAGTCACATAGAACTAATCATAACTTACGGATAAAGCCAATGAAAATTTGACAAGAATATGGTGGATACGCCGCTGGTACTTCCTATATATAAGTATTCTTGCCAAAGGATCAGAGGCAATGTCAGGCGGTTATGAGAAGTTCCATGTAGGATTTAGTAATGTCTTGGTTGAAGTTTGTTTTATACTCACTGATTTAGCATTCATATCATCATTCGTCTCAACGTATTTCAATCTCATCATTCAAAGAAGTTGGGTTGTGTCTCACTTCTACATAGACTAACCTCTTCATTATAACAAACGAGAGAGGTGCTGTCATCATTCAAATATGTATACTTTCAGAATTGAGACTCAAGTTTTGGTTGTTGTGTTTAGAGTCACATAGAACTAATCATAATTTACTGATAAAGCCAATGAAATTTGACAAGAATATGGTGGATACGCCGCTGGTACTTCCTATATATAAGTATTCTTGTCAAAGGATCAGAGGCATTGTCAGGCGATTATGAGAAGTTCCGTGTAGGTTTTAGTAGTAGAAGTTTTGTTTTAGGATATAACCTTATCTTTCCAAACGTATCAAAACTCTTATGCATAAAATCATACTTAGTCAATCAACTCTGTTTCTAAATATTCTTTATCGTAGGTAACAAAAAGCGATTCCTGTAGCAGGGTACTCAACCCTTATAAGGAACGTTACCGCCTCAAACAAAATTTAAACTCTTACTCCCTTCTAAGTATGTAATTGTCAAATTAAAACACCATCCTCTTAAAACAAACATGCCACTACTTAAATTTCAGAACGAAATTTCTAAAAGTAGGGGATACTATAACATCCGTCTAAAACCGGGTTAACCAAACCCGTTTCGTTTATTAACCGAACATCCAGTTAAAATTTTCGTTGCGTATTTAATACTCAAATTAATTTTATACGATACATAATTAATAAATATATTAGAATTTAAAATTTATAATTGAAAATTTATTAAAAATAATGAAATAAAAATAAATTGCTGATGCCGGGTTTCGAACCCGGGTCAGCCGGATGAAACCCCAACACTTAACACACACACATTCCACAACTCCGCCACTTGTGTTACTTGTTGATTTATTGAAACAATTAATACATATAATAAAACTGGAAGTCGAATTCAGTCACTCAGCGCGCCCAAATCCGCAGTCGCCGGAAAATATGCGATTTTGCGACCGTTTTCCTTTGACTCCGGAATCAGGCAAGTGTAACTGACGATAAACGTCGGTTATAACCGAAAACTCAATCAATTTCACTCTTGAACCGAAAATTTCATAATCGGAAACTTGAAATCACATATACTTAAAAAATACCTTCAGTCAGGAAAACCCAACTCATTTATTCACTCGAATCAACTCTCAACACACACGTAAACCTCTCTACAAGTCCCTATTCAGCAAAAACAACTCGCCGGAATTCTCTGCAAGTCGCCGGAAAACCGAACCCCTTCATCTCTGTTGCCTTACTTTATAAACAGAACATCTAGAGCTCATACCGAAGTCACTCCCACTCGCCTCAAACTTTCTGAAGATCCTCTGCCGCAAGATACACGTCGCCGGAATCACCTGCGGTAATCGGAATCTCGCCGGAGAAACAGGGGATCTCTGTTCGGTATATCTTACACCTACTCTCTCTCATTTTTATTAATCTCATATGTAGTTAATTACAATTCACTAAAGAAGTTGATGACTGTGTCGAAACAGTCGGGATTGGTTTCTGGGTAAAGTTTAACGAAGAAGATGAAGCTTCGGTTGTATATATATTTAATATAAAATCGAGTTATATCTCGAGTTAGACACACAGTCCAGCGGTGGACTGTGTGCGATTTTCAAGCATACGTCCCGGGTTCGAGTTCTGTTGTGTTCCGATTCACTGAAATAAAATGCCTTTTTATAAAAGCCAAATCCTGAAACATGTAATCAGTGTATAAGTATAATTAAAACAAGTTATATAAACGGGTTAGACGCATAGTCCAGCGGTGGACTGTGTGCAAACAATTACACACGTCTCGAGTTCGATCCTTGACACAATCTCATTCTCTGTAATAAAAATGTTCCTTTTTGAACTGAACCGGGCACTGAATGATGTTAAGTATAATAAAAACCAGAATATTAACCAGGTTAGACACACAGTCCAGCGGTGGACTGTGTGCAACACTAAATCACAGGTCCCGGGTTCGAGACATGTTGACGGCACCGGTTCGATACAATTAAAATCTTTTTAAAATAAATGAATTCTGATTAACTTAAATAGTGTATAAATATAATTAAAAACAGAAATATTTCGGGTTAGACACGTAGCTGAGTTGGTAGAGCTGCGTGCACGCGTACGGGAGGTCACGGGTTCGAGTCCCACTCAGTGCAAATATATACACGACCGAACCGGTCAACGGTCAACAGTCATGGTCAACGGTCAAAGTCAAAAAGTCAACATTTTTTTATTATTTAATTTAAAAATCAATTAAAAATACTTAAAAATAATGTTTTTAAAGTTAGAAAATAGCCTTAAACTCACAAAAATATATCCAAAAATCCTATTAAAATTGTTAATAAAATCCACTTATTTACCGAACCTTTATGTTATTATTTAGGTTGGTTTCTCTCGTGGTTAAATCTAAATTCGTGCGCATTCATCATCAATCCAAGAAACGCAACCACTGTGAGTGAATTCTTACAAATTCCCCTTTTTATTCATGTTTTGGGGTGTATCATGTGTCGCTTAAACTAATTCGCTTATTCAAACTCGTGCTATACCATATTATGATCTAAACCTAGGATGTAAATATTGTTTGTTGTGATGTATTACATATTGTCAAATTGTATGCAAATTATTTGTTAGGCCCATCAGTTCCTCGTGGGAGACGAGTGAACAACGCGTGCCTCAAAACAATCAATTGTTGTATGTGTGTGCAATATTTAATATTATGTGTTTCGTGAATAAATTTACATCTACATTTACTCATATGTGGTTATACACTTTATTCTATAATCAATTCAATAAACACGTTTAAATGTTTTCATAGGATTCACTCGCCAACTTTTTGTTGACCCAAAAACCATTTTTACACATGATACAGGTGGACAGGATGAAGCAAGGAACACATAGGAAAAGTGCCTTAGAAGAAAAATAATGAAGTCTAGAAAGATGTATAGAACATGTTGTACTAGTATGATTTGATTGTATGATTTTCTTTAAAATTGTAATAGTAAATATGAAACATTGTAATAAATGTCATGAGTTTTGATGAAAACCCAATCATGCCCCGATCACCTTTTCCGCTGCAGATCGAGGTGTGACAGGTAGGTTGTTCATGTGAGAAAAATCTTAATCTAATACGAATATTTATTTTAAAAGTAATACCAACCCTAATCTAATAGGAAAACAAATAAAACAAATCGATACACATAAATGGAACAAATCTTCTTGGAAAATCTTAATATAACCCTAACAGATTCACCATGGATTTTCCGGTAAATTATATATCTATAAAGTTTTCTTTGTATATGATTTTTGTTACTTATCTATAAATTATATAAATAAGTTTTTAAATAATCATCATACTTAAAAATGTATTTCAGAGAGCATTGATGGGGAAGGTTATATTGTAGAGATTAACATGCTTTAACATTTTTGCGTTGGAGTCTCATCTTATTTTTAATCGAATTTTAACTAGGGTCGTTCCTACTGCGATCGGTGGGATGGCGGGCACCCATCTCAAGAAAAGAATTTGTAGTGTATTATTTAGGTAAATATCTCGATTGTATCCCTTAAGGACCTTAAGGATATTGTAAAACTCTCTAATCGCATTCTCAGAAATAAATCTTGGATCCATCGTTATATTTTTGACACTTTTAGAAATTTAAAAAAAGAGGCGAAATGTTTGACTACAACATTTCATCACACCTGTCTTCCATTTCCTCATGTTACTAAATCAAGATACCTGCCGGCTGCTAAAATGAAGATCAACTCTAAGTTTACTATAAATAGATGCTCAGACGTACATTCACCATAAATAGAGGCTGAGTCATATACGCTAAACGAATACAATGTATCTATAAATACAAGCTCGTACATTCACCATCTTCACATCATCACCAACGAAGGCAACTTACTTATTTTGAACTAATAAAATGAAGATTAACTCGTTTTTGGCTTTTGCACTTCTCCTTCTTCTCGTTTCTATTCATGTAGAAGCGCAAGCAGCTAAGGAGGTTGGCTGTCGTAATTGTGCACCAAAACGTGGCAAGCCTACCATTCAATGTCATACATGCAAGTGCCCGCGTAGTCCTAGTACATGTATATGCTGCTCCGGACAACCAGCAGTAGAAGTCACAGCAACACAAGCGCATCCGTAGAAACTCTGGAGTTATATGCAAGAATAAATCCATATATTTAAGTAGCCAATGAATAAACCGGTAAAAGGCATGGCATAGTAATACAAGTACGAAAAAAATAATGAAAAAAGACTCTTTTCCGTCTTTGCTTTGTGTTCTATTTTGCACCATCTAATTTTTGTATTTTTATTATGTCTGTGTGAGAGTATTTGATGCAAACTCGAATGAGTATAAAAGGGGGTTTTCTTACCTAGATTAAATAAACAAATAGGAACTGAAAAGGGTCTCACAAGAAATAACAGAACCATAAACACTGTAAACACACATGTGAGGGCTCATACTGAGAGAATACTGTATTTTTTATGAGGTGAATCAGCGATTACAGTCTCACATAGGTCTGAAGTCATAGGCACATGAACATTAATCGTATGGAGTCACCATATGTCTACAGTAACAAAAATAATTCGTAAGACTGTTAGCAACAGCATACGAATCTCGCGAACAAAAACTAAAACTAACATTAAACTAGTTAAACCTGTTATAACATCAGCCCTTAATTACCACATTGAACCCAATATTGGTTACTTTAACTACTACCATTTAGTTTTAGTTTTTAGTTTCTTATCATCGTACCTATATTGGTTACTTTGATTACTACCATTTAGTTTTAGTTTTAGTTTTAGTCCGCTGCCAAAAAAGAAAACAAAGCCACAGGTTGCCGTTTGGTCACCACCACAAGCAACCACACACAGAAATCATTCCACATGTACGCTTCTATTCTGATGCAATGGTCCATGACCAACGCTGCAAAAAACCGATCCTACTATTTGGAATCTCAGACTCATTGATCTCCGATCTAGAACATTCGACAAATTGAGATACGTAATCGAATTATCTTATGTTTTTTATATTATTATAGGAAAATAGATACACCACCACAGATGTACACTGTTAGCCATTCTTATATGCGAAACTTAGAAAATTGTCACACGCACACACCACTTATGTACTGGTCATTATGCTCCTTTTAAACTATCTACTAACAGTCTACTACTCTAAAAAACCGTAATAAAAAATCACCCAAAACTCCACCCGATACACAAGTTTCTTTGGAACAATGTGATGCAGCCCATGTTAGCGATGCATTCCAAGTTAATGAAAAGCCCATGGGCAGGCCCAATAAGAAGCCCACAAGGCTACTGGATTAATTTGGTTGCCAAGAAAAGAAGCTACTGGAATATTTGTAGCATAGGATTCGTCATCTTACTTTTAGGACATGTTTTAAAGTGTTTGCGTTAGAGTGGAAGGGGCAACTTCGGTGACCTTTTGGTGATTACCATTCACCTCGTGGTAAGGTGCCGTCACCCCTCCTTTGACGATCGGTAACTCAAATGAAGGCGATGGGTATTCACCGAATAAGAAGAGATAGAGGGGAGAGAGAGAGGGTTAATGGTGGGTCCCATCCTTTTTCAACCAATCACAAATTTTTTATTTATTATTATTTTTTTAAATGTTTACAACTCTTCATGTGTTTGAGCACCCCTAGTGTTTGAGTGCAAATTGAGTAGTGAATTGGAAACTTGATATGACATGATTTTATTGGCTAAAAAAAAAGTTTACCACTCTCCATTTAGAGAGTGCCCCTTCCACCCTTATATCTCTATAGATAACGTGAAACCCAACTGCTCCAAGAAAGAATCTTTACCGATCTTGTAAACTTTTAATTCTGGCCGTTTAAACTCTGAAAAAAATTGTAAATTTAGCAATTTTTGGCAGTTTAGCACCTCTCTCCTAAATTCCTAAATTTCTGCCAATATTTCAGCCTTTTAACAAAACTTTCACAACGAGCAGTTTTACCTACAGTTTTTTAAAATAATAAACAACCACTTCCAATAAATGTGGATTTTATGGGTTTAACCAACCCAATTCCTAAAAAAAATGGGTAGTGGAACCTACAGTTTATTTTTCATATATATAACGAGGAGACTTACTGAATCATTTAGAATTTTTTTCTAAAAACAACAAGCATGAACCAGTCACCACCAAAGTCTTCAGAATGAAGAACAGCCTGCTGGAAACTGTGGCATGCAAATGAGGCGGGTTAACATAGTTATTTAAGTTGGCCTTTGTTTTTTCTTTTTTTTTTGTAAATACTAAATTTATGTAAACTGCAGAAGCTTCAAAATGGTGCTGAAATAATAACAGAGACCCGTTCAGATCAGACAAGGTACTTTGTAATGCATTTAACACATACCTTACTTCTAATTCATATTTCTTTGTGTAGTCACCAATTGTAGTCGAAAACGCACAAAATGATGGAACGTCTGACCTGCAAGTCAAGGTTAAATCTATTATTTTACATTAGTTATTTGTAGTTTATTGTTAACATATGTTATTTTTGCAATGTACAGTTTCCTGAAGAGACTGTTCACATAGTTGTTCCTTACCAACACAACTCCCAAATGATATACTTAATACTTCAGTTTGTTTTAAATAAATTATCTATTCGTAATTTATAAGTAAAAAAAATTAGGCAAGTTTACAAATCGGTTACATTCAAGGTGGATCCAACAATGAAGACCATAGTAAGTTAAGCTTCTACCAAAACACATCTATGTATTCGCGTTGAATCTTACGACCTGCACATAAAATCAATGCAATGCCTTATGCGTGTGAATGAAATAACTAATGATTCCAGTTAACCATACAGGAAGCCATAGTTGAAGCTATCGGAATCTTAGTACATAGATAGGTGCTATTATATAATATCATTCTAAATCACAAAAGGGTTCTATGTTTAACATTTATTACATGTACGTACATATTTATCCAGCCGACAAGCACACATCATCTCACAACTAATCCACATCTGGAAACCACATGATGCATGATGTTCATGCAACACAGCTAGCTTACTAAGTAGATCTCCTTCTAGCAAGTCAAGTGCTTATTGGGAACCTTCCACAATGGTAGTTTGTGGTGGTTCATCGTTACATCGATGCTTTCTTGGAAACTTTTTCTTATTTCTACCACTTGTGTTTCAACTATATCGATGACATATCCTACTATTCGGTCAAGCGAACTCTTACTACCACGAATGTATCTCTTTAAAGCGGTGGGCTGGCTCTCAACTCTGTTGATGGTATGCTGGCCAAAGTTGAGACCCTGATTAGTCCACGCAAAGACGAACATTTCTTTATAATCTTTCCACTAGTTATCATGCATATAATTAAAAACTCCTGAGAAATAAAATAATAAATTAAATGTACATATGGGTAATATAAAGGAATGTATGAATTATATGTTGTAAAAACACTTACTTTCATGGTTGCAAGCCACAAGTCGCTAATACAAATTGTTGAAGTTGTAGTAGTATATGGGTTCTATAGGAGATTCACACAATACCCCTCAAAATTTAACATATTTCTCCTAGTCTTCATTTGTAAAGGATTTCTTGTAGTATCTACAAATATTTTGTTGTATGTGAAACCTACAGAGATATGTAGAAGCATTCTTGAACACTTTAGCATACTTTATTAGGGCCGACTTTTTTTTACCAAAATAAACGTCAGGCACGACCTCATCCTCCTCGTTAGAATATGAACACTAGACTCCTACAACAACTATGATAAATATTTAATAATCTCATAACAAGGAAGTCAACTTAATAAATGTTACCAGACTAGTTTTAAGCACCCATGACTCGTTGGAATATTCAAAGAAATATTTATCATCCCAAAACAAGAACAATGAGATTTGTAATGTGTAATATTTTCGTCTAACAATTGATTAAACAACAAATGAAGAATGCAAAAAAATGAGTTGATTGAAGATGGCTTATGAAGAATCATCTGCATGTCACTGTTTGTAAAGTTCAATTTTAAATGTATGCGCCTCGTATAAACTATACGCGACGTATACCTTTATTTAAGTACCTGATAACATCGTATCATTATCAAATCAGTCTTACATACATTGCGTAAAGCCCTGTACGAAGTGTATATCAGCCTCGTATAGGCCCCTCATAAAGGCCCTATATGTGGCATATATATGACTGGTTTGACACTAACTGAGGTTTGACCTCTTTGTCTAGTGTAGGAATCAACATAAACCTTATACGCATCGTATAGTATAGGTGGGTGTACAAATAGTTTGAAGGGTGTGTGAATATGTAAACACATTACAAATACAATATTCTTACACAAACAACGTAAAATTTCAACTGGATTACGAAGAAAAACAATTATAAAGAAAGACACTTCAATATTTTCCAATATATCAATAGGATGGTTATTGGTATACACATACACCATTCTGAAACAAGCGTCACCAATTTATAATTTTTGATAAGTGATATGCGTTTGTAAACATATCACACATAGCAAACAATTAAAAGGTATAAACTCAAAAACAGTATTGACAAACTCCCATATTTCACCACCACAAATTACAAGATTAACTGCCATTTTTTTGGAAGAAATAATCTGTTTAGAAAGAAATAGCGGAAGGAGTAAGTTCTTTTAAAATCAAGTGTCGTAAAAATATTGCTAAACTCATTACTTGGTAGTCATGTGTTTGGCAAGGAAGAATCTATTGTAACGTCAAGTCGAGGATCGATATATTAGTTATTTTTATTTTACAAATAATGCTTTATTGTTAATGATATTTTTTTTATAAATATGAATACTGTTATTAACTATTTTATTTTATAAATAACGTTTCATATATTAATATGCTATGAAACATATAATTTTTTTTTTGATTTTATATATAACATTTTATTTATTATCTCTAAATATGAATACTTTAATAAATTCTTTATTTTTAAAATAATAATTTTGTTTTAACTTAATCCGAATTCTTCTATATCTAGACTAACAAACTAACAATGCACAGCTATAATTTTCATAGTTCGGGAAGATAATTACGAACGTAAAAAATACAAAAACAACAGTCGAAAGGTTTGACTTAAACACTTAAAAGGTTTGACTCAAACACTTGATCACACCTGTCACTACATCAAGACACCTGCCACAGCCTCAATCGAGACACCGAGTTACCGTATGCATGCTCATCAATTGAAAGCCTAAATTCAAATATAAAATTACTATTAAGATTTAAGTGTCAGTGACAGTTTAACAATCCCATGCATGCACAAATGTTCACACAACTCCGAGTTCACTATATATACAAGCCCAAACATTCACCATCTTCACACCATAACCAACACAACTTACTTCTTTTGAAGCTGAGAAAATGAAGATCAACTCGTGTTTTGCCTTTGCGTTTCTTCTTCTTCTCGTCTCCTACGCTTTGGCCCGTAGAGACATCGGAGCATGAGACCATGAGTCAAAGTTAGTATTCTTATACGTACTCAATTTGTCCTAAAATAAGTGGTCATTTCTAAAGGTGTTTAAAACATGTTTTTATTTCTTTCATGCAGAAGCAAAAGCAGTTAGGGATAAGGTAGAACCAGCAGATCATGGTGGAGGAAGCTGGAATGGTGGAGGCTGCCATGGCCGTGGTTGTGGTGGTGGTGGTGGTGGCTATAATTGTTATCATGGATGCCGTAACCATGGATATCACGGTTGTAATGAATGTTGCCACTCTGCAGAAGAAGCGAAAGCCTTCGCTGAGAAACAAGCGCACCCATAGAGATCCTAAGTGATATGTAGTGCGAGAACGAATCCATGTATTTTAGTAGACTACAAATAAAACAATACATGGTTATGTAATACAAGTACTATGAATAAAAATGAACCGGAAAAGCTATCTTTTTCCGCCTTTGTGTTATATTTTGTTCTATCCAGTTGTATAATTCTGTGTGTCTCGTCTGAAGAATATTAGATGTATGGTAATGAAATTAAAGTAGGGTTTTGATTTCTACTTATTTGTGAACAAGACATGACTATTCAAGAAAGTGATCGACAGGGGCAGACCTACCTTATTGGTAGGGGTAGCCTCCGCTACCTTTGACGCTCCGACGGTAGTGTAAATTTTGGAAAAATTTAAAATTTTTTCGATTTCGTTACCCCTTTCTTTTAAAACGTTACCCCTATGAAAGTTTTCTAGATCCGCCACTGGTGATCGGTAAAAAATGTACTTTTGAGATCCGCAAAAGAATTAAGATTTGGAAAAGTATAAATAAAGTTGTTTTACCAATATAAATTAACAAATTAGCCAAATAAATTTAGCAAACTATCCAGATCACATATCCAAAAAGCAAGTCTTGTGTCAAGCTTAGCTGAAATATATTAAAAAATTTATAAAGTAAAAATAATAAAAGTTGAAAAAATATGTTCCCATTGAAAACTTGAATAGTTTATTAGCTAGTGCATAAATAGAATTATATATATATATATATATATATATATATATATATATGTGAGAGTTTAATTAAAAATACATAGTCATTGAGAAAACTTAAAAACTTCTCCTTACTAAAGGGAATGAGACTTTTAATGAAAACAAAGCAAAATTAGAAATATATATATATATATAAAGGTTCATGTGAGGAAATTTAAAAGTGTGAGAAGGATAAGAAAGATTATAGAGGTGACAGGTGTCCCTTTTTATTTTGGTAGTTTAAGGGTATAAGTGTAATTTAACTAATAAAATCTAATTATGAAATAAATATATGCAACCAATTTTTGGCAGTATTGTAGGACTTTCGAATTTGAAATAACACCCTAACTCATAAAAACACCACAGCATGTATATTGAAGGTATAAGTGTAATTTAACTAATAAAATCTAATTATGGAATGAATATATGCAACCAATTTTTGGCAGTTATTGTAGGAATTTCTAATTTGAAATAACACCCTAACTTATAAAAACACCACAGCATGTATATTGAAGACATACATCTTATAAATAACAAAAATATAAAAAAATAACACCATAACTCATAAAAACACCACAGCAGTTATATTGATTTCACACATCTTATAAAAAACACCCTAACATTGAATATAACAGAAATAACACCTTAATATAACACCAGTCAACACTTTAATCAGAATCAAAACAGAAATAGCACCCTAAATATATAAAAACAGAAATAACTCTACATAAGTATATCAATATGGTACTCATATTAAAGATAAAAAAACACTCGTTATTATTGTGTAATTTTTTTTAAAAGAGTTACGTATAAAAAGTTATTGATGTTTAAAAAAAAAGGGGTGGAACTTTACATGTGTATTAATGTTAGTTTCTTAATTTAAAAATATTAAATTTACCTTTATACCCTTAATCTAGAAAATTAATTAGTTTAATAGTCAACATTTTTTATAGAATTGTCACTATGATCTCAACCATTAGATTAAATATTAATTTTCTTTCTTATCATTCTTACACTTTTAGATTTTCTCACAATTAACTCACCATATATATATATATATATATATATATATATATATATATATATATATATATAAGTTTTCAAACATTCCTATAATCTTCAAATGTTATTTTTTTTAAATTACATTATAAATCACAAATTTTCTTATCTTTCATTCAAGTATATTTTCTTGATACAATCAAATTTTCATAGGTTTAAGGTTTAGGTTTTTGAGGCTGAGGTGGAGGGGGTGTTAGGTTTTAGGAGGTGGGTGGGGTTTTATTGTTGTATACGTGTAATACAAATTTATTTAAAAATGTAATTTAAAAATGCTAGATTTACAAAAAAAATGTAAAAGAAATTATTTGGTATGTTTTTTAAGCTTTTTTTAGAAGTTTTCGAACTCTCACGATAAAAAAAGTTTTCTCTTAAACCCTCCCTTATTGTAAGACCTTATCTTACTTTATTTAATTTCTATTAAAATTTCGCATTTTAAATGTGTAAATGCAAACACACGTCCATACATATTTTTTTTTAAAAGACTTCATAAACATTAAACATTTTAACATATCTTCATTATTTAGTTTCGTAACAACAAAAATCAAGTGCGGAAGCTTGAGCTTTGATCGTGTCTTGTTCTTCGTAGAGCTTGGTCCTCATCCACTGCTCCCAATCATTGCCTATATTTCATAATATATGAAATATGTTAGTTATATATAGATTATAACGTAACCGAATAAACCCGAAGGTCCAAAACATCAAAAATAACATTTTTTTTTCAAAATTACCCGCCGTAAGCTACGGATCCGGACCGTAGCTTACGGTCTGTGGTTTCTGTCTTGATTAGCAGCTGCCTACCGTAAGCTACGGTAGGCCACCGTAGCTTACGGTGGGCTGCTGCAGCCTTTTTCAAGTTTGTCGTTTTTGTTACGAAAACTTCCGTAACTTATTCAGTTTTCATCCGTTTCACTCGAAACTTGTTTCTAAATGTCCGTAAAACATTTCCCTACATATTTAACTAGAAATCCTTAACCCGGATTCATAACTTTTATGAATTATGCCACCATTACCCGGTTATGCGCATAGTCATTTTGGCTCGTTAAGGGATTTAAGCACTTAAGCTTAAATCTCGCTCTTTCTTTCCTTATCTCCTATTTCCACCCTAAGACTTCTATATATCTTCCACCACAACTATATTTATGGTGGATTTATTATCGTAAAATCATTTAATCCGAATTCTACCCTTCGGTGTGACAATTTACGAAAAAAACTCGTTAAGAGGCATAAACAAAAATGGCTTATGCCTTTTGCTTCTACACTACCGAAAGGGAATACTTACTGATAAAACTCATTTTTAGACTACCCTAAAGGGTCGTTTGCTCGATTTATCACTCGAGGGTGTTTTGGTCAACTTTAATCCTTTTTACAGTGAAGAACTTTTAAAGGCATACTTTGACCAAGTGAGCCCATTTAATCCAGATTATATTTAAAATCATTATGTTCCCAAGAACATAATATCTACAATTTAAATTATTAGTTATATCATACTTTAAGTGATCCAATGTTCACCCGGTTACTTGTTTAACTCTCTTAAGACCTTAAGTCCTCATCAAAAGTTTGACCCATTACACATGCTTGGCTCGAGTCATAGCATTAACTCGTTTTACTATCTTGCACTGTTAATTGCCAATTAATAGCATTACAAGCCATACGCTATTCTCCCTGTGAGCACAAAACTCGACAAGCAACCCTTAGTCATTACTATCAGATGGTTATAACATCACCTTTTTAACTCGTTTGGTCTAAATGATCATTTTATTATTATGAGATGGTATTTATTTGTCATCCCATCCTCGTAGCCCGCTTCAGTTTACACCATACTATCAAATTACTTAAAAACCATTTCTTAATTCTTTTGATTCATCATGGCTTACGTCATAGAGTATCTTTTTCAAAACTATTATTTACCAGTCGACTCGTAACCAAAATTACCATTTTACCCTTGTTATCCATTATGGATTATACCATAAGGTAACTTTTCAAAATTCCTTGTTTACTCGTCATCACATGATCGAATTACCGCTTCACCCCATTTTACCATCAAATATGGTTTCTTACCATTTTACTTGTTCCGACCCGTATCATTTCACGTCAGAACATCTTATTTCAATTACTAATTTACCTTGTTCATAATCATTACAACAAGTAGGTGTTCTACAAGAAGGGTGTAAGCTTTACTTACCTTGAAATCCGATTATGCTTTTCCCGCGTACTTGATCTGTTTGACCCGCTTCTTCCCAAGCCTCCACCTAGCTTGTCAAGCGTCAAACTATCATTTATCATTTGCAGGTCGTTAGATTAGTCATCATTTATCACAACTATTTCACCTTACGGATTTTATATCAAAATTATCATTCGATCTTATTATAGGTCAGTTTGACTTTTAAAAGTCAACTGTCTATTAACATATGAAATGACATTTAAGTTCAACAAACTTACTTAGGCATTCATCAATTACCCGGTAGGCATTATTTCTAGGCCAGCGTTTTAACTATATTTCTCTACTAAGTTCATACAATTGTTACATCAATTTAACATAATTTCAATCATTGTATGCTAATCTATCAATCTCATACAAGAACTTGGGATTGTTTCATCACTATAAAACAACCCTTTGCATCATATATATGGAATTTACCCAAACATCAAACTTAACCAAATACATTAAACATACATAAACAAGTGATGATTTAAACATCATTTAACATGAATATATCATCAATTTCCTCGTATCATACAAAAATCCATTTCATGGCAAGTATCAACATGTACTCAAACACTCAAATTGTTCAAGTATCTTCCTATTACTACCATGTATGATGATTCTAAACCCAAGTTTATCATCAACTTCATCATATTATAAAAACCCACTTCATAATTTACTTGTGAATCACTTACAAGTAATTCTACCTTAGATATTTCACAATTTCACTATATCAAATGAAATTAAGCATACATATACCCTCAATTTCATCTTTGGATCATAATCCAATTATCTAATTGCAAGTATTCTACTTGTCTCAAGTTATGATTTTCACCAATCTAAGTTTTGAGACATACCTTATGATCCCCTAGTTTAGGTGATCGTTTATATGTGTTCATGCATTGATTTGAGGTTAGAATTGATCTTCAATTTGTTGATTCTTGGGTGAACAAAGGTTTGGCTCCCCCTATTCTCCCCTGGCGATCCCACGCACAAACACACTCTTAGTGTGTGTTGTGTGTTTTGTGTTTATTTATATATCCAAGTTTCACCCTTTTTCCCTTTTGGTCCCTCATGTTCAAGGTTAACTTTTACCGCTAACGGTTATTTACCCGCTTTTTAATATTAACGTGGTTTGATTACCAAACCTGTTTTGGGATGTTACAAATCTACCCCCCCCCCTTATAGAGGTTTCGTCCCCAAAACCTTTCTTACGTAGTTTTATTTGGTTCAACCCAAATGGTTTGGTTTCGTTTTCACTCGAGTGTTGTTCATATTTAATTATTCATGAATCTTACTAGAAAGATGCGACAATGTCCTTCGAATTCCTAATTGATGTCCGACCCCTTTCTTGCTCTCTTCCTTAATTGATATTTTGTATTCAAGGCATTTAATATTTCGGTCAAAGGTTGTCATATGCCTTGCCACGTACGCCTTTCTTGTGTAACGCCTTCTAGGCCATCAAATCCGATTAGCATTCCTTTTCTTTGTTATTCACTAGAGCGAGTCACCATCTGGCTACTCGGTCGTATGAGTCTATGATCATATTTATTACATGCTAATCATATAATGATAAGCATGTTAAACAAGTTCTAAATTTAATTTGACCTTGACCGGTCTTACCGGTTAGACTTATCAGTCACCGGTTACCTTATATTTCATAGTTTGGTTACGCTCATGTTGCCTTCGCAAGGCTTTTACAAACCTTCGAGACCTCAGTCCCATAGCTCGTGTAACAAGGTAATCATATACCATGTTATTTTATTTTTATTATTATTATTATTATTATTATTATTATTATTATTATTATTATTATTATTATTATTATTATTATTATTATTATTATTATTATTATTATTATATTATTATTTTGACCGTGATTGCATCACGTCATGTTTAAGTTTATATCAATCTTTCGTTTTCGAAAATTTTCTTTTCGAATTTGTCATCTTGCACCTATTGGTGTCAAGACCTATTTCCTATGATATTAATCATTTTCCAATTTCTCTTATTCTATTTATATTTGTTAAAATGTTGTTTTTAACTAAAACAAAATTTTAGTTTAACGTTTCTCTTTAACTCCTATCAATTACTCGTATCAAGCAATTGGTAATCAAGTATTTCTTCTTTAATGTTCTTATTTTATGCGGGGAATCGTAACCGGTTCCCTCGCTTGGTCTAAGTAACCCTTAAGCCCCTTTTACTTAGCCTTGTAGGCTATTTCTTTAGGCTTTCACCCTCTTCTTTTCTTTACTTAGCCCTCTAAGGTGAGGCCTTTAATGCATCATTATTCCTGATTCGTGATCCCAAGGTCATTTTGACCCCGTAGACCTTTACACTATTTATAACCCGAATGTCTTAGACCTTTACACTATATATATATATATATATATATATATATATACCGTTTACCGTTCTCAAACTCACTAACTTATTCACAAAACACTCTCCAAAATATTATCTCTTTGATATGGCATCCAATTTCACAGTGAACCGATTGACCAAGGAAGAACATATCGTTTTGGCAACGAGTTGGGTGCGTGTTGTAGATTATGGCACCCTTGCAGTAGTGTTGCTATCTGGAACAAGATTTTAACACACTTTCGTTATCAAGTGGGTGCAAACAAACATAGTTGATCACACTACTCGAAGGTTTATTACGATGCGAGCACGTTGTGAGTTTGCTAAGAGGCTTTTTATCAACGCCCTCAACCGCGAAGCGGGCATGACTAAAGATCAGGCGATTGAGGCGGCACGTGTCGAGTATCAAACACATAGGAACAAAAGCTTCCGTCATCTTGAAGCATGGATATTTTTCCTTGCACATTTAAACAATTAGGCAATTTATTCTAGTTTTTATGTATTGTTTTAATTTAATCGGTTGTAATCTTTTTAATTCTAGTCATTTAATCTTGAATATATATTTAAAGTTTTCCTTATTTATGAACTAAATTTGATATTAAAAAGGTAATAGTCTCATTAACATTAAAAGCAAATATAATAACTATTTTTTTTCCTTAATTATCATTATCAATTGGATTGAATTTAAAATTTTTGAGGTAGTAACTGTTTTGACTCTAATTCCAATTCAAATTCCGTAATTAATCATTTCCTTATTACAAAGTTCGATTTAAAATGCCTAAGTGTGTCATTAAGATTAAAAACAAATATAACATTTATCAAACAATTATAATTTTTTTTTATAATTGTATATAGTACAAATCATTTTCGAGTTTAATTTAAATTTAAATTCAGTAACTAATAATAAGTTAAAAAATTGATTTAACTAAATAAGTTTAAACCTAATTTAATAAGCATAATCATTTCATTAACATTAAAATCAAAACTAATAATCAAACATTTCTTTCATTTAAAATTTTATATAAACAATTCTTTAAACACAGTTAAATAATATAATTTATTATACGAACATTTGTGTAATATATGAGACTTAAACTAGTAACGAATTAATGAAGTGGTGGAGTGATCAACTACATTATTTTTATCATGTGAAATGGGTCAGGCGAACTCATGACAAAAAATATCATGTGAAATGGGTCAGGCGAACATATGACGAAAAAATGCATATAATTTAGAAACTACCACGCATGGTTTAAATAGAAGTAGAATTATGTGCCGTGTAATTTATGTCACGTGCTTATTTTACCACGTGTCACTACCTATTGAAAATGACATAACCTTGACGTAGACACCAAGCTACAATATTAAACCTCAACAGTCTATCTTTATCTACCATGCAAGTACAATGGTTTATAAATAGAAGCCCATACATTCACCATCTTTACATCCTAAACAACTTACTTTTCTAAGCCGATAAGATGAAGAAGATCAATTTGGTTTTAGCACTTCTTCTTCTTCTTCTCATTACCTACGCTTTGGCCGTCGAGACGTAGCAGCATGAGATCCCAAATCAGAGTTCGTGTTCATTTCCAAAGCTATTTACTTTGGTTAACTATTTTAAAAGGTAAACAGTTGCTAATCTAACGTTTTATTTCCTCAATTACGCAGAAGCGAATGGAGCTACGGAGAAAGTAGAACAAGCAAGCGATGATGGCCAAGATCGGATTGGTCGTGGCAGCCACCATGGTGGATTTGGGTGTAGTCATGGATGTTGTGTCCGTGGAATTTACCGTTGTCGAAAATGTTTCCCCTCACCAGAAGAAGCCAAAGCCTATGCGGATAAACAAGATCACCCTTAGAAACAAATCCATGTGCTTTTGAAGACTAAAAATAAAATTGTACATGGTGAAGTTATACAAGTATGAGTAAAACTGAATTAAAAAAGCCATGTTTTTCCTAATTTGTGTTACAATTCGCACCATCCAGTTTTTCATTATTGCATACCACCCATGTGAAATCGGGCCATCTCTCCCATGGGCATGCCTTGAGTAAGAGCGACCCGACCCGACCCGACATGTACTCTCTCCTTGACACATACGTTGGCAGCCTTCCTCCCTCTTCCACGCCTCTAAAGTGGGCACGGGTGACATAATGGAGTAGGTCTCGAAACTATGAATATATGGTTTTTGGTTCCTTCTTATTTGTCAAGAGGACAGTGAATCAGCGATAATGCAAGAAAGTGCTATATCAGTTTTATTCTGAAATAATAGAATTGAATTCATTCAAAAATTTATATATGTTTGATTGTTTTATATTTATGAGTTTCTTAAAGCTTTTCTAAAATATTAAACAACAATAACAATGGAAATGGTAATAATTTTTGGTATTGAAAACAAGGACAAGGATCAACTAGGAATTTTGATCTTCCTAGGAAGCCATCTTAGCTTTACATATGGCAAGATAGAAAAACAAAGAAAAAGGTATTTTAGTCCACCATAAATTCGTTTCATATCTAAAATAAACCCATTACATCTTTCATCTTTACTATTCATCTCACCTCACCACCACCACCGCCGCACTCGCCCACCACCACCCACCGTCACAACAATTGTCACTGTCCACATATCTCAACCCCAACCTTAACCCTAACCCTAGCCTAGATCTCTCAATCCCAATTCAAAATTGCACACTTTTTCTTGAGCAAAGCTACAATCGTGATCTTTTCTTGTTCCTGTGCTCTTCTTAGAATAGTCTCAACAATGACGTCTCTTAAGAAACATAGTGACAAGTCAGCATTGCATTCTCTGGAAAATTGGTACCCTATAACTCAATCGACATCAAAAAAAAGAATGGAAATGATGGATGCAGGCAAGAAATTCTATATGGTTTACTCTGAATCTGAACTAATGTTTATTAATATTAAAATTAATTTCTAATTTTTAATACACTGTATAATACCTATACCAGATGACATGTCAATATTCCTTATATTTTTAACAAATTAAGAGGAATATGCAAAGAAGAGATAAAAAAACAACAAAATTAGAGAGAAAACAATAAGAGTTTTGATTATAAAATTGCCTTATATTTTTATCACATTAAGAGCATAAATTTCCCATATATACATATCTCTTGTTACTGAGATTCTGGTTTTACAATGTGATTGGAGAGCATGACAGATTTTTGGATGATTTTTTCTTGTCAACAGCCGGTATGATGAATTTTTCTGGTTACAAACCATCATTCACAACAAAATAATTATGTTCATCTTGTGCAACCTCTATGTTTTTCTTAGGTGTTCTAGAGGAAGATTTAACAGCCGTGTGAAGCTGATAAAAGACGGTTATCTAAACCTAGGAAGTATTGCCAGCCACCGAGTAAGGTTTATTTACTTCGCGGGCTTCCACAACCACACCAGTCAGTTGGTTGACCTAATCTATATTTGAGTTCTTTCTATGTTACCTCTCCTCATATGTTGTTAATTCGACCCAACCTTTCTGTCATCATTCTCATAGTTTGTGGAATTTTATTGCATCCCATAAACAAATCCAATACATAAATAAATAAACAAATCCGTATAGAGAAAGTCAAAGTGAGATTAGCCACTCACATGCATCACAAATCTTTCGACAAACATTGTTATTCTTAATTACTTCATCGTTATAGCCTCTCCTTTTTCCCGTCAATTTCTCTCATGGGCCATGGGATGCAATTAGTGGCCTTCCAAGTATATTAATTACGTATGTTCTATAATAGAAGCCTATCATAATTTCCCACTAAATTAATTCAGCCTTTTAAGTTTCAGCCCATGTCACCATAAGTAATATATAAGCCCACCTGATTACCCTTATAAATACTCATGGGGTTAGACCATTTAAATTACGTATATAACAAATATAAAATAAAAAAACTATATATAGCTACTCAACATAATACAAAACAACATTTTTTACAGAGTGCCCATCAAATTAGTAGAACATGGGTGCCAATCATTTGTCCAACTTGAAGTCCAATAACCACCAGCAAAGCATACTCCTCAAGAAATCCCTAATTGGTGTCTTTCAAGTTTGAGGAAACATCAATAAAAATTGACATCAAATTGCGTAAAGTTCCCTACAATACAACAAATGAAATAAGAAATGAACATACCTTTAGTGAAGGAGGCACATTTTCATAACTACGAAGTTTATCATTGTCAGAATACCATGTATTTCTTTCAATAGGGTTCCCATTTTCCATCATCTATCAACCATAAAAAAATTAACAATGCATGAAGGTTAGTCAAATAAAATTGACCAAGTATTGATGTCAAATTTCAAAGACATGATGATAAAAATTTATAATATCCTTTCGAAAATAAGCTTAGTTTTAAAAGGCATGATGCACTCCAAAGCGTTTAGGTCCAGGAAGCAAAGGCACGGGGCAAAAGCTTCACTTAGTTGAGCGAGGCGTTGCTCTATACACAACTAGATAAAGATATAAAAATTGGTATTGTTATTCATAAATACAACTATATTAAAAAAAAGATATCTTACGCAATGGAAGTTAAGAGAATAAGTTACATAGATCTCATTTCCTTTCTCTGTCGCATTTAAATGTGAATGTTTTAGTTTGTTATGATGCACTCCAACCCTTCCATTAATCGATCCAACTTATAAGCTAAAACCTTTCTAGTATAATAAACAACAAATATAGATGTATGCATAACATTAATGCAAAACATCAAAAGCAAACTTGATTATTGAGAGCCAAAAGATTATTCATGAATAAATAAACATTAGATGACACTTTCATTTACTTTTTATTAGCTTTGAATTTAAAATGCAAAAAGTTATGTAAGTTTAACACGTATCTTTGATACTTTTTAGAGGAAAATATGAAGAAATTCTCGGTACTTTCATTTTATAAAATGAAGTGGTAAGGCAAGCAAGGAGCAACGGGTAGGAATTTTAATAGTTTATGAACTAAGAGAATTATATATGGTTTATTTACAATTCAAGAGAACCAATAGATAGTTTGGTTAATTCTAATATGCTAATACAAACCATTACAAAAAGTTGATTACTTGTATAATTTATTGTGCATCTTTGAGGTTCCATTACAAAACCATAATTGATAAAATCCTTCCTAAATACTCAGAACATAATATATATATATATATATATATATATATATATATATATATATATATAGGGTAGGGATCAAGAGTGAACCGTGCGAACTGATCCATACCGTTGAGTTCTATCATCTTGATCATTTTAATAGGGGCATGATTGTAATTTATAAGTAATGTTTTTAAATTAAAAGTTAAATGAAAAGGGTATATTGGTAAGTGAACATTATTGTAAATCTGTTTGAATAAAGGAAACCCAACCGTTTCCATATCATGTTCCCGCATATTCAGTCACACGCCTCCCCCAAAATCGCAAACAGCATATGATTTGAAGAAATCAGAGTCACGAATAGCATCCTCTCATCCGAATCGATTAAAACCACATTGTCGCCGCAACTTTTAAGCGATATCGTGCATAAGGAAACCTAAAATTAGGGAAGACGGGCGAAAAGAGACCGGAGTTAAATCAATCGCCGAATCAAAGGTAATCGTAGTTGTTGAAGTAATATATTTTTTACGGTTTTTAGGGTTTTGTGTGTATGTTAACATCTCGATTCATTAGTTCGAGGAATCAAAGGTAATAGTAGATGTTTAGGGTTTTCATACTCGTTAACAGTATCTATTGGGGCGGTTTGAAATTTTTAGGGTTCAGGTGTCATTTGTATTGTATGAGTAATTTTGAACGACTGCTGAACACCAAAAACCATAACTTGCTGTGTTTTTTGAATGATGATTTGTCATATGTTTTCTGGAATCGTTTGTTTGTGCGGATAGGCAGTCACCTGTTGTAGTACACATGTGGAATATGGTTTTTCTTATGTGATTGAGCTCCTTAAAACCGATTTAACTGAGAAATTTGAAACCAGTTGTATGAGACAATGTGTAGACATTTTAACTGTCATTAATTATGTTATTGTGTAGTAGTTGAACTTATGTTCCCGGATTGTAGACATTTTTTTGTTAGTGATATGAGGTTTATGTAGCGATTTGTCCGTTGTAATCTTGGTTTAAGAAGTGTATTTTTATGTATTTGATTGCCTATAAAATGTATGTCAAAGAGGTAGAGATGGTACACCTGTGTATTACATTAAAAGGATAAGCACCATCCTATTATATATGTGTATCAGAGTATGTTTGGAGTGTGTTTTGTTGTTATACATATGTGTATTTTGTAAGTTCATTATGGGAAAATATTTATTATTATGGTTCTGTAACAATAATACTTTGTTTGTGATTTTGCATGATAACTGATTTCCTTTTTTTATACAAACCAGGAAGCGTTATGTGGAAATGTAAGTTGTTAATCTAAAAAAGAAATAAATGTTTCGAGAACAGAATTACTACTTTGTTGATATTGTTGTGTTAATCGCATGGGAACGAGAAGCGAAAGAATTGCGCGTAAGAAGGCCAGTAAATTTAGTAATACTATCGAAGATCCAATACGTTTTTCAGACGAGGACGATGAAAACGACCAAGGGGAAACAGGTGAGTATAAATTATAGATGATGACGACACTGTTTTTATAAAAAAAAAAAAGAGTATAAGTTAAATTACTAACCATTTAGTCAATATCTATATTTGAAATGAATTAAACACAACATCTGTGGCTGAACAAGTTCATGAAATGACACTAAAAAAAGGATTCGGATAGTAAACGGAGGAAAAAAAGTACAGCCAAAAAGAAGAGAAAGAGAGAAAGAACTAAACCCGTCAAAGTGCCTTTCACTGATGATGAAGAAGGTATGGTTATGTACACCCATAAAATGTGTGGTTCTAATGGTTTGCAAAAATATATATATATATATATATATATATAAAGTTGTACACATTGATATGTTGTTTCCCTAGACGGCCTGAAGTTTGATACACCCACCAAAAATGGAAAAAAACGAGTAGATGAAACTGTTAACAGAGCAAATGATGAATACGATGGTAAGACTTGAATTAATAATTTGTGGGTGTGTGTATTATTATTTTGATTTGCTTAGTATTTTTTTAATAGTGAATAACCCAAAAACAAAGAAGGGCGGTGAGGATGTTGGTCCGAATGACGTTACGGACGGAGATGAAGAAGCTGAAGGTATAAATTTACTATAGCTTCTAAATAGTGTTCACAAAAAATGTTTAATTGTTTAATATTTATTTGTTAACGAAACAGCTGAGCTTTTTGGTTACCGAAAAAGGCGACCGCAAAAAAAACCAAAGAACAAGGGTAAACAAAGGAAGAAACGTGCAAAAGCTGAAGATGGTTTGTTTGGCATCAGGGTTAGAACGTCGCCCAACAAGCTTTATGAAGCAATGCGGGTAATGAAGAAATGGCAGAAAGCGATGGTGACAGAAAGAGGGTTTGGTAAGTTGTTGGAGTTTAATGTCAGCGATGTTACAGCCCATCTCGGGAATTTTGTTATTGACAAGCTGGACACGAAGAACATGAGTATCGTTTTGGGGGAACGACAAATAAGGGTCGACAAAGAGTCTGTTAAAAAGATATTAGGTCTTCCAAACGGTGGTATAAAAGTGTCAAAGTTGAACACTGATGAAGCAGGACATCCTTTGAAGGAGCAATGGGTTTCTAGGTTTGATAAGCTACCTATCAGTTGTAAAAATATAGTTGACAAGATTCGGACAGATGAGTATTAGGAAAGGGAAATGTTCATTCTAGACTTTGTGATGTTGTTCATTTCAACAATGATAGGATGCACTAAAAATGGAAGTGTTATGTACAATTTGTTGGATTTGTTTAACCATGAGTGTAACATCCGTCAAAAACGGATTTTACCAAACCCGCTCCGTTTATTAACCGAACAGTCAGTTAAAAATTTCGTTGCGAATTAAATGCCTAAAATAATTGTAAACGATACATAATAATTATTATACGGGAATATATAATTAGTTTTTGAAAAACTGTCAAAAATAAGAAAATAAAAATACTTTGGTTCTGCCGGGTTTCGAACCCGGGTCAGTACCGGTCAGCAAAGTCTTAACACTCAACACATAAACCACTGCGCCACTGATGTTCTCTGTTAATTATTAAGATCATTAAATTTATCATGTCTTTCCAAATTCAAAACCGGCGCCCAAATGCAACCGTCGGAAATCCCGGCGATCTCGCCAATAATTTGACGAATCCTTCCGTTATAACGTAAACTTTAAACCTATATCGGTTATAACTGACGTCTGAGTCCGCGACACCATCTATAACCGCCGGAGAAATTCAAACCAACGAATCAAGTTGAAAATTAGACCAAGTTCATCGATAACCTGCACTATAAATACCCCATCGAACCTCTGCAAACATTTTCGCTAAAACCGCACCCTTTCTCGGCGAAAAATCACTCGCCGGAATATTTCTGCTCATCACTGGAAAACCGGGTTCTTCATTTCTGAGCCTTACTGAACCCCCTAAGCTTATACCGAAGTCACCCACATCCTTTGTAAGCTTTCTGGAGACTCGCTGCTGCAAGACACCCGACGCCGGAGCCTGTTGCTGTCGCCGGAATTTTGCCGGAAAAACAGAGGAAGCCAGTCGGTATATTTCACGCCTAATTTCCTTTCTTTTTATTTATATCTCATCTGTAATTAATCATAAAACGCTAAAGAAACCTGAATAAACACTTCGAACCAGTCAGTCATCACTTATGGTTATAACTCAACGAAGAAGACGAAGTTACGGTAACTCATAAGTATAATTTAAATCAAGAAATAACTCGGGTTAGACACACAGTCCAGCGGTGGACTGTGTGCACAATAAGCACACTAACGTCTCGAGTTCGAATCTTGTTCCACACACGCTGCCTTAATAAAAATGCCTTTTTTTGTTAACTGAACCGGATTCATTTTATGTATATGTCAAGTATATTAATAACCGGAATAATAACCAAGTTAGACACACAGTCCAGTGGTGGACTGTGTGTATGTTTAATCAAAGCGCACGAGTTCGAGTCCGGTCTTCTGCATCGACCCGGACAATTATTTACCTTTTTAAATAAGTCAGAAATAAAAATAATTAGTTTGTGTTTAAGTATAATAAAAATCAGTTAAGTTAACAAGTTGGACACACAGTCCAGCGGTGGACTGTGTGTTAGTATAAGCCACAGGTCCCGGGTTCGAGACCTGTGGAAAGCACCGATTCTTTGATTTAAAATCGGTTTTAAAAATAAAGGATTTTCTGTTTAACCTAATTAATATATAAATGTAATTAAAAACAGAAATATTTCGGGTTAGACACGTAGCTCAGTTGGTAGAGCTACGTGCACGCGTACGGGAGGTCTCGGGTTCGAGCCTCACCCAGCGCACACAATAATACATACGAACCGGTCAACTGTCACTGTTATAGTCAAAGTCAAAGTCAACGGTCAAAAAAAGTCAACTTTTTTTATTATTTTCATTGATTTATTTTAATTAAAAATCAATTAAAAATACTTAAAAATAACATTTTTAAGGTTAGAAAATAGCCTTAAACTCACAAAAATACACCCAACAATCCTACTAAAATGGATTAATAAAATCCGTTTACTTACCGAACCATAATGCTATTTATCTAGGTTAAATTCACTCGTGGTTAAAACCACTTCGCGTGCATTCAACATCATCAACCGAACGCACCCACTGTGAGTGAATCTTACAACTCCCCCCTTTTAATTACACGTTTTGGGGTGTGTCATGTGTCACAAAATAATTAACTAGTTTATTTAAACTTGTGCCATACCATATCGTGATCTAAACTTAGATTGGTTATATTGTTGTGATTACTTATTTCATTTTGTCAAATTATATGAAATTCATTCATTAAGCCCATCAGTTCCTCGTGGGAGACGAGTTGAACAACGCGTGCCTCAAAACCAATTCATCATTGTTCATGTGTATATCATTGAGTTTATATTGTTTGTAGTTTTTGTCTTTCATATTATCATGTTTATGCAATTCATTCATTAGGCCCATCAGTTCCTCGTGAGAGACGAGTAGAGCAACGCGTGCCTCTAAATGTTCCATTATTGTTCATGTGTGCTTTATTTAATATCTAATGATTGTTGAATAAGTTTACATCCATTTTTATGTCACACCCCGACCCGCAGCGGAAAAGGTGATCGGGGCATGATTGGGTTATCATCAAAGCTCATGACATTTATTATGCGTTTCATATTCATTATTACAAATTAAATGGAGAATTACAATAAATGTTACAACATGTTCTAACTAACAATCTAAACTTCTTTGCTCTCTTCTAAGGCATATCCTATGTTTTCCTTGCTTCAACCTGTACACCTGTATCATGTGTAAAAGGATTTTTTGGATCAACATAATGTTGGCGAGTGAATCCTATGGAAAACATTTGAACAAATTTATTTAAATTGATTATGAAATATGTGCACAACCAAACATGAGTAAAATTAGATGTAAACTTAATCAACAATCATAAGATATTAAGTGAGACACACATGAACAATAATGGAACATTTAGAGGCACGCGATGCTCAACTCGTCTCTCACGAGGAACTGAGGGGCCTAATGAATGAATTGCATAACCATGATGATATGAATGACACAACTACAAACAATATAAACTCAATGATATACACATAAACAATAATGAATTTGATTTGTGGCACGCGTTGTTCAACTCGTCTTCCACGAGGAACTGATGGGCTTAATGAATGAGTTTCATATGATTTGGCATAAGGGAATAAGTAAAACACAACAATATACACAATCTAAGTTTTAGGTCATGATGTGGTATGGCACAAGTTTAAATAAATAGATTAATTATTTTCATAACACATGACACACCCCAAAACGTGTAATTTAAAAGGGGAAGTTGTAAGATTCACTCACAGTGGGTGCGTTCGGTTGATGATGTTGAATGCACGCGAAGTGGTTTTAACCACGAGTGAGATTTAACCTAGATAAATCGCATTATGGTTTGGTAAGTAAACGGATTTTATTAATCTATTTTAGTAGGATTGTTGGGTGTATTTTTGTGAGTTTGAGGCTATTTTCTAACCTTAAAAATGTTATTTTTAAGTATTTTTAATTGATTTTTAATTAAAATAATTAAATAAAATAATAAAAAAAATTTGATTTTTTTCTGACCGTTGACCTGACCGTTGACCGTTGACTGACCGTTGACCGGTTCGAATCGGAACACAAGTGCGCTGAGTGAGGCTAGAACCCGAGACCTCCCGTACGCGTGCACACAGCTCTACCAACTGAGCTACGTGTCTAACCCGTTATAAATCTGATTTTAATTATATATATATATTAATTAGTTTAAACCGAAAATCATTTTTATTTTAAAAACTGTTTAAGCGAATCGGACGTGCACTCCACAGGTCTCGAACTCGGGACCTGTGGTTTAAACTATAACACAGTCCGCCGCTGGACTGTGTGTTTAACATGTTATATAATCCGATTCTTATTATACTTAAATACAAATTAGTTATTTCCTTTTCTGCCTTATTTAAAAAGAATAGATAATTGTCCGAGTCGGTGCAGAAGACCGGACTCGAACTCGTGACCTGTGATATAAACATACACACAGTCCACCGCTGGACTGTGTGTCTAACTTGGTTATTATTCCGGTTATTAATATACTTAACATATATTTGTAACGACTCCGGTTCAGTTAATCAAAAAATGATTTTTATTAAGGCGACGTGTGTGAAACGGGATTCGAACTCGAGACCTTTGCGTTTTATGTGCACACAGTCCACCGCTGGACTGTGTGTCTAACCCGAGTAATTTCTTGATTTATATTATACTTATACGTTATAGCGGTCATCGTCTTCTTCGTCGAGATATAACCAGAATTCGGAAATCGACTGGTTCAAAGTCTTAATCGTTTTCTTTAGCGTTTTAGGTTAAAATATAGATGAGATATAAGTAAAAAGAAGGAAAAATAAGCGTGAGGTATACCGACTCGTTTTCCTCTGTTTTCCGGCAGAACTCCGGCGACAGAAATCACCTCCGGCGATGAGTTTCTTGTAGCAGCGAGTCTCCAGGAAACTTAAAAAGGGTGTGGGTATCTCCGGTATAAGCTCAGGGGCTCAGTAAGGCTCGGCAATGGGGAACCCGTTTATCCGGCGACAAACAGGAAAATTCCGGCGAGTGGAATTACGCCGAGAAAAGGTGTGTTTTTGAGCGAAAAGGTTTGCAGTGGGTTGTGGGTGAATTTATAGGGCAAATCGTCGAAGAACTTGGTCTGATTTCCGACTGGATTCATAAGTTATAAAAACTCCGGCGGTTATGGTTTGGTCGCGGACTTCAAACATTGGTTATAACCGATGTCCTAATAATAGTTTACGTTATAACTGAAAACATCGTTAAAAACTCGCGAGATTTCCGGGATTCCGACGACTGAACTGTTGGGCGCCGGTTTTGAATTCGTAACGTCACTTTATGAATTAAATGATTTCAATATTTACCAAACAGAACAAGTGGCGCAGTGGTTTGTGTGTGTGTGTTAAGACATGTTTCCGGACCGGTAGTGACACGGGTTCGAAACCCGGCAGGAACAACTTATTTTTATTTTGCGTTTTTTAACAGTTTTTCAAAAACTAATTATATATTCCCGTATAATAATTGATTATGTATCGTTTAAAATTATTTTGGGCATTTAATTCGCAACGAAATTTTTGACTGACTGTTCGGTTGATAAACGGAGCGGGTTTGGTAAATCCGTTTTTGACGGATGTTACATTTTACTCATGTGTGGTTGTGCACTCATTTCATAATCAATTAAATAACCTTGTTCAAATGTTTTCCATAGGATTCACTCGCCAACTTTATGTTGATCCAAAAAAAACCTTTTTACACATGATACAGGTGAACAGGTTGAAGCAAGGAAAACATAGGAAATGCCTTAGAAGAGATCAAAGAGGCTTAGATTGATAGTTAGAACATGTTGTAATATTTATTGTAAATTTCCATTAAATTGTATTTAATGAATATGAAACGCATAATAAATGTCATGAGCTTTGATGATAACCCAATCATGCCCCGATCACCTTTTCCGCTGCGGGTCGGGGTGTGACAGATTGGTATCAGAGCCATGACTATAGGGATATAGGATAGGTTATTAGACCCTTAGAGCCTATACTATAGTCTGCCTAAATTTTAATTGATTAGGTGGTTACATACAAACTTGTGATATTTATCTGTTTCATATTTGTTTTTATTTACAGTCGAACATACATACTTATATACATATTCATTATACATATATCGATGTTCATGTATTCAATTTATTTTCATACTCTCATTATTCAAAGATTTTGTTGCAATTTTCAAATCTCATCAAAGTAAGTTCTGAGACGGGCATGTAGTAACTGGAAGGGTACAAGTACCGGTAGTCGGAACGTCCTGTCTAGGTTGGCATTCGTATAAATCCAATATAACGGACCAGTTTGCCTACCTGGGGACCAACGATGAGAGTACGAAGGACCTATTAGGCCAAAGCATGCCACACCAAACGTCGTTCGAACTAATCCCACTTTGAGGTGTCACCGTGTCTACACCTGGACACATTCCGAATATCACACGTTGTATACATATTTCTCGATTTTCTCCGGGTTTTAGTGTACGCAACCAGGCAAACCCGTGCGAACCATATGAAAAACCGGTATTCATGGGGGCCCACATGATTACACAGGTAAAGTATGGCGGCATGTAGGGCCTAATGGCGAGCAAAGCCCAAGACATCCTATGGATGTAGTAGATTTATTTTTCTATAATTATTTTATGAATGTTCATTCCTAATGCGACCCATGATCCCAAAAGCATCCAACTCATACTCTTGACATGTATTCCTTGTAGATGTCTTCTAACCTCGCTCGTAGGAAGATGAGAGCAGGAAAGCCCGCGAGCGCATGGCTGCCCTAACAAATGGTTGCCGTAATACCCAACATTGTAATCCAAGTACAACAAGCACTCACCGATAATCCTGTCAATCAAGCAAACCAAAACGTTATCAACTTTTCCCCAAATACCACTAAATGCACCTACAAGCATTTCAAATCATGCGACCCTCCGAAATACAAAGGGACTGAAGGCGTCACCGCTCTCCTCCATTGGTTTGAAGAAATGGAGAACACCTTTCTAAATTGCGATTGCCCTGATGATCGCAAAGTGCGTTATGCTACTGGTCGTTTATATGGAATAGCACTCACTTGGTGGAATACAGAGAAGGCCAAACGAGGTGTGGAAGATGCTATGACCTTAACTTGGAACGAATTGAAGGAAATCATGACCAGACGATTTTGCCCAAGGAGCGAAATCAAGAAATTAGAAGATGAATTTTATTCGTTGAAGCAAAAGGAAGGAGACCACACCACATACAACAAAATATTCCTCGAGTTACATCAAATGGTTCCCAACATGTTCACTCCCCTTTACCGTTTGATCGAGCACTACATTCGTGGTCTTCCGTCAAAGATTCAAGACCCTGTAATAAGTACCTCGCCTGCAACTTTGGAAGCGGCAATGGAGTTAGCAACAGAGCTCACCGAGAATCGAATCCGAAACAAAGACTTCAAGGAGGAAAAGAAGAAGGATAAAGAATCGACTGAAACCTCCGACTCCACCCAAACCGAATCCCCTTCTCAACCCAATCCTAAGAGAAAAAGAGACGGGCAACTTTTCGCTGCTATCCAACGGAATCAACCAATTTCACACACCATACCCATCCGAGCTATCCCAATCACCCAAGTGGCACCCAACTCAACCTACCCAAATAAGAAACCATATCTTGGACCTCACCCTCAATGCAACAACTGTTTTTATCACCATCCCCTTACCTTACCTTGTCGACTATGTGCAACTTGTGGACGCTATGGTCATTTGAGCAAGGTTTGTCGCACCTTCCAAAACCAAACCTTTTCCCCTACTCAAAACATGGCCCAAACCTATCAACAACCCCAATACCCCATGTTCCCATATGTTCGAGCTTGTTACCATTGTGGCGACCCTACCCACTTTAGAAACACATGCCCTCAATTGGTTAACGTCATCAACGCTCAAGCCCAATCAAACCCAGTTAACCAAGTAAACCAAGAAAACCCAACCGCTAGGCCACCAGCAAGAGGAAGAGTCTTCAATATCAACGCCAATCCTGTCGAAGATAATGACGGCCCAAACGAAGATACCCAACTAGTCCTCTTCACCGAAGATCCAGATTCAACTTCTATCGTTTAGTTTTATGATTTTCTTTATCACATTGAACCAATCATAATTTAAGGATAAAGCCAATGAAACTTTGACGAGAATATGGTGGATACGCCGCTGGTACTTCCTATATATAAGTATTCTTGTCAAAGGATCAGAAGCATTATCTGGCGGTTATGAGAGGTTCCATGTGTAGACTGTTAGAGTAATTATTGTTTATTATTTTCAGTATATGCAATTGCCGAGGCCGCCTGCTCCCCATTTATGAGCGTTGAGCCTGTTCCCCATTTTATTATGCGGTTGAACCTGGCGTGCCCGCATACGATCGGCTCCGTTTGATTGAGCCTTGATCGCACAGTTCATTTTTACATTTTCAGTACATGCAATACGATCGGCTCCGTTTGATTGACCCTTGATCGCACAGACATTTTCATTATCAGTATCTTGTGGTTGTTGTGGTTGTTGTGTTTGTTGTAGAGTCGCGTAGAACTAATCATAACTTGCGGATAAAGTCAATGAGAATTTGACAAGAATATGGTGGATACGCCGCTGGTACTTCCTATATATAAGTATTCTTGTCAAAGGATTAGAGGCATTATCAGGCGGTTATGAGAGGTTCCATGCATAGGCTGTTTGTGTGATTGTTGTTTAGATTAAGTTATTCATTTTCAGTACATGCAATACGCTCGGCTCCGTTTGATTGAGCCTTGAGCGCACAGACATTTTCATTTTCAGTACATGCAATACGATCGGCTCCGTTTGATTGAGCCTTGATCGCACAGACATTTTCATTATCAGTATCTTGTGGTTGTTGTGTTTGTTGTAGAGTCGCGTAGAACTAATCATAACTTGCGGATGAAGTCAATGAGAATTTGACAAGAATATGGTGGATACGCCGTTGGTACTTCCTATATATAAGTATTCTTGTCAAATGATCAGAGGCATTATCAGGCGGTTATGAGAGGTTCCATGCATAGGCTGTTTGTGTGATTGTTGTTTAGATTAAGTTATTCATTTTCAGTACATGCAATACGCTCGGCTCCGTTTGATTGAGCCTTAAGCGCACAGACAATTTCATTTTCAGTACATGCAATACGATCGGCTCCGTTTGATTGAGCCTTGATCGCACAGACATTTTTCATTTCAGTATTTTATGATTGTTGTATTGGTTGTAGAGTCATATAGGACTAATCATAATTCACTGATAAAACCAATGAAAATTTGACAAGAATATGGTGGATACGCCGTTGGTACTTCCTATATATAAGTATTCTTGTCAAAGGATCAGAGGCATTGTCAGACGGTTACGAGAAGTTCTATGTAGGATTTAATAGTTTCTTGGTAACTAATCATAACTTGTGGATAAAACCAATGAAAATTTGGCAAGAATATGGTGGATATGTCGCTGGTACTTCCTATATATAAGTATTCTTGCCAAAGGATCAGAGGCATTATCAGACGGTTATGAGAAGTTCCATGTAGATTTAGTATTGCCTTGGTTGAAATTGTGTTACATTTATATCATCGTGCTATTTAAAGAGATTGGATTGTGTTCCATTTCTACATAAACTAACATCTCCATCATAACAGACGAGAGAGGAACTGCCACCATTCAAACATATATGCTATCAGAATGTGGATTCAAATATTAGCTGTTGTGATTATTTATGTTCAAATATTAGCTGTTGTGTTTATTTATGTTCCATGTAGGTTGTAGTAGTAGAAGTTTTGCCTTAGGATATAACCATACCCTTCCAAACATATCCAAACTCTTATGCATGATATCATAGTTAGCGAATCAATTCTGCTTATCAATACTTTTACAGTAGGCACAAAAAGCGATTCCTGTGATAGGGTACTTAACCCTTACAAGGGACGTTACCGCCTCGAACAAAAACTTAAACCCTTACTTTTTCTAAGCATGTAACTGTCAAACTAAACACCATCATTCTTTTAGTCAAATATATCACTATTTAAATTTCGGGACGAAATTTCTAAAAAAGCAGGGGATACTGTAACATCCGTCAAAAACGGATTTTACCAAACCCGCTCCGTTTATTAACCGAACAGTCAGTTAAAAATTTCGTTGCGAATTAAATGCCTAAAATAATTGTAAACGATACATAATCAATTATTATACGGGAATATATAATTAGTTTTTGAAAAACTGTCAAAAATAAGAAAATAAAAATACTTTGGTTCTGCCGGGTTTCGAACCCGGGTCAGTACCGGTCAGCAAAGTCTTAACACTCAACACATAAACCACTGCGCCACTGATGTTCTCTGTTAATTATTAAGATCATTAAATTCATATCATGTCTTTCCAAATTCAAAACCGGCGCCCAAATGCAACCGTCGGAAATCCCGGCGATCTCGCCAATAATTTAACGAATCCTTCCGTTATAACGTAAACTTTAAACCTATATCAGTTATAACTGACGTCTGAGTCCGCGACACCATCTATAACCGCCGGAGAAATTCAAACCAACGAATCAAGTTGAAAATCAGACCAAGTTCATCGATAACCTGCACTATAAATACCCCATCGAACCTCTGCAAACATTTTCGCTCAAACCGCACCCTTTCTCGGCGAAAAATCACTCGCCGGAATATTTCTGCTCATCACCGGAAAACCGGGTTCTTCATTTCTGAGCCTTACTGAACCCCCTAAGCTTATACCGAAGTCACCCACATCCTTTGTAAGCTTTCTGGAGACTCGCTGCTGCAAGAAACCCGACGCCGCAGCCTGTTGCTGTCGCCGGAGTTTTGCCGGAAAAACAAAGGAAGCCAGTCGGTATATTTCAAGCCTAATTTCCTTTCTTTTTATTTATATCTCATCTGTAATTAATCATAAAACGCTAAAGAAACCTGAATAAACACTTCGAACCAGTCAGTCATCACTTCTGGTTATAACTCAACGAAGAAGACGAAGTTACGGTGACTCATAAGTATAATTTAAATCAAGAAATAACTCGGGTTAGACACACAGTCCAGCGGTGGACTGTGTGCACAATAAGCACACTAACGTCTCGAGTTCGAATCTTGTTCCACACACGCTGCCTTAATAAAAATGCCTTTTTTTGTTAACTGAACCGGATTCATTTTATGTATATGTCAAGTATATTAATAATCGGAATAATAACCAAGTTAGACACACAGTCCAGTGGTGGACTGTGTGTATGTTTAATCAAAGCGCACGAGTTCGAGTCCGGTCTTCTGCATTCGACCCGGACAATTATTTACCTTTTTAAAACCACTTCGCGTGCATTCAACATCATCAACCGAACGCACCCACTGTGAGTGAATCTTACAACTCCCCCCTTTTAATTACACGTTTTGGGGTGTGTCATGTGTCATAAAATAATTAACTAGTTTATTTAAACTTGTGCCATACCATATCGTGATCTAAACTTAGATTGGTTATATTGTTGTGATTACTTATTTCATTTTGTCAAATTATATGAAATTCATTCATTAAGCCCATCAGTTCCTCGTGGGAGACGAGTTGAACAACGCGTGCCTCAAAACCAATTCATCATTGTTCATGTGTATATCATTGAGTTTATATTGTTTGTAGTTTTTGTCTTTCATATTATCATGTTTATGCAATTCATTCATTAGGCCCATCAGTTCCTCGTGAGAGACGAGTAGAGCAACGCGTGCCTCTAAATGTTCCATTATTGTTCATGTGTGCTTTATTTAATATCTAATGATTGTTGAATAAGTTTACATCTATTTTTACTCATGTGTGGTTGTGCACTCGTTTCATAATCAATTAAATAAACTTGTTCAAATGTTTTCCATAGGATTCACTCGCCAACTTTATGTTGATCCAAAAAAAACCTTTTTACACATGATACAGGTGAACAGGTTGAAGCAAGGAAAACATAGGAAAATGCCTTAGAAGAGATCAAAGAGGCTTAGATTGATAGTTAGAACATGTTGTAATATTTATTGTAAATTTCCATTAAATTGTATTTAATGAATATGAAACGCATAATAAATGTCATGAGCTTTGATGATAACCCAATCATGCCCCGATCACCTTTTCCGCTGCGGGTCGGGGTGTGACAATGAGAAGGAGTTTAGGGAGCATGATTGGTGTCAATTTGTGTTGGACGCCATGAAGAAATGCAAAGACGAATGGGTAAGGTGTGACCCTAATGTCTACTTCAGAGGGCCTCTAACCTATTTGGTGGTATGTATTAACCATTCAAAGTTACATATTTTATCACCATTTTCACAGTTTAAATTTAGTACACAAGTGTTGTATGTGGAAAATACATCAGTGCACAAATGTTGAAGTGAAAAAAAAAACATATGGTTATGGTTTTTGTGTATTTGTATATCACACTCTTCACTGCTTAGTTTTTATTTTAATTGTTTTTGTTTACGTATTTTGATCCAAATAGTTGTTGTATTTGGAGTCAACACAATATCCTGGGTTTGACCGTGAACGTAGGGAAGCGCCTCTGAAATTTTGGACACATGAATTGATGAACCAACGGAAAGAGCAGGAGTTGAAGAACAGAGTTTTTGGGCTGGGAGAAATAAGAGAATTATATGATGTGGAAGATGATGATGGAATCAATATTGAGGAAGGTCCGGATGACATTGCCAAGGAAGAGTGCATGAAAAAAACAAACGCGCAAGACACGTCGACGGTAGAGGTATGATAATGTTAAAAGTTACTGTTTGTGAATGTTAAAAATAATGTGGGGTAATGGGTTATGGTTAGTTTACGTATATATTTAGTTATTTTAGTTGTTTGTAATACGCAGATGAGTGGTGCGCGCATAGCATCTATATGCGACGAAATTGAGAGTTTTAAACAACAATTAGAAGATGGAATTAAAGAATATATATCGCGCTACCTGTCACATCAGTTGGTATTACCCATTTTAGAAAGGTACAAAAAAATTTCAACAAACCCGTTGTTGGTGAGACTGGTGAAAAGGAATGCTATGCGAGTCCTGATATGAAAGTAGCAGGTAATGATAAAGTCGTATTTTTTACTTTTAATATGATTTTAAATTTTTCGTATGTTTTTAGTATACACAACAATAAACATGTTTACTATACATGTATATAGTTGCGGAGGGCATTAAGGGAAAAGCAAATTGTGCAAGTTTGAAAGATATGCGGGGAAATAACGTCACAACACCACAAATCACTTCCCCAACCACGAAGCTTTTTATGAAATCAGCAGAAGTGCTTGAAGACTACATTTCTGGTGCATATAATACCCAACGGTTAGACGATATTCCGTCGTTCAGCCTTGGAATGACACAAGATGAATGTACCGCTAAACATAATGCGTCAGTAAGTGTGGAGCAAGAAATAAATGTTGCTTAGGTTGATCAATCAGTCGGAAAGGGTAAAAGGAGAAAGATCGGCTTGAGGTACGTCCAATCACCATTTCTGGTCCGAGCTATCAGTATCAACAGTTGGTTAAGCAAGAAAGAGAATATGCTGTAGAAATATTTGTCGATTTCTGCCAATGACAAGATGTAAGTATTATCTGTAATATCATTATTTTTTGTGAATACTGTTGTCATGTGGGAAAGTAATGTCCATAAAACAGGGTAGCAAGACCGAAGAACAAAAAATGTGACCGACGGGTCGATGAAAAACCGTGATGAAAAAGAAGTCACAGAGGTAGAAGGATAAACGCGTAAGAACTCTTCCCGAAATCACTATTTTTTAGATGTGTGTTTAATCATACCATTTACACATATGTATATGAACAATATACGGCCATACATATTCCAAAAAATTCCACTTGGACATATCATATAAATGGTTGTTTAATCATACCATTTACACATGTATACTTATATTAGATATATTCAAGGGTAATATCATGCACATGTGTACCACATAAAAAAACGTATGGTTATGAATAACATTATATATAAGTGAAATTTGAATCTGAAAATACAATGTGATCTTATACCGCATGTTCAATAGTTGAATACTAGATTGGATATATTTGGCTTTCAATAAATATTTTGAGAATGAAATAAAGTGTTGTTAGGCGAGTAAATGTATGTGTAATGAAATTTAATTTTTGACTGTATGTTAACAACATAATTTTTGTTGAAACAGACGACTGGTATTTGAAACCGATACGGGGGTTGGTCTATACCATTTTTAACTCAAGGATTTACAACCTAGTCAATGGATAAATAGTGGGGTAATTAATTGTTTTGCGTCAATGCTTAACAAAGAAGAAAATCATAGAAATTCGGGTGAAAATATTTTTGCGGGAGATGATTAAGTTAAAGGCTCAAAGTCGCGCCTTTTTTGCCATACCGAATGTTTTGTAAGTTAATCCCCGTTGATATAAAAATAACATTTTACGTGATAGTAACTGATGGATCTTTATTGTTTTTTTATTTTTTTTATTTTTTTGTTTTTGTTGTATAGACGGAGGATGTGTTACATAATAAAAGATATGTAGATGTGCAACGTGTTGAAAAATTAAGAAGTTCTTTGGTACACGTGGTGGAAAAAGGCCATATTTGTTGACTTTGTCAGGTTATTGCGTAGTCTTATTCCCAATTCTTGAAAAGGGATATTTTTATCTTGTGTGTTTTGATTTGGAGACTGCATCAATACGGTGATCGACAATATGGTTGTATCAGAAAGCCCGGTTCAACTGATAAATGATGAAATTATTTCAAGAAAAGCACTCCATACAAAGTTGTAAGTTAAAATCTAGACACAATTTCTTTTATTTTATTTTTGGCTGTTGATAATTTATAATTAACTATAATCTTGTATTTTCGGTTGCAGAAGTACGTGTTCACCCATTATTTGAAACTGATGAAACACCCGAAAGCAATAGAAATTGATAATGCATTGCAGAAATGTTAGACTTTGAGTGGAAGACCGTAAAACACTGTGGATTGCGGTGTGTTTGTTATGCGCCACATGGAGACTTGGTATGGAGTCACGGCCCAAAAATGGGATTGTGGATTCCCATTAGAACCTGTTAAGAAAAAAGCTACATTGACACGGTTGCGTAAGAAGTACGCGGTAAAGTTGGTGACTTGATGCAAACATTCACCGGGACCAGATACTAGCATAAGCGGAACACTTTGAAAAGACATTTTACTTCAGTTAATTGCTAATTGTTGTCATGTTTATTATTTCATGGAACATGATGAAACAAATTGTGGTTCGGGTGGGGGTATTTGGTTATTTGATGGAATTTGATGAAACAGTTAAAAATATATAACTTAGAAGACATTGTGTGTGTGGCTGTTGATGCAAGTTTTATGGAACCTTTGGTGGAGCTTGTTGATGAAACTTTTGCTGTATTTTGAAACGTATTGCATATCTGTACTTCATTACTAATATAGTTAAGTATATTATTTCAGTTAACTGATACAGCTGGTGCATATGTGTACTACATTACTAGTATAGTTAAATATATTATGTCAGTTAACTGATACAGATGGTGAATGTGTGTACTACCACCTATTTTTTGTGCACATGTGTATTTCAATTAAGTGTAAACTATCCAGAAAGGTACTAATACACAAGAGAACAGTTAAGTTTTTTGATATCAGCTATAAGTGTATTAAAAAAGAAAACTTTAATCTGTGACAAATGGTGTTTTTCGTATCAATATATGTAAAAAAATGTGGGTAGTATCCAATTAAGTGGTGTACAACAGATGTGCACGGGTTCATATTAATTAATCCATTGTCAACATATTCATCTGATGTATGTAATTTGAAGTTCAGTTGTATAGTATAAAAGTAAATTGTGGACTAAAAGATGTTGTTAATGCGACAATGTTTTACAACTATCCAAATCAAAGTCTTACCAAATGCATTTTCAAAAACACTAAAAATATTTGCCAAAAACTGAAAACATAATGTACAAGTTGCATCCACCGAAAATTTTGTTATGGATCATATAGTTTAAGTTAAAACATAGTGTCATCATCTTCGCTCTCGTGCACTTGTGTTTCACTTCCACTATCGGTGCAGTCTAAATACTCGTTTGCTTCATCATCGTCTCCCTCGCCATCTTCGTCTATAGACGAATCGTCCTTTGTGATGTTGCATTTTTTCAATGGGCAATTTCTTTTATCATACGTTCTCACCCTCTTGCCACAATAATTGCATTTTCTTCTGTGTTTCTTGCATTGTTTTAATGCTTTCTCGCGAGGACCAATTGGACGTATATGCTTTCCACATCCTTTGTTGCGTATTTTCTTTGGTGCGGTGCATGATACTTCTTCTGGTTCAGTATGATCAAGAAATTCCTGGTAAACGACAAACTTTTTTTTAAGTTCCGGGTCCGGTTGAACTTCGCTAAAAATCTTATCTTTCAGCAACTGTGCTTGGTCATCTAATTCCTATAATTTATCAATCCTACCACGAACTCTCTCTCGACAGATTTCCATATTCTCAAGTATCATCCAGTAAATTCTTCAACTACGACTCTGATCTACAGATAACCTATTTTCAACGCGATATACACTGGAAGGAAAAGCGTCTCTCCTCCATCTTGGGTGAGTATACCGTCCCGGGATGTTATGTACGTTATGGTGGCCAAAAACGCAAAAGATATGACGGCATAGATATCCGTTTCTAGTAAAACCCATGCATTCACAGGAAGCGAAGACATCTTGTTTGTTGAAGGTGGCCTGTAATATGATGATATAAGATGGATAAATTAGGAAATATGTTCATAATAATGCACACCTGTATTCTAAGATAAGAAAAAAACTTTACTGAATGTAAAAAACCAACCCTGAACTCGTTTATAACTTCTTGCAAGTGGTCTTGGTGCTGCTTATACCTTCAGATACACATCGTTCACCAATATAACAATTTTCCTTGCCGTTCATAATTTCCTTTTGAACATCAAAAAAAATTATGCGTGTGTAGATGTCATTTGCATGTCGTTCAATAGGCCAAGATGTTTTGAATATGGGATTAGTGGTGTCAGTTTTATGTGTTAATTCCCTCTGTTCGTTTCGTATCCCATCAATTGATGTGTCGTAACACAACATGAACTGAACCAAGGTGTTATGAGAACCAGAATTAGATTTGAACAAGTGGTTTGCACTCTCACACCTGGAAGTGGTCTTCATTAAAGTACACATAGGTATCTCGCGGAAATAAGCCGGTATCCAGTTCGCACGAATCAAATACATCTCGGACAACCAGGAATGGTCTTGTAACCCGTATTCAGCAATAAGATTCTGCCATCACCCTCGAATGTTTGTGGTTCAATGTAAACATTCCAAACGAGCTTATGGAACTTCTGTTTTATTTCTGCATTCCTACTATCGTTCCCCTTGATCTACATTTAAAAAAAGGAAAAAAATTAATTAGTCGACCGGCTGCTTAGTATGATACATTTATGAATTGATAACAAAAATTTTTTATTCAGATTTAGTACCTTAACCGGCAGTTTTTGAATAATGTGCCACATACACAACCTGTGAATTGACTTGTCAAACACCTTTTCAACAGCTTGCTTCATAGCACAATCTTGATCAGTAAGCACCAGAAGGGGTTGTTTACCATTGTGTGCCTCAAGGAATTTTCGAAGTAGCCATGTATAAGACTCGATAGTCTCATTATGAAGCAACCCTGCACCAAAAATTGTACACCTTTTGTGGTGATCGACTCCAGTAAAAGGTACAAAAATCATATCATACCTGTTTTTACAAGACACAGTTAGATATGTATATTAAAAGATAAATAATATGTTAAAAATTTGATGTACTACTCACATATTTGTATGATATGTCGCATCTAAGACAATAACATCGCCAAATGAGTCATAGTTTGATTTTGATACCGCATCACACCAAAAAAGTAACTGAAGTTCGGTATCAACAATGTGGGTGTTAAACGTGTAGTTTTCCTTGTTTTTGCTACGTTCCTTGAATTTGTCAATTATCATATGGGCGTCCCTATCCACGATAAAGTCTAGGATATCACGCCCACAATTTTAGTAGTCGACAACGGTTCCGTGCACATTATGATGACCACCTTTTAAAACTACGTGTACTTTGTGAGACTTGGTAGGTCCTAGGTTTGCGTTTCGGCATTTTGCTATAAACTCTTGGGTAGAAAAGTCAAGCTTCCTCCTCTTCAATGATAGATCAAGATTTCAGGGGTAGTAAAGCCATGGTTATGTTGTTCTACAAAATCATATCTCATACTCAGATGAATTTTTTACACGCACAAATTTAACACATGCCTTGCAGTCTGTGACTTTAACGTTGGACCTTCTTTTTGGTGAACTTGAATTTACTTGATCAGCCGAACCATCTTTACATTTAGGTTTGTTGGCTCTAGAACATAAAACGTATCGCCTATTAGTAACAATTTTGTCACCTATTTTTTCCTTCTGCGATGTACCAAGACGGGTTCCAAAACCAGCCAGTTGAGCATACTCTTCATACCTAGCTATAGCTTCTTCAATTGTACTGAATCTAGCATTAATAAACGGTTTGAAACCGGGAGGGACGGTTGGAGTCCAATACCTAGATCCATTCGGAGATTCATATACGTTGCTCGCAACGGATTCTGTAGAAATAATTAAAGTGAAAGAAACATAGTATGAAAAAAAAGATATCATGCAGCCAAACTCAAAACATGACATACATCGGCCATACTTATTGGATTCACAAAGTCACAGAACAAAACTCATCAAAATTACAAAAATCACAGAACCAAACTCAAAATCATCACATACATTGTGTATACCTGCTCTCTATGCACATGTGTACTTATCAAAACCGTGTGACCAGACTTTATTGGATATTCAAATCACATAACCAAACTCATAAAAACATTACAAATCACAGAACCCAACTCAAAAAAACATCGCATACACAAGTGTACCAAATGGAATCTCTACTATTCATCTAAATTACATATCACAGTACGAAACTCAACACATCACATCCATTGTATACTACTGTCTATGCACATGTGTACTTAGCTGTAACAAACATGTCAATTAATATGTTTGGAACCAACATCAACAATCATATATACAATACAGATGAAACAACATGTATACTCATTAGAACTAAATACACTGAATTATCGGAATTAATAACTTTCAGTTCAATACATGAATGAATATAACATCAAACAAAAACTGACCCAGCGAATAACTTCACAATTAAACCAGTATATAACATGTCGAACGGAACAAAGAAACAGAAAAAATACAAAAATAGTACGCACCTGGTCGATCCAATGTAGTAACGAACACATTACCGGCAGGCTTATCGTTGACTTCATCGTCATTCACCCTTGTCTTATTCATATTTGTTATATGTTCGTCCATCATAAGATAACAACACATAATGAAAAGATGTAACAAATTGCGGATTAAACAACTGTTTGATCGAATGGAATAAATCCGGAATTTATCAACGAATTGGAAAGATAAGGATTGAATGACTAATATCGAAACATGAAAATAACTCTGATAACTGTTATATTCAATTAGAACGAAAACTGGGTAATCGGAAATATTTTGAAATATTGGTTATGATGAATTGGATCATAAACTGGAAAATCCATAAAAAAAAATTCGAAAAAATATTTGAATCTTCTTAACAGATTGTAAAGAATATTGTTTTGAATGATTAAAAACTAGATTTTAGGAAACCTTGTAACTACCATAATATAATTTTGTTTAAAAAATAAAAAATAAAATAATAAGATAAATTACCATCCTATCCTTGTTAATTAGTAAACAGATCAATGGTCAGGATCAGTTCACACAATTCACTCTTAGAAATCTGTTCACAAATGGTCCTAATCCTATATATATATATATATATTCATAAGAAATAAAATTTTGGAAGTAAAGAAAAGAGTCTCACCAACAACTCTCTATGACCTCGAAAGCTTTTTAATGGCAATAACAATCTCAGTTTTGGGCTTAACAACACCAAAAGACTACTCATTGATTGGAAGTAAAGAAAAGAGTCACTAGCCACTCCTTGTGACCTATAAAGCATTTTCATGGCAATAACAATCTCAGTTCCGGGCTTACCACCACGAAAACACTGCTCATCAATCCAGCCCTTGAAAACCGAGCCACACCTACCTTTACCCAACACGTTCTCGGTGCGAATGTGTCTAGCGGACATTATAAATCATAAAACCTAAAAACTTTTTAAATTAGACAAATGAAAATCCCACTTTCATTATGGGGATTCGGTGGCATATATGACACCTTATTTCCATTTGAAGGACTAAGATCATTAACATCTTAATCAAACACTTAAATCATTAACAAAAATTATCCGTTCCAAATTTAATAATAAAAAAGACAGAATTAATCCCAAATTCATGCAAACTCCACTTCAATTACACTTGATGTGCTCAATAAACATGATAATCAAACATTTTATAGCATTCCCAAATTGAATATTAAGTCATTAATCCACAAGATGCAAAGTGCTTAGAGGATTTGTACATTAATGCAGCAGTAACGTGTATATTATAACCATATAATTGATTTGTACATTATAGTGAATCAAACGACTTGTACATAAATGCATGAATAACTTGTACATTATACATATCTCGATATTTAATAAAATATATATCGACACGTCGAAAAAAATAAGCACGTTTTAGCGGTATGTTTAGAATGTTTTAAAACCTAATCTATTGAAAGATATAAGAGAAAAGCAAAAAAAAATAAAATTGAGGAACACATAGGTAAAGATAAAAGAGAGAAGAGTGTAATTTTTTAGGGGCAATGATGTAAATATTTTGAAAAAGACACATTTACCCTTAAAAAGTGCTTAGTGCATTAAATTGCCATTTTGGTCCCTGAGGTTTGGTTAGTTTTGCCACTTTAGTCCAAATCTCAAACTTTTTGCATCTGGGTCCCTGTGGTTTCAGTTTTATTGCTATTTTAGTCCAAAAATGAAATCAGACCAGATACCCCAAATAAAACCCTGAAGTTTGTCTTTTTCCTCATGGGTATTTTAGTCATTTTAAGCCTTAATATCTATATATAAATAAAATAAAATAAAAAGATTATAACAAGATCCCAAACACCCCTTAAATCTCTGCACTCTCTTTCTCTAAACACCCCATTTCTCTCTGTTCTCTCTCTCTCCTCTCTCTAGAACACCACCGCCACCATGAACACTACCACTACCACCACCTCCTACACCACCCGCTGCCCTACCAACCCATGCGTTCAAATGCAACTGAACCGATTTCTTATCACCGACACCCACCCAGCCGTTCTGAAGCACCGCACATCCCCAGTTATCGTCTATTATTTTGGAGTCTAAACCAACCGATACAACTCCGAGTAGCTTACCGGATCCGACCCTGCAAATCGGGTTTCTGTTCTGACCCGAATAGACCTCGATCTTTAAACAGTTGGATTTGTCAATCACCTTTTCGAACTCTGATTTCTTGAAACCGAAACAAGTTTGAAGCTGATCTTGAAACTGAAACAGGTTTGAAACTAAATTTGTCCCGAATAGACCTCGATCTTTAAATAGTTGGATTTGTCAATCGGGTCTGATTTCTTGGATTTGTCAATCACCCGAATAGACCTCGATCTTGAAACTGAAACAGGTTTGAAACTTAAACAGTTAGTAGCGCATCGGTGGTGTAGGAGGTGGTGGTGGTGGTGTTGGAGAGAGAATAGAGAGAAAGGGGGTGTTTAGAGAGAGAGAGTACAAAGATTTAGGGGTTTTTGGGATCTTGTTATAATCTTTTTATTTTATTATATATATATATATATATATATATATATATATATATATTATATATATATAGGCTTAAAATGACTAAAATACTCCTGAGGAAAAAGACAAAACTTCGGGGTTTTATTTGGGGAATCTGGTCTAATTTTATTTTTGGACTTAAATGACAATAAAACTGAAACCACAGGGACCCAGATGCAAATAGTTTGAGATTTGGACTAAAGTGGCAAAACTGGCACAAACCTCATGGACCAAAATGGCTGTTTACTCCAATTTTAAGTGTACTACTTAGTTTTAAAAGGTCATTGGAAAATGTATTATAATATCATATAAATAGTCAATTTTAAACTATAAATATGTGTATATTACGAAATGCTTAGGAAAAATGTGTTGTTCAGAATGCGTCTCGTGCTTCTCAAACGATCCTAACCCTATATGTATATATATATATATATATATATACACACACACATACATGTGACTCGGTTAAATTAAGAACCACCATAAGTTGTAAGAGTCATGAGAACTCCGACTTTCTGTGTGAGTTGGCCACCATTTTTGGCACAAACGTATATAAAAATGTTATAAACACATCTGTAAAAAAGTAAAAACAAAAAAAAAAGTTGGCGAGTGGTAGTTACACTTGATGTAAAATTTGTTTACGACGATGTAAATTTTTGCATGTGATATTTTTTATTTTTTTCGCTGGGATAAGTGATTTTTTTAAGATTTTTGAGAAAAAAAATTGAAAAAAACTTTTGAAATGCTTAGTTCTCATGATTCTCAAAACTCAGGGTAGTTCTTATTTTACATTTTCCTTATATATATATCCTCTAATATTTATTGAATCCATAATCAACATATCACCGTAACACGCAGGTCAACATAAACTTGCTCTTTTTTAATTTGTACCAGCTATAATGCCTTTCAAAAACGATCCATGATTTCACTACCCAAACATGGGTTACCTAATACGCCCTGGGTATCACAGTTAGTTGGTAATTATACCATAAATTTCTATCTGTAATTGGATTTCGCAAACGGTTTAAACAAGGGTTCACACTTTGATTCGATTAAGCCATGGGAACTAAGTGATTCAAACGAGGCTATGATGCCAATCTGATGACAATAGATGATTAAGAATACTCAGAATAATTGGATTTCTACATTGACATTAGTTATGCAATGAAGCGATACATCGCTGTACAGGGATCGAAGAGTTACCCAACCGGCATGATGTTTAACTAACTTAACCGTCTCAAACTATAGGTTATATCGCATTAATAGTTAAGTACATATAAACTAGGATAAAGCATAATTATGCTAATACTAAGGACAACCCATAGGCCAGCTGATATACGTCTGCAGCAACAAGGAAACCACCTAGGATCCCAAGCAAAAAAATAACTTTTTTAGAAAGGATAGCCCCAATTACAAAATCTGTTACCAGCCCTACAAAAAAAGGATGACTCGGCCGTATGGTCACCAACAGTCGCGCGCTATACAGATCTTCAATTCATTTTTTAGAATCATCATCTTTATCACAATAACAATCAAAGAAGAAAAAATATATATTCATTTGTGTTTGTTTGTGCTCCAAGCAAAATCCGACAAAAAAATATATAGTGTGTAAATTGTAACAAGGCATGAAAAACGACTTGATATATATTTAATTTCCAAAGTTCACTTTTTATATTACACATACCAACAACTATATGTTTGGTTCGAAAGAAGTCATGCAAATTATTCCATATATATAAGCAGTACGTGATGCATGATGACCCATCTTTCTAGTAGCTAGGTTACATATAATTTATGTTTCACCCTCGTTTGATACTCCCTCTCATGGGTTTTGAGATTGTTTAAAAGCAGTTGCCTCTGCAAATGAAGAGCAACATTTGCAATCTCCTGTGCGGCTATAACTTCCACCGCCACAACAACCATAATTACAATCGCCATATCTTCCACTACCACTACCGCCTACAACTGGTCCTTTGCGGAGGCCTCTATACGCTCTGTATTCCCCACTTTTATCATCGTTGTCAACTGCGTAAATATTTAAAGTGTGTAAATGTTAATACATAATGAAAACTTAACACTAGTCTTAGTAGAAAGGCATGGGTCAAGTGACCCGGGAGAAAATGTTATATTTTTTGTTATCTAGTATTTTTTACTTGATTTTTATGTGCATATATCACCAGGACCCGATACAAAAAAAATAATAAAATAAAATCCTAGGTCCCTGAAATTAGAGGTTATTTAAATAAACAGATAAGGAACAATGTAATTATTGCGTATGTTTATTCAATAAACATAGAGTTGTAATCTATGTTTGGGGAAAAAAACGATTGTTTTTAGGCCTCATATCTAATGATTAGTATCAGAGCTTGGAGGTTTTGAGAGTCGTTTTTCGAGAAAAGGGAACAGCCTGTTTGTTTAACTGAGGGCTGAGAAAAGAAAATTGGGTCAGCCATTATCAACAAGAAGCAAGCACAGAGGTTGGTGAATTATATTAAGGTAGCAGGTAGACTGCTGGAGTTGGACCTAACTAGAGAAGCATGCAAGCGCGTACGACAAAAGGTCCACGGCTGGAATTAGTAGAGGAAAGAAAGAGAAATGGAAGCAAGCAAGAAGGCTGGAGAATTAATAAAGGAACGAACCATACACCTCAATTCTCCCACCGCCATTTGTTGAAGAATTTGAGAAGTAAGCATGCACACAAATCAAATAATTATAATTATTTGGCAAGTGTAGAGCAGCATGCAGTAAATTCGAAGAAACAACAAGAACTTTGGCAACAACAAAGAAAGACGAAGTGGGAAGCAGGCAAGTGAAGCAAGAAAATCGGATCAAGGTCAACAAGTTGATGGAGGCAAGCAAGAAACAAGATTATGTGTGAATCTATGAAGCAAGTATTCAAGTAGCAAGAAACCGGATTGACCATAGCACATTGATCAAAGTATGTAAGTAAGCAAAAGTAGGTATCTGGTTTTTTGATTAGCAACAAGATCAAGAATCCAAAGTTTTGACCATCAGCAAAAAACAAGTATGTGATGATCTTCTGACCATAAGCAAGAGCAAGAAATCATAAACTGGTTTTTATGACGTTAATCCCTCACATCTCAAGTACAAGGTTCTTGGTGTAATTAGTCAAACTATAGTTTAGTATGTTATGTTTGTATTTAGAATCTATGTAAAAATCTTGGAATTAGATGTGTCAAACCCTAACCCTAACAACTTTCATATACACGTGTTTCAATTATATGTCGAATCGCCAAAGAAATCGAAGCCAGGCCAAGGGGACACGACAATTAGCAAGGGTTGCAACATTTGATGGTGTCTGTTTAGTATGTGATTATGGGCTAATAGTCTCATGCTATTGATATTGATTCACTTGAATAGCAATGAAAAGTACACAACACTAGTAGTGCCCCTTTTGACGACCAAGTCACAATGGAAACAATGTATCTCTCTGGGGATGCGAAGAATCTTTGAAAGCACTTTCGAAACATCACATGATGACGCGCGACCAGGAAGGTTAGGAAGCCACTCCACTTTCCTGATCAATACCCGCCTTCTTGTCCTTAGAGTTGTTCCCCCGCGGATGCGGATTTCCTACCATTGAAGGAAATAGATCAAACTGCTAATCCCACTGGAACTTTAGTGTTTTTATTCTATTAGTAGCAGGGCCGTAAAAAGCAAGGGATAAATAAAGGTTGTACGGATGACGATTCTTTAGGCCGAGCCAAATGGCATGACCTTTGCACAAAAGGTTCTTGCCCCGTGATGAAGGAAGTCTTCTTTTGGTCTTTCTCGGCCAACCGTTTTTGGTTGTATCCTGAGAAACTTTCGAGGAGACCGCAAAAGGCAAAATTGAAATATAGGGTGTCAATTGTGAAGATTATTTGTTTGTTCGAAGTATGCGGCATGGTTTTAGGTTTGTGACTATAACGAACCAAGGAGAAAGAATGATATCAGCTGTTAGTTTTGTTTGGAATGCCACAAGATCATAAATGATTCTGTTGATATAGGCAATTGTTGTGGCAGTCGCAGATCAATAACAGAACCGAAAAGTGTTAACCAGATTCCAGAAATCAAGATGTTTTCCAATAAAAAGCCAAGAAGTTTAGGTTTGTCTAGTTCATTCTGAATTCAATTTTAGTATCTGTGTTGGTAGTTGTTCCTTAGAAAAAGAAGGATTGAGGGTATCAATCATGAAGAAATTGTTCGAGTGATTCGAAGTATGCTACTAGTGGTGATCGTTGGGACAAAGAAGAATGGAAGGTATTGAAGATCAAAATAATCATCACAACCAAAGACTGAAAAAACTTTGTTTTAGTTTATTGTTTAATTGGGTCGAACATGGTTTAGTTTTATTGTTTTTTTCGTTTTGGGCCGAAGGCCACAGTCGAACAATAGAGTCCGTTAGTTTGGGTCGAGTCTTGATGGGCCGGAAATTGTTTTGGATCGAGTGATATAACCGCCCTAGCGGTTGTGAAGGAGATCGACGTCTCCTTTAGTGAAGCGACGTGACGAACAGGAAAGCAAGACACAACCATTCGCAAAACATCATACTCTTTCACTCGCATCCATTCAAGTCTATAAATACCCGGTCCCATCATAGTCTGTACATACGATTATCTCTTATCAAGTTTGAAGTTTCCTTCAAGATTTCGGTTAGTGTTTTTAACGGTTCAGTTTACATTCATAGTTCAAGTTTCGATTTCAATCATGTATTGGTGCGAGTTGTGTTATGATCATGTTGATAAGTGTAACCATCCTTCGAATCCGACATCTCAGTCTAGGCCCTGTGACTTGGATACCAACAGTGGTATCAGAGCCAAAGGTTCTATCAAGATCAAAGAGGAGAAGGATGAGGGATTCGGAGATTGTTTGAGGGTGAACCAGTTAAATCGGTTGGTGCATGTTTTCACGACAAGGGTAAGAACGTAGGAAAGTGCGGCCAGAGCAGCGGAAGGTCGGTTAAGTACGCGCAGGGGAAGCCATCCTCGCGTTCATGGAAGTCGCCTATTGAAAAGTTCCCAAGAAAATGATTCCGAAAAACTATTTAAAAAGGTCAACATGAAACGATTCGCGCCAGTGCGAAGGCCAAGAAAGGTAGGGATCCGGTGTTTCATGTGCAAGCAATTCGGTCATGTTGCTTCCATTTGCCCAAGTAAGTATGTCAATCTCAGTCCGTTACCAGAAGATAGTGATTATGTTGTGAAAGATACTTGCGGAGGGAAATTGGAATCAATATGGGTAGTGGATCGTACTTTCAAGACTCACATGACGGGAAACCAAAACTTGTTCAAAGTGTTCAAAAGACACTTTGGGGTTTTGACTAATGAGAAATGGAGGGAATTATCATTATACACGGCATCGGCGAAGTTTTTGTACTGGTTGATGGGACGAACAAGAAAATTTTATGTGTTAATTACGTGCCAAAGTTGAAGCGAAATGTTCTCAGTTTAGAACAATTGTTGTATCAAGGAATAGAAGTTGTTACCGCGGGTGATTCGTGTACGTTAAAGAAAATGTTCGGTGATAGAGCGAAAGGTGTTGACATATTTGAAAACAAGTCCAAAATTGATCTCGAAGAAGAGTATTTGGATAAGTTCTACGAGAACTTAGACGTTGAGAACGGATATCCCAACAAAAAAGAAAAACTGCATGAATATGTTGAAGATTTTTATGAAAAGGAATTCGAAGGGGAGAGAAAGAAAAATAAAGAAAAACTCGGTGAAGGCGCTTCAGGGTCAAAGATTGTTGAAGTTGAATATTCGAAGCGGGCGAAATTGGGTTTGGTAACCTACTTAGAGGGCATGGAAAAGAACCCGCAAGAATCAAGGGAAGAGATGCAAAAGAAAACGGTGTTGAAAGCGCAAGACGAGGAAGATGTGATAGAGAAAGACACCATAATTGAAAGTTGCCTAGACATGCTCGATTTGATCATACTACACGAAGAAGTGATGGAGCATAAAGGTTTCTACAAGGTGAGCATGGAAGAGATCATAACATGGTTCATACCGTGTTACTTGGGAATTTGCAAGACGAGCGAAATGCCACCAACTCTACTAAACGGTAAACCCGTTGATATACTTAATCTTTACAAAGGTGTCAAAGAGCATCGTGGATTCAAGAAAGTGGTTCAAGAAGATGCATTGAACAAAGTTTCTTTATATTGCGATATGATTGTGATGATGACTACGAGTTGAAGGTTGCATATGTCTGCTATATCGAATTGGTGGAATGGTATTTTTTCTTCATGAAGGACAAGCACAAAGAAGATGAAAGTGACAAGCGTGAAGTGGGCTCAAGTGAAGCAAAAGACGATGAAGGTGTCAAGGTAATCAAAAGTGACGGGGAGTCCGACTTGGTGATCGTCCTCGAGGTCACCAACGCAAAAGACGATTAGCGAAAATGAACTACGGCTGCAATGATTAGGAGGGAAAATGAAGATCAAAATAATCATCGCAACCGAAGACTGAAAAAAACGTTGTTTTAGTTTATTGTTTAATTGGGTCGAACATGGTTTAGTTTTATTGTTTTATTTTGTTTTGGGCCGAAGGCCATAGTCGAACAATAGAGTCCGTTAGTTTGGGTCGAGTCTTGATGGGCCGGAAATTGTTTTGATCGAGTGATATAACCGCCTTAGCGGTTGTGAAGGAGATCGACGTCTCCTTTATTGAAGCGATGTGACGAACAGGAAAGCAAGACACAACCATCGCGAAACATCGTAATCTTTCACTCGCATCCATTTAAGTCTATAAATACCCGATCCCATCATAGTCTGTACATACGATTATCTCTTATCAAGTTTGAAGTTTCCTTCAAGATTTCGGTTAGTGTTTTTTACGATTCAGTTTACATTCATAGTTCAAGTTTCGATTTCAATCATGTATTGGTGCGAGTTGTGTTACGATCATGTTGATAAGTGTAACCATCCTTCGAATCTAACATCTCGATCTCGGCCCTGTGACTTGGATACCAACAGGTATTGATGTTTCTAGGAAGTGTAAGGAAGAACTTAATCTAAGAAAGTTTAGTATATGGAAGGATGAAGAAAATCAGATCACTTATTTCCAAATTACCTCCTCATATGATGAGTTTAATCATATGGAAATTCATTACCCGTATGAAATATGTGAAAAAAATCAATTGGGTCAATTACCGAGCAAGCGAGATCGAATGAATCAGTCACAATGGATTGAAGCCGTGGAGCAAGTATAGAATGATAGAACCCACAGAAGGAATGTAGCATGGAGGAAGAAAGGACAACAATGATTCACGGTAAAAGGAAAGAGATTGATAAATTGGATGTAAGAAAAAGTTTATGTAGTGATTGGAGAAACAAATGCAATGAATACAAGAAATAAGAAGAATGGTGGATAATGTTGATGCAGGAGAAAGAAATGATGGATGTAGCGAATGTAGGGAAGTCAGACGCATGTAAAGCATGCAAGAAATTTAAACTAAGAAGAACAAATCCTAGGTCGTTTAGAGATCACACTGGAAACTTATTATGTGAGGTAACAAACGAAGATTAAATCGTGTGATTCGATAAGGTGAAGACGACTGGTAATACATCAATAAAAGGTTTGTGTGATATGAAACCTTGTGGAAGAAGATATTCAATTTGTGAGGGGCTGACGGAATATAATAAACCATATGATATAGAAGCATTCTGTGACAAGTGATATCAAACAATCTGTGATAGTGTCATACCCCGATCCGCAGCGGAATAAAAGTCGGGGCATGATTGGGTCATCACCAAAGCTCATGATATTTACTAATAAGTTTCATATTTATTAAATTGAAATTAACTTTAAATATTCAACACAAAATTCATACAAACACAAATAATAAACCAAAAGATTGTTCCAAACGAAATAACTTGTTTATTCTTCTAAGGCCATTCCTATGTGTTTCTTTCCTCAGCTTGTTCACCTGTATCATGCGTAAAAAAAACAGAAAACTTGGGTCAACAAAAGTTGGCGAGTGAACCTTGATAAAGCATTTAAATAATTGAATTATATTGTTGTTTAAATAAAATTGTGCATGAATCATATGTGAACAGATGTGTATATATAACCAATCACAAACCACATTGTATGAACACATGACATGATAAATGATGCATTTGAGATCAAGGCTCAATCAAACGGAGCCGATCTAATGACGCACCTGATGCTCAACCCGTATCCTACGAGGAACTGATGGGCCTAATGAAATGATTGCACTGAAATGATAAAATGTATCCACATATAAACCACATAACAACAATACACATTTGATCACGAAATGATATTAGCGCAAGTGTTTAAATAAAATAAAAGAGATTGTACGACACATGATACACCCCAAAACATGATTAAAACGGGGAATTTGTAGAGATTCACTCACATTGGGTGCGTGTTCTTGATTGAAGATTAGAGCGCACGAGTTGAGAGTTTAACCGATGAGGGAGTACTAACCTAAAATAATAATATGATAACTCGATAAATAAATAAACTAATATTTTGGTTAAAAACCTTGGTTTAGATTTTTAAGTTAGTGGTTATGATTTTTATTGATATTTTAAACCCTTGAAATTATGTATTTTTGAGCATTTTTAATAAATTTTCATTTAATATAACCCATAGGATAAATTAATAAATTAAAATAAACAATAAAATAATGATTAAAAAAATATGTCAGTCTGACAAGTTATCTGTCAGACCGGTTTGATCGAATTTTGGCATGCGTGTGGTGAGACTCGAACCCGTGACCTCTCGGTTGCGTGCACGCAGCTCTTCCAACTGAGCTGCGTGTCTAACCCGAAAGAAACCTGATTTTAATTATATTAATACACTATTTAGCTTATTCCATAAATTAATTTATTTTAAAAAGGTTTGATAGTGTTGAACCGGAGTGTGCCAGAAGTCTCGAACCCCCGACCTTTTGTGCAATTCGCACCCAGCCCAACCGGTTGGGCTGGGTGTCTAACCCAACATGATTTGATTTTTAATTATCTTTATACACACATTGGCTTAGTACAGAATGGTTATTTTAAAAAGTTTTAAAATGGTCAGGCCGGCGTGTATGCTCAGATTCGAACCGGCGACCTTGTGTTTGGTTTGCACCCGGCCCAACTAGTTGGGATGGGTGCTTAACCCGGTTGTAAACCGAATTATAATATATATAAACACACGCTGCACTTCATCTTCTTCATTCCAAATTTTAACCCGAACTTGTTCCCGCCTGAACCAAACCAATTCCTCCTACTCTAACTGCCTGAACATAAAGCTTAATTAAATTGAACTTAAAAGAAAGGACGCAGAGGTCTACCGTAGAACAGAAATGAAGAACCACGATTTCTGGCGATTGAATTTCAGTGACTGCCTATGTTTTCCGGTGAGCAGGGGGGAGGTATTGAGTAGAGGAACGAATGCGAGTATAGTAGATTGTAGTGAGCGATTTCTGGAAGGGGGTTTGTATTCGATATTTATAGAGGTGAGTTTGGTTTCGATTTTGGAAACCAAATTCGGTGATTGGTAATTGACAGCCGGCGAGATTAGAGTTTGCCAAAAATACACGCTGCCAGTTGTCACGAAGATCGAAAGAAAAGGAAAGGCGCGTCTTGATTCCGGTCATGGTTGCAGGTTTCCTCTTAGTCTTGATATAAGATAATTTCGTTTCTAAGAATGGCACAACTAGTGTGTGCAGCGTAGTGGTGTTTGTGGTGTGTGTGTTACCAAGGGAACCCAGGTTCGATCCCAGTTCACCCTCTTTTGGAGCCTTTTATTTAGTTTATCTATTTTTAGTTAAATCATTTACTAATTATAAATATTTAATATTTAATTTATTATTTATTTTATTTTATTAGGATTATTTTAAACCTTTGTTATTATAATATAAAAATTTTAACATATTAAACAATAAACAAAAATGTTAAAAATCAACCGCCATAAATAAACACACTTAGATTAATAATTTGGGGCGGGTTTTCAAAACCCTATTTACACAGATATTACAGTATCCCCTACTTTTATAAATTCCGTCCCGAAATTTAAGTAGTAGTTGTAACCGGAAAAGGATGCGGGTATTTTTCGCGCATTGAGTGAGTCTTCACGTTCCCAAGTAAACTCGGGCCCTCGTTTTGACTCCCAATGCACCCTGACGATTGGAATACGACTTCGCCTCAAACGCTTCTCTCCAAAATCCATGACTTCCACTGTCTTTCAATGAAATGCATTGATTCATCAACTTGAATATCTTCCAGAGGGATATGGAAGTTTTCGTCGGCGAGGCACTTTTTCAAGTTTGATACGTGAAACGTGGGATGATTCTGTTGAGTTCTTCTGGTAGGTCAAGCTTGTATGCTACAGGACCTACTCTTTCGAGTATCTTGAATGGTCCCACATAGCGTGGTGCTAGCTTGCCCTTTTGACCAAAACGAACCACTCCCTTCCACGGTGATACTTTCAAAAGTACTTGATCACCAACGCAAAACTCCAAGGGCTTTCGTCATTTGTCAGCATAACTCTTTTGACGATTTTGAGCCGCTAGAAGATTGTTTCGAATTTGAAGAATTTTGTCGGTTGTTTCTTGGATCAACTCAGGTCCGGTGATTTTCGCTTCACCAATTTCGTGCCAACATATTGGAGATCGACATTTACGACCATATAAAGCTTTAAAGGAGCCATACCGATACTTGAATGATAGCTATCGTTGTACGAAAACTCAACTAACAGTAGGTGAGTGTCCCAATTACCTTTGAAGTCTATGACACATGCTCGTAGCATGTCTTCAAGGGTTTGGATGGTGCGCTCAGATTGACCATCAGTTTGAGGGTGAAAGGCGGTGATGAGGTCTAAACGTGTACCCAAAGCGGATTGTACGGCTCGCCATGTTCGTTAAGTGAAACGACCATCTCGGTCTGAAATGATGCTTAACGGTACACCATGACGGCTTACGATCTCACTGATGTAGATACGAACTAACTTCTCGTTGTTGAAGTCCTCGCGAATTGGAATGAAGTTGTAACATCCGTCAAAAAACGGATTTACCAAACCCGCTTAGTTTATTAACCGAAAATCAGTTAAAAATTTCGTTGCATATTTAATGCCCAAATTAATTTTAAACGATACATAATTAATAAGTATATTGGAATATATAATTTGTTTTTGAAAAACTGTTAAAAACTGTGGTTTAAAAATAAAAGGTTGCTGCCGGGTTTCGAACCCGGGTCAGCCAGAATTCAAGCAAAGACTTAACTTCCAACCATCCAACCACTGCGCCACTTGTGTTTCTTGTTTATTGTTAGAGACAATTAATATATAAAATAAATCTCGAATTCAAATACCGACGCGCCCAATTGCAGTCGTCGGAAATTCCGACTATCTCGCCAAGATTGGACGGTTTCTTCAGTTTTAACGTAAACTTTAACTACTACATCGGTTATAACCGACGCCTGAACCCGCGACGCAAGTCATAACCGCCGGAAAACGTAATGACTGACGAATCAAGACGGAAAACGGACTAAATACATCGATGTCCTGCCCTATAAATACCCCCTCTAACCTTTGTTAGCTTTTTCGCTCACAATCACACCTTTTCCCGACGTAATTCCACTCGCCGGAAAATTTCTGCAACTCGCCGGAAAACCGAACCTTTCACCTCTGTGCCTTACTGAACCCCCAGAGCTCATACCGAAGCCACCCACATTCATCTCAAGCTCGTTGAAGACTCTCTGCCACAAGACACACGTCGCCGGAATAATCTGCTGTCACCGGAGTTTCGCCGGCGAAACAGAGGAGCCACTGTTCGGTATACCTTACGCTTAATCTTTCATTCTTTTTATTTATCTCACCTGTAATTAACCGCAACACACTAAAAGAACATGATTTAATCGACGAACCAGTCGGACTTTAGTTCTGGTTAAGTCCAACGAAGAAGACGAAGTTTCAGTTATCTATATGTATAATTAAAATCAAGATATAACTCGGGTTAGACACACAGTCCAGCGGTGGACTGTGAGCAAATAAACACGCTTACGTCCCGAGTTCGATACTTGTCCCACGCACACTCGCCTTAATAAAAATGTTCCTTTTTTTTACTGAACCGGATTCATTTCACATAGATGTTAAGTTTAATAAAAACCGGAATAATAATCAAGATAGACACACAGTCCAGTGGTGGACTGTGTGAACGTTTAATCGCACGTCACGAGTTCGAGTCCGGACTACCGCACCGATCCGGACAATTATCAAACTTTTTATAAGGCAGAAATGAAATAATGTGGTTTGTATATAAGTATAATAAAAATCAGATTATATAACAAGTTAGACACACAGTCCAGCGGTGGACTGTGTGTTAACCCAAACCACAAGTCCCGGGTTCGAGACCTGTGGAGAACACCGGTTCGATGCATTAAAATCGTTTTTAAAAATGAATGATTTTCTGTTTAAATCAAGTAGTATATAAATATAATTAAAAACAGAAATAGTTCGGGTTAGACACGTAGCTCAGTTGGTAGAGCTGCGTGCACGCGTACGGGAGGTCTCGGGTTCGAGTCTCACCCAGCGCATACATACACACGGTCCGACCGGTCAACTGGTTAACAAGTCAACGGTCAACGGTCAACGGTCAAAAAGTCAACATTTTTATTATTTTTATTTATTTATTTTATTCAAAAATCAATTAAAAATACTTACAAATAACATTTTTAAGGTTAGAAAATAGCCTTAAACTCACAAAAATACATCCAACAATCCTACTAAAATTGATTTACAAAATCCCCTTATTTACCAAACCATTATGTTATTATCTAGGTTAGTTTCACTCGTGGTTAAATCCAACTTCGCGTGCATTCAACATTATCAACCGAACGCACCCAATGTGAGTGAATCTTACAACTCCCCTTTTTAATTACACGTTTTGGGGTGTGTCATGTGTCTCCAAAATTAACTCGTTTATTTAAACTTGTGCCATACCATATTGTGATCTAAACTTAGATGGTATAATTGTTTGTAGTATGTATTTCATATTGTCAATTTATATGCAATTCATTCATTAGGCCCATCAGTTCCTCGTGAGAGACGAGTTGAGCAACGCGTGCCTCAAAACATATCCATTATTGTTCGTGTGTGTATTATTTAGTTTATATTGTTTGTAGTTATGTATTTCATATTGTCAAGTATATGCAAATCATTCATTAGGCTCATCAGTTCCTCGTGAGAGACGAGTTGAGCAACGCGTGCCTCAAAACGATCCATTATTGTTCATGTGTGCATTATTTAATATTAATTGATTGATGAATAAGTTTACATCTATTTTTACTCATGTGTGGTTGTGCACTTTATTTTATAATCAATTAAATAAACTTGTTCAAAATGTTTTTCATAGGATTCACTCGCCAACTTTTTGTTGATCCAAAAACCATTTTTACACATGATACAGGTGAACAGGATGAAGCAAGGAAAACATAGGAAATGCCTTAGAAGAAAACAATGAAGCCTAGATTGATGTTAGGACATGATGTAATAATGATTGTTAAATTCCCTTTAAAATTGTATTAATGAATATGAAACGTTATAATAAATGTCATGAGCTTTGATGATAACCCAATCATGCCCCGATCACCTTTTCCGCTGCGGGTCGGGGTGTGACAGAAGTGAGCTGATTTTGTAAGACGATCAATGATTACCCATATGGTGTCATACCCACTGGAGGTGCGAGGTAACCCGGTAATGAAATCGATGGTTATATTTTCCCACTTCCATACAGGTATCTCGGGTTGGACAAGAAGTCCTGATGGTCTTTGATGTTCAGCTTTCACTTTGGAACATGTAAGGCACTTGGAAACAAAAACAGCGATGTCCTTCTTCATACCAGGCCACCAGTAGGTGTATCATAGGTCTTGATACATCTTATCGGCTCCTGGATGTACAGAGTATCGTGTTTTGTGTGCCTCATTCATGAGGAAATCACGAAGGTTGTCGCGAATGGGAATCCAAACACGGTTTAAATAGTAAAGAATACCATCGGATTTGGTTTCGATTTTGAGTTCACCTCCACAAGACAGCTCATCGCGTACGTCATTTTCTGTTACAGAAGTATGTTGAGCTGCCCGAATTCGATCTTTGATGTCGGTTACAATTTGAGAACATAGAAGATGAATGGAATTTGCATAACCCTTTCGACTGAGTGCATCAGCCACAACGTTTGCCTTGCCAGGATGATATCGAATCTCACAGTCGAAATCATTGAGGAGTTCGACCCATCGTCGTTGCCTCATGTTCAACTCTTTTTTATTAAGGATATGCTGAAGACTCTTGTGGTCAGTGTATATCTCACATTTGGTGCCATAGAGATAGTGTCTCCATATCTTTAGGGCGAAACAAAACTGCTCCAAGTTCTAGGTCGTGAGTGGTATAGTTCTTTTCGTGCACTTTGAGTTGCCTAGAGGCATAGGCTATCACCTTTCCTCTTTGCATCAGCACACAACCTAACCCTTGTCCTGACGCGTCACAGTAAACTACAAAGACTTCGCAACCCTCAGGGAGTGTAAGAATAGGTGCATCACAAAGCTTTTGCTTCAAAGTTTGGAAAGCCTCCTCTTGCTTGGGTCCCCAAATAAAGGGCTTTCCTTTGTGAGTCAAGGTCGTGAGTGGAACGGCGATACGAGAGAAATTGGCAATGAAGCATCGATAATAACCAGCCAAGCAAAGAAATGACCTAACTTCGGTAGGGGTACGTGGCGCTTGCCATTCTTGTACTGCCTTGATTTTCGAAGGGTCGACATGAATCCCTTTGTCATTAACGACATGACCACGAAATTCTACCTCCTTTAACCAGAATTCACATTTTGAGAACTTTGTGTAGAGCTTTCAGTCCTCAGGAGTGTTAGAATAAGTCGAAGATGTCGCTCATGATCGGATTTTGACTTGGAGTAGATAAGAATGTCGTCGATGAAGACTATGACAAAACGGTCGAGATAGGGTTTGCACACCCTATTCATCAAATCCATGAAGACGGCGGGAGCATTGGTTAACCCGAAAGGCATAACCATGAACTCGTAATGACCATAACGAGTTCGAAAGGCAGTTTTTGGATATCTTCTTTGCGCACCCTAAGCTGATGATAACCAGAACGAAGGTCGATTTTTGAAAAACAGGTGGCACCTTGAAGTTGATCTAGAAGGTCATCAATACGAGGCCATGGATAGCGATTCTTAACAGTCAACTTGTTGAGTTCTCTATAATCAATGCACATGCAAAACGTTCCATCTTTCTTCTTTACAAAAAGGACAGGTGCACCCCAAGCCGACGAGCTAGGACGTATGAATCCTTTATCAGTCAGCTCTTGCAGCTGACTAGCCAACTCTTGCATCTTCGATGGGGCTAACCTATAGGGAGATTTCACGACCGGTGTAGCACCAGGCACAAGATCGATTCGAAATTTGACTTCTCGCACAGGAGGAAGTCCTGAAACGTCTTGGGGAAAACTTGAGGAAATTCTTTCACGATTGGAATATCTTCTAGCTTCCTTTCCTTGCCTTCCTTCTTGACGATGTGAGCTAGAAACGCGACGTAATCCTTGCGAATATATCTTCGAGCTTGAAGACATGACATCAATTTGAGCCCTTTCGAAGGAGTTTCTCCAAAGATACGTAGTGTCTTACCTTCAGCGAGAGGAATACGAATGAACTTTTCATGGCACACTACTTCGGCGTGATGCTAGCTGAGCCAGTCCATACCGATGATAACATCGAAACTTCCCAACTTCATAGGGATAAGATCAATCGGGAAATCGTGATCATTTAGAGTAAGAGTACAATCACGTATTATTGAATTTAACGAAATGGGTTCTTCGTCAGCAACTTCCACCGTGAATGATTCAGCAAGACTAACATGAGGTAGGTCGAGAATAGATTCGAATTCTAAAGATACAAAACTCTTATCCGCACCAGTATCGAATAATATGGATGCATAACCACCATTTACGAGAAACGTACCGTTGACCACATTGTTGTTAGCCCTTGCTTGGTTGGCGTTGATATTGAAAGCCCTTCCTCTAGCAGGTGGGTGAGCTTGATTACCTTGGTTCACCGGGTTTGCTTGGGCTTGGGCATTGATGATGTTCACCAGGCGTGGGCAAGTATTTCGGAAGTGGTTTGGGTCCCCACAGTTAAAACAGACTCTCATGGGTTGCATCATAGGGTAGTTGGGTTGATAGTAAGGTTGGGCCATGGGTTGGGCAGGTGGTAAAAGTAAGAGTTGTTGGCCTTGGCCCACCATTTGGTTTTGGGTTTGGGCTGGAGGCTGATTGTGGTTTGATCGTTGGAGTGCACGGCAAGTTTGGATAGTGTGACCTGCACGGCCACAACTTGTGCAATATTGGCAAAGGATCTCAGAAGGGTGATGGTATTGGCAGCGGTTACATTTTGGGTGTGGGCCAGTGTATGGCTTTTTGAATGGTGCGGCTGGAGGGGCGACTTGTGTGATTGGAGCAGCAGTGATGGGAGGGTTGGTTTGGGTGATGGCGAAGTTCTTGCTATTTCGCTTCCTCTTACCAGCAAACTTTGAGGATGAGCCTGATTGGGTTGGAGTTGGGGCTTCAACAGGTGTTTTCTTCTTCTCACCTTTAAAATCACCATTTCGAATGCGATTTTCAATAAGCTCCGTTTTGCTAATTCCATGGCAGCTTCGAGTGTTGTAGGAGAAGTGCTTAAAACCGAATCTTGAATTTTCGAGGGGAGACCACGAATATAGTGCTCGAGCAAACGGTATAACGGAGTGAACAGGTTGGGGACCATCTGGTTCAACTCGAGGAATCTCTTATTGTATGAGGTGTGATCCCCTTCCTTTTGCTTAAGAGAGTAGAATTCGTCTTCTAGCTTTTTGATCTCGCTTCTAGGGCAGAAGCGTCTCGTCATGATTTCCCTTAATTCATCCCATGTTAAGGCCATGGCATCTTCCAGACCTCGCTTACCTTTTTTCCGTGTTCCACCAGGTAAGTGCTACCCCAAACAGACGTCCAGTAGCGTAACGTACCTTGCGATCCTCAGGACAGTTGCAATTGAGAAAGGTGTTTTCCATCTCCTCAAACCAATGGAGGAGAGCGGTGACACCTTCAGTCCCTTCATATTTTGGGGGATCGCAGGACTTGAAATGTTTGTAGGTGCATTTTGTGGTTTTGGGAGGAGGGTTGGCGACGTTTTGCCCTTCTTGGTTCGGAGGGTTGATGGGATTTGCAGCAAGAGCTTGTTGAACTTGTAGTACGATGTCAGGAAGTACCGCAGCCATTTGTTGAGCAATTTGTGTGGCCATGCGTTCGCTCAACCTTCCTGACCTTCTACCTCCACGTAAGTGTCTAGCAGACATCTACAGGAATATATGTAGGGAGATTGTGAGTTTGATAATTTTCTAGGTGTCATGTGTCGTAAAAGGAATGAAATAAACAACATTTATAAATAACTGAAAACAACTTAACTACATCCATAGGATGTCTTGGGCTTGCTTATGTTTGGGCCTCCAATGTCTCCCATATCATAGCATGTATAGTCATGTGGGCCCCCATGACTATTGCGCTTGGAAGGGTTCACATTGGTGTCGGCCTGATAACACTCGCATCACCCGAATGAAAATCGTAAAACATGATTTCGAGATGTAAGGTCGGAGGGTGTCTAGGTGTAGACACAATGACAACTCAAAGTGGGGTTAGTTCACACGACGTTTGGTATAGCATGCTTTGGCCTAATAGGTCCTTCGTACTCTCATCGTTAGTCCCCAGGTAGGCAAACTGGTCCTTTATTTTGGATTTATACGAATGCCAAGCCTAGACAGGACGTTCCGACTATCGGTACTCGTAGCCTTCCAGTTACTACATGCCCCTCGTGAAAACTCACTTCGATATGATTTGAAAAATATGAAAAACATTTAAAAAATCTTTGAAAAGAAATCATGGAAATTGTGGAATCGTGAGGTGTGTGCTTTTATAGGTATGATATGTTATTGAGATATGAACTATGATGAGGATTGCATATTAACACGTACTTGTGGGAGTGCTTGCATAAAATTGTGTGTGAAAATAAACATGAAACATATTAAACATCATGAATTTTGCATGTAACACATAAACAATTAAAATCTAATCAACTATATTATAGGCTCTAAGGGTCTAATAACCTATCCTATATCCCTATAGTTACAAGCTCTGATACCAATCTGTCACACCCTGACCCGCAGCGGAATAAAAGTCGGGGCATGATTGGGTTATCACCAAAGCTCATGATATTTACTAATAAGTTTCACATTTATTAAATTGAAATTAACTTCAAATATTCAACACAAAATTCATACAAACACAAACAATAAACCAAAAGATTGTTCCAAACGAAATAACTTGTTTATTCTTCTAAGGCCATTCCTATGTGTTTCTTTCTCAGCTTGTTCACATGTATCATGCGTAAAAAAAACAGAAACTTTTAGTCAACAAAAGTTGGCGAGTGAACTTGATAAAATATTTAAATAATTGAATTATATTGTTGTTTAAATAAAATTGTGCATGAATCATATGTGAACAGATGTATATATATAACCAATCACAAACCACATTGTATGAACACATGACATGATAACTGATGCATTTGAGATCAAGGCTCAATCAAACGGAGCCGATCTAATGACGCACTTGATGCTCAACCCGTATCCTACGAGGAACTGATGAGTCTAATGAAATAATTGCACTGAAATAATAAAATGTATCCACATATAAACCACATAACAACTATACACATTTGATCACGAAATGATATTAGCACAAGTGTTTAAATAAAATAAAAGAGATTGTACGACACATGATACACCCCAAAACATGATTAAAACGGGGAATTTGTAGAGATTCACACACATTGGGTGCGTATTCTTGATTGAAGATGAGAGCGCACGAGTTGGGAGTTTAACCGATGAGGGAGTACTAACCTAAAATAATAAATCGATAACTCGATAAATAAATAAACTAATATTTTGGTTAAAAACCTTGGTTTTTAAGTTAATGTTATGATTTTTATTGATATTTTAAACCCTTGAAATTATGTATTTTTGAGCATTTTTAATAAATTTCCGTTTAATATAACCCATAGGATAAATTATTAAATTAAAATAAACAATAAAATAATGATAAAAAAATATGTTAGTCTGACAAGCTATCTGTCAGACCGGTTTGATCGAATTTTGGCATGCGTGTGGTGAGACTCGAACCCGTGACCTCTCGGTTGCGTGCACGCAGCTCTTCCAACTGAGCTGCGTGTCTAACCCGAAAGAAACCTGATTTTAGTTACATTAACACACTATTTAGCTTATTCCAGAAATTAATTATTTTAAAAAGTTTTGACAGTGTTGAACCGGAGTGTGCCAGAAGTCTCGAACCCGCGACCTTTTGTGCAATTCGCACCTAGCCCAACCGGTTGGGCTGGGTGTCTAACCCAACATGATTTGATTTTTTAATTATCTTTATACACACATTAGCTTAGTACAAAATGGTTATTTTAAAAAGTTTTAAATGGCCAGGCCGACGTGTATGCTCAGATTCGAACCGGCGACCTTGTGTTTGATTTGCACCCGGCCCAACCAGTTGGGCGGGGTGCTTAACCCGGTTGTAAACCGAATTATAATATATATAAAACACACGCTGCACTTCATCTTCTTCATTCCAAATTTTAACCCGAACTTGTTCCCGCCTGAACCAAACCAAACCAATTCCTCCTACTCTAATTACCTGAACATAAAGCTTAATTAAATTGAACTTAAAAGAAAGGACGCAGAGGTCTACCGTAGAACAGAAATGAAGAACCACGATTTCTGGCGATTGAATTCCGGTGACTGCCTATGTTTTCCGGTGAGCAGGGGGAGGTATTGAGTAGAGGAACGAATGAGAGTAGAGTAGATTGTAGTGAGCGATTTCTGGAAGGGGGTTTGTATTCGGTATTTATAGAGGTGAGTTTGGTTTCGATTTTGGAAACCAAATTCGGTGATTGGTAATTGACAGCCGGCGAGATTAGAGTTTGCCAAAAATACACGCTGCCAGTTGTCGCAAAGATTCGAAAGAAAAGGAAAGGCGCGTCTTGATTCTGGTCATGGTTGCAGGTTTCCTCTTAGTCTTGATATAAGAGAATTTCGTTTCTAAGAATGGCACAACTAGTGTGTGCAGGTAGTGGTGTTTGTGGTGTGTGTGTGTGTTACCCGAGGAACCCGGGTTCGATCCCGGTTCACCCTCTTTGGAGCTTATTATTTATTTTATCTATTTAAAGTTAAATCATTTACTAATTATAAATATTTAATATTTAATTGATTATTTATTTTATTTTATTAGGATTATTTTAAACCTTTGTTATTATAATATAAAAATTTAATATATTAAACAATAAACAAAAATGTTAAAAATCAACCGCCATAAATAAACACACTTAGAGTAATAATTCGGGGCGGGTCGAAACCCGATTTACACAGCTATTACAGATAGATCAAGGAAAAAACACATGTGTGAAGAGAATGAATTATATTGTGACTTGATAAAAAAAGGGTAAGTTGTGTGATTCAAATTATCCAAAATCTATGCGAGATGTATTCAATTCATGTGATATAATGGTAGCCAGTTTAAGCAAGACCGGGTGGAGTTAGTGTTATGACAACTAAACAAGAAGAGGTTTGCGTGATACAAACCGGGTGTAGTCAAAGTTCGTATGAAGCAAGTCAAAGTGAAGACTCAATTTGTGTAAAGCAAATAAATAAGATCCATATGGAGCAATGAATACTGGGAAGACTCAAGAAGATAGAATTGCTTGAAGTTCAAGACCTACGACAACTTAAACGATATTTGTGATAAGGGGGGAATGATGATGTTAATCCCTCACATCGCAAGTACAAGGGCCATTGTGTAATTAGTTATATAATAATTTAGTATGTAGCGTTTATATTTAGAACCTACGGAAAATTTTGGGATTAAATGTGTCAAACCCTAAACCTAACGACTTTAAATAAATGTGTTCGTGTATATTTCAATTAGAAAATGTGACAAAGAAATCGACACCAAGCCGAGGGGACGTGACAATCAGCAAAGATTGCAACGTATGATGGTGTCTGGTCATTATATACAAATTTGGTTTAGCATTTCAATTTTGTAATGCATGCACATTCTATGTAGTTAAAGTGAAGTTTTGTTGAATCTTATTCTTTTTCACTGATTCGTTTCAATGTCATTTGTGATTCAGGGCTAATACTTTTACTTTTTTTTAGCAAGAACAACAAGAAACTCATTTTCATGTTAAATGAAGACAAGAAAGATAGCAGGAAAAGGAGCAAGACACAAGAATTATCTAGACATGTGTGGTTCGGCTCGATCAGTGAAAAGCAATCTAGAACAAGAGGTATATTGAGAGTCAATCCCTATTAACGAACACGACAAAGTTAAAGGGTTAAAACGTTAGGAAGCTTTGATGATAAATTATGTTTATTAGCATCTTTGTGAGTTTAATTACTTTATTTATTTGCATGTTTATCTAGTTGTTTAAACTCCTATGTATTAAGAAATTGAGTCATAGTATGTGCACGAAGTTATTTAACATACATAGATGGTTGTGTACTATGTATTAAATATATTTTTTTAAGAAAAGATAAAGTTTTAAACCAATATAAATGTTCTTATTATGAATTATTATTATCTTAATGTGTAACTATCCATATGTCTTCATAATGTGGTGACTCTCCAAATACTTAACTCATATGTCTTCATAATGTGGTGACTCTCTAAATACTTAACTCCCATCTTTGTAAGCCTATAAATAGAGGATATGTAGCTCATACTTCATATCAATAAGAATGAGTTGTTCAATTCTTCTTTCTATCTTTCTCTCTATATAATCTCTATAATTCTTGTCTACATATATCATATATTGGTTGCTTTTAGGCCGTTGTTTTACAACACGTTATCAGCACGACTTGCTTTTGGAGTTAGATCGTATTATTAAAAGGTATATTAACTTTCATTTTTCTTCATTCTCTTAAACGTATATTGCAATTCATACAATGTTTTGTTCAAAGGACCATTATGATATTATTGGTTATATATTTTTGTTTAATCTAAACAATGAGGGGTGAAAATAGTTTTCTATTTTCTTTTAATGTTAAGACGTGGAACTTTAATCCATCTTTCACAATCAAAAGTTTTGTTTTTAATGAATCCTAAAGGTTTTTCATAGAAAGATATAGTTAAAAACACATATTTTCCTTTATTATATTTAACTTGATTATATTTGTTAAAATTCCTTTTATGCCAATTATGATGAGATAAAATTAAGATATGATAAATGATTGTTTTTAACTTGATGAGTTTTGTCAAGCTTATAGAACTAATTATATTAAGTCATGTAATTAACATATTTATTTGTTTGGATTTATTTAAGTTTATAAAAATACAAAAAAATAATTAAATAAATAAAACTATATGTAGTTTATTATGTTATCACAATGCGACATTAGTATATCATTGTTTAGCATAATAATAATTAAGAAGAAGAATTTTGACGAAGTAAAAGGTATATGTATTTCAAATTATTGGTCTATTCCATATATTAACTAACCTAATATCTTTATATGCATTGATATATCATATACAAATATATGTAAACAAACTTTAATTGGTAATGACTTAATACATTATTATTATTTTTTGTTAGTCTTGTTTTATTTTATAGTCAATATTGGTTACTAAATTTTATTTGATTATAATAACATGCATTAATTCATGCGTATTTCTTTAGTATAGTTCGCTATGTCAAATCTTGCAAAGCTTGAGTTTATGGCTTTGGACATCACTGGAAAAAAATTATTTGTCATGGGCTTTGGATGCTGAAATCCATTTAAATGCCAATAACCTTGGGGAAACAATTAAAGCAGAAAATAAACACAAATACCCAAGATAAAGCAAAGGCAATGATTTTCTTACGCCACCATATTCATGAGTCCTTGAAAAATGAATATCTCACTATCAAAGATCCACTCGTCCTGTGGACCAATTTGAAAGAAAGTTATGACCATCAGAAAACAGTAATATTAACAAGAGCTCGTTATGAATGGCTCAATTTAAGGTTGCAAGACTTTAAGTCTATAAGTGAGTATAACTCGGCAATGTTTAGAATCACGTCACAATTGATTCTATGTGGTGAAAATATTACTGATAAGAAGATGTTGGAAAAAACATTCTCCACCTTTCACGTCTCAAACATTGTCTTGCAACAACAATATCGTGAAAGGGGCTTCACCAAATACAGTGACTTAATATCATGTTTGCTTGTGGCTGAGCAAAATAATGAGCTACTAATGAAAAACTATGAAACTCGTCTGGTTGGTACAACTCCATTCCCTGAAGTGAATGTGACAACGTATAATTACCAAAGCGGAAGTCGCAGACGTCGTCGTGGCTATCACCATGGGCGTGGTCATGGTCATGGTCATGGTCGTGGTCATGGTTGTGGACGTGGACGTGGATATGGTCGAGGGAATTATCATGGTGTTCAATTTAAAAACAAAGGAACCCACCAGAAGTTGCATGATTATGAAAAGAAATCCAATGATGGAAAAAGTAAAAAGAAAAAAGGAACCCCATCGAATGCATGCTATCGATGTGGAAGTAACAACCACTGGGCTGGTATATGTCGTACAGCCAGACACTTGGTAGAGCTTTACAAACAACCCATAAAAGAAAAGGAAAAGAAATAGAGACAAATTTCACATATGAATATGGAAATGTCGATGTCCCAAGTGGTGAAAAGGACCTTACTAATGCAACTATTCTGGATTATGCTGATTTCCTTATCGCCAATCAGTTGGATGCTTGCAATTTTCCTTACGTGTGAATTATTATATTTAAAATTATGTTATTTCCTTAATCTTTTATCGAGACATTTTATGGGATTTGTTATGTTTGAACCATATTTATGAAATTTTGTTCTGTTTTGAAGCATATGGAGTGTTCAACTAAACGCCCTATTAGTGGTGAAGATGTATGTCTAATAGACAGTGCTACTACGCATACGATTCTACAGAAAAAGAATTATTTCTCTAGTTTAATAATGAAAGAAGCAAGCGTTGGTACTATATCCGGTAAAACAAAATTAATAGAAGGCTTTGGAGAAGCTTATGTAGTTCTACAAAGTTTCCTCAAAATTAACAATGCATTATTTTCCCCACTATCTCAAAGAAATCTAATAAGCTTTAAAGAAATCCGTCTAAATGGATATCATCTTGAGACTACAAGTGAGGGACATGATGAGTACCTTCAAATCACAAGTATGATTTCGGGTAAAAAGCATATATTAGAGAAGTTACCTGCATTTTCCTCTGGTTTGTATTCTACTAAAATTGGTGCAGTTGAATCGAATACAATCATAAACCATAAGTTTATGGATCGAGAAAATTTTATAATTTGGCATGACCGGTTAGGCCATCCCGGATCAATAATGATGCGAAAAATTATAGAAAATTCATGTGGTCATTCTTTGAAGAACCAAAAGATTCTTCAATCTAAGGATATTACATGTGTTGCATGCTCACAAGGGAAGTTAATCACTCGCCCATCACCAGTTAAGGTATGGACAGAATCCTTGAGTTTTTTAGAAAGAATACATGGGGATATATGTGGGCCTATACACCCTCCTTGTGGACCATTTACTTTATGGTCTTAATTGATGCATCAACTAGATGGTCACATGTGAGTTTACTATCAAGTCTCAATATGGCATTTGCACGACTACTTGCTCAATTAATAAGGCTAAGAGCATATTTTCCAGATTATCCCATAAAGAAAATTCGGTTGGACAATGCTGGTGAATTTACATCCCAACCTTCAATGATTACTGCATGTCTATTGGCATAAGTGTAGAGCATCATGTACCTCATGTACATACACAAAATGGACTTGCTGAATCGCTTATCAAGCGACTTCAAATGATTGCAAGACCAATGATTATGAAATCAAAACTACCAGCATCTGCTTGGGGGCATGCAATTTTACATGCAGCAACACTAATTCGCATCAGGCCAACGAGTTACCACACTTCCTCCCCATTAAAGTTGGTTTTTGGTCATGAACCAAATATTTCCCATCTAAGGATTTTCGGTTGTGTCGTATATGTTCTTATCGCTCCACTACAACACACAAAGATGGGACCTCAAAGGAGATTAGGAATATATGTTGGGTATGAATCACCATCGATCATTAAGTATTTAGAGCCATCAACAGGTGATTTATTTACTGCTCGATTTAGTGATTGTCATTTTGTTGAAACAACATTCCCAACATTAGGGGGAGATGAAAAGCAACTGAAAAATAGTAATATAAGTTGGAATGAGTTATCATTATCTCATCTTGATCCTAGAACTAAACAGTGTGAACTAGAAGTTCAAAGGATAATTCATTTACAAAGATTAGCAAATCAATTACCAGACGCATTCACTGACCCAAAGAGAGTGACTAAGTCACACATACCAGCTGCTAATGCTCCAGTAAAAATAAGTGTCCCAGAAGGACAACCACATGTTGGAAATGAGTCTAATGCATGCCTCAAACGTGGTAAACCAATCGGTTCTAAAGACAAAAATCCTCGAAAGAAAAAAGGAACAAATAATGGAGATGGTCAATTCAAGGTAATGATAATGCCAAGAAAAGAGTCTCCTGAAGAGACACTAGACATGATGGTTCCGGAAGAACCTCTGGTACCTGAAAACGAAGAGATCTCAATAAATTATATCATGTCTAGAAAGGTATGGAACCGAAATGAAATCGACGTTGATGACAGTTTTTCATATAACGTAGCACTAGAAGTAATGGAAAATAATGATAATCAAGAACCAAAATCTATTGAGGAATTTAAAAAAGGATGATTGGCCAAAGTGGAAAGACGCAATTAAGGCAAAATTAGATTCCCTCAATAAACGAGAAGTTTTTGGACCTGTAGTCCCTATACCTGAAGGTGTAAAGCCTATCGGATATAAGTGGGTCTTTGTGCTAAAACGTAATGAGAAAAATGAAATCGTACGATACAAGGCAAGATTAGTAGCACAAGGATTTTCGCAAAGACCTGGGATTGATTATGAGGATACATATTCTCCAGTGATGGATATGACAACTTTTCGTTATCTTGTTAGTCTGGTAATACAAGAAGGGATTGACTTGCATCTAATGGATGTTGTGACAGCCTACCTCTATGGCTCACTTGACTCTGATATTTACATGAAACTACCTGAAGGATTCAAATTGCCAAACTCATGTACATCTAGTTCTCGAGAACATCTTTCAATTAAATTAAACAAATCATTATATGGGTTAAAACAATCTGGGCATATGTGGTATAATCGCCTTAGTGAGTATTTGTTGAAAGAAGGTTATAAAAATGATTCAATATGCCCATGTATCTTTATAAAAAGGTCAGAATCTGAATACGTTATAATTGGAACTCCAAGGGAGCTCCAAAAGGAAGGCGGTTGAATATTTGAAAAAAGAATTTGAAATGAAAGACCTGGCGAAACAAAATTTTGTCTCGGGTTACAAATCGAACATCTTAAGGGTGGAATCCTTGTGCATCAACAAAACTACATACAAAAGTTACTCAAAAGGTTCTACATGGAAAAATCACATCCATTGAGTACTCCAATGGTTGTAAGATCTCTTGATGTCGAGAAAGACCCACTCCAACCTCCGAATGATGGAGAGGAAATTCTTGGTCCAAAAATACCATATTTAAGTGCAATTGGTGCACTGATGTTTCTTGCTAGTCATACATGACAAGATATATCATTTTCTGTAAATTTATTGGCAAGATATAGTTCATGCCCAACAAAGAGGCATTGGAATGGGGTAAAACAAATATTTCGGTACCTTTAAGGTACAAACGATATGGGTTTGCATTTTACTAATCAATCGAAAACAAGTTTGGTTGGTTTTGCTGATGCGGGGAATTTATCTGATCCTCACACTGGAAAATCTCAAACTGGATATTTATTCACAAGTGGAGGTACTGCTATTTCATGGCGTTCTGTAAAGCAAACAACCACAGCCACATCATCTAATCATGCAGAAATATTGGCGATTCATAAAGCCAGTCGAGAATGTGTTTGGTTAAGGAATGTAATACAACACATTTGTAGGTCTTGTGATGAGGGACCAACAATTTTACATGAAGACAACGCAGCATGCATTGCTCAACTTAAGGAAGGATACGTCAAAGGAGACAGAACGAAGCACATTTTACCAAAGTTCTTTTTCACACATGATTTGCAAAAGAATGGAGATATTACTGTCCAACAAATTCGTTCTAGCGACAATTTGGCAGACTTGTTTACTAAATCACTTCCGACATCTGCATTCAAGAAACTGGTTCATGGGATCGGGATGCGTCGACTTAAGGAGCTTAAATCATCAAGGGAGAATAATACGCGCTGCACTCTTTTTCCCTTAGCTATGGTTTTATCCCACTGGGTTTTCCTGGCAAGGTTTTTAACGAGGCAGCATCACCAAACGTATTATAAGAATATTATATTATTTTGTCACGTGGATAGTCAAGGGGGAGTATTATGAATTATTATTATCTTAATGTTTGACTATCCACATGTCTTCATAATGTGATGACTCTCCAAGTACTTAACTCATATGTCTTCATAATGTGGTGACTCTCTAAGTACTTAACTCCCATCTTTGTAAGCCTATAAATAGAGGCATATGTAGTTCATACTTTATATCAATAAGAATGAGTTCTTCAATTCTTCTTTCTATCTTTCTCTCTATATAATCTCTATAATTCTTGTCTACGTATATCATATATTGGTTGCTATTAGGCCGTTGTTTTACAACAGTTCTATTTAATGTTATTATAAGGATATATAGATAAATTTATTTAATGTTATTATAAGGATATATAGATAAATTTACAACTTTAATTAATTCATTGTATTAGCTTAAATTAGCTAACTAATTAAAGTTGTAACTCATTTTTAAAATATACTCTTTCAAGACAACTTAATTTATGGTGAAGGGCAATTTTCGATATCTGTAGGATAAGTGTAGAATTAATTTCGATATGGGTAGGATAAAGTGTAGGATAAATTTTGATATGTATATTTTATATGTATGATAAATTTCTATATATATATATATGATAAATTCTTATATGTGTAGGATAAAGTGTTTTTGCCTAATTATTGAGAGATAATATAACTAATGGGGGAAATTATAAGGTATTTATTGTTTTACCATTATTCTCTCTTTTTTTTCTTCTCACATTAAGTTTTTTCTCAAATGATTCTTCCGATGTGCACGCATTCATCTATATCTATATTTATAATATATAATAAAAGAAAACTATTGGGATACACATGTGATCTATTGGAGTCATCTACTAATTTGTATTCCCGTCTCTCTCCTACTTAATTATGGATACTTGTTTATTTTTAATAAAAATTGTATTATTAACTATAAAAATTTAATATGAGTTTTTTACTTAAAGTTTCATCAAGTTAAAAGTTATGTTTGTTAAAATATTAAAATACCAAGAATAATGATGATATTTATTTTAAGATATTAAAAAATCAAAGTTAGTATCCGACCAGTTGAAAAAAAATAATGTTTAAAAAATTAACTTAACAAAATTTATAAATGTAATGTCAATGTTTATTTTTTATATGCATATCTTGATGGTTGCATACATATATATATATATATATATATATATTATATATATATATATATATATATATATATATTAATGTTTGTGTGTGTGTGTTAATAAATTACATTAAATTTTATTATATTAGTATAATACACTTGTTTTTTCAATCATGTATAAAACATAACTTTTCTTATTACTAATTACATAATATTATATGTATAAACCCGTGTAATATCGGGATTGTAAGCTAGTATTCAATAAAAAAGAAAGAGTTAGGAATTCCCAACACATAAAAAAAGCAAAAGAAATTCTTAATATGAAGGTTGGAGGCTAACTTTCTTGCTGCAGTCATTTCAGAGGTGATGAGAAACACAACCACAAAAGCTAGGGCAAGAAGAAGGAAGTTCTTTGAAGCCATTTTCAGTTTAACGGAAATAAACGGGAGAAAGATGAGGATTCTATATTATAAGTCATTATTTATAGGAGGATTTAATGTAGAAAATGTAATCAAAATTGTTTTAGTGATTGGCTAGTCATTAGCTGGGCCCACATATATTAATTTTCTTTCATATTTTAGCACGTTCCTATCACATACTCCAGAAAATTTTCATTTATTTGTCTTAAACTTGTTTTGTATCATTGATATATGATTTCTAGATAAAGATTCTTCAGTTTTTTTTATCCTTTTATTGGCTGATATATGATTTCTTGATAATGATTCTTGATTTTTTTATCCTTTTAGTTTTCGGATCAATTCAGCCGACTTGGATAAAGTAAATGACCTATCGGTAAATAAACGAGAAGAACGAACCGACATAAACTATATTACCAAAAGAGTTTACATTGATCACACCGGGATATCACCTCTAGTGATATCCCCTCGCACTCTCTCACACACATACACTTTCTCTCTCTAGAAGGATCTAACAATGAAAGTTCAAATGAGAAATGCAAATGATCTTGCTATTTATAAGTGGTGAGATCATTTATCACTCCACACCTTAAATATTTAGCTTAAGGTTATTTGCATACAATTCTCATATTTAACACACACGACTACACTAAGTCTATCAGTACAATAACGTACATACAAAAATGCACTAACAGATTCTCCCCTTGGACGTTGTTGTCGAATGTTGTGTTGAATATCCTACAACTTCAGTCATGTATCTGTTGATGTTATCACACATGCATTAACAAATTCCCCCCTTGGGCGTTGTTGTCGAATGTTGTGTTGAATATCCTGCAACTTCAGTCAAGTATCTTTTGATGTCATCACACATGCATCAACAAATTCCCCCTTGACTAATGTTTCGAGTTTGGAGAAACTTTAGTTGTTGCATCAAACCAAATCTTTGAAGGTTGTGTATCAGACTCCCCTTCAAACTACCCCTATCCGATTAGTTTAAGAAAATCAAGCTCGATTGACTACCATCACCTCTATGACATCTGACATTTTCCGCTTATTGTTCGTTAATATAAAACATACCTGATACAAATTACGTGTTGTTTCACTTAGTTATGGATTAATTAGAGTCATTTAAAGTCTAGCAAACCCAAATTATATATGGAATTATGTTTGATAATTTTTAGAAACTTGCTTATCGTGTTGCGACTTAAACAGCGAAACGAACGTTGGCGACGACTGGTTAATCCATAATATGACAAAAAACTCGGAATAGCTTAAAATAATATATTATGAGTGAAAATAATATTAAAACATATAAAAATCATAATTGTAGGATTTAGTTCGCGTAGCTCGGAAACTATGTGTTTATACACTTTTAAAGCGCAATATGTCCACTAGCACCAATAATAATTTCAAATAGTAAAGTTAAATGCACAAGATAGATAGCACTTAAGGATTTCCATGCCCACATTGGAAGTTTTGTACTAGCAAGTGGGTTCAACCATGATGACATGCCCACATTGGTAGGTTAATTTGATGTTATGTAGACTTTTTTTATGTATATTCCATTATCATGATTTTATAAAAATTCAGTAAAATGTATATGATCATCACGATGACAAATCACAGAATTATATATGCTAACGGAAGATATTTATTTACATGATTATTTAGATATTGTTTGCGTAACGCATGTGGGCCTTATATAATTTATACATGACACCTGGAAACTCGTTTACTTAAAAGAGAAACCTTTTATAATTTATATTTTAAATATTAAAGCTTCTTTATGGCCAGATTATAGTGAATAGTTAGCTACATAGTAAAGAAATATTTGACCAATGTTGGTTACCCTCTTTTGCCATTGTTCTACCAAGAGTTATCCACATATAAAAAATAAGTTTCTTGATTTAGATTTTCTTTATACATTTATATATGATTAATGTTAGTTTTTTTAAAGGGAAGTATTATTTATAAAAGAGCCACCCCTACAACATAAGTGGCAACACAACAAAAAACAAAGAGCAATTACATGAAATCGAAATTACATCATCTATCCCAACTAACCGCTCTATCGACCTATTTTAATACCGAAAGAAGCCCAGAATTTTAATCTCTTGAAAGATCTTGTCAATCGCCAAGTTTCCGTTAGAGAACCTCTTGTTATTCCAAGCACACCATAGGCACCATATACCCACCATCATAATACCCTTAACCACATCCCTTTTTTTCTTTCTGAAGCTAACATTATCGCAGACCTGAGTGAGATCCTTTACCGAGAAAGCAAAGATTGGGTCCATCTTGCACCACCTACTTACTCGATCCCAAACCACAGTAGCTGCAAAACAAGAACCGGAAATGGCAACCGAACATGTGCTCTGCCATTTCCGGTTCTGAATTGCAAAGAACACATGTCTCGTCCCCTGAATAGCAGTTCCTCCTAGCCAAAGCATCCAAGGTCGGAATACACCCCAACACCGACCTCCAAACCAGAATATTGCATTTCTTCGGGATCCACTTGCACCAACTTAACACACTAAAATTACTGCAATCCAAATCGCTAACCAAAAACTTCTTAACCGCTTTGATCGAAAAATCTTTGTCCATGACTCCCCTCCACTCCCATTTATCTTTAATTTCGAAAAAAACATCCTCATCCAGTAACTTAATTAGCCACAACCGAATGTCTAAAGAACGTCATGTGTACAGTCAATTAACTTAATTAAGTGCAGGCTCATCTGCCTCTCAATGGTTACAAGAAAGAAAATTAACAGATTAGATAGATCAACATTCTCTGACACCGAAAACTACTGAGGAAGTTTCGACGTCCAGCATTATTGAAGTTGGCAATACTTCAACGGTCAACGGGAAGGTATAACCGTACACTCGAGCCGTTTAGATAATCAAATATAATTATTTATCGTATATTATCTTCGTGTGACACTTGTGGTCAACAAACGACGTGACTTCAAATACTAAAGTTAAAGACACGAGAGATAGCACTTGTAGTTTTCCATGCCCACATTGGAAGTTTTGTGCTAGAAAGGGGGTTCAACCATGATGACATGCCCACATTGGTAGGTTGATTTGATGTTATGTAGACTTTTTTTTTTATGTATATTCCATTATCATGATTTCAAAATGCATTTAGTAATTTGTAGTTGATCACCATGATGACAAATCATAGAATCATATGTACTACCACAAGATATTTATTTATATAATTATTTAGATATTGTTTACGTAACGCATGTAGGCCTTATATAATACATACATGGCACCTGGAAACTGGTTTACTTAAAAGAGAAACCTTTTATAATTTATATTTTAAACATTAAAGCTTCTTTATGGCCTGATTATAGTGAATAGTTAGCTACATTGTAAAGAAATATTCGACCAATGTTGGTGACCATTTATTCTACCAATACTTATCCACGTATAGGAACTTGAAACTGAGTTTCTTGATTTAAATTTTCTTTATACATTTATATATGATTACTAGGTTATGACACTTTGTATGACCAGGATAGATAAAATTATTTATATGTAATTTAAGCTGTGAGATACAATCGGACTAATATTTTTTCAAAGGTTGTATTGATACATTCTTATAAACTTATTTACGGGTTATGATCATAACTCATTTATACTTAACTTTTAACTAAAATTTATATGATTAATAAATCACAATAAAAAGTACTTAAGGTATTAAACACAATTAAGGAAGTATTTAAACAATAAAAAAAATATATGATAGTAATCTACATACAAATCTGTATCAAATTACCTCCATAATAATTGTCGTTGGGAAAATAAGCCACAGTTAGATCCATGAAATCTGGTATCAAACGGTTAACAGAACCATCCTAAGGCTGGTTCTGATACTTTTCATTAAAATAATCTTAACGACTATAATAATCTTTAGCCTTCCTTGCCCATTAATGAGTTTTGATACTTCTCATTAAAACGGCTATCCCAACTGGAGTCCATTCTGATAAGAACATTCTTCGATCCGAACCAAATTTACACATTTCTTAAGAATGACCTATTTTGATTTGACCTGAATCAAATTGACACTAATTTTAAAAAAGACTCATTCTGACCCGGACCTGTGTGAGACGAACCAAATTTATACTTTTTAAAATAGACCGTTCTGACTTGAACCAAGTCAAGACCTTTTAAACGACTTGTTTTGATCCGAACCAAATTAGTACTTTTTTAAAACGGATGATTTTGACCCGAACCACTATTTTAATCAATCTGTTTCAATTTCATGTAACAGTTTGGTTTATGTCAAACTGGTTCCGGTCATAGCCGTTTTAATGAAATCTAGTACTGCAAATGAGTCCAGCCATTACTCCAAACTTTCTCATGAATCTGCAATTTGAAAAATTAATCTTATTCGATTCTTTCTCTCTCTAGAATTCTAGAGAGAGATTCCGACGCCGGTACCGGTAAACAGGTCGGATGAGAGGTGTGGTAACCGGTGGTAGATCGGGGGACGACATCTCTCTGCTCTCTTCTTTCTCTGTCTAAAAACCACCACCATTTTTACACAGGCCGTCCCTACCGCCGGCTGTGATGGCGAGTGGCCTGCCACTTGGCACGGCAACTCCGGTTGCAGCCGTGGCTGCAATGAGCCGTGCTTCATTGGCAATGGTAATGAAGAATTGTGCATGTGAGCCTCTTTCGATGATGATCTGTAGATCTGAGTAGATTGGTTTTATTATTTTCTTTCTTTTCTTTTATGATTTTAATGAACTGATTTGGGGAAGAAAGAAAAATAATGGTCATCAAATTGGCGGTGTTTGTGGGGTGGAACTGTTTGATGGTGGCAGTGGTTGTGTTTATTGTGACAGCGGAACTGTTTCGTGAATGTGGTGGTGGTGGTGTTTGTGATGATGACAATTATAGGGTGGTGTTGGTGTGGCTGCTTCAGTGTTGGTGTGGTGGTAACGGTGTGGGGAGAAAGAAAAGGTGAGAAAGAGAGAGTGACAAAGTGGTGGTGGTAATAGCTGACAACTTTATCAAAGGAGTAGGCTTTGGTTTTGATTTTGGTTTCCAACATAACATAATCTTTCTTTTTCAACCTCCCAAAACGTGTCTGTACCTTAAACATTACTTCAGATAAGACATTAATTTTTTTTAATTAATACAAAATTATTAGTTACATATTTTTGTGTGAACATAACTTTATCCGTTGTTGATACTTCATATTATTTAGTTAGATGTCATGTTTTACATTGACACTGTAACATCCGTCAAAAACCGGATTTATCAAACCCGCTCCGTTTATTAACCGAACAATCAGTTAAAAATTTCGTGACGTATTTAATGCCCAAATTAATTTTAAACGATACATAATTAATAAGTATATTGGATTATAAAAGTTATATTTGAAAAAGTATTAAAATTAATGAAATAAAAATAAAACAATGCTGCCGGGTTTCGAACCCGGGTCAGCTGGGTAAACTTCAGCGCCTTAACTTCCAGACTTCCAACCACTCCGCCACTTGTGTTTCTTGTTCATTATTAGAAACAATTAATTCAAATACACAAACTCGAATTCAAACTGACGCGCCCAAATCGCAGTCGTCGGAAATCCCGACGATTTCGCCGAGATTGGACGGTTTCTTCTGATTTAACCGACGCATTAACTTTAACATCGGTTATAACCGATGTCCAGTCCGCGACACAAGTCATAACTGCCGGAGAAATTATTGACCGACGAATCAAGTCGGTAATCGGACTAAATTCATCGATGTCTTTCCCTATAAATGCACCCTCTAACCTCTGATAGCCTTTTTGCTCACGATCACACCCATTCTCGACGAAATCTCACTCGCCGGAAAGTTTCTGCAACTCGCCGGAAAACCGAACCCCTTCACTTCTGTGCCTTACTCTAAAAACAGAACACCTAGAGCTCATACCGAAGTCACCCACACTCACCTCAAGCTTCCTGAAGACCTTCTGCCGCAAGATAAACGTCGCTGAATAACCTGCTGTTATCGGAAATTTCGCCGGCGAAACAGAGGATCTCTGTTCGGTATACCTTACACCTAATCTCTCTCGTTTTTATTAATCTCACATGTAGATAATCACAACTTACTAAAGAAACTGATTATTTTTGTCAAAACAGTCGGACATCGATTCTGGTTGAGTTTAACGAAGAAGACAAAGTTCTGATATGATATAAGATTAATTAAAAACAGTTTTATGAACGGGTTAGACACACAGTCCAGTGGTGGACTGTGTGCAAACAATATGCATAACGTCCCGAGTTCGATTCTTGACACACGCACTTTCACAGAAATAAAATACCTTTTTTTTAGACCGAACCGGGTTAATTTCAGTAAGATGTTAAGTATAATAAAAAACAGATTATTTACCAAGTTGGACACACAGTCCAGCGGTGGACTGTGTGCCAAACTAACCCACAGGTCCCGGGTTCGAGACCTGTGGCGAGCACCGAGCCGATGCATTAAAATCGTTTTTAAAATAAATGATTTTCGGATTAATTCAATTAGTATATAAATATAATTAAAAACAGAAATATTTCGGGTTAGACACGTAGGTCAGTTGGTAGAGCTGCGTGCACGCGAACGGGAGGTCTCGGGTTCGAGTCCTGCCCGGCGCATACATTTACACAATAAAACCGGTCAACAAGTCAACGGTCAAAAAGTCAACATTTTTTTTATTATTTTTATTTATTTATTTTATTTAAAAATCAATTAAAAATACTTAAAAATAACATTTTTAAAGTTAGAAAATAGCTTTAAACTCACAAAAACATATCCAATAATCCTACTAAAATTGATTAATAAAATCCGCTTATTTACCGAACCATTATGTTATTATCCAGGTTAGTTTCACTCGTGGTTAAATCAAACTTCATGCGCATTCAACATCATCAACCGAACGCACCCACTGTGAGTGAATCTTACAACTCCCCTTTTTAATTACACGTTTTGGGGTGTGTCATGTGTCACTAAAATTAACTCGTTTATTTAAACTTGTGCCATACCATATTGTGATCTAAACTTAGAGTGTAAATATTGTTTGTAGTTATGTCTTTCATATTGTCAAGTTGTATACAAATCATTCATTAGGCCCATCAGTTCGTAGAACAACGCGTGCCTCAAAACTCATTCATTAGGCCCATCAGTTCCTCGTGAGAGACGGGTTGAGCAACGCGTGCCTCAAAACAATTTATTATTGTATGTGTGTGCATTATCTGATATTAAGGGTTTTATGAATATGTTTACATCTATATTTACTCATATGTGGTTGTGCACTTTATTTTATAATCAATTCAATAAACTTGTTCAAATGCTTTTCATAGGATTCACTCGCCAACTTTTTGTTGATCCAAAAACCATTTTTACACATGATACAGGTGAACAGGATGAAGCAAGGAAAACATAGGAAATGCCTTAGAGGAAAACAATGAAGTCTAGAATGATGTTTAGGACATGATGAAATTAAGATTGTATGTTTCCCTTTAAATTGTAATAATGAATATGAAACGTTATAATAAATTTCATGAGCTTTGATGATAACCCAATCATGCCCCGATCACCTTTTCCGCTGCGGGTCGGGGTGTGACAGATTGGTATCAGAGCCATGACTATAGGGATATAGGATAGGTTATTAGACCCTTAGAGCCTATACTATAGTCGACTAGATTTTAATTGTTTATGTGGTTACATGCAAACTTATGATATTTATTTGTTTCATATTTGTTTATACTTACAGTCAAACATACATACTTACATACACATTCATCATACATATTTCAATGTTCACATATTCAAATCATCTTCATACTTTCGTTATTCAAAGATTTTGTCGCATTTTTCATTTTTCAAATCTCATCAAAGTGAGTTCTGCGACGGGCATGTAGTAACTGTAAGGGTACAAGTACCGGTAGTCGGAACGTCCTGTCTAGGTTGGCATTCGTATAAATCTAATATAACGGACCAGTTTGCCTACCTGGGGACTAACGATGAGAGTACGAAGGACCTATTAGGCCAAAGCATGCCACACCAAACGTCGTTCGAACTAACCCCACTTTGAGGTGTCACCGTGTCCACACCTGGATACATTCCGAATATCATACGTTACATACATATTTCTCGATTTTCTCTGAGTTTTAGTGTACGTAACCAGGCTAACACATGCGAACCATATAAAAAACCCGGTATTCATGGGGCCCACATGATTACGAAGGTGAAGTATGGCGGCATGCAAGGCCCAATTACGAGCAAAGCCCAAGACATCCTATGGATGTAGTAGATTTATTATTTTATATTTATTTTATGAATGTTCATTCCTAAATACGACCCATGATCCCAAAAACATCCAACTCATACTCTTGATATGTATTCCTTGTAGATGTCTTCTAGCCTCGCTCGTAGAAAGATGAGAGCAGGAAAAGCCCGCGAGCGCATGGCTGCCCTAATCGCTCAACAAATGGCTGTCGTAATACCCAACATTGTAGTTCAAATCCAACAAGCCCTTACCACTAATCCTGCCAACCAAGAAGATCAAAATGTTATCAACCCTTCCCCAAATACCACTAAATGCACCTACAAGCATTTCAAATCCTGCGACCCTCCAAAATACGAAGGGACTGAAGGTGTCACCGCTCTCCTCCATTGGTTTGAAGAAATGGAGAACACTTTTCTAAATTGCGATTGCCCCGATGATCGCAAAGTGCGATATGCTACTGGTCGTTTATTTAGAATAGCACTTACTTGGTGGAATACAGAGAAGGCCAAACGAGGTGTTGAAGACGCTATGACTTTGACTTGGGAAGAGTTGAAGGAAATCATGACAAGACGGTTTTGCCCAAGGAGCGAAATCAAGAAATTAGAAGATGAGTTTTATTCGTTGAAGCAAAAGGAAGGAGACCACACCACGTACAACAAAAGATTCCTCGAGTTAAACCAAATGGTTCCCAACTTGTTCACTCCTCTTTACCGTTTGATCGAGCACTACATTCGAGGTCTTCCGTCAAAGATCCAGGACTCTGTAATAAGTACCACGCCTGCAACTTTGGAAGCAGCAATGGAGTTAGCTACAAAGCTCACCGAGAACCGCATCCGGAATAAAGACTTCAAGGAGGAGAAGAAGAAGGATAAAGCATCAACTGAAACTTCAACTCCACCCAAACCGAATCCCCTTCTCAACCCTTTTTAAGAGAAAACGAGATGGGCAACTTTTCGCTGTCACCCAACGTAATCAACCAATTTCACAAGCCATACCCATCCAAGCTATCCCAATCACCCAAGTAGCACCCAACTCAACTTACCCAAATAAGAAACCATACCTTTGACTTCACCCTCGATGTAACACCTGTTTTTATCACCATCCATCTACCTTACCTTGTCGACTATGTGCGAATTGTGGACGCTATGGTCATTTGAACAAGGTTTGCCGCCCCTCTCAAAACCAAATCTCTCCCCCTACTCAAAACATGATCCAAACCTATCAACAACCCCAATACCCCATGTTACCTTATGTTCGAGCTTGTTTTAATTGTGGCGACCCTACCCACTTTAGAAACACATGCCCTCGATTGGTTAACATCATAAACGCTCAAGCTCAATCAAACCCAGTTAACCAAGCAAATCAAGGAAACCTAATCGCTAGGCCACCAGCAAGAGGAAAAGTTTTCAACATCAACGCCAATCCTGTTGAAGATAATGACGGCCCAAACGAAACCACCTAACTAGTCCCCTTCACCGAAAATCAAGATTCAACTCCAACCGTTTAGTTTTATGTTTTTCTTTATGTTATCTCAAGTTTTGGTTGATTGTGTTTGTTTATGTTTTAAAGCCACATAGAACCAATCATAACTTACGGATAAAGCCAATGAAAATTTGACAAGAATATGGTGGATACGCCGCTGGTACTTCCTATATATAAGTATTCTTGTCAAATGATCAGAGGCATTATCTGACGGTTATGAGAAGTTCCATGTAGGATTTAGTATTGTCTTGATTGAAGTTTGTTTTGTACTCACTGATTTGGCATTTATAGCATCTCATCATTTAAAGAAATTGGATTGTGTTCCATTTCTACATAGACTAACCTCTCCATCACAACAAACGAGAGAGAAACTGTCACAAATCAAACATGTATGCTATCAGAATTGAGACTCAAGTTTTGGTTGTTGTGTTTGTTTTAGAGTCACATAGAACTAATCATAACTTGCGGATAAAACCAATGAAAATTTGACAAGAATATGGTGGATACGCCGCTGGTACTTCCTATATATAAGTATTCTTGTCAAAGGATCAGAGGCATTATCAGGCGGTTATGAGAAGTTCCATGTAGGATTTAGTAATGTCTTGGTCGAAGTTTGTTCATCATACATTTCAACGTTTTTCAATTTCATCATTTAAAGAAGTTGAGCTATGTCTCACTTCCACAAGGACTAACCTCTCCATCATAACAAACGAGAGAGGTACTGTCACCATTCAAACATATATACTATCAGAATTAAGACTCAAGCTTTGGTTGATTGTGTTTATTTATGTATTAGAGTCACATAGAACTAATCATAACTTGCGGATAAAACCAATGAAAATTTGACAAGAATATGGTGGATACGCCGCTGGTACTTCCTATATATAAGTATTCTTGTCAAAGGATCAGAGGCATTATCAGGCGGTTATGAGAAGTTCCATGTAGGATTTAGTATTGTCTTGGTTGAAATTTGTGTTACATTCACTGATTTAACATTCATATCATATCATCATCTAAAGAAATTGGATTGTGTTCCATTTCTACATAGACTAACCTCTCCATCACAACAAACGAGAGAGGAACTGTCACAAATCAAACATGTATGCTATCAGAATTGAGACTCAAGTTTTGGTTGTTGTGTTTGTTTTAGAGTCACATAGAACTAATCATAACTTGCGGATAAAGTCAATGAAAATTTGACAAGAATATGGTGGATACGCCGCTGGTACTTCCTATATATAAGTATTCTTGCCAAAGGATCAGAGGCATTATCAGGCGGTTATGAGAAGTTCCATGTAGGATTTAGTATTGTCTTGATTGAAATATGAGTTATACTCACTGATTTAGCATTCATATCATCTCATCATTGGATTATGCCGCCATTCAAACATGTATACTATCAGAATTTGGACTCAGATATTGGTTGTGGTGTTTATTTATGCTTTAGAGTCACATAGGACTAATCATAACTTACTGATAAACCAATGAAAATTTGACGAGAATATGGTGGATACGCCGCTGGTACTTCCTATATATAAGTATTCTTGCCAAAGGATCAGAGGCATTGTCAGGCGGTTATGAGAAGCTCCATGTAGGATTTGGTAATTTCTTGGTTAAAGTTTATTTTTATATTCACTGATCTAGCATTTATATCATCTCATCATTTAAAGAAATTGGATTATGTCACCAATCAAACATGTATACTATCAGAATTAGGACTCAGACATTGGTTGTTGTGTTTGTTTATGTTTAGAGTCGTATCATAGAACCAATCATGACTTACTGATAAAACCAATGAAAATTTGACAAGAATATGGTGGATACGCCGCTGGTACTTCCTATATATAAGTATTCTTGCCAAAGGATCAGAGGCATTGTCAGGCGGTTATGAGAAGTTCCATGTAGGTTGTAGTATTAGAAGTTTTGTTTTAGGATATAACCTTATCCTTCCAAACATATCAAAACTATTGCATGAAATTACTCAGTGAATCAACTCCGCTTATCAATATTTTTACCGTAGGCAACAAAAAGCGATTCCTGTAGCAGGGTACTCAACCCTTACAAGGAACGTTACCACCTCAAACAAAAATTTAAACTCTTACACTTTTTCTAAGTATGTAACTGTCAAATTAAACACCATCCTTTTTAGACAAATATGCCACTACTTAAATTTCGGGACGAAATTTCTAAAAAATAGGGGCTACTGTAACATCCGTCAAAAACCGGATTTACCAAACCCGCTCCGTTTATTAACCGAACAATCAGTTAAAAATTTCGTGGCGTATTTAATGCCCAAATTAATTTTAAACGATACATAATTAATAAGTATATTGGATTATAAAAGTTATATTTGAAAAAGTATTAAAATTAATGAAATAAAAATAAAACAATGCTGCGCGGTTTCGAACCCGGGTCAGCTGGGTAAACTTCAGCGCCTTAACTTCCAGACTTCCAACCACTCCGCCACTTGTGTTTCTTGTTCATTATTAGAAACAATTAATTCAAATACACAAACTCGAATTCAAACTGACGCGCCCAAATCGCAGTCGTCGGAAATCCCGACGATTTCGCCGAGATTGGACGGTTTCTTCTGATTTAACCGACGCATTAACTTTAACATCGGTTATAACCGATGTCCAGTCCGCGACACAAGTCATAACTGCCGGAGAAATTATTGACCGACGAATCAAGTCGGTAATCGGACTAAATTCATCGATGTCTTTCCCTATAAATGCACCCTCTAACCTCTGATAGCCTTTTTGCTCACGATCACACCCATTCTCGACGAAATCTCACTCGCCGGAAAGTTTCTGCAACTCGCCGGAAAACCGAACCCCTTCACTTCTGTGCCTTACTCTAAAAACAGAACACCTAGAGCTCATACCGAAGTCACCCACACTCACCTCAAGCTTCCTGAAGACCTTCTGCCGCAAGATAAACGTCGCTGAATAACCTGCTGTTATCGGAAATTTCGCCGGCGAAACAGAGGATCTCTGTTCGGTATACCTTACACCTAATCTCTCTCGTTTTTATTAATCTCACATGTAGATAATCACAACTTACTAAAGAAACTGATTATTTTTGTCAAAACAGTCGGACATCGATTCTGGTTGAGTTTAACGAAGAAGACGAAGTTCTGATATGATATAAGATTAATTAAAAACAGTTTTATGAACGGGTTAGACACACAGTCCAGTGGTGGACTGTGTGCAAACAATATGCATAACGTCCCGAGTTCGATTCTTGACACACGCACTTTCACAGAAATAAAATGCCTTTTTTAGACCGAACCGGGTTAATTTCAGTAAGATGTTAAGTATAATAAAAAACAGATTATTTACCAAGTTGGACACACAGTCCAGCGGTGGACTGTGTGCCAAACTAACCCATAGGTCCCGGGTTCGAGACCTGTGGCGAGCACCGAGCCGATGCATTAAAATCGTTTTTAAAATAAATGATTTTCGGATTAATTCAATTAGTATATAAATATAAGAGTTAAATGCTTGGTTGGTCCCTGTGGTTTGCAAATCTTGCAGTCTTGGTCCCAGTGGTTCACTTATTACACACTTGGTCCCAGTAGTTTCAAATTTTGCACTCGGGTGGTCCTTACCACTAACCTTTGTTAGATTTCTCAGTTAAGTATATGCAAAATTACTATATTACCCTCGTCTTCTTCATCCTTTCTCTGCTACCACCTGCAACTACTCTGCTACCACCACCCTCACCCTCGCCGCCTTTCACCGCCATACCACTCAGCCATACCCTCCGGCGTCTCTTCCACTCCTCCCTCCGTCACTCTCCTCAACAATGCCTCCACCTCTCGCTTCCTCACTCTCAGATGCTCTGCTCAGTCTCCAAACACCTCAGGTGATTTTCGGCTCGATCGATGACGTCACCGAAACTGTAGGATTCAACGGTTAGGTTTTCGGTGAGTTGTATGAGGAGATCAACGGCGGTGAGATAATCGGAAGATTGTTCTTGTTCCGGTGATGCGTCAGAATCGTGGTGGAGAATGATCTTCTCGGCTTTTTGAAACTGATCGTTGAATTTGGCATCGTTTTGGATTAAATCGGTGATGTTAGAGAGACGATTGTCGAAGCCTGAGAAGATGTTGATCATGTCTTCGGTTGCTTGTGTGTTGATGTTTAGGCTTTTTACGATTTGGTGAGCTGTGGCGAGGACTCTGTCTTTGGATTTAGGTTGGACTGTGGTGGTGGCCATCGGTGGTGGTTGTACGACGGTTGGGTGTGTGTGTGTGTGTGAAGGAAGATGAATGGGGTATAAGTTAAGAAGCGGTTGACGAATCCATTCCTCTACCAACTACTGTGTGCGTTTGTGTTTGAGATTCCTTTCCCTGTTCGATTCAGTTCGTTGGCTGTCAACTCGTTGGTTGCTAATGGCGGTACTAATATTGCCGAAGGTCTGAGAATCTGGTGGATGGTTATGGCAATCGGGAAGATGGCGGTGAAAGACGCCGGAGGGTATGGCTGAGTGGTATGGCGGTGAAAGGCGGCGAGGGTGAGGGTGGTGGTAGCAGAGTAGTTGCAGGTGGTAGCAGAGAAAGGATGAAGAAGACGAGGGTAATATAGTAATTTTGCATATACTTAACTGAGAAATCTAACAAAGGTTAGTGGTAAGGACCACCCGAGTGCAAAATTTGAAACTACTGGGACCAAGTGTGTAATAAGTGAACCACTGGGACCAAAACTGCAAGATTTGCAAACCACAGGGACCAACCAAGCATTTAACTCTAAATATAATTAAAAACAGAAATATTTCGGGTTAGACACGTAGGTCAGTTGGTAGAGCTGCGTGCACGCGAACGGGAGGTCTCGGGTTCGAGTCCTGCCCGGCGCATACATTTACACAATAAAACCGGTCAACAGGTCAACGGTCAACAAGTCAACGGTCAAAAAGTCAACATTTTTTATTATTATTTTATTTATTTATTTTATTTAAAAATACTTAAAAATAACATTTTTAAAGTTAGAAAATAGCTTTAAACTCACAAAAACATATCCGATAATCCTACTAAAATTGATTAATAAAATCCGCTTATTTACCGAACCATTATGTTATTATCCAGGTTAGTTTCACTCGTGGTTAAATCAAACTTCGTGCGCATTCAACATCATTAACCGAACGCACCCACTGTGAGTGAATCTTACAACTCCCCTTTTTAATTACACGTTTTGGGGTGTGTCATGTGTCACTAAAATTAACTCGTTTATTTAAACTTGTGCCATACCATATTGTGATCTAAACTTAGAGTGTAAATATTGTTTGTAGTTATGTCTTTCATATTGTCAAGTTGTATGCAAATCATTCATTAGGCCCATCAGTTCGTAGAACAACGCGTGCCTCAAAACTCATTCATTAGGCCCATCAGTTCCTCGTGAGAGACGGGTTGAGCAACGCGTGCCTCAAAACAATTTATTATTGTATGTGTGTGCATTATCTGATATTAAGTGTTTTATGAATATGTTTACATCTATATTTACTCATATGTGGTTGTGCACTTTATTTTATAATCAATTCAATAAACTTGTTCAAATGCTTTTCATAGGATTCACTCGCCAACTTTTTGTTGATCCAAAAACCATTTTTACACATGATACAGGTGAACAGGATGAAGCAAGGAAAACATAGGAAATGCCTTAGAGGAAAACAATGAAGTCTAGAATGATGTTTAGGACATGATGAAATTAAGATTGTATGTTTCCCTTTAAATTGTAATAATGAATATGAAACGTTATAATAAATGTCATGAGCTTTGATGATAACCCAATCATGCCCCGATCACCTTTTCCGCTACGGGTCGGGTGTTACAGATACTTCGTATATTTTTAACACAAATGTTCAACTATATAAACAAGTGAAGTTGACATAAAAGAAAATTTCTCTTATTTTAAATAAGCAATATAATATAATATATTAAATATCTATCAAGCACCATCAAAAGTTAAAAAATAATAAAACAAAAGTTTGAAATTATGTATTACAAATTTGAAAGTTTGTTATCCTTTATTGATAGAATGCAGTGGTGTTTTTACCCTGCATCGCCAACAAACCCTCCTTTCAACTTTGCAAATTTACTTTAAAAACAAGCATATAATATGCATGGGTTACACTGCAACGATGTAGATTGACTTTTAAAAACAAGCATATAATGCAAGCGTTACACTGTAACGCATGAGTAATCAACGCGCGGGTAATTTTACTAGTTTCCTTCCAAATTGGAAGGAAAAAAAATTAAAGAATTTAACCTAGTTTTTCTTTCATTTTCTTTCTTTAATCAAACTCAAGAACACAACATGTTTTAGTTTCCTTTCTTTTTCTTCTTTAAATGAAACTCTAGAACACAAAATATTTTTATTTTCTTTTGTTTCTTTTCCTTTCCTTCCATTAGTAAACTATGAAACACAGCCAAAAACAAATGTGCGTTGTTTACCTTATCTGTGAAGCGGCCCAAGTAGTTCTCCATAGTCCAACTTACAAAGGCCACTTATTTAAAGCCCAAAAAATAAATACCCCACCCCTATATAAAAAGAAATAGCTGGAGACCTTCCTTATCAAGTTGGGGCCTAAAGCCCTAGCTTGACTTCACTGGCCCATGGGCTGGCCCTGGCTAAACATTAGTGACATATAAAAATAAGTTGGAGCATTGTATGACCTTGTATTAAACAACGAACATATCAACTATCATAAAATTTATATTATTGTTATTTTTATCATTTTTATAATTTTTATGTACAAATGCTATTATTATTAATTTATTACATCACGAGCGATGTTAACGAGCCGAGTCGAGTCGAGTTTAAGCTTGTTTAGGTCCGAGCTCGACTTATTTGAAGCTCTATTTCCAAAGCTCGAGAGCTTGATATGTGAAGCCCGGGCTCGAGCTCGTTTATTAAATGAGCCACAATAAAAGTTCGATCTCGGGCTTGAGCTCATTTAAGCTCGGCTCGATTTGAATTTTTAACAAGCCGAATTCAAGTAGCTCACGAGCGACTCGCTCATTTACACCTCAAACTACATCCATTTCAAAAATGATTGAGCCGCCCCTAATATTATTAACTATATTATACCTTATATGTATGTACATTTGTACGAGGTGCACTCTACATAACAAGTTTAGTTATATAGTTGGTTTAGTATTATGTCGATTGTACTTGTAGTTTGTTTGAACCAATCAATAAAGTTTAAAAGTACCACAAATTACTATATATAACATTTCATGTAGGATAATTCTTAACCCCACATCACAACTCCATACCAACAATACTTTACAAAATATATAGAAAAATGAGTGTGGGATTGTTAGATGGTGCCACTATTCTCGGCTTTATTGAAGACGAATGAAGCATTCAGTAGTTCGGTTCAAGACCGATTTGCTTACTTGGATACTAATCATGATGGTATCCTCTCCTATTCGGAGATGTTGAGAGAACTACAGTCTCTAAGAATGATTGAAACCCATTTCGGGGTTGATGTGAAACCCGACCCTGAAGAACTCGCTCCTGTCTATGATTCCTCGTTCGTGCAGTTTGATCGTGATTCGAATGGAACAGTGGATTTTGAAGATGAATATGGTATTTTGGTTTTTAACAATAATAAAAAACCACAAAGACACAACTAATCACATATCTTTAACATCTTATTTTCACACTTTTAATGTATACGAGTCGTATAGGGTTATAAGATTCATATACAAGAATGTTGCACAGAAATAAAATGCGAGGAAATGTTTGTCACACCCTCAAATTTCACATGCAGGGTTTTACCGCGAGTCATGCGACTGACCAGGATCCAGCCACTAATCATATTGAACCAATTATTTAAGTTTTAAATCATCACAATCAACACGATTAGTGATCAATGTTTAAATGTCCAAAACACAGTTTATGTTGCAGCGGAAAAATAAAGTAAAACCCATCAAACCTTACAACCACAAGTTTAATAAATGTACGAAACATAAGGCTTTGCGAATCACACACTCCAACCGATCGCAATGTCCATCCATAGCTGTAACTAACGACCTGCAAAACATGCAATAGTGTGTCAACATAAAGATGGCGAGTTCACAGTTTTCAGTGTTGTTACAAATATAAGTTCATTTAAATACTTTGTTTTAGAAGACATGTCTCATGGGTAGCTAACCCATCATTAAGCTACTAAACTGTGTGGTACCGAAACTTGACTGTTGTAGTTGTTTGTGTCCCTTGGCAATGTCTATCATCATTGACCAGTTGCCAAGGCAAAGTTCACGCCTTCCCTTCCTGGCACGGTGTGAGGTTTATCAAACCTAATAGCGCTATCAAATAATACTCCGTTCGCCAAACCTGGTGACTACTTAGTATAATGTGTGGGGACTTTCAGATAAAGTTCGTTTAGTCCGCTAAAGACATGAAATATAAACTGTGGTATTTATTTAGTACTATATCAAACCAGGAATGCAAGGCGGTCCTAATCCAGGGATAGTGTGGTCCACCTTTAGTGGATAGTTTGTTTCAGTGGTTCTAATCCAGGAACGCACGTGTAGCCCCAATGCAGGGGTACCGTATGTATTTCCCAAACCAGGGAAATAGTGTGTTGTTCCAAACTAGAGACGCATGCTTTTAGAAAAGGTTTGTGAACTCACCTTAGATTTTCTCTGCATATTAAATTATGTGAGCTAGTATGGCCAGCCACGTCCTATTATGTTTACTAGGTTAGGGGCCGTTCATGTAATACACGCAAATCCTACACGTATCTAACAATTAACATGCGTACAAGTTGTCACAATGTATTACCAAGTAGTTTTCAAGCATAGGTTCATAATATAGCCTACGACGTGCAATTATACCATTATACGATTATTAAGCATGTGCAGATATAAACATAGCCAATTAGTCACTTAACAAATTAAAATCATACATAGTTAAAATCACTGAAAACATGTTGTTTTGGCAAGCTCGTTTAACATACTTGCGAAGCTGCAAAAATTATGATAATTTTTATGTGGCGTGCCCCTCGTAAGGGTTAACCTTGCGTTAATTTTTTAGAGTCTAAATCTTTACCAAAAATTTATAAAAAATCATTTACTAAGCATCTATCAGATTCGTCACTTTCTGACTACAGCTCACGGAGATGGGGCGGTCAACTACGAATTGTTTACTAATAAAGTATAAAGTTTATGCCATAGTTAAAGTATATTATTATAATTATATGCCACGATTCAAACCTCGAGAGTTTCGAATTACACTAGTTATGCCATGGTTCAAACGGTTCAGTTTGGTTCAACACGATATGGATTTGGTTCGAATACTCGTTTATATAATATAAATTTGATAGGCATATAATTAATTTATCAAACAAGATAAATTTATGATTTGATTTATAAATGCGAAACAAGAGGCTTTTACCTCAAAATCGCGGGTTGTCACAATGTTTTTTTGTCTCATTGTATATGGGCGTATAATATTATACGATAATAGGTTGTATACATTCATATACGACCAATATAATGTTATACGACTAAAGTGTAATATTTTGATGGGTTGATTAGTTTTTGAGGGTTTTACTAATGTATACGAGTCGTATAACCTTATACGACTGGTATACATTTAATTATTATTTTTAATTTATAAACCGAAAACGTATAATGAGTTTTTGTTTATATATAAGTATATCAACGATAAACATATAAGTTTTGAATAATTTTCGACTTTATTATTGAAAATGAGTTTTGTCGTGTTATTTATGTTGGGTTATATTACGTGTTTGTAATATGTCGCTGGTTATAAAAGGTGATGAAGAAGGTGACGATGATGGTGATGGGGATGATAAAGACAATGATTCGGATGATGATCCTCCGGAACCAGGTTATGAGAAATACGTCGATGAACGTGGTAAAACAAGATTCAGAACGATCAAGAAGCCTCTTGCTGATGAGGATTACGTGCCTCCAACAGAAGAGGCACAGGAGAAGAAGAGGAAAGGAAAGAGGCATGCACAACGAGCCAACCCATCAAAATGGGCGAAGAATAGTATAACGATTGTCGAAACGACAACCCAGTTGGCTGTGGATTTTGGAAACAACATTGTCGCCATATGTGGGACTCGAACCCATGAATTTTTTGTGCTTCTCTAGTCCTAAACCCAGTTTCATTAGATCAAGATCAATTTTATGTATATCTTCCTTCAAGTAATGAATAAACTTTAAAATACACTTACGATAAGTATATCGTTTTATCTTTTAAATCTAACAATAATGTGGTTATGGACATCGGCTATCTTTTTAAAATAACTTAGATTAATACTTGGGGTTTTTTTTTTTGTTTTTTTTATTTTGGTGTCGTAAACACTTTGTGATTTCATCTTTTACCCTGTTCACCTCAACACTATCATTCATGAAAGACTTTCAGATCACACCTCTAAAGTCGGGTTCCTTTTTAGTTATTAGATGTTAAAAAAAATAAGGGTCCTAATAATCACACATGATAAAATCTTATTTTCATCTCGTGTATACGGGCCGTATAACCTTATCGGTTGCTTACATTATGCCTCACATTATTTTGCAAAAAATGGCAACTAAGTTATTAAGGAAATAAAAACTTCGGAACGCTCTCAACATGACAAAAACGTAAAGATCTTTGACCGTTAACAACATGTTCAATGTAAAAATAATGCTAGTGCATGCTTAACCATATATTTAAGATGGATATGTAATCACAACAAAACTAGCTTATGATAGGAAATAAAATGTTACATAACCTCCGACAAAAAAAAAATAATAATCGTGAGATGTTATATTTGTTTAACTTGTCGTCGTCATCATGTTGAACATAGATGAATGTGATACATTACACATAAATCATTTAGTGTATCTTTGGTATTTAATTATTTATTAATTAGGTGTCATAATTTGAACATGCAATCTCATACAAAACAGGTTCAGGCATATAGTCAATTATAGTGAGTCGATATATTGTGTTTATAAAATACATGTTTCTTACATTGTTCTCTCTTCATTTCTATTTAAACAATAAGTTATAGAAAATACGTAAAAATCAATTAATCAAATCCTAACAACCACAAAACACTTTAGATGATGAATTTTAACATAAATAGAATTGTTTAAAAAGTTCATGTCTAGCTCAAAATTGATTCGTTTGTAAACGATTAATCCCCGCAGCTCGGCTTGTTGACTCGCTCACTAGCATGTTTAAATTAAAGCCCAAATTATACACACATGATTGTAACTTAAAGCATGTGACATTTAAAAAAAAGAGTTATAGCCCAAATTCTGATATTTAAACTATAAATATGAGTAAAGAAACGAACCATTTTAAAAACTTAAAATATTACTAAAAAAATAAACGACTCGATGAGCCTCAAGCTAGCTACAGTTTTTAATGAGTTGGGCTCAAGCACGTCATTCCAACTCGTTAAAATTAACTAATCAAGCCGGCTAGACTTCGTCTGTATACGAACTCAAACCATCATGACTTAGTTTAGCTCGGCTAGCTTAGATCAATGATGTAATTGATGAAATATAAAATTATCATAATTGATAATAGTAACTTGGTTGACCATTAATTACCATCCCATGACTACAACAATATCATTTCCCATTTATGACTTTCAACAAACTCTTCTGCAACGCCAATCCTCATTAATCTTATTTATATTCATCTCAAGTCACTCTTCTCTAGACATTCTCCTCCAACTTCCAAAAAATGGTACTTTTCATAGTTTTCACTCTTCTCATGCAAATCTACACCACCGGAGCCAAGATTCCAGCGGTGATCGTGTTCGGCGACTCATCGGTAGACGCTGGAAACAACAACCACATTCAAACGGTTCTAAAAAGCAATTTCCGGCCATACGGCCGTGACTTTTTTGGCGGAAAGGCTACCGGAAGATTCTCAAATGGGCGTGTTCCGACTGATTTTATATCAGAGTCGTTTGGTCTCCGGCCGTATGTGCCTGCTTATTTAGATCCGGCTTATAATATTTCGCATTTTGCTACCGGAGTTTGTTTTGCATCCGCTGGTACCGGTTACGATAATGCTACTTCAAACGTACTTGTAAGTTCTCTTTGTAGGATAATGTAATTCTCAATTATTTAATGAGATCATAAGAATATATAATTTTCATATAAATATATGTGATAAATTATATTAGAATAAATGTAATAAAGTTATAAAAAATATAAGAAATGATAAAAACACGTGTTACATATATTGGATGTGATACATGCACATACATTTATTTTGGAATAAATGTAGTGTTAAATTTCGGTTATATAAATTATAGTTGAAAATTATCTGTGTATGTTATTTTTAGAAAATTCGTTACTTTTTTTAATATAAAAATGCCAAAAATAAGTAGATACACATTAATATCATTAATTTATCATGTAAATAAATTGTTTTCTAGGATTAGATGGTTTTTGTAAAACCGTATGCACACCTTTAAGTTATTTAAACTTTAAAGCATGTGTCTATATTAAAACAAGTTTTCGTTCTGTGTTAGAAGTTTTGTTTTAATAAATCAACCAAATAGAATAGATGTTATGAAAACTGGTCATCCTAATTTTAATTAACTTAAGTACTAAACTTAAGGGTTTATAAGAATTTAAGTTACACCTAAAGGGCTCTATCCTATACATTTCTATTAGTATAGGGTTAATATATTTTAGAATTAAGATGTCCTATAAAAGAATTCTTACTATATTTTTCTATGTTTTAATTGATTCTCAAATTTCCTTTCAATTATTGAGTTAAATCAGTAATTTGAACTCAATAAAGGTATAAGATTTTTTTGAAAAGGCAAAGAATAAAGATATACTTCTTTTGATGGTTAATGTATCTTCTTTTTTCTTAATAAAAAGTTGGGCAAACAAATTTTGATATGTTAAAGTTAATGAAGTTGTTTGAAAATACATTTAAAATTAACATTCTTCTTTATTTAGTTGTACAAATCATTAATAACATTGGTATGTTTTAAATACAGTCAGTGATACCTCTATGGAAAGAAGTGGAGTACTACAAGGAGTACCAAAAGAAACTAAGACACCATTTGGATGAACAAAAAGCCAATTCTATTATATCACAAGCACTCTACCTTACAAGCATGGGCACCAATGACTTCCTTGAGAACTACTATACAATCTCCAACAGGAGATCACAATACACCATCACCCAATATCAAGATTATCTAGTCACCATTGCCGAGTCGTTTATCAAGAAGCTCTACGGCCTGGGTGCGAGAAAGATTTCGCTTGGGGGTCTTCCTCCTATGGGTTGTTTGCCATTGGAGCGGACCACGAGTTTCATGATTGGAAATGGAGATACGTGCAATGCGGACTATAACAAAGTGGCCATCGCGTTTAACCGGAAGTTGAGTGGTTTGGTCAAACGGTTAAATACTCAGCTTTTGGGGAGCAAAATCGTCTTTTCTAACCCGTATCCTATTTTCCAGCAAATTGTCCGAAAACCGTCATCTTTTGGTAAGCTTTTTTTCTTTATTTAAGTATAGTTCCTAACACGACTTGAAATAATTCGTTGTAGACAACCTGTCTAATAAATGGGTCACATTGGATTGACATGTTTAACCCATTTAGTTAAATGAATTATGTTCAGGTTGACCTACATAAACCTTTTAATTATATTGGTTGATCTGTTATGAGTTGGCCCAAAAAACTCGTTTAACCCATGTAAATACAACGGCCCTACCCATTTAACATGTTTACCTCTTGCTTAGAACCCACCAACCCATCAACACGTTTAGTTGACTAGGTTGTGCTCGGTGGGGATGAGCAATGGGCTTTAACCGGTTGGAGTAGGGCAGAACCTGACCCGGCCTGATACCAAGTTTGACACGAAACCATAACCGGAAATCGGACCCTAACGGGCTTGTAATTGTTTTATTTTAAATTAGGTTAAATTAATGGTTGATGTTGTTGCTACCGTTTCTTTATGTAAAATAAAAATTAAAACCTATTAAGTTAAGGGGCCTATAAATGTTTGATGCTATATCGGGCCGGTGTGCGGTCATTTTCGGGTAACCCGATTTATGCGCAGCTCTAGTGTTCGGTTTATGCAATTTTAACTGTCTCCGAGGTAAGTTTAATGTTTTTTACACTGATAAATATATGGGTCGTCTTCGAATCAACCGGTAAAACCACAACCAAACGTAATTGACACTTTTAGTTTTTAATGGTGTCAAACTAGAACTTTTTAATGAAGAGTTGCCACAACGAAATATTTTCACATTTACCTTGCCGATTTAAGGGTTAGTGGACCCCACAACCCTTAGTTTTACCCATGTTTGTTATTAACTTTTTGCAAATATATAAATTATAGTATTTTAGTAAAACATTAGTATTTAACATGGATTTCATATCCTTAAACTTGTAAAACAAATCCCGAAATTAACAAGTTATCGTTGTTGAATTTCAAACAGGATTTGAGGCGGCCGCAGTGGCATGCTGTTCAACGGGGCTGTTTGAGATGGGATATATGTGCGATCAATATAATCCATTCACCTGCTCAGATGCCAGCAAATATGTTTTTTGGGATTCTTTCCATCCTACTGAAAAAACCAACCGTATCATTTCTCGACATTTGTTCAAAACCGTTCTTTCGAAATTTTTGTAGTGCCTTGGGATTATATATTTTGAAAAAAAAAAAGGAAAGATAAGTTTATAACATGGACGGTATGTTATATTAATTATGATATGATGTATTCATGGCATCATGTATGATACATAAATAAAAGAGATTGCATGTTGCGATTTCAAATTCTAAGCCTTTTTAAGGATTATTGTTCATCTTTTTCTTAAACGTGTGGTTTTCTTAGATTCTTATGTCAACTTATGTTTGTTATGAACTAAGTTATTATGATTTTTCATGCAAATGTCATGAAATAGCAACATACTATCTGCACGAAAATATTTCAACTTTTTTATTGGTTTTGATAATCAATGTTTAGAGATTTTATTTATGGTGTTACATAAAGTTTTAAAAAAAATGGGTAATTATCGATATGAACAAAAACAAACCTTAATAAGTTACCTTTGGAGTTTATGATTGTTATAAAGCCTAAAATCCAATTGATCGGTTAATCAACTCATAATAAACGAGAGTTTACCTTTAACTGCGATAGTGGATAGGATTGATGATCGATCGTTTAGTATGTGGTTGGTAAGTTGGTATATATTTGCTACAATATTTATATTAGTGAATACATTGTATGAATTTGAATTATAAATTTCAAGTTTTTAATTTGCTACACATCATCAGGTATAGAATTATCTTTTGTGAAGAGATCAACGTTCGATCCTTAGAAAGTGTAAGTATTTAAGGGGAAAAATTAGTCATTCAAAAAAATCAGGTATGGAAGGGGTTTTGAAGAGAAAGTGATTGGCATTTTTCGCTTCCAACTTCTGGTTTTTCGGTCTTTTATCAGTACAGGCTACGGGTTGGAACCCTTTTCAAATCATAGGGTATGGAACTGATAAATAACTGACTTACAAAGGTTCCTTAGGAAAAAGGTTCCTTTGTAAGCCAGTTATTTATCAGTTCCATACCCTATAAGTATAACTATAATATTCTGAAAAATAACTTTTTTATGATATAATATCAGTAGGATATTAATCATATGTGTAATTTATCTTTCATGACCAAACCATGCACCGAAGGGGCATTTTGGTCATTTTACACATAGTTTATAAATTATTTGAGATTCTGAGTTTATATCATATACCTATTGTAAAAATATTTAAAATAAGTTTTAAAATCAGTAGGTAACAAGTCTTGGTTGGTAAATATGGTTTGAAACCATACTATGCGCCGAAACGACGCTTATGTCGTAAAATGACCATTTATGTGATGTTTAATGAAAACTGATGTTAAGGTCAGGTTAACATGTCTTAGATATGTTATTTAATATAACATATCAGTAGATAAAAGATTTACCTTGAAAAGATGCGATTAAAACCGTTTTATAAGCCACAAGGGCTTTATCGTCATTTATCGGCATAATACTAGTACTTGTTCATAAACTCAATTATAATCTGGTTTGACATCCAAATAATCTTACTTATAATATTACATCAGTAGGAAACTCATTTTCAAGTTCATTATCATTTAACCTCTTTTTATGCAAAAAGGGCATTTTAGTCGAAAATGGCATAATTACGGAACTTGTGCATAAACTCATATTCTGATTATGATCAGGTAATATAACCTCAGAGGGTTATGGTACATTATATTATGATCATAATGCAACTTTAGATCAGTAGCTAACTAATCTAAATCGGGTCATAATCGAAAGTCAAAGCAAAGTCAAACTTTGCGACTTTCGGTTGCGAACCGACCCTAGAACTGAAATTGACGAGCCGAACATGTTCTTACATGTTCTAATAATTATTACAACTTTTTAAGTGTCAAAACAGTTTCATAACATATATAAGATCAAATTATAACATTTCCGAAAAAATGGCCTGTTTGGCTTTTTATATAATAACTTTGACCCGTCAATTGGTCTAGCAAACGTGATCTTCAGGAGGTGCCCTTTATAGGGACTAACACCTACCTTATTACGATCACTCAGCCATGTTCGTTACGAACAATGGCTGGACCATAATGGTCTTAACCGAAAATGTGTTTTCCATAAAATGCTTGACTTTTGGCTATAAAAGCCTAAAAATGAAAATGCAAGAGAAACGAACACTTACAAGTGGTTCTTAGATACAATAGAACTAAGTTGGATGCTCCTTTCAGTTAGAATTTTCAGATGAGGGAGATAGAGTTGTGAATGAGAAAGGTGCAAGTTCAAAGGCTGAACCTTGGCACCTATTTATACTTGGAGAGTTTGAAGGCGGTGATGCAAGGTGCTAAGGGGTGTAAGAGGGAGCTTACAAGTGTTTTAAAACGTGGCATAGTTGTTTGGAAGACCATGGTTTTGAATCAAATGGTTTTTGGCAATTTGTGTGGAGGCCATGACAATTTTCTACAGACACAGGCCTCTCGCGCCCCGCGAGAGGCACAAGCCTTGCCTCTCACGCCCCACGAGCGCCCCATGGCCAGTTTCAAAGTTTGACACTTTTAGCCCATTAACTTATAAAACCTTCTAAAACACCTTTTTAGCATATTTAGCCCTCCGTAACCAATATTTGGCATACCCGGGATTATGCCCGGTCATTGTCAAGCTCTCGGTTTGTTAAAAGGTCACTAAGAGGTGTAAATTAACATGTTGACACTTTTAATCCCTCCATTATCCAACTTTCACATAATTACAGAATTGAACCCTCTCGTCCAACAAATGGCACTATGAGAGTTAGGACTTCTAAAGGATCACTCAGAGGCCCACTATAAGCATGTTGACTCCGATGTCACTCAGAAGCTGGGCATGTTGACATATCAGTCACTTAGAGGACAAGTTTTAAGCATGTTTACATATCAGTCACTCAGAGGCTAATGATTAAGCATGTTGACATATCAGTCACTCAGAGGCTACTGTTTAAGCATGTTGACATATCAGTCACTCAGAGGCTTACGTTTATGCATGTTGACATCAGACAGTCACTCAGAGGCTCAGTTTGAGCATGTTGACACCTTTAGTCCTTATTAGTCTTTAATACACTTAAATAAAAATACAACACGTGTCACTATACTATTGGACACGATTTTACGAGGTGTTACACTTCGGTTCATGATAATAACTAAATCGACCGTACCATGCACACCACAGTGAAATGGACTAACCCATGACTTCGCTTATAACGTATATCCACCATAATAATGCTACAATATATATTATACAAATAAGAACACTATTAGAAACGAGTACCACAATGCAAAGCGTCGCCCTGCCGTATCACGCAGGTACCCTGCTAGAATATTATAAATAGATGGGTAAAGAGGCCCATATATGAAAATGTAATAAAATACGTATAGCGCATATCCTTGATTGATTGAAGGACAACGATCCTTAATTTGAGAGATTTGAGGGCTACTCAAATAGGAAATGATGTAAGTTATGCGCTAAAGTTGATTTTTTTACGTTATGCTTTGTAGATAAGATGTTTGCTCTATAGAGCACATGTTATGCTCTGTAGAACAGATGTCATGCTTTTGAACATTTTCTACACTTCCCCTCAAGTTGAGTAATGGGGTCTCTGATACTTAACTTGTCGAAAGAGTTATTGAATATTCTTCCGTTAACATCTTACGTTAATATATCTGCTAATTGGTCTTCTGATCGAATGAATGGAAGCTGGATAATTTATGTTTCAAGTTTTTCTTTAATGAAGTGCCTGTCAACTTCCACATGCTTTGTACAATCGTCTTGAACTGGATTTTCTGAAATTTGTATCGCGGCTTCGTTATCACACATGATCATACTAAATTTAGTCTTGAGGAAACACAATCTCACTCTGAAGTTTGCATATCCAAACTTCTACCAAGCCTCGTGCAATCCCTATAATTCTGCTTCCACACTAGATAAAGTTATAACCTTTTGTTTTTTTTTTTTCTCCAAGTGACAACATTCCCACCAATTAGAGTGAAGTAGCCTGATGTTTATCTTTGGTCTCCTTTGTCCCATGCCAATCTATATCTGTATATGGCTGAACTTTTAGATGTTTGTTGGGTCTAAAGAGAACCTCATGTCCTACTTCCCTTTAAGATATCTTATAATCCTCCATACTGCTTCCATGTGAGCAACTTAAGGTTGATGCATAAACTAGCAAACCACTCCAATTGCATATGTGATTATTGGGCAGGTATGTGAGAGGTATATTAGTTTACCTACCAGACGTTGGTATCTTCCTTTGTCGGCCAATTTTGCTTCGTCTTTCATATAAAGTTTTTGGTTAGCTATCATAGGGTGTCAACCGGTTTACAGTCGATCATTCCCATCTCGACCAGGAGAACAAGAACATATTTCTTTTGACATATAAAGATCCCTTGCTTAGACCTTAGAACTACAACTCCAAGGAAGTACATTAGTCTTCCATAGTTTTTCATTTCGAATTTTGTGAACAAATTTGCCTTCAACCTTTTGATCTCTTCCTCGTCGTTTCCTATAAGATTATGTCCTCAACATAAACAATCAAACAAGTTACAAGTTTACCTCTTTGTTTAAGGAACAATTTATGATCAGGGTATTGAAAGCCATATCCTTTCATTGATAGGGTGAACCTACCAAACCAAGCTCGAGGAGACAGCTTAAGCCCTTAGAGAGTTTTCTTCGGTCGACATACTTCTTGGGTGTTGAAATTTTCTATTAACCTAGGAGGAGCTTCCATATGCACTTATTATTTTAATTCCCAACCAAACTCACATCGAATCGGCTCTGTTAACCTTGTTTATCGCACAAATTATAAATGTATATTGTTTGGGCTCTTGCCAGTTTAGGTCAAGCGTTGTTTACTTTTCATAAAAATAATTTGTAAATAAAATTATTGGTAGGCCATTAATTACCATCTAATAACTACAATAATATCATTTCCCATTTATTACTTTCAACAAACTCCTTTTCAACGCCAATCCTCATTATTTTTATTTATACTCATCTCCAGGCACTTACTTTTCTCTAGGCATTCTCCTCTAGCTTCTAAAATGGTATTTTTCATACTTTTCACTCTTCTCATGCAAATCTACACTACCAGAGCCAAGATTCCGGCAGTGATCGTGTTCGGCGACTCATCGGTAGACGCTGGAAACACAACCACATTCAAACGGTTGCAAAAAGCAATTTCCGCCATACGGTCGTGACTTTTTTGGCGGAAAGGCTACCCGGAGATTCTCAAACGGGCGTGTTCCGACTGATTTTATATCGGAGTCGTTTGGTCTACGGCCGTATGTGCCGGCTTATTTAGATCATGCGTATAATATTTTGGATTTTGCAACCGGAGTTTGTTTTGCATCTGCGGGTACTGGTTACGATAATGCTACTTCTGACGTGCTTGTAAGTTCTCTTTGTAGCATAATGTCCTACAATTTCCATATAAATTATCATTATCATAATCAGTAAATTCTATCAACAGCAAAGAATGATAAGACGTAGTTAGTCATAGGAAAAGAGAGGCTACTCCCTGTTTCATATAAATATATATGCTAATTATATTAGAATAAATGTAATAACGTTATAAAAAGATTAGAAATGATAAAAGATGTGTTACATTTATTTTGGAATAAATGTAGTGTTAATTTCGGTTCTATAAATGATAATTCAAAATTATCTGTGTATGTTATTTTTAGAAAATTCGTTACTTTTTTTAATATAAAAATGCCAAAAATAAGTAGATACACATTAATATCTTTAATTATTAGGTAAATAAATTGCTTTTTAGGATTAGATGGTTTTTGTAAAACCGTATGCACGTGTTGGATGATCATTTTTCATAACCTTTAAGTTTATTTAAACTTTAAAGCACGTGTCTATATCGAATTTTAGTTCTGTGTTAGAAGTTTTGTTTTAATAAATCCACCAAATATAACAGATGTTATAAAAACTGGTCATCCTAATTTTAATTAACTTAAGTACTAAACTTAAGGGGATATTAGAATTTAAGTTACACCTAAAAGGGTTCTGCCTATACATTTCTATTACTGTGGGGCACGGTTTAAAAATCTCGATTTGACGTCAATTAATCCCCGATTAATTACGATTAATCAAAATTAATCCCGATTACTCCTTGATTAATCTTTAGTCCACACTTCACTGTCTTACTAGCGGCTAGCGATTACTTTAACATTCTTATAGAGTTACAAATGAAACTCTAGAAATAAAATGGGGAATTCCTTAATTTAATCAAAGGAAATCCCATTTTTTTATTATTTAAGTTTGTTGTCTTTAAAATAAAATTGACTGAATTAGCTAAAAACCTGAGCAAATTGCCTGGATATGTAAAGCTTTTTAAAAACCACTAGATGTCCTATAAAAGAATTCTTAATATATTTTTCTATGTTTTAATTAATTCTCAAATTTCCTTGATATATTTTTAGATGTTTTATTTAATTCTCAAATTTCCTTTCAATTATAGAGTTAAATCAATAATTTGCAGTCAATAAAGTTATAAGATTTTTTTAAAAGAAAGAATAAATGTATATGTCTTTTGAGGGTTAATGTATCTTCTTTTTCTTAATAAAAAGTTGTGCAATCAAATTTTGATATGTTAAAGTTAATGAAGTTGTTTAAAATACATTTGATTATGAAATAATTGATAGAACGCAAGTACTTGGTGACTTGAAACACCACTTCATCCACCGTTTAAAATACAAATTCACACAATCTTGTATCATCAAAATTTTATCCACCCAACAATTTTACACAAGTTCATCAAAGAGGTAAAAAGTTACAATATATGGTTGTTAGACTTTTTTCATACAATATGCGAGAATATCTTGGTTTTTATAATATTTACATTTTCTAGTAATTAACATTGTTTATATTATAATTGTACAAAAGAGGGTGTTTGGAATTCACTTTGAAAATAACTTATTAACTTATTTGTTTTTACAAAAATCCAATAAATTAAAAAAATGTTAGGCATTGAAAAAAGTGCTTTTTATTTTGGATTTTTGTGAAGGTGCCAAAAGTTATTTTCAAAAGCCATAAAATTCTAGCTTTTTAAATAATTTTTAGCATTTTTCAAATAAAATTACAAATATAACCCCACTATTTCTAAATAGTAACTAAACATGGAAACTTAATCAAACATTTCTTGGTCAATTTACAATTTTACACTAATAAAGCTAATCCAAACAATTTTTTAAAAAATTCTTTTTGAAAAGTAACAAGTCCATAAGCAGTTTTAAAGTTAAATAAACGATCCCAAACACCCTCTGATAATAACTTAGATATCTTTTGCATACAGTCAGTGATTCCTCTATGGAAGGAAGTGGAGTACTACAGAGTACCAAAAGAAACTAAGACATCATTTGGGTGACCAAAAAGCCAATTCTATTATATCACAAGCGGTCTACCTTACAAGCATGGGCACCAATGACTTCCTTGAGAACTACTATACACTCTCCAACAGGAGATCACAGTACACAATCACCCAGTATCAAGATTATCTTATCAAGAAGCTCTACGTCCTGGGTGCGAGAAAGCTTTCGCTCAGGGGTCTTCCTCCTATGGGTTGTTTGCCATTGGAGCGGACCACAAGTTTCATGATTGGAAATGCAGATACATGCAATGGTAAATATAACAAAGTGGCTATGGCGTTTAACCGGAAGTTGAGTGATTTGGTCAAACGGTTAAATACCAAGCTTTCGGGAGCAAAATCGTCTTTTCTAACCCGTATCCTATTTTCCAGCAAATTGTCCGAAATCCCTTATCTTTTGGTAAGCTTTTCTTCTCTATTTAAGTTGGGGCGGTAATTCCTGATACGACTTGAAATAGTCATTGTATATAACATGTTTAATAAATGGGTCACATTGGGTTGACATGTTTAGCCCATTTGGTTAAAAGGATTGTGTTCAGGTCAACCTATATAAACCTTTTAATTATACTGGTTGATCTGTTAACCCGTTTAATTAAAAAGATGTGGCCCAAAAACTCGTTTAACCCATGTAAATACAACGCCCCTACCCATTTAACATGTTTACAACTTGCTTAGAACCTACCAACCCATCAACATGTTTAGTTGACTGGGTTGTGCTTGGTGGGGATGAGTAATTGGCTTTAACCGGTTGAATATGGCATAACCTAACCCGGCCCGATACCAAGTTTGACACAAAAACCATAACTGAAAATCGAACCCTAACGTCCAAATCTAGTTTCGGTCTCAAATTGATTCTGTTTCACCCGTTAAACTTGGTTGAATTAACGGGCTTCTAATTGTTTTATTTTACATTAGTTAAATTAATAATTGGCGATGCTGCTGCCGTTTCTTTATGTAAAAATAAAAGCTTATTCATTTAACGGGCCTGTAATTGTTTGATGTTATATCGTGCCGGTGTGCGGTCTTTTTCGGGTAACCCGATTTATGCACACCCCTAGTGTTCATGTTACAACAATTTTAAGTGAATCTAGGTAAGATTAATATTTTTTATACGAATAAATATATGGTATTTTTGGGTCAACTAATTCAAACCACAACCATGATTGACACTTTTAATTTTTTGTTGTGTTAGAACTATAACTTTTCAATGAAGAGTCGCCCATAATGGAACATTTTAAATTTTTTTTCTTGCCGATTAACTTTTTAAATGAAGAGTCGCCCGTAGTGGAACACTTTTAAATTTTTTTCTTGCCGATTTAAGGGATCGGGAACCCCACAACCCTCAGTTTACCTATGTTTGCTATTAACTCTTTGTACCTATATAAATTACAGTATTTCTATGAAATATTGGATTTTAATAATCCCAACTATTCTCGTTTGCCGCAAACAGTCACAACTAAAAAATAACCACTGGCAGTCCCAACTATTAACATATTGGCCTCCAATAGACCCTGACTAACAGAACCCTAACGCTGTTAGTTTCTGGTCATCGAAAAAACGTTTTTGACCTTAAAAAGGTTCCTAAAGGTTCCGATCTAAGGTTACAAAAAGGTTTGGGACGAAAATGTTGAGTTTTCTGGCCAAAAAGTTGAGTTTTCCGGCCAAAAAGAACGTTTTCCAGCGAAAAAGGAGTTTTCCGGCAACCTTGATCATTGGGCTTTTACTAGAAAAAGGTTTCTAAAGGTCGGTGATAAGGTTACAAAGAAGTCTGGGACGAAAAGGTTGAGTTTTCCAGCCAAAAAGGTGTGTTCAGGCCTAAAACATTTTTCCGGCGACCGGAAACTAACGGCGTTAGCGTTCCGTTAGTCAGGGTCCACCGGATGCCAATATGTTAATAGTTGGGACTGCCAATGGTTATCTTTTAAGTTGGGACTGTTGACGGCCAACGACGAATAGTTGGGATTATTAAAATCCAATCTACATATTTTTATTAAAACATTAGTATTTAACTTGGATTTCGTATCCTTAAACTCATAAAAAATTCCAAAAAGTTAACAAACTATCGTTGTTGAATTTCAAACAGGATTTGAGACGGCTGCAATGGCATGTTGTTCAACGGGACTGTTTGAGATGGGATATATGTGCGATCAATATAATCCATTCACCTGCTCAGATGCCAGCAAATATGTTTTTTGGGATTCTTTCCATCCTACCGAAAAAACCAACCGTATCATTTCTCGACATTTGTTCAAAACCGTTCTTTCAAAATTTTTGTAGTGTCTTGGGATTATATATTTAGAACAAAAAAAAGGAAAGATAAGTTTATAACGTGGACGGTGTGTTATATTAATTAGAGTAAACTGTCATTTTGGTCCCTGGGGTTTGGGCAGTTTTGTCATTTTAGTTCAAATCTCAAACTTTTTGCATCTAGGTCCCTGTGGTTTTAGTTCCAAAAGTGATATTTGTATTCTAAAATCCTACTATTTTGTCCTATTTCTTAAGGGCAAAATGGTCATTCTAAGCATTAATATATATTATATATATAAATAAACCTCAACTCTGTTTAAAATGATTATTTTGCCCATGAGAAAAAGGATAAATACTAGGATTTTAGAAGACAAATATCAATTTTGGACAAAAATGACAATAAAACCGAAACCACAAGGACCCAGATGTAAAAGATTTGAGATTTGGACTAAAGTGGCAAAACTGCCCAAACCTCAGTGACCAAAATGGCAGTTTACTCTATTAATTATGATATGATGTATTCATGGCATCATGTATGATACATAAATAAAAGAGATTGCATGTTGCGATTTCAAATTCTAAGCCGTTTTAAGGATTATTGTTTATCTTTTTTTTCGTAAACGTGGTGGTTTTCTTAGATTCTTATGTCAAGTTATGTTTGTTATGAACTAAGTTATTATGATTTTTCATGCAAATGTCGTAAAATAGCAACATACTGTTTGTAGTGAAATATCTCAACTTTTTTATTGGTTTTGGTAATCAATTTTTTTAGAGATTTTATTTATGGTATTACATAAAGTTAAAGAAAAATGGGTAATTATTAATATGAAAAAAACAAACCTTCATAAGTTAAGTTTATGATTGTTATAAAGCCTAAAATCCAATTGATTGGTTAATCAACTCATAATAAACGAGAGTTTACCTTTAACTGTGATAGTCGATAGGATTGATGATTAATCGTTTAGTATGTGGTTAATAAGCTGGTATATATTTGCTAAAATATTTATATTTAGTGAATATATTGTATGAATTTGAATTATAAATTTCAAGTTTTTAATTTGCTACATATTTATCTAACTCTGGAATATCATGGGTGTACTTACCTCCACCAAGTAGGCAAATCCTAAAAGAAACTAAAACTCCAGTTTAGCAGTGATCTCCTGGCCCCTTCATTCATTCTACTCCTTATTAGAGGTGCACATAATAGGGTTTTTTTTTTCCCAAAATCGGTTTCTGGTGTGGTCAAGACCCAAGAGGGTCAATCAACGGCTATTGCAATGACTGGTTCAGGTATGGAATGGGGTTTGAAGAGAAAGTGATTGGCGTTTTTCGCTTCCTACTTCGGGTTTTTTCGGTCTCTTATCAGTAGAGGCTACAAGTACAGCTACACGCTGGGTATAACCGGGTTGAAACCCTTTTCAAATCATGGGGTTTTGAAGAACTGCCCCTTTTTTTACCTCTACTCTTAATTCCCTAAACTAAAAGCCCAAAAAAATGTATATTTTTGTTTTTTAATTAGGCCCAATCTTTTAGGGTCGACCTTTGCTTTAGTAAGAGGCACATTGGGCCACCCTATTTGCATGTGATATAAATCAATCAAAATTCCGAAGTGATATTAAGGTGAGTAGAGAAATAGATGAATGTATTATACAAAACAAGCTCTTAGTGATAAAAAAATGGTTACGACTTAATATATAGTAAGAACCAAATTCGTACTTACTAAAAAAAATAAAAGAGTTCAACTTCATAAAACATGTACACACATGAACTATTTGTATAATTAACTTCATATAAAGTGAAAAAAAAATTAATAATAATAACAACAACAATAATAATAATAATAATAATAATAATAATAATAATAATAATAATAATATAATAATAATAATAATGCATATTGATAAAAGAAGATCAGGATGGATGGTGCCAAAAATGTTATAAACTAGTAATATGACCTGCGTTATGCGGCGGAGACTCGGTTTGTATCGGTTGAGAAAATCTAAGGTGAAAGGTCATAATAAACTTAAAAAGATGTTGATACATAGTCTACATCGATCGAAAACTATAAACCAGGTAGTGAAGAATTAAGCCAACTCAAGTCTTATCCATCATCCAATAGTCATTACATCCTTAGATATTGTAACACCCAAAAAACGGTTTGGTAATTAAACCAAGTTAATTGTGATGAGCGGGTAAAATACCGTTAAGGGTAAAAGTTAAACCGGTAAACGTTAGATTTATTAAAGAACCGTTAGCGGTAAAAGTTAAACCATAAACAAAATAACGAGGAACAAATTAATCTAGTTAACAACATCTATATAAGTAACAAGACAATGAGTTGTAGTCTCATTTATAATCAAAACTAAACTTGAGGGATCAAAGCTGCCAAAAACGAAACTTGTGTTAAAAAATCTCAAGAGTTAAAACAAAAAACACATAGTGAGTGTGTGTGTGTGTGTTTTTGTGCTACAGCTGGAGAACAAGGAGCAAACCCTGTTCATCTTGAATCATCAAATTGAAGGACGAATCAGACCCAGAATCGATGCATGAATGCATTCTAATGATCACCCTAACTAGGGGGTCATGAGGTATGTCGAAAATCCTAATTGGTGACATAGTGAATTTTAGTAGATTCATGGATTTCAATCCATGTATGAATTTCAGTAATTGAAGTAAGATAAGGGATGAACACTTGCTTAGGAACAAACCCTTATTGAAAATTTTGAATGGATTGCTATGAATTGGGTGTTTGGATGATTTACCACACCTAGTTAAATGGGTTTTTGATTATATGATGAAATTGATGATATATGAGTGTTTATGATCATCATACTTGTATGTATGTGTAAGATACTTGAACAAATTAGACAATCAAGTAAGTGATCATACATGACTTGAAATGGGTTTTGTAAGATACAATGAAATTGATGTTATGTAAATGTTAATGAGTGTTTGAGATCATGTTGTCTACTAGTTGTATGTAGAACTTGAATATATATATAGTATTGGAATGAATGTCTAGTACAGTGAATGGATAAATTAGCGTTGATGATCGAAAGTTAAGTTAACTTGATATTAACAATTTCTCGAACTTGTTTAAGTGAAAAAAATGACATGAACTTGGTTGGGAATTTAGATAAGAGGGTAGCCTAAAACTATCGCATGTCGGGTAATTGATAAATGCCTAAAAGAGTTGTTAAACTTAATTGTGCATTTGCATAAGTTAATAGGCAGTTGACTTTTAAAAAATCAAACCGACCTATAATAAGATCAAATGGTAAATTTGATATAAAGTACGTAAGGTGGGATAGTCTTGATAAATGATGACTAATCTAACCATCTTGTGAATGATAAATGATAGTTTGACGCTTGACAAGCTAGGTGGAGGCTTAAGAGGAAGCGGGTCAAATGGATCAAGCATGCGGGAAAAGCATAATCGGATTTCAAGGTAAGTAAAGCTACATCTTTTAAGTAGAACACATATTTGTAGTATTGGTCAAGAAAAATGTAGAATAGTATTTGAAATATGATGTTTCGATGCGAAGTGATTCGGGTCGGATAAGTGAAAATGGTATGAAACCATGATTTATGGTAAAAAGGGTAAAACGGTAAATTAGTCATGTGATTGTGGATAAATAAAGAGTTTTTGAAACATTACCTTATGGTATAAACCATAATAGGTAATAAGGGGTAAAAATGGTAATCCGATTACGAGTTGACGGGTAAATAAAGAGGTTTTCTTTTTTAAAAGACATCATATGGCGTAAGTCATTATGGATCAAGTGAATTAAGAAACGATTTTTAAATAATATGATCACAATGTTAAACGAAACGGGCTAAATGGGTGAGATGGCAAATAATGACATCTCATAATGATAAATGGTCATTTAGGTCAAACGGGTCAAATGGTGATATTGTCACCATTTGGCAATGATGACTAATGGACGCTTGTTGAGTTTTGTGCTCATAGGAAGAATGGAGGATGACTTGCATTGTTATTAAATAGCAACTAATAGAGCAAGGTATTAAAACGGGTCAATGCTATGACCCGAGCCAGGTACGTGTAACGGGTCAAACTCTCAACGAGGACTTAAGGTCCGATGAGAGTTAAATGAGACTTGAATGAACATTGGATTACCTAAAGAGAGGTATATCTAGTAATTTAAATTCTAGAGATTATGTTCTTAGGAACATAGTAAAAAAACTAATAGAATATGAGTTAAAGATGCTTGTTGGTCGAAATATGCATTTAAATGTCCTTCGTCGTAAAAAGGATTAAAATTTGACCAAAACGCCCCTGAATGATAAATCGACCAAACGACCTTTGAGAGTAGTTTAAAAATGAGTTTTATAAGAAAGTACACCCTTGTGGTAGTGTAATAGTGAATGGCATAATCCGTTTTGGTGTAAGACCCTATGTTATAATATTGAAATTTCTATAAAAATTTTGCATTTAAACGAGTAAATGCGATTACACGTCACTTCAAATCTTTGAGTTTATGAAAACTTTATTAAAAATAACATTTTTGATAAGTCGTTACTGATTAGTTCCATAGCTTGATACCAAATGCGGAAGCTGAACTTTGATCGTGTTCGGTTCTTCATCGGCCTTGATCGTCATCCGGAAGTGCTTACGATTACCCTTAACTTGAAATTTGCAAAACATTAGTATTATAGAAAATTACCGAAAAAGCACAATATAACCGACTCGTCAAAAATAAATCAAACAGAAAACTCAACTTCTAAGGTGGCGTCGGCGATGCCTCTTTAAAGGTTGCGTCGGGACTTTTCTATCGTAGACAGTAGCTTAAGTCGTCGGAGATTCTACATTGTGTCGGCAACGGCCGATTGTACCGTCGACGACGGTACCTTCTGCAGCAGTTTTGCTGCAGATTTGAGCAATTGCCGTTCGACCCGTTTCAAGTCCCGTACTTTTTAAAACACAACTCAGGACTTTCGGTGACACATCCGTAAAACACTAATTCCTGTTTTCATTCCACAATTGCCATCCATAGGCTACGGCTGACCACCATAGCTTAAAGTGGGATATCGCAATATTTTCCGTTTAGTCGTTTTTATTACAAAAACTTCCGTAACTTGTTACATTTTTGTCCGTTTCCTATGAAACTTGTTTCTAAATGTCAGTAAAATATTTTCTTACATATTTGACCCGAAATCCTTGACCCGGATTCTTATTTATTATGAATTATGCATCTATTCCCGGTTTATGCTCATATCTTCCGATATTGCCCTTTAATCCCATTTAGACCAAAGTGAGTATTTACGCATCCATTACGACATGCATTAAAACTACATTTTTACCTGTTTGACTGCCTTAGTGAAAACCATCGCTCCATACAAAACAACCTTTATTTTATCGTTTTGACCCGTTTGGTGGTCTTAGCGTAAACCCTTGTTTATTTCAATCAAACCTTATCTATTTATCATTTCCACGCGAAGATATTCATTTATTTTCCACCACAACTATATTTGCGGTGGATTTGTTATCGTAGATTCATTTTATCCAAATTTACCTTTCGGTTCAACATTTTACGAAAAAGACCCCTTTAAAAGGCATTAAACCAAAAAGGCTTATGTTTTTCGCTTTTACACTATCGAACGAGTCTACTGAATTATAAAACTCATTTTAAGCTACCCTAGGTTCATTTACTTGTTTTTACCACACGAGGGCATTTTGGTCAACTTAGGTCCTTCTTTACGACGAAGGACTTTTATTATCATGTTTTGACTAAATATGAATATTTAACCATAATCTATTTTAGAACATTATTTCCTAAGAACATAATGTCTACAATTTAGATCATTAGATTTATCTTACCTTAGGTAATCAAATATTCAATCATGACTTGTTTAACTCTCAATGAACCGTAAGTCCTCTTTGAGAGTTTGACCCATTACACGAACCTGGCTTGGCTCATAGCATTGATCCGTTCTCATATAATGCTCTATTGGTTGCTATGTAATAGCGATGCTAATCATACTCTATTCTTTCTATGAGCACAATAACTCAACAAACGATCATTAGTCATCATCGTCAAATGGTGATTATATCACCATTTGACCCGTTCGACCTAAATGACTATTTATCATTATGAGATGGCGCTTATTTGCCATCTCACCCATTTAATCCATTTCGTTTTACTCTGTATGATCATATTGTTTAAAAATCGTTTCTTAATTCGCTTGACCCATTATGACTTACGCCATATGGTGTCTTTTTCCAAACTCTTTATTTATTCATCAACTCGTGACCGCATTAGTATTTTACCCCTTATTATCCATTATGGTTTACACCATAAGGTAATGTTTCAATATTCCTTATTTATTCATCATCGCATGACTAATTTACCTTTTTACCCTTTTACCATAAATTACGGTTTAATACCATATTCACTTGTTCTGACCCGTATTAATTCGCGTCGGAACCTTGTATTTCGAAATCTATTTCCGAATAACAAATCACTTATTCTTAGTCAAATATATAAGTAAATTTACTATTTTAAGGATGTAAGCGTTACTTACTTCGAAATCCGATTATGTTTTTCTGCGTACTTGATCCGTTTGACCCGCTTCTTCCCAAGCATCCACCTAGCTTGTCAAGCGTCAAACTATCATTTATCATTCGCAAGATGGTTAGGTCAGTCATTATTTAAAACGACTATTCCACCTTATTGATTTTATATCAAATTTATCATTCGATCTTATTATAGGTCAGTTTGACTTTTAAAAGTCAACTGCCTATTTATATATACAAACTCACGAATAAGTTTAACAACCCCTTTAGGCATTTCGTTAATTACCCGGTAAGCGCTATTCTTAGGCCACCATTATAGTTACATTTCCCTAACCAAGTTCATGCAATTGCTAATATCAAATTAACATAGACATAGCATTAGTTTCATTATATCATACAAAACCCATTTCAAGTCATGTATGATTACTTACTCGAATCTCTAATTTGTTCAAGTATCTTATACATACATACAAGTATGATGTTCATAAACACTTATATATCATCAATTTCATCATATTATCAAAACCTACTTTATAATCTACTTGTTAATCACTAACAAGTAATCTTACATCAAATTGTGCATAATTTCATTAAGTTTAACGAAATCAATCATACACATACACTTAATATCATCTTTGGATCATAATCCAACCATCTAATTACAAGTAATCTATTTGTCTCAAATCGCAACTTTCACCAATCTAGGTTTTCAGACATACCTTATGATCCCTTCGATTAGGTGATCGTTTTTATGCATTCATGCATAAATTCACCCTTCAATTTGATGATTTAAGCAAAACAAGGGTTCACTCCCTTTGTTTGCTCCTGGTCGCTACACACACACACCTTTTGTGTGTGTAGTGTTTTATTTAGTTTTTTATTATATATTCAACTTTTCAACCTTTCCTCTTTTAGTCCCTCATATTTGAGGTCTTATTTATTTAGAGCTGCAACTCATTGTGTTATCACTTATATACATGTTATTAACTAGGTTAATTTGTTCCTAGTTATTTTTTTACGGGTTCACTTTTACCACTAACGGTCTTTTACCCGCTCTATAATATAAACGTGGTTTTATTACCAAACCCGTTTTGGGGTGTTACAAATCTACCCCCCTTAAGGAGGTTTCATCCCCAAAACCTTTCTTACGTGGTTCCTTGGGTTCAACCCATTGAACTTGGTTTAGTTTTTCACCCGAGCGTTGATCATATTTTAATTATTCTAAAAATCTTACCTGGGAGGTATGGTAGTGCCTTTTAGGCACTAAGGTGCATGCGCCCTTCATGTGTAAGGCCTCATGTGCCATTACTTTCATCTTGTATTCCTTTTACTTTACTCAATCGAGTCGCCATTTGCCCATTCGGTCATATGTACCTTTCAACATACTTATTCCACGCAAATCTTATACTGATAAGCGTATTCAACAAGTTTTAAATTTAATTTTGATCTTGACCGATCTTGTCGGTTAGACTTATTAGTCACCGGTTACCCTATCCTCATAATTTAGGTATACTTGTATCGCCTTCGCAAGGCTTTTACGAACTCTCGAGACCTTAGTCTTATATCTTGTGTTACAAGGTAATTATACACCATGTTATATATATTTTACCGTGTCTGCATCACGTCCTGTTAAGTTTTATATCAATCTGTTTTCGTTTTTGAAAATTTTCTTTTCGAATTTATCGTCTCATACCTAATGGTGTCGAGACCTGTTTCCTTTAATATTAATCGTTTTCCAATTCATCTCCTACCATTTATGTTTATTAAAACGTTGTTTCAACTTATGTCAATTGCTCGCATTGAGGAATTGACAATTTAGCATTTCTTCTTTACTATTATTATTATTTTTTTTATTCTATGCGAGGAATCGTTACCGATTCCATCGTTTAGCCTAAATAACCCTTAAGCCCCTTTTACTTAGCCTTGTAGGCTATTTCTTTAGGCCTTCACCCTCTTCTTTTCTTTTACATAGCCTTCTAAGGTGAGGTCTTTAATGCATCATTCCTCTTAATTCGTGATCCCAAGGTCATTTTGACCTTGTAGACTATTACATTATTCGTAACTCGAAGGTCGTGGTGATCCTTTAGATCATCCTTTTACCCGTGCCGTTCTTTAAGTATATTTGGTGTCAATGCACCTCCTTTGTACTTGAAAGGAAAATTATTTACGTTATCCTTTCTTTATCCGCCAAATCATGGCTCCCTTTTACCATGAGGGCTAATTTATTTTACTTCAATTATGGCCCTCAGACCATGCTTGATTTGGTTTGTCAACAATTTTATTTTCTATGACTCCGCGAGTCTTTTACGATTCACATTCGCTTGTCGGATCTATTAGTCGTTTAGTAATCACTTGCGTCTAAGCTTAGTGCAAGATCAAATAGCGTTGTCCACTCGTCACCACCGAGTCATAACTACCATCTTTAGTTGCAACCACAACATTTTGTGTATGTTGCCCCAAACATTCATTCAGAACAGACACTATCTGTTGGTAGCCGAGCGCGCCTGCGCGATCGTAGTCCATGACTAGATCATTTTTCGTTTGAACAACTCTTTCGACTCTATGACTTCATATGCCATATATGTGTCGGTTTGTCTCACCTTTACCGTTATCCGGTTTTATCCTATATCCCTTTACAACCCGTTACTCGAGTTCTTTATCTTAATGTTTTTAATGCCTCCGTTATTCACTTTGCGTTTTCATTTATATTCATTCACGACCCATTTCATGGGTTCATTACTATTTCGCGCTCCCATTATTCGGTTTGCGTCTATAAGTATATTTAATCACGTCCCATTACCCGGGCTCATTATTCTTTTGTTTTAACGCTCCCGTTACCCGGTTTGCCTTTACTTTTAAATTCAATAACTATACTTCGTTTGACTTGTTTGGCTTGCTCATGTGAAGTTCATCACTTATGAGCTATCGAATCTAATTCTTTATTTAACCCGTTTGACTTGTTCTTGTGAGATTCACCACTTATGAACTGTCAAACTTTATTCATTATCAGACCCGTTTGACTTGTTCGTGTGAAATCCATCACTTTGAACAATCAAACTTTATTCTTTATCTGACTCGTTTGAGTTGTTCATGTGAAATCCATCACTTTTGAACAATCAGACTTTATTCTTTATCTGACCCGTTTGACTTGTTCGTGTGAAATCCATCACTTTTGAACAATCAAACTTTATTCTTTATTGGACCATCCTTGATGGCCTCACAGACCATGAATGATGATTATCATCATCATCATCTCTTTCTTTTCCCTTTTTTATCTTCTACGATCATAGTCAACGACTTTGATTATTTTTCGTGTGGGCACTACCTCCGTTTCTCTGACCTCATGGGTCATTTATACCTTGGTTTTACATGCCCTTTTTGTCAACCATGGTTTCCTTGGGTCATTTATTTCTGTGTGCGCCTATTACCGTTTTTATGGTTTCCACGAAAACCATTTATACAAGTACACTTGTAAGTTTCTTGACCCCAAGGATCTTTTAACTTTTCCCATTCACCTCGATTTTACCATATTGAATGTATATGTGTTTATTATAACAAGTTCATAGTATCATGTGTTTATCATTTACTTGGCCAGAGTAAGCGATCAACACATGGTACACATGACCTTATTATAACTAACACATTACTTCCCATGTAAGTAAATCCTCGTTCAGTCCATATCTTTGATTTATTTGGTAAAACTTTGTTTAATTGTTATTTAACAATTATTAGTTTTTACCCTTCTCATCTCAAAACATATAAATGTTTTCCCTTTTTATAAGACTTTACGTAACCATATTTATCTATGTGATCTTTACTTTTCCTCAATAAAATCTTATTGAAAATTTCTACTTGGATGGTCACCCCATCCAAGATTTTAGATCTGTACTCTTTTATATTTTATTATTCACGATTTGTGAATAATGAGTATTAGCCGCCCAATTTCTCTTGGGAACATCATCATGGATGGCTATCCCTTCCGGTTTTCCCATGCTTTAGTCCCGTATACAACCGTTGTTCTTTACGTATCTGTTGTATACAACTAGTTATACAATAATTTAAAGTGCGTACCTGTGCGATATTTTCTTCATTGGCTTTCATTGTCGTTCCACCTTTATTTAATATCATCATTTAGTTTAGGTCCTTAACGAGTATGCTCTACTTGTCATACTTCAGACCATTCTGTCATCGCATCGGTAGATTATTAGATTCCCGCCATCTTCAGATGCGAGCATCCTTTAACCATAACGTTTACATTGATTAGTAACACTGAAAATTAATAAGCGCCCTTAGTATAGTACAAGGCTATCTACAATACTTGTTAATACAAGTAATTCACTAGTTGTATCGGTCTTTTATCATTTTATTTGGGGTAATGTGCGTTCACACGATAACTCTAAGTGTTATTTACAACACTTTAACTATGTTCGACCGCTAAATTTATAATAACTTACCGGATTATGCGACCAAGCCTCGAACCGAACACATTTGATCATTAACCTTGAGCTCTGATTACCAACTTGTAAGACCATGTCTTATAATATTAAAATTTCTATAAAAATTTCGCATTTAAACGAGTAAATGCGATTACACGTCACTTCAAATCTTTGAGTTTATGAAAACTTTATTAAAAATAACATTTTTGATAAGTCGTTACTGATTAATTCCATAGCTTGAAACCAAATACGGAAGCTGAACTTTGATCGTGTTCGGTTCTCCATCGGCCTTGATCGTCATCCGGAAATGCTTACGATTACCTTGAACTGGAAATTTGCAAAACATTAGTATTATAGCAAATTACCGAAAAGCACAATATAACTGACTCGTCAAAAATAAATCAAACAGAAAACTCAACTTCTAAGGTGGCGTCGGCGACGGCACTTTGCCGCGTCGGCGACGTCTCTTTAAAAGTTGCATCAGGACTTTTCTACCGTAGATAGTAGCTTAAGTCGTCGGAGATTCTACATTGCGTCGGCGACGGCCGGTTGTACCGTCGACGACGGTACCTTCTGCAGCAGCTTTGCTGCAGATTTGAGCAATTGCCGTTCGACCCATTTCAAGTCCCGTACTTTTTAAGACACAACTCGGGACTTTCGGTGACACATCCGTAAAACACTAATTCCTGTTTTCATTCCACAGTTGCCATCCATAGGCTAAGCTGACCACCGTAGCTTAAAGCGGGCTATCGCAATATTTTCCGTTTTGTCGTTTTTATTACAAAAAAACTTTCGTAACTTGTTACATTTTTGTCCGTTTCCTATTAAACTTGTTTCTAAATGTCAGTAAAATATTTTCGTACATATTTGACCCGAAATCCTTGACCCGGATTCTTATTTATTACGTTTTATGCATCTATTCCCGGTTTATGCTCATATCTTCCGATATTGCCCTTTAATCCCATTTAGACCAAAGTGAGTATTTACGCATCCATTACGACATGCATTAAAACTATATTTTTACCTGTTTGACTGCCTTAGCGAAAACCATCGCTCCATACAAAACAACCTTTATTTTATCGTTTTGACCCGTTTGGTGGTCTTAGCGTAAACCCTTGTTTATTTCAATCAAACCTTATCAATTTATCATTTCCACGCGAAGATATTCATTTATCTTCCACCACAACTATGCTTGCGGTGGATTTGTTATCGTAGATTCATTTTATCCAAATTTACCTTTCGGTTCGACATTTTACGAAAAAGACCCCTTTAAAAGGCATTAAACCAAAAAGGCTTATGTTTTTCGCTTTAAACTATCGAACGAGTCAACTGAATTATAAAACTCATTTTTAAGCTACCCTTAGGTTCGTTTACTTGTTTTTACCACACGAGGGCATTTTGGTCAACTTAAGTCCTTCTTTACGACGAAGGACTTTTATTATCATGTTTTGACCAAATATGAACATTTAACCATAATCTATTTTAGAACATTATATTCCTAAGAACATAGTGTCTACAATTTAGATCATTAGATTTATCTTACCTTAGGTAATCAAATATTCAATCATGACTTGTTTAACTCTCAATGAACCGTAAGTCCTCTTTGAGAGTTTGACCCATCACACGTACCTGGCTTGGCTCATAGGATTGATCCGTTCTCATATCATGCTCTATTAGTTGCAATGTAATATCACCATTTGACCCGTTCGACCTAAATGACTATTTATCATTATGAGATGGCGCTTATTTGCCATCTCACCCATTTAATCCATTTCGTTTTACTCTGTATGATCATATTGTTTAAAAATCGTTTCTTAATTCGCTTGACCCATTATGACTTACGCCATATGGTGTCTTTTTCCAAACTCTTTATTTATTCATCAACTCGTGACCGCATTAGTATTTTACCCCTTATTATCCATTATGGTTTACACCATAAGGTAATGTTTCAATATTCCTTATTTATTCATCATCGCATGACTAATTTACCTTTTTACCCTTTTACCATAAATTACGGTTTAATACCATATTCACTTGTTCTGACCCGTATTAATTCGCGTCGGAACCTTGTATTTCGAAATCTATTTCCGAATAACAAATCACTTATTCTTAGTCAAATATATAAGTAAATTTACTATTTTAAGGATGTAAGCGTTACTTACTTCGAAATCCGATTATGTTTTTCTGCGTACTTGATCCGTTTGACCCGCTTCTTCCCAAGCATCCACCTAGCTTGTCAAGCGTCAAACTATCATTTATCATTCGCAAGATGGTTAGGTCAGTCATTATTTAAAACGACTATTCCACCTTATTGATTTTATATCAAATTTATCATTCGATCTTATTATAGGTCAGTTTGACTTTTAAAAGTCAACTGCCTATTTATATATACAAACTCACGAATAAGTTTAACAACCCCTTTAGGCATTTCGTTAATTACCCGTAAGCGCTATTCTTAGGCCACCATTATAGTTACATTTCCCTAACCAAGTTCATGCAATTGCTAATATCAAATTAACATAGACATAGCATTAGTTTCATTATATCATACAAAACCCATTTCAAGTCATGTATGATTACTTACTCGAATCTCTAATTTGTTCAAGTATCTTATACATACATACAAGTATGATGTTCATAAACACTTATATATCATCAATTTCATCATATTATCAAAACCTACTTTATAATCTACTTGTTAATCACTAACAAGTAATCTTACATCAAATTGTGCATAATTTCATTAAGTTTAACGAAATCAATCATACACATACACTTAATATCATCTTTGGATCATAATCCAACCATCTAATTACAAGTAATCTACTTGTCTCAAATCGCAACTTTCACCAATCTAGGTTTTCAGACATACCTTATGATCCTTCGATTAGGTGATCGTTTTTATGCATTCATGCATCAACTCACCCTTCAATTTGATGATTTAAGCAAAACAAGGGTTCACTCCCTTTGTTTGCTCCTGGTCGCTACACACACACACCTTTTGTGTGTGTAGTGTTTTATTTAGTTTTATTTTATATATTCAACTTTTCAACCTTTCCTCTTTTAGTCCCTCATATTTGAGGTCTTATTTATTTAGAGCTGCAACTCATTGTGTTATCACTTATATACATGTTATTAACTATGTTAATTTGTTCCTAGTTATTTTGTTTACGGGTTCACTTTTACCACTAACGGTCTTTTACCCGCTCTATAATATAAACGTGGTTTTATTACCAAACCCGTTTTTGGGGTGTTACATTTGGCTTAATGCCTTATAATGGGTCTTTTTCGTAAATTGTCAAACCAAATGGTAGAATTTGAAAATATATCGTTTTCTATAACCAATCCATCACAAGTATAGTTGTGGTGAAAAATAAATAAATATCCTAGTGAGTAAATGAGAAGTAAGGTAAGAGGAATTGAGATTTAAGCTTAAGTGCTTAAATCTTTTAACGGGTCAAAATGAATATAAATGCATAAACTGGGAATGGATGCGTAATTCATAAGAATTAAGAATCTGGAATTTGGATTAATTATGTAAGAAAACATTTTACGGACATTTAGAAACCAGTTTCATAGGAAACGGACGAAAATATAATAAGTTACGGAAGTTTTCGTAACAAAACGGCTAAAATGGAAAATCTTGCGGCAGCCCATCTTAAGCTATGGTGGCCAGCCGTAGCCTACGGTGGGCAACTTTTGAATGAAAACAGGAAATAGTATTTTACGGACATGTCACCTTAAGTCCCGAGTCGTGATTTAAATGTTCGGGACTTGAAACGGGTCGAACGGACAATTAAACAAATCTGCAGCAAACTGCTGCAGAAGGTACCGTCGCCGACAGTACAACCGGCCGTGCCGACGCCACACCATTGTTCCGACGCATTAAACTACTGCCTACGACAGTCTTGACCCGACGCTACTGTCTGCATGGTGTCGCTGACGCGGCTTTATCGCCGACGCCACCTCAGAAACTATATTTTCTTATTTGATTTTTTTATCAAGTCGATTATGTTATGTTTTCGGAAATTCGCTGTAATACTAATAATTGTAAATTTCCAGTTTAGGGTAATCGCAATCACCTCCGGATGACGATCAAGCTCAATGAAGAACCAAACACGGTCAAAGATCAAGCTTCCGCATTTGGTTTCAATGTTACGGAACTAATCAGTAACGACATGTCAAAATGTTTAATGTTGATAAAGTTTTTAATAAACTTGAAAACTTTTAGTGAGGTGTATTCGCATTTACTCGTTCAAATACGAAATTTTTAATGGAAATTTAAATATTATAAGATAGGGTCTTACAGATATGAAGGCAGGAAACTTCAGGTTTATCAAATTTAAACCCTAGAGAATTAAGTAGCTATTGGTTTGGTTTGTTATGGTAGTGATAAGCTATTGGCATTTGGTATGATAAGCGAAAGATAAAATCCAAAAATAAAGTCATGATATCCCAAAAGGATATCAACATATGTTTTACATCAATTGAAAACAACAAAAAATGAATATCATAAACGAAACTGATAGTACCAATACCAGTACCGCTACCGATGTTGTTCGGACGGAATCAACCTGGTATAGGTATTTTTGTAAAGGTATCAATTCGGTTTGTTACTATACTGACACAGTACAAACACTTATTATAGCTTATGATATAAAATAATATTTTATAACGGATAGAACTCTGTTTACACTATAAATTTATGAGAAATAATAAAAATAAATTTATATTTATGATAAAGAAATAGCATTCATAATTATAACTTAATTTAGAATTTTAAATAAATGCATACTAAATATATATTGCTTAAATGTAACAAAAAGTAATAAAAGAAAATTAAGGATGGTTATGGATGACATAAAATTATATAAAATTAAATATTTATTTGGGCTTACATTTTATATTAAAAAGAGAGAAAAATTAAAGAATAACAAAGCTTTCCTTTTTAAAAGGGCAACTATAGCCAGTTTACCTTCTTTTCAATTAATTCATAAAGAAAATGATATGACTTTAAAATTGAATAAATATAATTATGGCTACTATACATCTACTTTGAAATTGTTAGACATAGAAATACAAAAAGTAATCACAAACGCATCACTAGCTGAAACAAAGACAAGTAATCAATTAACCACTAACTGAAACAAAGACAACTCGTTGATCGTCAATTCAATAAAATAAAAAAATAAAATAAATAAACATCTGTTAGATAATTTTAGCCTGCGTATTGAAGATAATACTAGGTTATAACCCAAGTATTACACGGATTGAATAAATGAATTTTATATCTAAAGATTAATAAAAAACTACAAATAATGCTACATGATAATTTCTCCTTCAACCTCATAATTGTATTTTTAATTTATCTAAAAATATTTTATATTTTTATTTTTATTGAAAAATATTTTGTTATCCTTATTATTATTATTATTATTATTATTATTATTATTATCTATTAATCTCTCAATTTTAATTTTTATATCTAACTTATAATAAATTATTACAATAATATAACATGACATTTTCTTATTTAATTTATTAATATTTAATATTATTAATATTAATTCGTATTATAATCCTTACTTCATATCGGTTCTTAATTCAAATATATCTATAACTTAATTGTAAATTAAATCCCTTTTATTGTTTTTCGTAAACGTCACATGTTTAAATGATTTGAAACGTGAATAACTTTACTTTTAGTTTTATTTATTTAGTAATACAGGTCTTAAGCATTCAAAGTTAATAGTTTCGAAATTACTTCTAATATTCATTTAGTTATATGAGTCTTATTGCTTCTTAAATGATATAAATGTTATTTTTATTATGTCATCAAGATGAAACTAATATAAAATACAAAACTTGTTTAAGTAACTGCTAGGTTGTAGACTTGTGCATACATAGATTTTTATGAATTTTTTATATTAAATTTATAAAGAATATGATACTTTTATATATTCTTGATGCAAACATGCAGCAAATTCCCTAATGTATTTGATGAAATTTATTTCATTGCTTCATTAGCTAACGATATAAAAAATAATTAAGATGTTTAGTAAATAATTTAAGACTATGACATGAGCTATTAAACACTTCAAAAACGGGTTAGGTATTAATTATTACGAGCACAAGATTGTATGGTAATTATCAGGTTCATCTACTTGTCTTATGGTGCTAACTACTATGCAAAAAAACAATTTTCATTATTTAATTCGAGTGATATACGGGAGTATAATCTAGTACTAAATAAAAAAATAATATATCTTTAAAAACCCCATTTATTGCACGGGTTGAATAAATATAATCATATTAAATAATAAAAAGTTGTATTTATAAGAACCAGACTGTACCGGTTGAATAAATGTAATATTATATGCCAAATAATAAAAAAGTTATATCTTTAAAACCACGTGTATTACACTGGTTGAGTAAATGTAATATTGTTTAGCAAATAATAAAAAAAGTTATATATAGTTAAAAACCCTCGCGTATTACACGGCTTGAATATATATGTTTTTATATACCAAATAATAAGAAAAAATGTAAAAAAACTAATGGATATACACAAGATAATATTTAGTAGAACAGTTATCTATAATTAATTAAAAGAGATTAAACTAAATAATAATTATTCATAAGATATTAAACTAAATAATATTTAGTAGAAGGGTTATCTATAATTAATTAGAAGAAATTAAATTAAAATAATAATTATCTATAAGACAATTGTCCGACAAGATAATTTTTTTTATAATATAGTATAGATATAGATATAGCTCATTTATTTATGTTTTAACATTTATCTGTTTAAATCATCTCCTCTATTTTTTTATATTGATCTAAAGATATTCCCTCTTATTATTCACCGACCTATAAGTTTCGACCATTAGCTTGCTATCATGTTCTTTGTCTTTGTTACGTGGTTCCACATTGGTTCAATATAAAATATTATTAGAAAACTATATGTGGACGGATAAGTTTTGAGTTGCATCTTTTTGTAACAAAAAATAATCTAAAGATGTTACACAATATTTGAATTTTTGACACTCTACAAATCTAATATAAAATTTATGAGTTTGGGTCTAATCTAAATAGGTTCAGATCAGTTTCAAATTGAACTTGTAAATCCGTTTAACATACGTGCGGGTTCGTTGGCGACGGGTTGTTGAGTTGAGCCCTTTAGCTCATTTATATTTTTTTTCTTTTTTTTTCAAAATGTGTTTTATGTACTAAATTAAGATAGTTCGATATTTTATGCTATAATTATGACTCTAAAGAGAAATTAACGTTAAGATTTTATAATTAAAATGTAATTTATATAATTTTTTGTATATTGTTGTAAAACTTTAAATCTAAAATTTTAAAATGCAAAAACAAAATTAGGCTAAATGAGTCATGTCCGGTAAAACGATGAATATTTGTGTCATCTTCGGGTTTATATGTCTAACACGCTTTTCAAGTTTGGGTCGTGTCCTGATTCGTTTAGAATTCCGAGTTCAGTGTGGGTTGAACCTTCCAATCTGCGAACACGACCAATAAGCACCTCTAAATTGTTAGATAAGGCATATGATTCTTCAACTTCTGTAATTTTGTTATTATGTTTATATAAAGGTTATAGTTATTAATATGTTAAATAATATTATATAAAAAGCGTAAAATAATAATTTTAATATTGTATATGACACATTGAAACTTCATTAAGGTGGTATATGTAATTAGTCCTAAGTTGAAAACCAAAGGCATCCTTTGTTTATTGATATTTTCCTAGTTTGTAGTTGTACTTTGATACTCTCACCGTCCCTTTTGGGTTATGATATGTGAAGACAATGGAGTCCACAAACTTGAGACATGTTTACTAGTTGAAATATGTGATGCCGACCACCCAACAACCACCATTATCCTTTTACTAATGAGATGTCATTTTTATACCATTATCTTCTAACACCGTATGAAACGATACTTACAAAGACAATACAACATACAAGTAGTCGTATGTTACGTAAGACAATTATAGTACTGTATAAATAACATTCTTTTACCCATAACTATGGTTATATGTCATTTATAATTTTGAATTATAAATAATTGGTTCATGTGAATACCAACTACCTTCTTTTAAACATAGAAGGAAAGCACACATAAAATGAGAGTATGTGGACGTGGATAAACTAAAAAGTAATTTAACATAGACATACCTATCTTGAAATGACTGGATTCATTCTATGTTCTTACATTAGACTTATCGGCTTTAGAGAAGACAAATGCATCGCGACCAACCTTGTTTTCTTTTAAAAAGACTACTCAAGTTTATCGATGGAAGATCACATGTTTTTTCGAGTAAAGAAAACAACAAATTTGTGAACGCCTTCGCAAAAAGTCTTTCAATTAGTCTTTGTGTTTAACTCCTTTGTAGTGGTTTTTTTAAATTTGTTTTATTTTATGTCTTTTTTTTATTTTAGAGCAATTTTTATTTTTAGAGTAAATTACTTTTTGAGTTTTTGTGTTTTAGTGGATTTAACCACTTCAGTCCAAAATCAAAGTCTAAGTGTTAAAAAGTTGGACTCAAAATGTTATAAAATGAGTGATTGTGGACTTAAGGCGTTAACTTTTTGATTTTAGACTCAAGTGATTAAATCACTAAAACACAGGGACTCAAAAAGTAATATACACTTAATTTTATTTTAGTATAATGTAGTCTTATTTATTTTTTATGTCATTTACATTTAAAAATATATTAAATAAAAAATCGAATAATTGTTGTTAAATAATTGCAATATAGTTATTCTATAACGCTAAGTTATTGAACCCTTTAGTTAATGACACTCTGCAGACTTGTCGCTGATATGATCACATATTTTTTGTTAGTTATTGGAACTAGCATTAAGCACCCTCGCATTGTGGCGGTGGCGTAAAACCATGCCAAGTATCATCAATGTCATACCACCGCGAGCGGCAACCAACACTGAATTTGTGGCGAAGAAATTAGACCGAAACGTAAAACATAGAAAATAATAACTAAGTCGATCCAGGACCCGCACGTTATGACGAACTTGTCAAACGGGAAAAAAGTAGACGAGGTAAAAACGTTGAACCACACACACACGTTGCATCGTATTAACTTGCAAAACTTAGAACGAAGCGTAAAACAGAACGTAAAAACGTTGAATTACACACGCACGTTGCGCCATGTTAACTCACAAAATTTAAAACGAAGCGTAAAACGAAAAATTTGTGAAATATGAAAAGTATATGGACCAAAGTGGAAAGTAAAAAGGTTATGAGGTTAAAGTGAAAAGATGAAAAGTGTTGGGTTAAAAGTAATAACTCAAAAAGTTTTGGGTTAAAAAGAATTCATCAAATATTTTGGACTAAAAGTAAAAAAAATCAATTTTTAAAAAAAAAAACTCCCCAAGCATGATGTTCAATACCTTACGCACAAATAAGTTGATAATTTATAGTATTTAAATAAATTTAAATTTAAATACTTAGTTAATCCAACACTTAACCACCAATGATCTCTTGGTCTAGTGGTTAAGAGGTGGGAAGTTTTGTTTCTCTTGAAGGTGTTAGGTTCAAATCCAGGCAAGGAGAGATTTTAATACTAACTTGGTGATACTGATATACTAACTACTAACCCGGTTAGTAATATCCTATTGTGTATCTACGACAAAATGTTTGAACTTCATAATTCATATGCTCTAAAGTCTACTGGTTGACTCGATCAACCATATCGATCTAATGTACTTCATCAAATCTAGACGGAAGACTTATAATTCGAATAATTAACCATATTCGTGTTAGCTTAAGGTAAGCCCTTGAGATTTTTAGGCAAATGTTTGAGGTTCATATCTAACTTACACTGAATTATGCTATGATAAAGTTTTTCGATAACAAATTCTAATAGTTACTGAATACATAAATAAATATTCAAACTGTATTAACAAGTGTATTTTCTTATTTAATAACTTTTTGCTATCAAAATTAAAAAAATTGGGCATTCAAGTGGAGGCATTTTTTCGCTACACCTTCACATTCCATATAATATTTTCTTCTTTGAAAAATACGATGTCTTTTTTATGTTATTAATTATAACATAACTAGTATTAAGCACCCAAATATTATAGTGGGGGTGTGAAATCGTACCAAATAACATCAATGTCACACCATCGCCAGTGACTACTAATACTAAAGTTGCAGCTTGTTGATGCAAAAAAAAAATTAGACCCAAACGTAAAATATAGAAAAAGAATAACTAAGTCGATCTAGGAATCGCACTTAACAACAACCTGTCAAAAGAAAAAAAAATAGACGTAAAAATATTGAACCACACACACGTTGCGCCATGGTGACTTGCAAAATTTAGAAAGAAACGTAAAACAAAACGTGAAAAGTTGAATCAAACACCCACGTTGCGCTTTCGAACGAAATATAAAATGAAAATTTGTGAAAGATGAAAAGTTATAAATAAACAAAGTTAAAAGTAGAAAAGTTATGAGTTTAAATTGTAAAAGATGAACGTATTACGTTAAAAGTAAAAAAATCAAATTTTGTAAGGTTAAATTAAGAATTATATAAGATGAAAAAAATTCAGATAAAAGTAAAAATCAATTTTTTCACCTAAAGCATGAGGTAAAAAAAACTATTACGTATCAAAATGTTGCAAATTAATATATTTGTAGTGTCCATTTACATAATATAAATTTATAGCATTTTTTGTGCATAGAAAGCGTTGTAACCAATGTTTTAAAAACCGGTTTTTAAATCATAATGGTTGGGCTCTAAGAAAGGTTTAACCGGGTTGTATCAAACAGTTAAACCAGATTACTAGTTAACCCTATAATTCCATAAAATACAAATTCATCTCAAAAGAACAATTCAATCTCAATTAGAATTTATGTAACCGATCATAGTTTTATTTTAAAAAACAATTATTTTATGGTTAAATATTAAGCATTTTTATTACTTATAAACAATATTACATCGTACGATGTGGAAATTAGTTTCATCGGTGATAGAATACTGAAATGAAAGGCACTAGGTTAATTACCGTAAATATGGATCAATATTACCTTAATTTTGTATTTTATTAAATTTAAAAAATCAAATTCCAAGATATACCGTATTCGGGTTTTACCGGTCTTTATCGTATCGTACCGGACCCGTGTCCGATATCCGGTTTAATCGGTAAAACCGGCCAGTTAATACCAGTATTTAAAACATTGGTTGTAACTAATTCTTAGGAGGTTTTTTTCAAAATAAAATTGTTTCTTTATTTTTAACTCAAACCTATTTGATTTTTTACTTTTAATCCTAACCTTTTTATTTTTTGCAACTTAATCTTACAACTTTTTTACTTTCAACTTTGTTCTCCTATAATTTTTATATTTCGTAAATTTTTCGTTTTAATGTTTGTGAGTTAACACTTTGCAACATGCATGTGTAGTTCAATGTATTTACGTTTCGTTTTACGCTTCATTCTAAATTTTGTGAGTTAACACGACGCAACATGCGTGTGCGGTTCAACGTTTTTATGCCATCTAGTTTTTTCTGTTTGACAGATTCTTCGTAACTTTAGTAATGGTGGTCGTTAGCGGTGGTGTAACATTGTTGCTATTTAGCTCGGTTTTATGGCCCCATATCACCACGGTGGGACCTTAATACTAGTTAAACCAATTCTACAAAACTATCTTATTTATTATTTAATAAGTTATTTAAAATATGTTAATGAATAAATACCAGATATTTTACATATTTATATTTTATACGCTCAAAATAAGCAAAAACACCGACACATCGGCACTCTTTTTTGCTTAAAGTTGGGTTTCCACTTCCTCCAAAATTATTGTTGCATGATTACTACTATTTTATCATACGTAAAGTTGGGTCTCCACTTCCTCTTTTGGTTACTTGGTTTTTAATTGTTTTCATCTGATTTTGTATTTTTTAACAGTAAATTTGTTTCAGTTACAGAACTTGAACAAAAGACTCCCTTTTCTCAAATCTAAATGTTTAAAGACTTTGTCTTTGCTAATGTACCACCGCCTCATTTGTTTGTATTTTCTTTTAAACGGTATAGATTGATCTATATCCATGTGTTAACTCGTAACTGAATCAATAACGCTCATGATCTAGCTTAATTAATCGGATTGGTCAGAGGAACTTGTTCACAATAACATGTACAAATTAAATATGTTGTTAAGAAAATAATTACACCGTTCCAAAGAAGAAGTTCAGGTTGTTGCTAGGATTAGGGTTTAACATTAAAAAAAATTATTACAACGATTTAACAATCATATTAAAAAAAACTAATAGACTTTTTACGTCCATGGACACAAACGTTGTGTGTGGCAGATTTTATTGTCTAACCATGGTGTATAATTTCTGATACTTAAGAATTAAATATACAATATACAATACATGTAAACCATGGGAATTATCATGTCAGGGGTGGATGTAGCTTGAGAGTAGGGGTAAGTGTATGTTTTGTAAAAATTTAACCTTTTTTTGGATTTCGTTGCTCCTATAGAAAAGAATTTTTGAAACGTTGTCCCTTGACGTTTTTGTACATCTGCCATTGCATCGTGTAACTAACTCTTATTATTATTATTATTATTATTATTATTATTATTATTATTATAATTATTATTATTAAACTTTATGATCAGATTCAAGCACATCCTTTAGTAGATAGCTGGAAAACATTTGCCAATATTCGAACTATATTAAGCTATTATAATCGATTTTAGTAAATTACTAAGTATATATGTATGTCCACTTACTTTAAAATATAAATTAAATAACTGGAACACGAATATGTTCCCTAAAGAAAAATGGGTCATGTCCAAAAAAGCTTACAATGGTATAAGTTTACCAATTTGGTCATAATATATTATGTTATCATAATCTATATAATATTTTAGTTTTACACTTTAATAATATATAAATAATCATTTTTATCCTATTAATTTTACGAGAACTTAATAAGACAATAAAATAAAAAAAACTATTGTTCAAATCTTAAACTTTGGAAATAAATATGGTAAATCAGAATAGCCATAGTTAATCATTTCGGTAATAATCGGTGGATCAATGACGCCTATTATAAACCATGAACTTGAGATTATCACTGACTGATAATAGGAGACCACGTAAACCCAAACATTGGTCATCGACTTTGGGGATTCCTTAGTGGGAAATTACCAACAAATAATATGTCGATGACGCTTGGGATACGTCGTATTTTACATATATCTAGAAATGTAATGTATCTCATATACAGTATCTAGAAATGTTATGTAATGACTTGTTATGGCTTATTGAAACTTTGTGTAATCGAAACCAATCTACTAACACGTGACATTAGCTAGTAAGGCTTATGAGTGTACTATACATGTCTTTAACACAAAAAAAAAATACTTTGTTATGACCTAATGTGGCTTTGTATTAGGAGTGAGCATCACGTTAAACCTAGCCCGGGACTATGACTAGACCATTAAAGGTTGGTTGATTTGGACTAGAAAGGTTCGGCCAAAGACCATATGACTATCTCCCGTTCAACAACATGTTTAATGATCCAACTCATCTTATATTGTAGTTTTCATTACAAAGTCACACCGTCAATCTTTTATAATATAAGGCAAATTGGAGATAAATAATCCCACCTTTTTAACTTTGGCCGATAATAATTCCAAGTCAGTAAGTTATTAGCTGATAATAATCCGAACTGGTCACTTTTTTGTAAAATAGTCCGCCATTAAAATAGTTAACGGAGTTAAGTTTTTTTCCAAATTACAACCGATGTTTTAGGGCTTTTAATCAGAACGAGGATACGAGTCGATTGATGTAAACCTTACCTCGAAATATTGCCCCAACCCACGAAAACGGTACTTCAATTCGGGTGTTTAAACTTTCTATTAACAAAAATCAAGTCATTTAAAGCACAATTTAAGGTAAGTTTTACATCAATCGACTCGTATCCTCGTTCTGATCAAAAGCCCTAAAACATCGGTTTGTAATTCGGAAAAAACTTAACTCCGTTAAGCTATTTTAACAGCGGACTATTTTACAAAAAAAAAATGACCAGTTCAGATTATTATCGGCTATAACTGATTTGAGATTATTATCGGCCAAATTAAGAAAGTTAGAATTATTTAATCTAATTTTCCATAATATAATGTAATTATAATTCTTTCTGATCATTCATATATGGTTTGGTGCTTTGGTAGGTTATTTATAGACCAATTAATCATCCTTTTCCCGGATGCATTGATGCTCTTTTCTTTTCTAGTTATTGATACAAAAAGGAATAAGCACACGACTCTCACCCTCTCTCTATCCATGTTATGTGCTCGTATTTTCGGTGAGTTTACCAGAAAAATCATTAGCTTCTTTCTCCTTTAAAAATAAGCCCTAAAGAGTTTTTTGACCACTATGAATCCGGGAAAAGTTCATAACTTTTCAATAGACGATTAGGTGAAACAAAAGGGAAATACTACGGATTACGAATTAACATTTTGAATGTAAAAGTACTTTAAAATATTTTGAAAATATATGGTACTCGACGCAAGCAACTTGGATGATGTCTCCATCGTTTAGCTCACCCTCGTCGTTGTCCACACTGTTGACTGTCGCCTCAAATCTTGCAAAATCCCTATGAATCATCTGAAACGTTAACTAAGTGCGTCCACACTTCGGATGGCCTCACCCCTATGTAAACAAAATTGATGGTAAACTTGATCCCAAAACAGAGTCGTTGGCAACGTAGCCCCATGGTTGCAATGTCATCTTGTACGACCCAAGGAATAACCGGCATTTCTTAGGTTTTTTGAGAGTGTGGTTTAACATGTAAAATGATGTGATAGTTGAATGATTTGGTAAAATGGAAGAGATGGTGTATTTATATGTAGGAGTAATTTAAAAAAATATACCATTTTTTTACTAGCCGTTGGGGCCAACGGTCAAATTTAAACATCCAATTAAAGAACGCCACGTCGACAAAGAAATTAACTAAATGCCGATGACGGTGTGATGTCTGTGGCGTGGAAAGGCATAAACAATACAGATCCACGCCCACACCGGAGTCTTAGGAAAAAGCTAATGAACATGTTACCAGAGGGAATCGGTTAGTGTGATTTGCCTATATGGCTATTCCCACATGAACATATTAACTAGCTACCCTATCTCATCCATATTAACTAATTGTATCTCATGGACTACGGGTACCATATTACGACTCGTTATGGTTCATGTTATGATTTAAGTATAGATGGTATATTTAATGATTTGATTGTATCCCATGGACTACGGGTACCATATTACATCTAAGAAACCTTTTTCTTCTAACATTACATATTTCTACTTTTACATTTGAAAACATTTTTTCTGATTTTACATCTTGCTCAGCCGTACTCCATGAACACGTGGTTTTTGTACGTTAGGTTGTCCAAGTTATTGTGGAAGACATGAAAGGGTGCAAAGACTTAGAAGCGACTTTTGAAGCAGTCAATGTAATTAATAATTTTTTTGGTTCATTATGAAAGTATTTATATTTTTGTGGGATAACATTTTGATTCTAATGTATAAGTAACATGTTAACCTTTCCTGGATTAATGTGTTACAATAGGAATCACTTAATAGAAATTTACTGATTTAGGTTGGTGCGTTTATGTATCACTAAGGTGCGTTTGGTTTGTTGAATATTTCGGAATTACAGTTTCAAGGAATGGATTCAAAATTTAATTATTCCAATCGGAGTTGGAAATTGTTAGAATTGGATTCTTAGTTCCAATCTTGATGTGCTTGGTTGGCAAACCGAATTGGAATACATCACCCCAGCCCAACGCCGACCCAATGGGATCACCGACCCGACCCAACAACCTGGCTTGACCACAACCGTTCCAGTACGGGTTGAAACGGTGCGAGTCGATACGTGCGCCTCAAAATGGTACGCGTTGAAACGGTTCAGGTGGAAATGGTGCTGGTGGAAACGGTGTTGGTCGAAATGGTGCGATTGAAACTGTACTAGTTGAAACGATTGTGGTGGAAATGGTTCAGGTCGAAATGCTACGCATCGAAATGGTTCGGGTCGAAATACTACAAGTCGATACAGAACGAGTCGAAACAGTTCGGGTTGAAAAGCCACGGGTCGAAGCAGTTCGGGTCGAAACGTTAAGGTCGAAAAAGTGCGAGTCAAAACGGTATGGGTCGAAAATTCCAATAAAGGATTTTGAATTCCTTTAATTAAAAAAATTTGAAGGAAATTTATGTCAAATTCCAATTTTAAAAAAATTTATGAATCAAACATCTTGAAATTAGAATTTTCATTCCAATTCCATTCAAACCCCTAAAACTCTCTCCATCTGTATGAATTTCCCTCTAATTAATGAGGACAAATTAATTAGATATCTTCTTAAAAACTTAATGCAACTATAATTTTTTAATAAGGCATCACACATGATTTGTAAATACACTAGTAAAATTCTCCGAGTGTTGCGGCAGGTTCGAAATGTAAAGTAAATGTAATTTATATCGTCTAATGAAAACATATTATATTTGACTCGACTCGTTTCTTAACAAAAGTCACGTCAAAACGTAGACAAACTAAAAATGTACATAAATAAGCACGAAAACGTATTATATTTGATCCAACTTATTTGCAAAAAAATTTTATGTTGAAACGTTAACCAACTTGAACTTATAACGACACGTACATAAAAATTATTATATAAGAAAATTATGTTTTTTAAAATTAAAGAATGGTACGCCGCGTTGCGGCAACATCAAACGTTAAATAACTCGAATTTTACCATCTAATAAAAACATATTATATTTGACCCGACTTGTTTTAAAACAAAATTTATGTCAAACTGTAAATCAACTAAAAATGTACAAAAAATGCACAAAACACATTATATTTGAGTGTTAATCCATTTAAAAAAAATACGTTGAATCGTAAATCAACCTAATTTATACCGATAGATGCATAAAATAAACACGTAAAAATTGATTACAAAGTCTTCATACATCAAAACCAAGTTGCAAGCACTTACACAATTGCTTTGGACGATTTTCCAAAAGAAGATCCACATGATCTACCACATCAATCAATTGCACATCAAGGGGTAATAGTGTCTTTCAATCCAGATTCACCTCCATTCACTGAAGTCTTATACTTTGTAACACCCCAAAAACTTAAAAATACAAAATAAGTAAATGTAACGGTTAATTATTTTGGACATTGGTAGTAAATTTATAACTTAATTAGGAAAACGAAGAAGAAATATTGATATAGAATTTTATCATGATTTCCAAATAAATAAAGTGAAACAATAGGGATTTAAGTTGTACAAATGGAAAGTTATTATATATTAAAAACCAAACACACACAAGTGTGTGTCTAGTCGACGTTTAGAGAGAGAGACAAGGGTTTCCCTTGTTCATCCTAAATTCACAACAAAATTATCAAATTGAAGAAAAGTTAAAGTTAAATCTGATGCATGAACACAAATTCTTTATCATTTAAGTGTCCTTGATATAAGGTAAGTTGAATTTCGTGATTTGGGTGATTTTGTAGAATGTGGGTTGCAATCAATCCATGAGTTGATGTGAAACTGGTGTGACAATGAGTTAGAATCATCACGTAGAATGTAATTTATGCTTGAATTTGTTTATGTTGAAAACTTGAAGTGAAACCCACTTGCCGTAATAGTATGATGAGATATGGTGATCTTGTATTAGTGAAAATTGTGTATCATTAATGTGGGAGTGCATATGTATTAGAATATTGCTAGATGACTTTGCTATGAATGAAGGAATTATTTGAAATTAGTTAAATTGATTAAATATAATGTGAACTAGTAGGTTATGCATAGAAAACATGTACATGATGCTTAAAATGTTGTATGCACTCCAGGTGTTCGATAAATGCCTAAATGGTAATTTATATAGTCTTAAATGAATTTGAGAGTTTTGTTGCATAAGGATGATACGGTAATTAAAATTGATATGAAGAATGATGTGGGATGCGAACTATGTTTGAAAGTGCTTGCATTTAAGTAAACAATGTAATCTAAATAAGAATGGATTATGCGTAGGATTGAAGGAAGAAGGGACAAGTTCCGGAAAACAACAAACGGCTCAAGATCGAGATAAGTATCCTTGCTTACATGTGATTAATACTTAGAAGTAGTTGTACCGGTATCATAGTTGCGAAATAATTACACGTTGCTAATTATCATAATTACTAGTTGATATATACATACACACACACACACACACACACACACACACACACAAACTAGGCATGTTTGAAAGTATGTAGACGATCCGCGTCAAACGGGTCAAACGGTAGAATGTCATAAAAAGAATGTATGTTGATGATCCGTGTCGAATGGATCGAATGGTTAGAATGATAAGAATGAATGTATGTAGACGATTCGCGTCAAACGGGTTAAACAGTAGAATGTCATAAAAAGAATGTATGTTGATGATCTGTGTCAAACGGATCTAATGGTTAGAATGATAAGAATGAAAAGAATGAATATATGTAGACGATCCCTTTCGGACGGGTCACACGGCAGAATGTCATAAAAGAGAATGTATGATGATGATCCGTGTCGAACGGGTCGAATGATTAGAGTGATAAGAATGTATGTATGTGGACGATCCGAGTCTAACGGGTCAAACGATTAGAATGTCATAAAAGAATGACACGAATATGACTCGTGTTGAACGGGTTAATTAATCTAGAATGTGTTAAAGAATGAATAAAAGTGATATGTTATGAATCAGATAATCATATGAAAGTCGTTTAATGAGTTCATTCATGTAAATTAACATTATTTTCTTGTTTTGCAATGTAGGTAAAACCACTCTTTGAATGGCATGCTTTGCTCGGAAAGAACACACCATGTTTTGCCCTCGATACGCTTCCGTATTTCAAAGTCGTAAACATGTCAAAACACTTTTGTTGATATTTTGTCTTAGTGTAGTCAACAAAATTTCCCAAGAACACGTGTTAATAGCTTTATATTTTGGGTGAATCATTGTTAGTCTAAAATGCTTAATTTTGTATCTAAATTTAAGTTTTCTTAGCTATATGTAAAAGTTTTAATTTCACCGAAATTTTTCATTGTTTAAGTCATGTTATTGGTCCAAACGGAAATATGGGTGTTTCATACTTGCCTCCACTCTTATCTAACCCAAGGATTGTGAGATAGAAAGAAATGAAAGACTTAAATAATGTGAAGATCTTTAGAGAAGATGACTCTAGAATTCAATTGAATGGGTATGCAGCCAAAAGTCTTAGCCTAGATGACATTAAAGTCATTGTTGATCTTGAAATGGAAAAATATGAAGATAGTGTTCCAGCTCTGAATCAGGAACTTGGCATCAAATAAGGGAAAGACTATTAGGCATTAGAAAATAAAGAATAAACGACAGGCCTTAATAAGTGAGATTTTGGAATTAGCATATCTAGGGATATTGTTAGGTTATATAAGATCTGCTGATGATGAAATCCAAAACCCAAGGGAACCATCTTCCCTACCTGATGGAATAAGTTGAAGTCCAATCTCAAGTCCAGAAGTTTCCTCTCTTGAAAGCTCTCTAAATAACCATTAAAATTGTTGACACAAGAACTATAGCCTCTAAGAACTGGAAGACAGTGTACAAAGTGTTGGACTGATTAAGTGTTGGTTAACTAGTCAATAGCCAAGTCAACAAGGCAACACAAGGCCAAAAGTACTGGATGTCAAAAGTGTTGGAACCCTTCCAGTAGATTTGGAATTCTAGTTGTTTTCTCATTGAAATACAATAGCTTAATGTAACGGTTGTTTTTCTTAATTGTCCAGCCATTTTGCAAACAACTGGCAGTTACATCATTTACTAGGTTGGTTAGGGTCATTTTCATGGTGACGTAACCAACAGTTCTATCCTCTAACATACAATTCTGCTCAGAGTATACTTGTTAATACTTAGAGCTGAAAAAGCAGAAGAACTAATTGAGTAAGTTCACCTGGTGAGGGGAAGTCATTTTGTACTATTGATTGTACTGTAACATATTGAATATATGAATTCTTTTGACAATCATTCCCAAATCCAGTTATGTTTGTGATGATGTGTTTATTATCACAATTTGATTGAATTTCATAATTTATTCAATTGTTTCATAAAAAACACACACTAACACACACTCTCAGATCACACACTCCCAGAGCCAACACTCTCACTAAAAAAATAGATCTCAAACACTCAGCAAGTTTTTCCTCCTCTTTTTTTTCATTTCTACCTCCCAAACCAAGAAAAAACCTCCAACAAACAACGTATCTTTCTTTGTAGTGGAATAGTTATGGTAAGAAGAGGTGGATGATGAAGATAGATGAAAGTAACAAGTGGTGGTCCGAAGGTGGGTGACGATTTGCAGATGATGATAGGGGCGCAAATGAACGATAATGAAGGTTGAGTGGTGGTAGTGGTAGGTGGTAGGTGGTAATGTAGTGGTATTGGGTGTCCAGCTGGGGTGGTTGTTGTTTGTCGTAGATGATGGTAGCATGGGTGTGTGTCGGTGGTTAGTGGTCAGGCTTGGTGGTGGAGGTGGGATGGTGGTTGTTGTAGGTTACGACGGCATCGGTTGGTGGTGGTTAACAGTTGTGTATGTGGTAGATAATAGTGGTACGATGAAAGTGGGTGTTGATTGGTTTGTGTAAAACCCTATAATAAATCATTTAAATTTCTATTAAAAATTTTGAATTCAAACAAGTAAAAGCGAATACACGTCACTACAAATTTTTGAGTTTATTTATCAACACTAAACAATTTGACATGTCGTCACTCATTAGTTCCGTAACATTGAAACCAAAGGCGGAAGCTTGGTATTTGATCGTGTTCGGTTTTTCATCGAGCTTGATCGTCATCCAAGGGTGCAAACAAATACCTAAAAATAGAAATTTACAAATTAGTTAGTAATGTACTGGATAAGAGTTAACACCACATAACTAATTTTAACAAAATTTATGAAGAAAAATTTTGTATTACCGAGGTTGCATCAGCGATGGCGCCGGCTCTTCCAATATTCCGTCGGAGCTTTACTGCCGTAGGCAGTAACTTAAGGCGTCAGACAACCAAGCTGCGTCGGCGACGGCCAAACATGGCGTCGGCGATGCTTCCTAGTGCAGCAGTTTTGCTGCTGTGTTGTTTTAATTGTCCGTTCGACACGTTACAAGTCCCGTACATTTAAACACGACCCGAGACTTACGGAGACGTATCCGTATAACACTACTTTCTGCTTTCATTCAGCGGTTGAATGTCGTAAGCTACGGCTGGCCACCGTAGCTTAAGGTGGTCTACCGCAAGTAGTCCGTCTTGCCGTTTTTAATACGAAAATTTTCGTAACTTGTTCAATTTTTATCCGTTTCCCATGAAACTTGTTTCTAAATGTCCGTAAAATGTTTTCTTACATATTTTACCGGAATCTTTAACCCGAATTCTTATTTCTTATGAATTACGCATCCATTTCCGGTTTATGTTTATATTTTCCGATTTTACCCTTTAACCACATTTAAACCTAACTACGCATTTACACATCCATTTCGGTATGCATTAAAAACTCCATTTTTACCCGTATGGTTGCCTTAGTGAAATGCATCGCTTTATCCAACCAAACCTTTATTTGATCATTTTGACCCATTTGGTTGTCTTAGCGAAGCCCAATGCTTTTCAACCAAACATTATCTATCTTATCATTTCCACACTAAGATATCCATCTATTTTCCACCAAAACTATATTTGTTGTGGATTTGTTATCATAAATTCATTTTATCCAATTTCTACCCTTAGGTTCGACAATTTACTGAAAAGACTTGTTAATAGGCATTAAACCAAAAGGTTTATGCTTTTCGCTTTTACACTACTGCAAGGGTCTACTAAATTATAAAACTCATTTTTAAACTACCCTTAGGAAGTTTACTTATTTTACCATACGAGGGCATTTTGGTCAACTTAGGTCCTTCTTTTACGATGAAGGACTTTCAATATCATGTTTTAACCAAATATGAACAATTAATCATAATCTAATTAATATCATTATGTTCATAAGAACATAATGTCTACGATCTAAATTATTAGATTTACCTTACCTTAGGTAATCAAATGTTCATTTATGACTCGTTTAACTCTCAACGTACCTTAAATCCTCTTTGAGAGTTTGACTCATTACACGTACCTGGCTCGGCTCTTAGCATTGATCCGTTTTAATACCTTGCTCTATTAGTTGCTATGTGATAGCAATGCAAGTCATACTCTGTTCTTCCTATGAGCACAAATCTCAACAAGCGACCATTAGTCATCATTGTCAAATGGCGATAATATCACCATTTGACCCGTTTGGCCTAAATGACCATTTATCATTATGAGATGGCGCTTATTTGCCATCTCACCCATTTAGCCCATTTCATTTTACAATGTGTGATCATATTAGTTAAAAATCGTTTCTTAATTCGCTTGACCCATTATGAGTTACGCCATATGGTTTTTTTCTCAAAACTCTTTATTTATCCATCAACCCATGACCGGATTACTATTTTACCCCTTATTACCCATTTATGGTTTACACCATAAGGTAATGTTTCAAAAACTCTTTATTTGTTCATCATCACATGACTAATTTATCGTTTTACCCTTTTTACCATAAATCATGGTTTCATACCATTTTCACTTGTTCCGACTCGAATCACTTCGCATCGGAACATCTTATTTCAAATACTAGTCTACCTTTTTTTTCTTGACCAATACTACAAGTGTGTGTTCTAGTTAAAAGATGTAAGCTTTACTTACTTGAAATCCGATTGTGTTTTCCACGTGTATTCGATCTGTTTGACCCGCTTCTCTCCAAACTTCCTCCTGGCTTGTCAAGCGTCAAACTACCTTTTTATAATTTCACAAGATGGTTAGATTAGTCATTATTTATTAAGACTATCCCACCTTACGGACTTTATATCAAAATCACCATTTGATCCTATTATAGGTAAGTTTGACTTTTAAAAGTCAACTGCCTATTAGCGTTTGCAAGTGCACAATTAAGTTTAACAACTCATTTAAGCAGTTCGTCAAATACCCGGTAGTCATTATTTTTAGGCTACCATTTTAACTACTTTTCTCAACTAAGTAAATAAAATCGTTAACATCAGATTAACATAGTCTCAATCGTTATGTTAGTTTATCAATATTATACAAGAACTTGGGATTGTTTCATCATTATAAAACAATCCCATTGCACCATAAATATGTGATTTACCTAAACATTAAACTTATCCGAATACTTTAAACATCGTAAATACATGATGATTTCAAACTTCATTTAACATGAATATAACATCTATTTCATTATATCATACGAAAATCCATTCCATGGCGAGCATGAACATACACTCGAACTCATAGATTATTCAAGTATTCATGCTATTACGATCATGTATAATGATTTAAGCACACATATATCATCTACTTCATCATATTATCAAAACCCCCTTCATTATCTACTTGTTAATTATTTACAAGTAATCTCATCTCAATCATCTCATAATTTCATGATGTCTAACAAAATTAGGCATACATAACGACTCAAGTTCATGTTTGGATCATAATCCAACTACCTAATTACAAGTATTCTACTTGTCTCAAGTTATGACTTTCACCAATCTAAGTTTTGAGACATACCTTATGATCCGCTCATTTAGGTGATCGTTTATATGTGTGCATGCATTGATTTGAGGTTAGAATTAACTTTCAATTTGTTGATTCTTGGATGAACAAGGGTTTGGCTCCCCCTTGTTCTTCTCCTGACCATTACACGCACACACACACACACACACACACTCTTAGTGTGTTTGTTGTGTTTTATTTTTATTTTATAGATCCAAGTTTCAACTTTTCCCCTTTTGGTCCCTCATGTTTAAGGTTAACTTTTACCGCTAACGGCTCTTTACCCGCTTTTTAATATTAAAGTGGTTTGATTTATCAAACCCGTTTTTTGGGGTGTTATAGTTTGTTTGGGTGGAAACCGGTTGGTCGGATCTAGAGGTGGTAGAAGGTAGGTGTTGATTGGTTTGTTTGGGTGGCAACCGGTTGTGGTGACGAATGGTGGTGGATTGTCGTTGTTGATTAACTAGTGGCAGGAGGGATGTTGTTTATGGTGTTCAGAGTGATTTTAGGTGTTACGGTGGTAATGGCTTAGAGAGAGGGAGTTTATTAAGGGTTTTAGAATCAGTGGTGTGTGAAATACCCATATTGCCCTTCATTTCATTAAGGTTAACTTACCAAATTAACATATGTTGATAAAACTAAGAATTTGAACATAATCTATAATTGGTTTTTTAAATAGCATGTATCATAACTATGGTTATAAATAAAAGAAAAAAATTGTAATTTACTGTATATTAGAGTGAATTATAAGTTTTGTTCTTTATGTTTACATCATTTTGCTGGCGGTGTCATTTGGCGCAAAAGTTGACAAGTTATGTACTTAATCTTTCAAAATCTTGCACGACATGCCCTTTGACCCTAACCCAGTTAGATTTTATGGTTAAATCTGACAACCCATGGATATTTTAGTAATTTTACCCTATTTAGTTAATATCATTTAAAAACATAAAATAATTTAGAAATCAACAACCACCGTTACCAGCACCATCACCACCACCACCATTCTCCACTACCCTACATCATCACAAACTAATGAATATAATCAAAACCATGAAGATGAACCATCAAAGTCAGTTACCACCTCACACTCTATTCAAACACAATTATAACCACTACAATCAGAGAAGAGAGAAAGAAGAGATAGAGAGGGAAAACCAGATTAGAGAGAGATAGAGAATATAGAGAGGGGGCGGGGGGGAAGAAATGGAGTGTTTATACAGAATAATCCCTTAATAAAAGTTATTTACACAATAGCCCTTTAGAAGATGAATTGACAAGAATGCACTCATGTGCAAGACACATAACCAGATTTAACCATAAAATCTAACTAGGTTAAGGTTAAAGGATATACTGTGCAAGATTTTGAAACATTAAGTAAAGAACTTGTCAACTTTTACACCAAAAAACATCGCCTGCAAAATGGTGTAAACAAAAATGACAAAACTTGTAACTTACTTTGTAATTAAAAGGCCAGGGCGTGATAATTTCATTGCATTCTAAACTATTTTATGTAGCAACAAAAAGTATATAGTTTTTAAATCTCAATTATTTCTAGAATTTTGTAGCAATCATTAAACTACTTTGGGTGATTGGTCAAATAATCCAACAATTATAATGACTAATGAGGTTACTTATTTAACTTGTCATCTTAAGTTCAATAAAAACTTCGTTTCCTTGTCTTAAGAGGTATTCAAACTAGGAAAAAAATCAAAGTAAATGGCTATATGAGTTTATTGATTAAAATATTAAATTTTGGGTTAGTGTCACATAAAAAACTGCTTTTAACATCTAAATTTCTAGCATTTTTGGACAAATAATTATTATTATGTGCATATCATTTTATCTTGAAATTTTCAACAAGTTCAAGATAGGATAATATAGTGCTTTTAAGAATACCTTTCAAATATTAAGTTGCACTATTCCATATGTTTTGGCTCTAGACATATTTATTTAGAGTTTTGGTTAATTTTTTTGTAAAATACTGTTTCTATCCGTTTCAAACTACACGTTATGTAACTTACTAAAAAGAATTAAAATATTATTGAAACCCGACAACCCCCCCCCCCTCTCTAAGTCGACAAAGGTTCAATGTGGACCTAATTTGATGGCAAGTTCCAAGTTATAGAAACTTCCCTTCAAGCCTTCCTCAATAGATAACCCTTATAAAAAACTTCTCAAACACATACTTTGTCACACCTTGACCAGTAGCAGAAATAAAAGTGGGGGCATAATTGGGTTATCACCAAAGCTCATGACATTTACTAATAAGTTTCATATTTATTAAATTGAAATTAAAACCTCAAATATTCAAACACAATGAAACATACAAGCACAATAAAAATCAAAACGTTGTTCAAAATATAATAAATTTGTTTAATCTTCTAAGGCCATTCCTATGTGTTTCTCTCATCGACTTGTTCACCTGTATCATGCGTAAAACAAAGAATTTGGGTCAACAAAAGTTGGCGAGTGAATCCAAGTAACAATTTAAACGATTGGTACATCAGTTATTTAAATAAAAATTTGTGCATGAATCATTAATGAACATGTGCTTATATGTAAACAATCACAACCCACATAATATTCACGATGAACACATAACATGATGAATGATGATCTTGAGATCAAGGCTCAATCAAACGGAGCCGATCTAATGAGGCACCTGATGCTCAACTCGTATCCCACGATGAACTGATGGGCCTTAAATGAATGATTGCACTGAAATGATAAAATGTAACCACACATAATCACACCAATAGAAACACACATTTGATTATATAATGATATTAGCACAAGCGTTTAAATAAATAAATAAAACATGTACGACACATGATACACCCCAAAACATGAATAAAAAAGGGAATTTGTAAGAATTCACTCATTGTGGGTGCCTTCCTTGATGATATTGAATGCGCACGAATTGAGGATTTGATCGACGAACGAATTCTAACCTAAAATAATAATACGATAATTCGATAAATATAACCGAAACTAATATTTTGATTTAATACTTTTGTTAGATTTTTAGGTTATTTTTGTGGCTTTTTATTGAGATTTTAAAACCTTCGTAATTGTATTTTTAAGTATGATTAACTGATTTTTAACTAAAAATAAATATATAAGTAAAATAAATAGATAAAATAAAAAATAAATAATATAAAAAAACCTGTCAGGTCTGACAGGTGACCTGACCGGTTCATTCGCGATAATAGGCGGCGTGCGTAGGATTCGAACTTGAGACCTTCCGTTCACGTGCACGCAGCTCTTCCAACTGAGCTACGTGTCTAACCCGTTAGAAACAGATTTTTATTATTCTTATACTCTTGTTAGACTAAATCAGAATTTACTTTAATTAAAAAGAATTTTAATTATCGAACCGGTGGGACAGACAAGCTTCGAACCTCCAATCGCTGCGATACCCTGCACCCGGCCCAGCCAACTGGGCTGGGTGTCTAACCCATTGGAAACTGAATTTACTTTATACTTATATACTTCTTGATAACTGATTTAATTAGGTTTTAAAAAGGAAACATTTTATTCAGAAAACCGGTGTTGCCTAGTGACTCGAACTCGGGACGGGCAAGATAACTGTGAACACAGTCCACCACTGGACTGTGTGTCTAACCCGGTTATAACCCGTTTTTAAATAAACTAATACACATCCCAAACTTCGTCTTCTTCATCTTAATTAAACCAAAACCCATTACCATCTGGTAATCCCCCTTCATTGAAACGAATTAGATGATCACAACATATAAACAGAAAGTTAGAGAGTTTGAATTGCTATACCAACGGTGTACAATGCCTCCGGTTCCAAACTCCGGCGAGTGACGAAGGATCTCTGACGATCGACACGGATTGAATCTTTAGAGAATTCAGGTTTTTGAGTGAGCGAGTGTGATGATGAAAGATTTGTGAGGTATTTATAGAGTGTTTCTAAGAGTAATCATCTGATTCGGTTTCGAATTTGGATTTCAATACCAATGATTTCTTTTCGGTTACGATTATAAAATTAAGTTTTTTGGTACCAAAACGGAAATAACAGTTATATGTGATTGATTGGGCGCAATAATCTCGATTTAAACTCTCCGGTGGTTGCAAATGTGAGGCTTAAGTTTGCAGGTTTTAGCCGTGGGTCTTAAATAAAAATTAATATTTCAGGTTTATAGCATATAAGTGTGTGTAGCGTAGTGGTGTGTTAGTGTATGCGGTTGGTGAGGGAACCCGGGTTCGAGTCCAGTTACCCTCTTATATATATATATATATATATATATTCTTTACCCTTTTGATTTTTAATAATTTTCTTTTATTCTCTGAATATTTTTTTTATTATTTATTAATTATACCCTTTAAAATTTTGCAATACTTACTAAAAGAATATGCAACAATTAATTAAACAACATTTGATTAGTAAACAGTGTGGGTTTTTGAAACCCGTTTAACACGGATGTTACATACTTAATCCTATCGTCATGATCCTCAACTATCATCCAATTACCTCAATCACAATCTTCCACCGCTTTCGGGCTTTCGACTCACTTAGCCTCTTAGGGTGCATAGTATGGAGCTTGGGGAACCATCAAGAAGCTTGGGGCGGAACAAGAACACCACCCCTCCCCTTTGGGGCTGACTTTCTCAACCAAAATCTTGGGGCAGTCCGTATGTGACTACCGTAGGGACGTTTCTGTCAATTATCATTTGTTTTAAAAACTTATGAGCAAATTTGAAATCCCCTTGTTGACTAAAATAGGAAATTAGAGTGTTGTAAGTGACACCATCTTCTTTCACTCCATTTTCTTCCATATTTTTAAAGGATTTCAACTGCTTTATTGAGTTTCCTTTTTCTACAAAAACCCCCGATTAACAATACACATAAGCAGAATCGAAGCATGATTTTAACTTGATAATGTTTGTTAATTTGGAATTTGAAGTGTTTGTAGGTGTGGGTTGGGTGGAGGATGAGGCTAAGTGGGGTGGTGGTGGTGTGGAGAAGGAGGAGGATGGTTGGGTAGTGGTGGTGTGGAGAAGGAGGAGGATGTTGGGTAGTGGTGGGACGGGCCCCACTTAAATCATTTAATTTATATATATTTATTTTAAATAATAAATCTGATTTTTATGTTTGGTAAGGACAATTTAGTAATTTCACACCAACTTAACTGACCAAATTAACTGACATTTACTTAAGGGTCTATCCGAGTAACAAAATAACACATCATACCTGCTTTTTCCAAAAGGTGTGGACTAAACCTGAAAAAGCGTGAAACCACAGGGACCATCTGGGCAATTAACTCAAAAAACTTTTAAAGGTCTATATAAAATTCGGTACTAGTACCCTTTTTGCCACCGTACCGTACCCATGCCAATACCGAAAGTACCGAATACCAAAATCAATAAAACTGGGTACCGATACATGTACCGAATACCTAAAATCGGTACAGGTACGAGTACGGGTATTTGGAGAAAAAAAGGTCAACCCTAATCCGAATTCATATCATTGAAAGAAAATGTACTATATTTTTCCTAATAAAATTTACGTCAAAACGTAGATCAACTCAAGACGTACGTACACACATGCGGTGGCGTCGTACATGGTATGAGTATAGACTACAATTAACCCAACTCGTTTTCAGAACTAAATTTACGTCAAACATAATGTAACTCAAATTTGTATTGTCGAATGAAAACGTATTGTATTTGGCCCGATTTTTTCCAAACAAAATTTGCGTTAAAAATAGTTCAACTCAGAACGTATATAACAATAAAACCTTTTATGATTAACCTTACTTGTTTCCAATAAAAAAATTGCATTAAAGTGTGGACGAATTCTAATTTATATCGACACGAACATAAAAATAAAAATAGAAAAAACATAAAAATAAATTAGTTTTGGAGTAAGCTCAAAACTTTAGAAATTGAGGGAGTTAAAATGACATATACAAAATAAAAGGTTACTTTTGACACTATACAAAAGTTTAGGGATAGAATGTGTCGATGGCCTTTAAGGTTATATAAATTACAAGAGTTTTTAAAGAAAATGACGTCACCATCTAAATTCTTTATTCCATTATTGCCCCTATCATTAAAATGACCTTTACTTGTGTACCATTTAAAGCCTTCATTTCACCACAAAAATTATTCTAAAAGACTCCACGGCACCCTTCACAAATGAGGAAGCTCTACAACCACACAACAAAGGCAAAATCCACCCATCACCACCCCCGTCCACCACCGACCACCTATCTCTGCTACCGTTGGCCGTTGCCACACTCGCAGCCGCCCTCGCACCCGAAGACCAAGAAGTTTTGGCATACCTTCTCTCATGTACCACCACCGATAAAAAGCTCTATGACAATAATACCAAAACCCAAACCCATGCTCCTAATTTCAATTGCTACTGTTTTTCATGCTACACGAGTTACTGGGCTCGTTGGGATGCTTCACCTAGACGCGACCTCATACACGAAGTCATCGATACATATGAAGATAAATTTACGTTAGTAAATAACAATAATAATAATAATAATAATAATAAGAAGAGTGAAAGAAAAAAACAAGAAAAAGAACAACATGGTGTCACCCTCTTCTAGTTCTCTGCACGTGCCAGTAGAGAAGCACGTGCCGCAACTAGTTGAGGTAATTAGAATTAATGATTGTGTTGATGATGAAGATGGATTGATTGTTGGGACATCATCAACAGAAAAAGGGTCTATAAAAAATTGTAAGTTTTATTGGGAGAGAATATGGGGTGTTTGGGGGATTTGATAAACTTTTTTTTTATTTTTTACAACTTTGTTATAAGTTTATAGGTATTGAAGAACAAGAAACAAATTTTTTGTGTGTTGGTATTTTTTGTTTTCATTTCTTCAAGCATATTTAAATTGGGAATATGTGTAAATATGTAACTTAATAAATTGGAAATGCGTTTAAAATCTGGTTTTTATACCGTACTAGATTTGGCTCAGAATCAATTTAAGCAGATGTATCAGGTGGTTTAATTGGGTGTATCGGATGATTCAACCGGTACAACTGGCCGGTTTGAACCGGTTTTTAAAACATTGGAAATGCGTAGAAGTATTGTTATTTGTTTGATTTCTTAAGTGTTCAGCATCCTCTAGAAGAAAATTCAAAGAACCGTACCAGTACTTTCTAACCAATAGGATTAGTTAAAGCTCAAATAACCTACTAATACATTCCAACCAATAGGTTCAGTTAAAATCTAACAAGATGGTGAATTCTCATTTGTTTGTTTTATTTTATCTTTAAATAATAGTTAAACTGGGTTTTCACAAAATTCGTTTATCAACCTAATTAAATTTTATATATCATTAGTGAAATTAAGTAGGTTAAAATAAATAAACAGTCTTTTTTTTCATTAAGGAGTATTGTTTCCTCCAAAAATTTATCTAAATAGGAGGCAAATGTGTCCATGGCTTTATAACCGTATCTTGAGGGTGGGATAAGAATTTAGGACCAATAAGTCCTGGGTTCGATTCTCACAAGAGGGTTTTTTTCCCATATTTATTAGTTTTCCTCCTGAATTGGTGTATTGGCATTATGCCTAGTGAAGATGGATATGATCGAGTGATTTCGCTGGTGTGCACGATGATACTCTAGTGATCCCATAGTGATCAAATTTTCCGTTCAAAAGAAAATTAGGAGAGGTCTTGGGAGCATTTTCCTCGTTTAAGTCCTTTTAATCTTTAACTATAACTCTTTTTTATGTTTTTTTATGTTCAAATATAGAAGGAAAAAGGTATCTTTTGGGAATATTCGTTATAAAATTTATAAATTAAACCATATATTATGAAGGCTATTAGGCTGGACGGTGGCTCATGCCCCATTGCAGATCATCTCTTCACGCCCTAAACACCACTCCACTGCTGCTATTATAGGGCGTCATCATCTACTTCGCTAACACAATAATGAGCGCTAAAGGGTTGTGTAGTGGGGACCACCTTATTTCAACCGATCACTTTTTTCTTATTTTCAGTCACGTCTTACATCATCCCACCATTGTTAAAAGGGGCTCTAATGTTTATGTGGAACTGACGTGAAAGATAGGGCGCCATTCCACGCCTCTCAGCCTTGCATTAAAAGTTGTTACTATAATTTAATTCATCTTGATGTGAATACTTTTTAATTAGAATGCATTATTTATTAAAAAGATCATCTTAGTTTATCTTGATTTAATAACACTGAGTTAAAAACCCTAATGAAAATCTCTCATTTAAAAAGTTTTTATTATAATTTATTTAATCAATGCATAATGCTTATTAGTTAGATTTCGAACCATTATATTTTTTATAACGTCTTAAATTATCTTTATACAATACCAATGAGTTATAAACCATATATTAGGAGAATGTATTACATTAAAAGCGATTATTATATTCATTTTTAAATAATACTTAGATTTTTTATTTATTAAAACTTTAATAACATCTTAATTTATATTTATATAATACCAATGAGCTAATGATACAATCAATAACATTCTTCACTTTTACTTTCGTTAATAATGGCAACACTACTCTAGCGGAAGAGTAACCCTGTTTGGTTATAACCTTCATGTATGTTGTTTTCACAATATGCAACATTCTTATTAGAATAAAAATTAATGAAGTGGTTCATTAGTAAAAGTTAAAATGTCATCTGTCTAGTTGATGTTGTAAATTATTATTGGTAAATATGTCATAAATCGATTCATAAAATACAATATGCCTTATTTTAAAACATAACATCTAAAGAAAGGTGAGCTTATTAAAAAAACATGTCTATCTTTTAAACAACTAGTATTTAGCACACGTGCTTTATGGTGGGGTCGTTAAACCGAACTAAAAGTAAACGTGTAAAGACGTTGAATCACTGACGCGTGTTACGACGTGTTAACTCATAAAACATATACCAAAATGTAGAACATAGAAAAGAATAACTAAATCGGCTTAGGACCCGCGAGTTGTAACGGGGCCGTTAAATCACCAAAAAAAGACGTAAAAACGTTGAACCACACATGAGCATTGCTGCAAACTTACTCGCAAGATTTAGACCGAAACGTAAAACGACATATCAGTAAAAGGTTTAAATTAAAGAGATTAAAAAATAAAAACTAAAGGGATTGATGTTTATAAAAATGAAAGTTAAGGAGTCAAATATATAAGAAAAATAAATAGTAAAAATCACTCACAAACTATTTTGCTCAACTAAGGATATATAATAATAATAATTTTAATAATAAAGATATTTGTTTTCTTTTAATCGAAGTGATTATTTTCCACGTGGTAAAAATTGGCGATATGAATTAAAAAGTCAAAACAGGGCTACGACTGGAACCGTCTAGGCTACAACACGGTTAGGCAACGAAGACTTTGACCTGTTCCATATGACCATGAGTCTAATTTCTAAAATGGCCGATTGGATAGAATTAAAATAAAAAAAATAAATATATGTTAATGCAACCATCAATATGAGACTTAAAAATATGTTAATTTGTATTTTAATTATTTTCTCTTTAATTATTTTTTTTTTCGGTTATGTTTTTTATGTAATATACCATGGAATCTGATTAACGTTTGAAAAATAACAAAGTAACCTTGATAAAATAAAGGTGTTGGTTCTGACGTATACGATTAGTTAACATTAAAAAAAAAGTAAACAAGAGGTTCATAAATAGTCGATGAAAACATTATATAAAATTTTCATTAATTTTTTTCAAACCTAAAGGGTTTTTGGAAACCTTCAAAACACCCCTGAATCCACCCTTGGTAATAACACATATTTTATACACATATAACCTTAGTTATAATGATGTCTTGCATGGTCAAAGCAAGAAAAGGTTCATGACCAGACGTGTGTTTTTCTTTAACATGGTTAATTCCATGATTTTCTCATAGTTATAAGATCTATAATAAAATGCTTTGAAAATCATGATCCTCATTATTCATATTCAGTAAATCCCATCAATAGCAAAGCTAAGCTAGGATTTAAGGAGGGTAAGACGTAGACAGCCTTACCTCTCCCTCGTAGGAATAGAGAGGTTACTTCCAGTGAGATTCCCGGCTCCATAGCAGCTTTATAGTAAGCCTTGTACATGAGGCACATAACACTCAGCAATCGGAACAAAGTTCGATCTGTGCGTACACCCCCTTGTCTTTCGTCACATGATGCATGATTAATCGTCTGCCACTTTTAACGTCATTTTTAAGAAACTAGTAAATAACATTAAAATAGAAGCAATATCAAACATAAAATTAGTGCAATTTTCCTTTTGAAATCAGACTTATAAAAACAATATTAATACGTACATTTTTCTCCTATATTTGCTATGTTCTATGTCACACTTCACAAACTTTTGTTTCCAGTATGTTTTTTCTATGTGATTTTTAATATATAAATATTTTTGGGTGATGACCGTTCAGACACCATCAATGATTTAATATTACATACCATAGAAAGCAAAACTGAAGTTGTTAGGGGTATTTATGATTATCCTAGAAAGTTTAGGGGCCATAACAAAACTTTTTCAAAATTTGTTAATAGTTGTATGCAAGATAATTGCACCAATCTGAGATGGAGCAATAAATAAATAAACATTTTTAATAAGCATCATCTCATCCTTTCTGCATCTTGTTCAAATTTCAAGCAGGATATGCTTCACTGGGATTATGAGCCATTGGAGCTGATCTTCCCACAGTTTCTGGTGCTTTGACCACACCATTCGACCTTTTTAATCGAATCATCGGACGCTTCAGAAACTTGAGCTGCCACCTTTTCGGTTTAACTTGACCCAAAAGCTTCATCTGTTCCCTTTTGAATTTACGATTTGCATACCATCTACCGCCTCTCCAACCCAACCCGTACCTGCATTTATAAAAAGTTTTATAAGATTAGGGGTGGCACTTTAAACACATTATCATGAAACCATAGTTGTGAATGGCAAATAGTGACAAGGTACCTACCTATATGCTACATACCAAATAGGGATAAATAGCGGACGGCTATTTTATAAATAGCGATACACTAGAAAAAAAATTATGTATATTATATCAAAACACCCTAGCATATATGCTATTTTACAAGTATATTTAACAAAAAACTAAAATCCAGCTATATTTAATTTCTATTTATATTAAAAAACAAAAATAAATAAATAAATTGTCACTATTATCGCTATCAATCGCTACAACCCTAATAGCGAGCCTAGACATATATGCTACGTAGCGCGCTATAGCGATCGCTACGCTCGCTATCGACAACTATGCATGAAACGGGTGAACTTGGGATGTATTTGTTTGATCAAGGATGATACTAGTAAACTATAAAAAAGTAGCCGAATTCGAATGCTTACAACGACACTACCTAAACCATATTATTAGTTTGATAATACGGTTTCCTCAAAATTATATTTAATTAATATATAATACATTGATTGTTATCAAAATTCAAGAAAAATAAACAAAAAGTGTTGATGTATCGGATGGCCCAACCCGACCCGTTTTGACCAGTTTAACACAGTGGTGCTACGATGCGTTTTGATCCAATGCCGATGACTTATGCGCGCATCACGTATGCGAGGCATTCGTTAAAAAATACTAAAAATTTATTTCTAGATCAGCGATGGCAGTTTAAACACATTAATTATAGGGTATTCTCATCGGCTTTGGTCAGATTTTTTTAATCGGCGCGCATTATAAAACCAAGAATCTGATTTTGTAGTTTAGGTCAGTATAGACTGGTATAATTTGGCAACTTTTATGCAATTAATAAAAGTTTAAGGAACAAAGATTTACAAACCCGACAATTAGTGACACCCCGCCTGTGGCAATACAGGCTGCAGCATTAATATTACCAGAACCAACCAACTTCTTGAACTCCTTACCTTCGATATCGTAATTTTTTCTCATCTGCAAGAAAGTTCATAAATGACATCTTGAAATAAGTTCATCAAACAAACATATTATAAAGCGAAGGTAATCTTAGCAACAATCAATGCAATTTTTATGTCGGTCTGCAATGAGATAGAACAAAGATACGAATCGATTGATGTAAAACTTACCTCGAAATGATGCTCCAAACGATGCTTCAATTCGGATGTTTAAACTTCCGATTAACAAAAATCAAGCCGTTTGGAGCACCGTTTCGGGGTAAGTTTTACATCAATCGACTCCTATCCTCGTTCTGATCAAAAGCCTTAAAACATCAGTGTAAATTTCGAAAATAAATAGCTTAACTCTGTTAAGTTTCTTTAATGGGCGTCTAGTGAGAATTTTTTTTTTGTTAAAGGTGGGACTGCTGTTGGCCAACCACCTCTAGGTGGGATTATTAAAATCCAATTTCTCCTATAAAAATGGAAAAAAAAAGTAAAACAAATGAAAATACATCAAAAGGTTTAGAAGAAGGGAGAATATAACAGCATTTTCAATTGACTCGAGCCTCCGTTCAACTTTTGTCTCGTGAAGGTGGCGTAACGTATATCCTGCACAACTGCCATATATCAATTTTCATTTGAGATCAAAAGTATATCAAAACGAAGATGACAGTTTCTTCTTTTGCTTATTATTTTTTTTCTCGCCGTAGCACAAAGGGCTCCCTTGCACATTCTCTTGTTCATATTGCAAGTCTTACACTATAATCTTGAGGAAGAAAAGTGCAATATTTCCATAATTGTCTCATGTGGTTGTATACAAGTAGCATATAGACAACCTTTGCTAAATTGGTACTCAAACATGATGGTTAATGACAATTTTGTCTATAATTTTACAAAGCAAAAACCACCATCGTTGGATTATGGTAAATTATATTGCCACCCATCAAATCAAATATTTGATTAACAATACGACTATATGAGGATATGTTGTTGTCTATGTAGTTAATATCCCGATATATCAGTGATATATCGGTTATCGGTCCCCTACCGAGATGTCGGTGCAAAATATTGGTCAGTATGAATATCGGTACCAATAATATCGGCGATATTGACCGATATTTGACCAATATATCACTGATTTTCCTGATATCCGTACCTTTCTTCTTATTTCTACCATTTGTCTTTCTTCTTATTGTTGCTATTAGTGGTTTAAGTCTTAATTGTTAGTTGTTACTGTTAAATGTTAGTGTTTTAAGTTTTAGTGAGTTCCTACTTGCTACAATTGTTAGTGTTTTGCAAGTTGGAAAAGGTTAATTTGTTAATGGTAGGAGAGTATACTGAATTCTTAGGTTTAAATCGCTATATATATAAATTTAGCATGATATTAGAATTACCGATCCCACCACGATAACCAATATCTCAAATATCAGTCTTTGACCGATATCCGATATTTTACTTCATTAACTACTTAGGTTGTCGTCCCACTTTTTGTATCTTGTTTTTGTCGCACATCGGGTTTTAGCATATATCATAACATACACACCATGTTGTCCCCGACAATTCAGGCGTGACAAAGTGAAGACAAATGATCCTAGCTCCTAAATGAGAATTCTAGCTATCTAAGTCCCATACCAGATTGTAAAACTGTGTTTCATACCAAGCCCAATACCTGTTAGCTTGTTAAAAACTATCCGTTGAGATTTTCAAAAACATTTCTTACTACTTTAATTTTTATATTTAGAATACACGGTTTTATATCATCATATTTTGTATGAATTTGGCTATTTCAATCCATCTTAAAAGAAAAAGTCGGTGGGTTTCACCGGCCTTTTCTCCCCATTGCCTACACTATCATAATTTTTAAATTTTGCCTCTCCACTTTGGTAGTTTCTTTTTAAAACCTTAGCTTTGTTAAAGTTTATTTTCAATCACTCTTACCCCTTAAGTTTAGGAGTGTAATTTTCAACCCTTTACCTTTTTTATGAACTTTGAAAAATATAACTTTGACCCCCTCGAGAATATATATAATCTGATTTTTTTCATAATAGTTTCGTTCGTTAAAAAAGAGAAACGAAAATATTAAAGCCTAAAACCCTTAAAGATAAGAAAAAAAAACATAAAAAACATCTAAAAACCATAAAAATAACAAAATAGAGAGTTAAAACAAATACAAAAAAATAAATAAAATAGGAATTTTACAGCGGTGTAATAAACCTTCCTTTTGCATTTACGGCTAAGCTAAAGAAAATAGAAAATAGTGGCAAAATGGTAATAATATGTACATTTGGTCAATCATTCATAGGAAAAGTAATTTTCTTACCCAAGAAAATTAGAAATATAAAAACTAACAAATTACCAAGAACAAAAAAAACAATTACAGGCATGTATTTTTCGGGAAATTGGGCCAGGCATCATCACCTAATAACTTAGTCGTCTCATACCCACATAATCCCATACTCATCACATTACTAATCCTGAATGTTTTGGGTTCAAGTCCGTGTGCCATTCTACTCAAATTCTCTTTCAAATTCAATACCAACATCAATCTTTTTTATAAAAAGGGAAATTGGCCTACAATAATCCAAGTAGATGTCATTGGCCGTTGGCGGTCCGACTTTTAAATATTCCCCATGCCAGTCGAACCTCACACCTATTTTTCCTCCACCGGTCAATTAAGTTTTTTTTCCCGAATTACAAACAGATGTTTTAGGGCTTTTGATCAAACACACGATACGAGTCGAATGATGTAAAACTTACCTCGAGACAGTGCTCCAAACAACTTGATTTTTGTTAAACGGAAGTTTAAATACCCGAATTGAAGCACCGATTTCGTCGTGTATAGCACCGTTTCGAGGTAAGTTTTACATCAATCGTCTCGTATCGTGGTTCTGATCAAAAGCACTATTTTGTATAACGGGGGACCGGTGTAGGAAAAACAGGTGAAAGGTTATTAAAAAGTGGGACTGCCAATGACGAAAGGACCTTATAAAAATAATCATTTTCAATACAAATGCAGTTAGAAATTATGTGCAAAATATCAAAACCCTAAACAGATCAAGCAGGCTAAACATACCAACCCAAGCAGTGCCAACAGATGCAATTGAAGTTAATATGGTAAACACTACTTTATGCCTCTCAAATGTCTCCTACACATCAAAATTCATCAAACCCAAATCAGTAATCAATCAGAAATTACAAAAGAAAAAAGAAATCCCAAATACCTTGGTTGATAAAAAAGTATCTTCAACGGCTGAGAATGAATTTGAAACTTTCTTTCTGATCTGAGGAACAGAGAACTGCTTTATAACAAAGGAGCCCCTTTTGAAACCCTGCATAGTCACTTACACTATCCAATTTTAGGGTTTCAGTAGGGATTTTTATCTTTATGTGTGTGTATTTGTTCGCTAAGAAAAAAGAATTTCGTTGAGGTTTATCGATTTTTGCTTCCGGAAATTTCGTTCTTTTTCAAATTTATTTATTTGATTAACGTTACCAGGTCAATCCCGCGGTTCTGTTTAAACCGGTTTTTAAAACATTGAGTTTACTCCTACTCCCATTTAAAATACGCCAAATTAATCATAATCGAGATCATGTTTATTAAATCGTAAACACTCTTTTGATCTTGTCATAAGATTAGAGTGAATGTTGGTTTACTTTTACTCATCTCTAAACCAATGTTTTAAAAACCGGGTTATACCAGACAATTCAACTGTATTGATTAATTAACCCTATAAATCTATAAAATAAAATATTAACCAAAAAAATAATACAAACTACATCATTCCGTAATAAGAACTATTCCAAAAGTTAATCGATAATCAAAAAGTTCACAATCAATGACATCCTCATCAAGCTAGTGTTGAATGCGTCAAGTTCATGATCGCTTAAAAAATGAATAGTCACCTTTTTAGGCTCATAAAATTAAAAGTAAAAGTCTCTAACATTTGGCCCGGTGTAAACCGGTACACTGGTTTAAACAAGTATACCCAATTTATCGGTGGTACAATTTCTTTGTCGTTTCCTTAGTTTACCGGTATGATTCATACCGGCCAAGCATTCGACATCCAGTTTAACCGGCCAGTTTAAACCGGTTTTTAAAACAATGCTCTAAACTACACCAAGCAAGATCATCTCGTTAAAAACTCAAGTCGGGTTGAGCATAAGCGAACCGGAGCATACAATTAAGTTTGTTTAACAAACAAGCTCGAGCCCGCAGCTTCACTTTAAACGAGTTATTATTTGTTTATTTTTTTTATTTTGCAAATAAAAATATAATTATATATTATATAATTATATTAAAAATAGTAAATTTATTTTTAATGATAAATATATATAGTCTAATTTATAAATTTAGTCAAAAATAACCCCTTACAAGCCAGCTTAATTCGAGCTCGGGCTCTCATATGTTAAACAAGTAGAGCCCGAGCCTAGACCCCAATTAACCTAAACGGATTCTCAATCGTTCTAACAATTGAAGACGCTCTGTACTGTTGCCAAAATCTCGACAGATCTGTGTTTCGTAGTTGGCCGACCATTAACATGGTTGAAGGTAATTTCCAAATTGTTTACCACGTAATATAAAATATGTGTTTTCTATTATGGTGATTTCCGATGACAATTCCAGAAAATAGGAAGAACGATTGAGAATTGAACACTATTGATTTAAACTAATAATTATTAGATGTTATTGAACAATATTGATTTGAAACAGAAAGTGTTGCAAGTTTGTACTTGATAAGAAAATAGTAATAACAATTTGTAACTCATGGTGCATAGATTCATCAATAGGATGCTTAGAAATATTGGCAGCACACAGCATGGGATCTGAGTGGAATCATAGCCGTCTCAAGGTATGTTAGCAACTTATATATGTTTCAACTGTGTTTATGTACCCTGCTCTTGTAAGTCCATATGCAACTTGTGTAGATCCGCAGCTCAATAAGCGGTTGCAAAGTTCGACAGCTGCCGAGGTCCAAGGGATAGAAATGGCCTTAGAATAATTAATTTTTATAAAAATTCGTCATAATTTTATAGATAAAAAATAAGGCGGCAATTTAATTAACTTAAGAATTTAAATTATAACTGCCCATAACTACCAAATGGTAGTTATGTTTTGGTCAGATTGGTTCATACAATACAAGTTCCACACAAAACGCATGCGGTTCCATTTTCTCAAAAATTAGAGTCGTATCCAATTGAATTATTCGGTAAAACAACCCAAATAATTTGATTTGAAAGTGAAAACACACCTCTTTAATCGTCCTGTCTCGAAAATTTCCCTAAAATAAATAATAAAGCATTGAGTAGGTGAGTCTCCAAAGAAAATTAGGAATAAACACAACACTTGTGAAAAACTCTTTTAACTTTTATTCATAACATTATCTAATGAGCATGAGGCTTATATATATTGCCTTACGATGAAAGTAGGCTTGTATTTGAGTGCTGTTTAATTCCACTGAAAACAGTCACTAACTTAGTTTTTTAAATCTATTATAAAATTTCTTTATTCCATTTGTTTTCAAATATACATCACGGTTCCTACTATACAAAGATATCGGGGCTGCATAACTGATTGTTGGAAAAAAAATATATAAATAATGTTTGTCTTTGTGTAAGCAGGTCGTTTAACGTTATACAACTCATAAAGAATATTATAACCATATAATGTTATATAACCTACTTCATATAATGTTACACCGGCTACGGTCTAATATTTTTTTCATCTTATATAAGATGGTATAATTGTATATGACAAGTTAATTTATTATCGGTTCAATCATAGCATCATCGGTCACTGCACTTTTGGCTACCGGTGACGTGGCATCGAACCTAAAATGTGTGAAACTTGAAGAAGAAACCTCAGAGACCCGTTCAAAATCACACACACAGCGGAGGAGGCAAAGCGACGTATCCGGACCAAAAACCGGAGCTCGAGATCGTGTTAATGATCGGAGAGATGGTGAATTGATGGAAGGACAAGCGCCGCCGTGATCCGCTGCGGTTTAAAGTGTCATACGGCACTTCCTATACTTATCGGGGATGTCTACCTCATCGGAATCTTCTGGAATGAATAAAATAGGATGATAAAATAGAGTGATTATGGATGTGGAAGATGAGATTGAAGATATGATGATGTGATTGATAGGTTGCAGAAGAAGATAGGTTATATAGAGGGATTTGTAAACCCTAATTTTGATTTGAATGGGCCTCTTCTTGGGCTTCTTTATGGGCCTTGACAAGTATATATAAGGCCTTATGAATGTTGGATGTCTAAACGAGGTACGAGATATTTGATTGTTGATTAATTAACGTTGCTAATGAGGTATGAACTGAAAAGTTACACTTTAGACGATAAACAAGAAATAATATTTAATGGTTAAATATCATAGTTTACGATTTGCGATTTTGGTGAAAGTGTGGGTTTGGTAAATATTTATAAGAAACTAATTATTTACGAAATGATTATTTATTATTTAGTTAATTACTTAATTAGTAATTAACTAAATAGATAATGGCGAGTGTTGTTTACTAGATAAATGACACTAATATTTTATTTATTAGATAAATATAATTATGAGGTTTTGTATTTAAATGCAATTGGGTAGTTTTCATACTTTGGTATTGGGCGAAATCAGATTACTATGAGACAAAACAAACCTGCCACCACACTCAAAGTACCACCGCCGGCCACCTAGTCCTATCGGACCACCACCCGTCTTCGACCCAGTGGCGGATCCAGCCCTATTTTGTGGGTTCACATGAACCCACTTGGATTGGAAAAAAAATAGGAAAAATAGTGAGAACCTTGTATGATTTGAAAAAGGTTAGTGAGAATCTACTAAAACGAACTCACTGGAAAAAGTTTCTGGATCCGCCAATGCTTCGACCAACTCGTTGGAACTCCGTCACACACCACCCACCTCCGTCACGCAGCTCCGGTAGCCCGATGAACCGGGTTTTTAACGCGATCCTCTTTATACTGTGACCCCGTTTCTCGTTTCTCATGCATTTGGATATACTTAGGGCTTCACATGTTCGTCTCAAGACTTGAAGTGGAAGTTTCATATGTCATAAATTAAAGGGCATATCACTTGAAAGATGCCAATGTTTGACAATACTCGTCATATGACTCGAAACCAAGAGTTGTGTAGTTGACACAATCGGTAATCGTTAACCACCTACATTGTGATACTAGTGATCAGACCTTAGTCATTCATGATGTATGTGAAAGGTGTCACACCCCGACCCGCAGCGGAAAAGGTGATCGGGGCATAATTGGGTTATCATCAAAGCTCATGACATTTATTATATGTTTCATATTCATTAATACAATTTAATGGAAATTTACAATAAATGATACAACGTGTTCTAACTATCAATCTAAGCTTCTTGGTTCTCTTCTAAGGCATATCCTATGTTTTCCTTGCTTCAACCTGTTCACCTGTATCATGTGTAAAAAGGTTTTTGGATCAACATAATGTTGGCGAGTGAATCCTATGGAAAACATTTGAACGAGTTTATCCAATTGATTATAAATAAGGTGCATACCACATATGAGTAAATGTAGATGTAAATTTATTCACACAACACATAATATTGAATATTGAACACACAAACACCAAATAATTGTTTTGAGGCACGCGTTGTTCGACTCGTCTCCCACGAGGAACTGATGGGCCTAATGAATGAGTTTTGAGGCACGCGTTGTTCTTACGAACTGATGGGCCTAATGTATGAGTTTTGAGGCACGCGTTGTTCTTACGAACTGATGGGCCTAATGTATGAGTTTTGAGGCACGCGTTGTTCTCGTCTCCCACGAGGAACTGATGGGCCTAATGAATGAGTTTTAAGGCACGCGTTGTTCTCGTCTCCCACGAGGAACTGATGGGCCTAAATAATTTGCATACAACTTTGACAATATGTAATACATCACAACCAATAATAGTTACATTCTAATTTAGTTCATAAAATGGTATAGCACGAATTTGCATAAGAGAATTAGTTTAAGCGACACATGATACACCCCAAAACATGAATAAAAAGGGGAGTTTGTAAGAATTCACTCACATTGGGTGCGTTCGGTTGATGAGGTTGAATGCACGCGAAATGGTGTTAACCACGAGTGAAATTAACCTAGATAAATCGCATTATGGTTTGGTAAGTAAACGGGTTTTATCAATCTATTTTAGTAGGATTGTTGGGTGTATTTTTGTGAGTTTGAAGCTATTTTCTAACCTTAAAAATGTTATTTTTAAGTATTTTTAATTGATTTTTAAATAAAATAATTAAATAAAAAAATAATAAAAAAATATTTTATTTTTGCTACAGTAGACTTTTGACCGTTGACTTTGACTAACGTTGACCGGTTCGAAGGCATATTATTGTGCGTTGGGTGAGGCTCGAACCCGAGACCTCCCGTACGCGTGCACGCAGCTCTACCAACTGAGCTACGTGTCTAACCCGTTATATATCCGATTTTAATTATATATATATATTAATTAGATTTTAAACAGAATTCCTTTATTTTAAAAACGAATTAATCTAGCGAACCGGTGCGCTCCACAGGTCTCGAACCCGGGACCTGTGGGTTAGCGTACACACAGTCCACCGCTGGACTGTGTGTCTCACTTGGTTATAAACTCGGTTATCATTATACTTAACATATACCCAAAACACTCCGGTTCAGTTTTGCGAAAAAAGGGATTTTTATTAAGGCAGCGTGTGAGGAACAATACTCGAACTCGTGACCTTAGCGTTAAAAGTGCACACAGTCCACCGCTGGACTGTGTGTCTAACCCGGTAATTATCTTGATTTTAATTATACTTAACCATTACCGTAACGTCGTCTTCTTCACTGGTTTTCACCGGAAGTGACGACTGACGGATTCGAATGTTGATTCAAGTTTCTTTAGTGTTTTATGATCAATTACAGTCGAGATAAAAGTAAAAAGGGAAGGAATTAGGCGTGAGATGTACGGCTGTTTCTCCTCTGTTTTCCGGCAGAACTCCGGTGGCAGCAAGTTCTTCCGGCGACGAGTCTCTTGCAGCAGAGAGTCTTCCGAAAGGTTACAAAGGTTGTGGGTGACTTCGGTGAAAGTTTAGGGGGTTTAGTAAGCTCAGAGATTACTGATACGGTTTTCCGGCGAAGTAATAAAAATTTCCGGCGAGTGAGTTTTCGCCGAGAAAAGGTGCGATTTGAGTGTGAAAGGTTTCTGGCGAGTTGAGGGTGTATTTATAGGGTAGTATTGAGATGAATGGGGTCTGAATTCGGTCTCAATTCGAAGTCAGCCGTTCTCCGGCGGTTACAGCTGATGTCGCGGGTTCAGACGTCGGTTATAACCGTTGTGAGAGTTAATTCTACGGTTATTTTGAGCGAAATCGTAATTAAACGGCGAAGTCGTCGGGATTTCCGACGACTGCTAATTTGGGCGCAAATTACTGAATTTGATTACCGAACTTTAATATATGAATTAAATGTTTCTTGTTATCAACATAAAATCAAAGCGGCGGAGTGGTTGGTCGGCTGAGTGATAAATCTTTGTTTGAACCGGTATGGACCCGAGTTCGAAACCCGGCATGATTAAAACATTTTTATTTTGTTATTTTTATCAGTTTTTCAAAAACTAAATATATATCCCCGCATAATAATTGATTACGGATCGTTTAAAATTATTTTGGGCATTTAATTCGCAACGAAAAAATTTGACTGACTGTTCGGTTGATAAACGGAGCGGGTTTGGTAAATCCGTTTTTGACGGATGTTACAAAAGGACAATTCTTAGTGTGGACAGAATGCTTTGGCACCCCATCATCTGCATGTTGTGCCAAGCACTCCCCTAAAATGACATGTGGATGAGCAAGTTGTGTTGTGGACTTGTGGTCTTGCCACTCTTGATGAGAAGTAAGAGGGCATTGGGTGGCATGAGAGGCAATCACATATTTGGTTAGTTTTTTTTATTTAATTTATAAATTGGTTGTGGCATGAGGAGCAAACTGCATTTTTTGTGAGTTGACATGTTGTGGTTAGATAATGGTAAGTAGTGAAGAAAGCTGATGTAGAGGAGACAGGTGTTGTAGCAAATGAAGCATGATCACGTTATACAATATAAACTAAGCATAAGGAAATTATTACATAACTTAATTGGTACACATAAAACTATTGTTAGGTCATGCTTCATGGATTCCACTCTCAGCATATTGCCCTTTATTTTCATGTTATGTTGATGGTTTACCTGTCACATAGAAAGAATATGTAGTTAAGTCAAAAGGCAGTTGCACAAATATAACAAAAGCAAAAGATGAACTTAATAATGCCAAATATGTCAACAACTAGAACGAATACACACACTAATGAATTCGACTTTAGAGGCAAGCAAAGTATTGAAACGTTGCAACACATACACGAAGCTTAATAACATTAACACTTATCTAGGGTTGCAAACAAGTAAAACGCTATCAATAAGCTGTCATACGAAGTTGCACTCTACAGTCTACACCATCATAAACAACAATGAATGATAACAAGTATGGTTAACTAATTTGGGCACGTACTCTCATAGTACATAAATGTGAAGTTGTAGCGTAACACATGATACAGTCATTGTTGCCACAATGGCAGAGAGAGATAAATCTCTCTTTGCCGTTTTCTCCTTGTATATTATAAAAATTGTTATTGCTATTTATTTATATATAAAATAATGTTATTTGTATAATTTTTTTTCTAGTGTTATAAACCAATTATTACAAGTTTATATGATCTAGGATAACCAAACTCATCTACATTTGGATATGCATATGGTTATAATGAAAATGCCCTTGTGATTTTACCTCTTAATACATGAACATGGAGATGTTGGTATATCTTTGAATCCAGAAGCATCAAACACCTCCATGAACCTTTGATCTGAAATTCTAGCCTTTGCAGCTGCAAATCTTTGGTATTCCTCAAATATTGATGTCAAACACCATCTTTCAATCTTTCTTAAACATCCCACTAGACAACCCGTTCGATGCTGAATCAATCAATACTACCGTCAAGTTTGGAAAAATCTCTCTATATATGTGCGTTGAGCACTGTACCGAGAAACGGATCTGACGGTTTGAGAACCGCCTACATAACCGCTTCAGTTGATAGTCTTGAACCATTTCATTTCGGTCAGCTGATTATGGGTTAGAGTGGTTGAACAAACGAACCATATCGATACTTGGACCAATGCTCAATAATAATAATTATTAACTTTTCCCTTTCAAAACATCATTTATTGATTTATCTACCACTTCAGGCTTCATATTTAGTTTATTCACTTTAATTTTTTTAAAATTATAAATTCACACAAAAAGCTAAAAGTTATTTAGTTTATTCAATTTGAATTTTTTTAACGTTTTAAATTCACATCAAAGATAAAAGTAGTTTGCTATTTTATGTTTAGTTTATTACATAACACTAGTTTATTACAAAAGTATGCAAAATCCCAAATCTAAACTATGTAATTTATATTTTATCAATGATTCATATTTTTAAAATTTTGTACTTTACAACTAGTGGACCAAAACCGATACACTTATGCAAACTTTGGTGTTGCGTTCAAACTCAATCCCACATCTCGAAAACAGTAAACGTGTTTTTTTGAACGACCAACATCTATATATTAGCATAGAAACCAGGCCAGCAAGTAGAAAAAAAAAAGTAAACGTGTATATTTAAGTCCATGGGTTACTCTCTAAGGGCTTATAGAGTGCTCATTGGTTCGGGTTTAGATTTCTTGATTTGATTATCTTTTCATTTAAACCAAACAAAACCGAATTCAAATGAACCAAAAACTGATTTTGAATTAGGTTTTCGTTAACAATAGAAAATCGAAATCTATTGAAATGTATATATGCATTCGTTTTACTCGGTTTAACCGAATTGAATTTTGTAAAACCAAAATCAGAACTGAACCGGAATTCGAACCAAAAAGGTTTTTATTGGATTTACTTTTTTGTTTAGTTAATTTGTAACCGAATATAGGAAACAAACAGCTTATTATACCTTGCCTCTTTTGCAATGAATCAACAGCGGGTGATTATTTACATCTGCCAAAAAATCAAATCAAATGCATGATAAGAAAAAGGCCCCAACAGATTATTAGCTTTTAAAATCAAATCAATGTGGATTACATACCCAAAACAACTTGTAGTGCTTCACGAATTGTGATTTCAGGTATGTTAACAAAAGGTTCCTGCATAGATTCCGCCATAAAAAAAATGTTACATATTTTTTACATCATTATTGATGCAGGTTTATCTACCAGTTTGAATTTATAAGTTCTTTTAATTATCTTTTATTTTATTTGACTTGTTAGTTGCCTAGTTGCCATTTATCCTTAATTTGGAGTATTATTTGTTACTTTTGAAACACTATTAAGTATTGTTTTTTAGTAAATTATTTTTTGAGTTTCTGTGTTTTAGTGACACAGACACTAAACACGTTATAAAATAAATGGTTGGACTCAAGGGGTAAACTTTTTGATTTTGAACTAAGTGGTTAAAACCACTAAAAGAAGAACTTAAAAAGTAATTTACTCTTGTTTTTATGACACATTTGTTGGAATCAACCGGATCAAAAAAGCAGCAACACAACAATTTTGTGAGAACTTCTTACGACTCTTTTATATATTATTAAAGAACAAAGCAAAACATCCAAGTGATTACATAACCTAACTCATCTATTTATACTAAACTAATAACTTGCTAAACAAGTTATCCTAAACCAATACCAAATCTAATATTTATTAACCAATTAATAAAATAACTAGATAAACATATTATTTCAAACTAATAATTATCTCTATACAATTATCTATTATTTATTATTTTCTTCTCTTTATCTACTCACCATCTTTATCTTTTATTCTACATTATTTTATCACACAATTTTATCCTGAATAATTAGGATTAACTCTTCAACATTTCAACATAGAGATTTGAGCCATTTGATTTGATTTCCACACCAATCACTCTAATGCTGCTTCAATAAAAAGTTGCAACCATCACATGAAATTACTAGATCGGAAGACTACAGAATCCGTACCTTGGTTCCTTCAATTCCAAACTGAAACAGATGAATCCAATTCGCCTTCAAAAACTCAACGTTATGATCCGGATACGGTTCAGGACACAAATATCTAAAACATCAACACAAATTAAATACATCAAATGATTAATCTCGCAACAAAGAACAATTAAACAACATGACAAAGTTACTATAACATACACAATAGATCGTAAGCCTAGTGTTTTAATAAACGAGAAATTGGCTGTATCAGGGAAACCGGAACGAAAAACGCCATTATCGACCATGGAGAAGTTGAGTGGAGGCGTGTAGAGCTCCTCTTCGTTCGGATCGAGCTTATCGGATGACATAGTTGACAACTCCGTTATGTCATGTTGCTTGTGATCTAGTTTCATTGCAAGGAGAATGAGTGAGGGTATAGTATAATAGTTGCAGAAATGTGAATGTGGTTTTATAGGGTGTGTGGGGGTGGGGGGGGGGGGGGGGGGGGGGGTTGGTTTGGACTCCCTTTTCTTGTAAGTTTCTAAAGTTTATAGCACCAATTATAACTGATTACAAATATTGTGAGTTACCCCTCTATAATAATATAATGGAATAAGATTAGTGTAGTATTTTAATATAAACCAGGGGCATCAGGGGCGTAGCTTAGAAGGGGTTGAGGGCGTCTGAACCCCCCTCCCGAACTTTTCGCTCAGTAATGTTATATATGTAGATTTCGTATAGAAAGTTTTTGGGTGGGTATATACGTTTTCGACCCCCCGGTTCTATAGAAATTTTTGGGTATATACGTTTTCGACCCCCCTCCGCCATCGGAAATCTCAAGCTTCGCCAATGAGTAGATCGGCTCATTAAACGAGCTCAAGGTTATTAAGGCTCATTTAGAACACGCGTTTAAGCTTGAGCTTCATTGGTCAAGCTCGAGGTTGCTCGTGAGTTTTTATTTATAAGTTTGTTTAATATATTTACATATTAACTATTATTATATATAGTGAAAATGTAATTTCATCTCATACTCACTGTACGTTAAAGAATATTGTACGTTGTTCACAAATCACACAGGTGTGTGGATTATGTTTGCGTCCGTGTTTGTTCTTGTAAGCAATCATTGGTTTGAAATATGTATCACAAAGTATATAACTAAGTGTGTGGTTCAAGTAATCCAGGTCGACGACTTGAATGTTTAACATGACTATAGATCGAATGAGATGTTGTGGTTTGTTTAAAGTTGTAATTATTTACAAGATTTGTTTTGGACCATGGTTTGTTTACAACTTTCATTTCACATATGATTTGTAACCAACGGTTTTGAATATCTACTTTTAGTTTGATAGTAAGTTAAAACTTTAAACCTTTTCAAAAAAGTTTTTCACTATGATTCATTTTTTTTTGTTAAATTAAAACCCGTTGAATATTTAAAATTAACTTAACAATGTCTCTTTACAATAACATGTGTATTAAAAACAAAGATATATCTTATCAACGATAGGAGGTTGCATGTGATATAATTTAACGATATTCTAGTTATTCCGGTTCTATAGACACATGTAACCATAACCAAGACTATTAGTTATTCCGGTTCTATATACACATGTAACCATAACCAAGCTATATAAAACTGTATTATAATAAAGCCATAACTGAACAATCAATTTCCTTATTCTGGTTTAATACTTTTTAGCTATTCGATTTTTTCCTCACCCCTAATCAATCTAGTGGATTACGTTTTTCTCCAAACCAGTATTATCCAGCGAGTAGACCAGATTTTGTCCAGACAATTTTTATCCAAATAGCAGGGCGAGTAGTTGGTACTATTATTGGTTCATCTGTCTTATCTTGATAATACATCATTATCCATGTTAGTCATCTCTACGTCTCTTCGATTATATTCTTGTGGTTTCTTAGACGCGAAACCTACCTCATCATTTCTTCTAATAATTTAATCATGTTATAAAGTCAAAACTAATACAACCAAAACAATTTAGATTAATGTATTAGAAACAAGTTTTATTTATTTTTGTAACTTTTGAAAAGGGCATAAATGAGGACATTCGAAGAATATGCTGTTTTAAAAAGTGGGTGTATTATTCTGTCATTTGTTGTTTTTGCGAGAGCTGCGCGCCACGTAATTCGGGTGGTTCTTGTGACCCAGTGACTAAGCAAAGAAAGTGCTACTTTATCTAAAAGGAAAAGAAAGCGACCCGCATCTTCGACCGAATCAACTCGCATCATCCGGTTCACAAAAATAAACCCAAGTGGGTAACTGGGCCAGGAAAATTTTGAGATGAGAATAAAAAAGGGGTAACTTTATAGAATAGTAACCAAGTTTTAAAGATTTTCTAATTAAGTCACTCAAGTTTCAAAAGTGTTCTAATCAGGTCACTCAACATTCATTGTTTATTAAAATTAAGGGTTTTTTCATCCATTTAATAGGTAACCGTGGTAATGTGAATTTTTGTTTCTTTTTTCCCTTACATTCGATGCTAACGTCTAGTGATGACGTGATTTTAACTTGTTTTTTCAAATTTTAAGGTAATTAAAGTGTTTTTTTTAATAAATAAAATTTCATATATTAATATACTCTGACCCTAGCATCTTATGCTCCATTTTTCTCTTGACACATGGAAAAAAGGACATGACTCGATTTGAATGTTAAGTTATCTAATTAGGACAAAATCGATACGGGTGACCTAATTAGAACACTTTTGAAACTTGGTTACCATTCTGTGACATTTTCCCAATAAAAAACTAGATATGTTATCACACATCGTTTGCAACACTTGTTAACCATTATAGTACAAATCAAGAGCATCACTAATGGAATTTGATGTAAAGCTAGTGAGATATCGACTTTGTCGGTTTCCAATAAGGAAGCTCGTCTGGAAGGACCGCCCACGGATGAACAAGAGTTTGGCGAGAGAGAGGGAGAGAGGAGAGAGAAGGTGGTTTGTGGCCGGTGTTTTAGGAAGTACTGTCGTTTAATTGAGGACAACTTGAACTTGAACTTATACGAGGCTTGTTAGTAATGTTTAAAGCTCGAACTCTGCTAGACTGTGGTTTTACATCCTGTAGACTGTGGTTAACACCTGGTATCAGCTTTACACCCTATTTTGAAAATTGATCAAGTTTACGCCCCCCCTTATTTTTCAAATGCATCAGTGTTAGACCCTGCTATCAGATGACATTATATTATGTTAGTTGTTATGTGAATGACAGTTATACTTTTCACTTTACACCCCGTAGTTTCTAATAATTGAGTTTTTTAGTACCCGCATCAGATTAATGTACCCGCCTAAATTGTTTGACCTTGCAAAGTCAAATAACAATTAACGTTAAGGCCTTGATTCACACCCCTTGCCTTGATTTGCATAAGGAATAATATACATTTGGCCTCGCAAAAATCTAATGGCCAATTCAAGCCTAATGACCAAGTCTGTGGTCCAACATGCATTTTGAAAATAATGGGGGTGTAAAGTTGATCGATTCTCAAAATATGGTGTAAAGTTCATACCGGGAGTTAACCATAGGGTGTAAAAGTGTAGTTTACTTTTTTATTATATAGTTAGTTATATTATTATTTATAGATTATTTATATAAACTATAGTTTTATATATAACAATACTTTATATGTTTTAGTATAATCTTTATCTCTATCTCTTATACAACAAAAAAAAAATCTTGTGGGATATGCATCTGGTTAATGAGGCAATCAAAATTTAGGGTTTCCTACCTAAGCCCATGGAGCACACCTCCCGTTTTTTGCACTACGCCCTATTTCTGATGCATTCTTACGTATTGTCCATGTGTTGTATAACGTCATATTTTCAAGCCCCTACACACTGTATAATCTTATGGTGACTAAATGACACTTGACAGGCACTAATACGATTAAGGACAAACTCCAATAGTAGAGCTATATGGGTTGTGTTAACAATATTTTACTGAAAAACATTACAGGTTTAGCATATGAGGATTGAAGAAATATTTCGAGTACCTCATTTTCAAATTGGAACGGTCCATGGCCTCTTACAGTCAGACATATACATGGGATCAAATATAGTCATAGTAAAAAGTAAATGATATATATTATTATGTTATATATACAAATATAGTTATGAATATATATATATATATATATATATATATATATATTATATATATATATATATATATATATATATATATATATATATATATATATATATAAGAAAAGCTATATACCTAAAAAAGAGTTAAAATAGTAAATAAATTGTAAACACGTAGAATGCTCATAAAGTGTTGTGGACTTGTGCTTAAATATAACATGGGCTGCTCCTCTTGTATTGAATATATCTTATTGGGCCGGGCCAGACTAACAATTCTAAAAATACTTATGTCAACCTATTCCTATTAAATACGTGTGTAGTGGAAAATCGAAATGCTCGATCAAATGCCTTAAAAAGCTTCAAACTAACACCCAAATCCTCGCACACAACATTTACATGACGCAAATGAATCTTTATATTGTACTTTGGTTTTCTAGAGACGCTCCGCTTGTGATATGCACATATAATGTATATATGGGTGGGCGCTCGGGGAGCAAAAGTGAAAGTTAACTAATTTTAACGTTATTTTACTAATTTCATGAAAATAACGTTAAAAAGAGGATGGTTAATCATGCAACATGTGGTGGCGTTGATATCCGAAGGACAAGGGAGTACATGCACTAATCAGCCTTTGTCTTAATTGCTACAAGTAAGAAATTGCCCTACAAAATCATTTATAGAATTATTTTAATAATTAACCTACGAGTAAAATAATTACGAAAATTTCACCGCATTTCTTTTACTTTCCACTCCATTCGTACGTTTTGTACGATAAAATACTTTGTATTTGATCTTTTGTCTACATATCGTAAAAGTGTTTACCGGCAAAAAAAACCCGGGTACGGGTCTGCAACAAAACCTGGGTACGGGTATGGCTAAAACCTGGGTACTAAAAAATCTTGGGTACATAACAGGTTGAAAAAAACCCGGGTTTAGGTTCGGGTTTTCATAGCGTATATCATACCCGAACCCTACCTACGGTAGGGTCAGGTTCGGTTTACCATACCCGGTTTTTAAAATAAAAAAAAAACCTGGATCCAATTCTTTACCCAAGATCGGGTCGGATTCAGGTTTTCTATGCACACCACCCCTCCCTCTTGCTATATGCCTACGCATATCTCAATTTAGTCAAACCTTCATTTTTTTTTCCTGATCAATGATTGGGCCTCCACTGGGCTGCAAACCAACAAACTAACTCATCAGTGTCAGTGAAGAGCCCAGCTCGTCAGTTATACAAGCCTATAGAAGACAATCGTTTGTATTAACTATTAAACATTAGCTAAGATAATTGAATTTAAAAAAATTTAAAATAAGATAACTTAATAAATTGTGTTGTAGGAAAAACGACTGATAACTTTAGTATAACTCTACAAATGACAGATACGTAAAAACATTTTCCTTAAATGTGAGATTTATTGGGTTTGAATAATTGAAATTCACATTTGGTAAAATAAAATGACTAATTTTAATTTTGTTTTGTAATAACGGTAGTTAAAGACGATTTTAGTAAACATGTAATTTTGAATATGCCTTTGTTCGGTTATTTACAAAATATCTGATAAGTACTTTGAAAAGAATTGTTTTACCATGAATACTTATAATAACCATGTTGCAAAAATTGAAAATTTAATTATAATAAATACTAAAATTTAACGGCGTAGATTTAAGAGTAGGTTTAGAGAAGGTGTATATGTTAACTGTCTTAACAATAATACTTTTACCAGGTTATAAAGTTACTCTAAAACATATTATAGTTTGACTTTGAATTTTCTTTTGTAATATGAGTATATCCTACATGTTAATAATCTTTGATATATGTTTATAGTAATTTATAATTGTTGTAACCCTAGAAGTGAACATTAGATTTTGCTATGGACTTGCATACTGGATTATTGTCCCATCTAACCATTTGAATCTTCATACTAATAAAAATGTGTTATATATATTATATATATTATATATATATATATATATATATTATATGTTACTTATAACAAAAATATTAATGTTATATTTAAGTTAACTTGAAATATCACATACTAAAAAGTGTGGCAGATTAAAATACTAAAATATTTATAAATGAGAATAAGATAAAAAGTTTGTGGTGTGACATAACAACAAAATAGTAATGATGATAGTTTATGAATATGGATTGTGACTTGAACCATCAATCCATCATCAAGTGTACAAACCAATAAAAGACAAATTATGCATAATTTTGGGGATTTGCTTTTATTGTTGCATGAAAACACCATTTACTTCAGACATTTGCATTTGCATTTCATTTCATTTTTCTAACAAAGAAGTAGAAATGAACCAAAATTATTATGCACATCATTTCTTTAGTTTTCTCTAAAAAAGATATCCACTTTTAAAGTATGATAATCCTAAATTACTATTTACTAATTTTATTTTAGTCTCTCTTATCAAATATACAAGTGTTTCAAATAAACATGACCTACACTCAAAGTTCAAATCTATGTTCCATCCACTAAAAGTTACATTAATTATACATGTTTGAAACAAAACATAATTAACCGTCTGTTTGAAACAAAACATAATTATCCTTAGTTATTGATAACGCTTTTCAGACTGAACCTAAACCGTGAATCATGACTCGCCTTTTGGGGACGACCCTTCCAAAGGAGATGACAAATGTCTCAAGCATAAAATTCAATAAGACTACCTCCATCCCTAAGGTCTTGCGGTATATTAACATGTCTCAGGGTGTTATCCTATATGGAAACGATAATGGCGTTAATCACCACTCCTATATGCAGCGCATTAAAATCTCCACGCATATGGGAAGAGTTTACCATTGTCAGGGTGTTAAGGTGTAGTCAACAGGGGTGTTAAAGTATATCGTTGGGGTGAAGTGGCGTGAATGGGGAAAATGTTGGTAGTGTGATGCCTAGGTGAAGTTAAAACGGATGTTAAAGATACCTAGGGATGTAAACGTACCGAAATATATAATGAACAGTTTGTGAACTGTTTGTCGAGAAGATGGTTTAATAAATGAACAAACATGAACACGAAATTATGTTCGATAAGTTAAACAAACAAACATGAATAGAGGTTGATTTGTTTATTTACGTTCGTGAACGTTCGGTAATGTATTCATTTATGTTCATTTTAGTTCATCCATTTAAAGGTTTTCTAGTTATATTTTTATTTTGTTGGTTTTGATTTTTAAATTTGAAACCATAGTTATACTACTATACACCTCCGCCAACATCACTCGTTTGATCATTTCGGTTTCAGTTTGTGTTATTACTTAAGAAAGTTCATAATTTTTGTGTTAATTATGTTAAATATTTAATTTTTTTGGTGGATTCTTTATAATCTTTCTGATAAATAATGCATATTGTATTTTTAAAAGGAATATATAACGTTTGTTTGTGCTCATTTATGTTCATTTACGTTCGTCTATGTTCAATAAGTGCTCATGAACATATTCATTTCATTATGAACGAATACATACAAGAAATCTTGTTCGGTAAGCGTTCGCAAACCGTTCATTATTGAACATGTTCATTCCTTAATAAGCGAACACGTTGTTCGTGTTTGTTCGATTTGTTTACAACCCTAAAGATAACAATAGCCTAAGAGATAAAAACATTCAGTAATGTGTCATACGAGTTTATGCATTAAATTTTTACTAATCATTCAAAAACACCTATTTTCTTTGCAACTCTATAGCCGTCCTTATAAATCCTATATTTCCACAATATCTCCTTTTTCTTACTTATACTTTCATATTAAATTATTTTTATAATATGATATTTTTCACTTCTTACTATTATAAATATAATTAAAATAATATTATATAATTATATAAGTGTCGTATAAATTAAATAAAAATAGTATAAAAATTAAATATATAATGTTTTACAAAAAAAATGTTAACATTTTTTTGTTGTTTTACTAAATTACTATAACTTATATAATTATAAAAGTGTCGTATAAATTAAATAAAAATAGTATAAAAAATTAAATATATAATGTTTTACAAAACAAAATGTTAACATTTTTTTTATTGTTTTACTAAATTACTATAACTAAAATTATTTAAATAAAAAATAAATGTGGTGCGCAAGTCGTACAAAAGCATAAAACTAATCTTGAGTCCCACTTGGATTCACAAATTAAACCCTTTGATAAGGGCGCATGCCCACGGGCAAAGCACTCTATCTTAACCCTTGTGATAGTCGTTGCCACCTTAGATACACGCGGCTCTCAAATGCGAGCGACATAGATAGCTTGCGACACATTATAAGAAAAGCTTAAAATATGATATTATTAAAAAAACATATGAAGTATAATCATGCTCAAGAGTCAAGACTTCCAAGTGGTGAAATGGTAAATTGATGAAAAGTGAAAGAGTGAATATACGGATAGGGGCATTGATTGGGGAAGGGCCATATGAGATTGACATAACATGAGCAATAAATAGATGGATTGCATGAAATGGGAAACTGCAAAGGGAGGGACAAATGGAAGAGCAAAAAATGGATAGACAGCATGTGGAAGAGACCCATTTGGAGTTTTCTACCCATGAGTGCAATTTATTGCAAATATATATATATATATTATATATATTTATATATGTGTGTGTGACAAAATAAAAAAAAATAAAAATACATCCAATCATATATAAATTCTAGATAAATTAGATAATTACCGTTGTGAGAACTATAGTGATATCAACAATCATAAGTGGTGACGATGATCAGTTTGGTTTGATACTACTTAAAACATTGTATATGACACTTGCAACAACACGGACACTTGTCACATTCTATTGATTGTTCTAGCCAGTCACATTCCATCGACCACACTAACCCGATGGCTCCACACAATGCTTACTCAATCACCTAACCTTCTTGTATTTGCCTCTTCATGTGTGAAGGACAATGTGCACGTACTATCTTTCTCACCGAGCCTTAATACTTTTCGAGTGACATTTGAGAGGTAATTTTTTTATAATCAGTGACGCATAACTAAGTTAAAAAATCAACTGTGTTATAAGATTTGTGAAAAAAAAGTGGTCTATGATTTAAGACGTGAAGGTGGTACCCATTTGACTTGAATATCAAACTTTGATTAAAGTGAAGTTGGTATGATAATTGGTTGAAGGGGTATATGCAATCAGAATTTTGTCAGGAAACCAAAGAATACAGCTTTCAATTTCCTTCTCTCCTCCCTCTTGTCACTTTTGTTTTCTTTATAGCAATCGAGTGCCAACCCAAGGGAAGGGTCCACTTCTTTTATTATTACCATAATGAAAACTTTGTATGTACATATACATAATATACATATATGTATAAGTGTAACTTTTGGGGATGTTAAATTAAAAAGAGAAAAATCATATGAATCCTAAGAGCATTCACATTCAACCCCCTCTCCCTCCCATAATTATTTAAGGGGAGCTTTTATTTTATAAAAAAAATGGTTGTAACCAGTTATGAGTAGAGAATAAAGAAAATGTTATTGTTTATCTGTAAATTTGAAAGGCACTATTTACCCATTGTAACTTTTTAATATATATTTAAAAGTGATTGTGAGTGGAAGAGAAAGAGAATGTAATGATAAATGTATTAAAAGTATTATTTAATTAAAAGAAGAGAGAAAATGAGTGCTGCTCATATGTATATTTGAAGTAAAACTGTTTACTCTCTACAACTTTTTAATGTATTTTGAAAATGATTGTAAGTGAAAGAGAAATTACTAGTGTAATGCCCATAACCTGTAGCTTAGTAGGAGAACTTGAGTTCTGTAAAGACTGAAGTTCAATTCTCATTTGGTACAAAAAGTAATGAGCACTAGTGGGCAATAATAGGAGACATAGGGAAACCTGAGCTCGATCCTTAAGCCAAACTGGTTTTACAATTTCAATAACGTGCCTACAGGTGGGTGAGTTACCGGGTTTTCCACGAAAGTGGTGGTGGATGACTCGGGCTACTCTCGAAGTACTCCGTTTGTCCAGTGGACGCCTCAAAAGTACTCAGGATTGATTTGTTGACCGTTAAAAAAAACTACTGCAATAAATTTTGCATTTGTGAGTTTCTATGACGAGATCCATTTGAGACATCTTAAAAAAATATAACTATAAATATATAATATTACTTCACTTAAATCAGAGAGCATAATGTTCTATATTACGATACAGTTTTAAAAAGTTATATCGAAAACTGAAAAGATTGGAGGAAATTTTGTTAAAAGGAAAGTCAAATTTTGTATTCCAATTTTATATTTCACTAAGATTTAACATCTTTAAAGGTAAGTCAAATATTTTATTCCTCAGTTTCACTAAGATTTAACATCTTTAAAGGAAAGTCAATTTTTTTATTCCTCTTTTATCATTTCACTAAGATTTAACATCTTTAAATTACGATATAATCATTGTCTTTTATCATTTCACTAAGATTTAACATCTTTTTAATTACGATATAATCATTGTCTTAACATTAATCATTGTATTAATGTGATAATGGTTTTATTATTTAACCTTTCATGTGATTTTTCTTTATTTTATTTAAACTTTCCTATGTAACTTTTAACTATGACATCTTAAAAAAACAAGTTATAAATAGAATTCTTTTTTAAAAAAGGGTGATAACTTTTAGCCCATATTGGTGACTAGTGTTTTTGACTTTTTGTACTTGGAACTATTATCACATTTATACAATCTGTGTTTTCATGGCAAAGTGAATTATATGTTTTCGTAAGATTATTATTTTTCTTGTGCGCCTGTTTGCATTTGTTGTAAACTAATATTTGTTCTATGTGTATAAATCTCTAATAGATGTTTTAAGCATAAAAATAGTAGTCTTGAACTCTTAAATGTAACCTAGGGGCTTATGTTTATAACCCATCATCTTTCTTGGTGGATTCTTACTTGAGTATTAAGAGTAAAATTCATCTTTATAATTACACTAAAAACACTACAGTTTTTCTTTTCTTTTTAATTTAATAATATTTTTCTTATATTTTTATCATTATCTTTTCTCTCCCCTCCACTTATAACCATTTTCCAAAAATATTCAAAAATTATAGAGGTGGATAGTATATCCTTCAAATTTACTGATGAATAATAATTTTTTCTACTTTTTCTCTCTTTTTCACTCATAACAATGTACAACCACTCTCACAAATATAGAGGTTACAGTCACATAAATATGGACGATCCATTGTGAGAACATTCACATCCAACCCCCCTATATTTACCATATATTACACTAAAAATCATTATCTTTCTTTGAAGTCTAACAAATCATGCCTAATTCACTCGTCCCAAGTAAGTTTAGGTTTGCCTCTACTCCTCATCCACACAGTGAGGGTTTCCATAGTTCTAATTTGTCTACCTCATCTTGACAGGTACAAACCACCTCAACTTCCCCTCACTTCCCTTATCTTATCTGACATACTAGCCACCCTACTTTATTTTTTTTTCTAAAAACCTCATTTCTTATCTTGTCTGCCCTAGTGTACCCACACATCTCATCTCTGCTACCTCTAACTTACGCACATGTGTTTTCTTGACGTCCCAATAATCTGTTACGTATACATAGCAGGTCTAGCTACAACCCTATAAAATTTCTCTTTTAGTTTAGTTGGGAATCTCTAGTCATACAATACTTCAGAGGATGCCCTCTGCTTACCAGCCAACCTTGATGCGATGTACTACATCACTATCAATTTCCCCATCTATTTGTACACACGATCTTAAATACTTGAACTTAGTTGTATGTGGGACCACATGGCTCTCAATGGTGATCCGAGTGTCTTCATCAAGAGCATCCGATCAATACAAAAACACTATAATACATATTATTATCAAATGCACGAGAAACAAGAGAATCCATTAGTTGAGACAGCGAATCAAACGTTAATGCACACACATGCTTCACCTCGTTGGATAAACATAATGACAATGAAAATCCAAGTGTTTGATCGTCGTAGTCATGTCATGGTTAACGTCCATTAGCTCAGGTTAACCGACTCAGCCACCACGCGAACAATATAATAGTCTTGTTATTGACGATTTTTCCAAGTTTGAAACCATGTATGAAAATGGGACCTACTCAATGTTCTATCTACTTATATAAACTTTCATATTACATATAACAACTCCTGACATTTTTGAACTTAGCCATTTTATTAAAACAAAATTTAAGTTCTTAGTCTGGGGTATTTGAAAAGAAAAGTCAAAGCTAAAAAACACTGTGGTACCAAAATCTCAAAAACCAAGAAAACAAACTTTCATTATGCTTCCTGTCCCTGTCCTTATATGTAGAAAATGACACCTCAGTAACCTCTTTTATTACCATACACTCAATTATACCCAACCCCTTTTAACCACCCACCCACCCCCACCCCACATATAAATTGCTTGCACCCATCATCCATTCCATACACCACATGAATGTTGAAGTGTTGAACCTTAAAACACCCTCCTCTCCACCCTATGCACTATTTGGGTCCTAGCCATGGCTGATCACCAACTCATGTTCCTTATACTCATGGCTAATCTGGCTAGATATGATGACTATATGAAGCAAGAGACAACAACCTTTTGAAAACAATACTGGCGGTACCCCTCCTGAGCTTATTCTTCTTACATTTTCTATTTATATTTCCTAACTTCATAAAGGTTGTTCGAGTTTTCTTGACCTTGCAAGCCCGTGATTGTCTTCATGCGGTTCAAGATACTCTTTACAAGCAACTCAGCTGTAGCGTGAAACAAGTTTTACATATTCTAACAGCTATCCCTCCCGAGCTATATATTTTATGTATAATGTTTATATAACCTTGTAAACTAATTCTTCCTTCTTGAATTGCATATCCTACTATATGTTTTGTTAGTTTTTTTTTTCATTTAATAATTTCTTCATGGTTTTAGTTGTATAATAGTGTTTCTAAAGGGAAGTCACTTTGCTTCAACCATGTAAAATATCAAGCATGAAATTGAAAGAAGACACTTTTATTTCGATGTATAGATGTTATTGCATGAAATAGAAATGTTAGTTTCTTATCTTAAAATAAGAACAATTTTTACAGTTAAAAATAAAAAGAATCAATTTTTATTACATCAAACATGCTTTCATTTTGTTACCATCTAATGTAATGATAATTTTTTGTATAATTATACGAAACACTAAAACATGCTAGTATGTCTTCAATAGTGGTAAGATAAAGTAAGTTATATATCACAAAAAAAGGGAACATGATGAACCTCGCCACTTGACATTTGGGCAATATTTGATCTTAATAATGGAGGATGTCAAAGACAATAAAAGCTACTCTAGCACTAAGGGTGGAAGGCAATGTTTTAAAATCTCGATTTTATACGTATCAGATTTGGTTCAGACGATGTTTACCCGGGTGTATTGTGTGGTTCAATTGAGTGTACCCGACGGTTTAACTAGTTTTATCAGACAGTCAGCCGTACAACCAGTCGGTTTGAACCGGTTTTTAAAACATTGGTGGAAGGAGACGTTCCGGTTTCTTTAGATTCTCCATATGCCACATTAGCTTCAAATCATTTTTTTTCTCATTTCCCTTGGTTTCTCTTCAATGTACGCCGTCGTCCTGTTTTTTTTTTACAGAATTCCTCAAAACAAAATTATTTTAATTTAAATTAAACTTAAGGTTTTAATATAATCAATTTAATTTAAACAAAATTATTTTAAGATACTAATTGCTATCATATTATAAAGTGGGAAAGGTAAATCTCTAAAATTATAACTAACTTATAATATCTATAAAGTTCATATACTATAACATAAAATAAACTTTTGCTTTATTATCTTTTTTAGTTAACAAATCATATGGTTATGTTGAATGGGACCATTTAAAGTTCCTGAATACCAAAAAATAAATGTAACCGACCCAAAGGCCAAAACAACTAATCATTGTGAAAAATAAAAAAAATGTCGAATTTACATAATGCTCTAAAATAACATATGAAGAACAGATTAAGGCCCGCAGACTGCATTGATTCAGGCCCAATTACCTGTAGTAAACAGAGGTGCGAAAAAAAAAAACCATACCCGGTAAAAAAACTGAGAACCGGTTTTATTAATACATGGGTATTTTATACCTGAAACGAAAACCGACCCTACCTAATTTTATTCCCAAAACCAAAATCAACCCTAACCGTAGAGTATAGATAGGTATGCATTTTAATCTCAATATCTGGAACCGGAATATAAACCGATCATACCCGATTAATAGCCTAAACCGGACAAGAACCGATGATACCAGGCTATACCCGATACATGATTCTAATATATATATTTTAAATTTATGTCAATGCATTTATTTTAACTTTTTTACATTATACAATGCATATTGAATAATAATAAACATAAAGACTAGAAAATAGAGTAATAAAAACGCAATAGAGTATTAAAAAAATTAAAAATATGATACTAAAAAGGTAAAAATATGGTATAGAAAAATTTAAAAATAGGGTATTTTAATACCCATTTCTTAAGAACTAGGTTCGGAACTGAACCTGTTATAGGAATAACCGGTTCCAATCCTTAAAACGAGAAACTGAAACCGGTTCCACAACCATAACCAGTTATTAAAAGTACCCAGTTTATACACCTCTAGTAGTAACTGGTGTGTTTTTGTGTTTAACTGTTTATACCATTTTATCGTCGTTTAATTTTTTTCCTATTAGTGCGACGTAAAGAAAATCTTATATACACGTAAACAAAATCTTATATGCATGTATATAGTCCAAAAATATATATGTATATATATATATATTGCTAGTTTAGTTACAACAATATTAATTTTAGACATGGTTTTAGATTCATCGACTTTCTAGTAGAGAATGTGTCAATGAAAACTATTACGAACTAGATGAACGATTATAGTAATTTGTAGTTTAAGTTCCCGTATTTTACACGGGATGTATAAAGGAAATATGTCTTATAAATCTATTGATTTAATAAATTACACACATATATAGATGCTACTATTTTCAACCTTTCTATATGCATACTATAGCCATCATGTCTTCACCGATCTTTTAAACTCACAATGATTTAATCGTTATGCTACCACATTATGGTTTCTAGATCAAACCTCAGTTCCTAAGTCGGCGAGTAGTGCAAGTCCTACTTCAACGCTAGCATGCGTGGCTTCACAAAAATCCAATAACAGCTCAAAAAATTGCATACCTTTTTTGTCAAACTTATCTGAAAGAAGCATTCGTATTTCAGATATTTATGAGTCATTTGTTGGACTTCAATAAAGGGTTGTTTTCTTGATCTTGACATCCTCATCTAGAACTCGTCGCTATTGTGCGCTCACGTTTTTTTAAAACCAAAATCTAAACCAAATCAATTAGTTTTAAGAGTTATATAATATGAATCACCATTTTACATGGACTTAACTAAAAAAATAACGCTCAACCAACGTATGGACCGGCATAGTTATAAAACGCATATCATCATATGGACAAAAGTTGAAATCTGTGTAAACCATATGAATCATCCAAGTAGTTAATCATCGCTTGTTGGTGATGCCACACCTTTCTCAAATTTTGATGATACAAATATTTGTAGCTCATTTAAGGCACATGAAATATATATACCAGATGAAATATAATAAATCTTTGGATAGAATAAACAATTAACTACCTAATAAATATTCAGTTATTACATCTTTATATTAATATAAATATACATATATTATAATATAATAACTATAAAGTAGGAGCACATAAACATATGCCAAAAACTCTGTAATTGGATCTGAAAAGGAGTGTTGGTCTTGCTGAATAGTTCTTTCAACTGATGTCATCTCTTCTTGTAACTGAAACAACTCCCTGTCTTCTATCTTAATCTGAGGCAACTCGTTGAAAAACAATAATGGAATCAATTTGATAATTAGAGAACAATGATAGTATGGAGAGCGTTACGATGTTAGGAAGCGCCACCGAAACATTAAAATGATCCTTTCACCAAACAAAGTACAATGACCTATCGGCCTTCATACTGGACGCACATCAAAAGGTGCGTCAAGGCCGGATGATGTCATCAAGTATAAATACTCCTCTCCAACTACATTTCAAGTACGTTATTATGAATGAACATTCGTTCTCACTTTCTCTCTCCATACAAATACTTATTCTCACGCCATAATGTGATCGCAAAGTGACCCTCCCACCTCTGCGGCGAGCCTAACGGTTTGTTGTTTGTACAAGCATATATTCTTGCAGGTTTTGTGATCCTTACAGTTAGGCCAAACTTTGGTCTAGATTTTGGATCCTTAGGTTACACCCACACTTCGCAACAGGGCCACACCATTTGTTTTTTAAAAAATATAAATGAAAATGTAGACACAACAGTAAAAATAACGTTAACAAAAACAACCTAAAACTAAAATAATAAAATAATCAAAAGAACGAACAAAAGAAGACTGACAGAACTTGAGGTTTAGTGGCTTTTAACAAAACATAAAAATTCAAAGGAGTGAGCCAAGTCAAAATATCAAACTTGTGATAATTTGGGCCTGGGCCTAAATACAGACCCAAGTAGAGGTTGCATCTATTCAGTATATGTTCGATCTGTTTATTCATAAAAAGAACAAATGTGTTAGATGAGTGGGCTTTCTTATAAGTTTTGAATCTTGTTTCGGTATTTTCTGAAGACGAGTATGTTCGAATATGGGCCAACATTCAAGTATATTCATCCGAAGGATAGTCATAGAATAGAATTGGAGCATCTACCAAAAGGAGCCCACCGAAAAAAAACTTGGATCTGCCACTACAAGTACAGGTCAGATTGCAAGTACCATCACCCAAGGGAGAAGATAGTTCAATGGGATGCTGGTTCCTTGGGCGCGTTTGGCTTCCTATAAGACCCGCAAGTTGAAATCCATTTCAACAACGAGCCTTGTGAATGACCCTTTGTATGTTGAAAATGCAGGGAGAATCTACACTAATGTCTACCATGAAATAGAACACTTAAACCACTTGGAGAAAAAATAACACCTTTAGTACACACCTTGATAAACTACAGGCACTTTGGTACCCATTACGTCTAAACTAACCTTGCCTTATATGAGCCACATTAGATATCACATAAGAACACTTGGGAATCTCAAATGCTTCCACCTAAAAAGTGGCTAAAAAGGTAATGTATCATATGATTAACTAAAGGGATCAAACGGTTATAGTCCTCTGAAATTCGATTTGAATTCATGATAACCTCTTAAATCATTTCATTCAACGATATAGATCATTGTTATTAAAACATTACGTTGCAATAATACATTATGCAATATTTATATATCGCAACTTTTTAAAAGACGAACCATCCTTTTGCAGGCATGTTTTGCACTGAAACGGATACCTTACATTCTAAACCAATTTTGACGTGTTATCCAATCTGCCCGACCCACACCCATCTTACCATGAAGGAGGAGTGTTGCTTTTGCTTGTGTATGTGTGTAAAGGCTGACAAATGGGAACAGTATAAAGCTCAGAAGCTTTGAAGAAAGATTTCTGTATGTTTTAGATATATTATTGTTTTTAATTTAAATTAAAGACTAGGGAAGTTAGAGAAAATTGGGACGGGATAGAGAAAAATTAGGGAATGTGATGTGTCACTTGTATGGAAGAGAGATAGTGTGTGAAAAGTTAGGGACGACAATCCACCATTTATTTTTTGAACGACGTGTCAATCAGCATGACAGCGGGCGTTGTGGCTAAGGTCGACTACTCGATCACCGCCAGCCCCTTGGCGCTCCCAGATGCCGGAAACCCGCCCGAAGACACGCCCAGTGGAATAATCGGTAAAACCTCGTCTCCCATCCAAGATGAACTTGCGCCACCCGTATTCGCCCTTCACCTGGACGACAATCCACCATTAATGCAATAATAAGTGTTACATGCTTTAAATTGAGTTTATGCTCGCTTAAGATGATCGCATTTATCACAAAGCTTATAAAGAAATCTTTTATAATATAGAACCCTACCGATAAAATTAGGAGCCATCTATAAGCAAAGTATGAAAGGGCATGAGTGTTTTAATATACAATAATAAAAAAAATAGAAATCATAGAGTTGAAGTAAATGCATGTACAAGCAGAGAAGTTATTATGGGTGCACCTAACTTCAACTTCATAATACTTATTAATAAGCATCATCATCTCATCATCATCATCAATCATATCATCATTTCTCAATGGGTTTCTGGCTTCATGTAGGTCACCCCCTATTCAACCTTCATATCTAACAATGAGTAGATATGTCATAGAAATATAAACTAATATTACTAGTTTCATATATTTAAAAAAACAACTAACTTACAATTCAAACATGTGTCCTTTTGTTTTGCCACATGCATAGCTAAAATGTTTGATCAAACTCTATTTTAATTGAAAATAAAATATATGTCTATTTGTTGGGTATAAGTTTTTGCATCTAAGCTATTTTTTAAAATATTGATCTAATCTATTTTTTATTTTGGTTTTTCAAGCACACATTTTGTTTATTTATTTATTTATTATTTTTTTGATGTGTGATAATTTTTTTTCGTGAGTTTGTTTTTTAAGTATAACAGGGGTTTGTTCGTACATTAAAGATATTACGGTGCTTTGCATATATAATGTATTTACACTCCAAAAGATTTTGCATTTTTCATGATTAATAGAAGTAAAATGAAGTCAACAAGACCTATCTTATAAAACATATTAGAAGCTATGCATTTATGGTTTTATTCTCTATTAATGTGTCAAATTCTTTCTTTCAGTGTGGACATAAAAGAATTAGATATTGTAAGATGTGAAGAATGGGCCCGCCTAGAACCCTTTTTTTGCAACCATTATACTTCAAAAAAAAGTAAAAGAATTTATAATTGAGAAGAATATGAAAGTAGTTTTATTTTGTGAATTTTGTAATTTTTTTTATAGTTGTTTATAAAGTTATCGAATCTAAGAATAATAGAAAAGGTAAGAATTTTAGGGTCTACGTTTTTGTGTTGAATAGTTATAAGTAGTGTATATGCCTGTGGATTCAGTTCATTACGGTACTAGTATGATACCGACACTTCGTATACCAAGGAAAAAGCAGACCCCAAAAATAAAGTCGTGATATGCCCAAATAAATATTGACACGTGTTTTACATAAATCGAAAATCATATTAATGAATATCACTAACTGCTCAGATTGTATCTATAGCGGTATCAATATTTTTCAGTCGGAATTGGTTCATATCTTCATGGCATCAGTACGTTATTAGCGCTTGCTATAGCTTATGGTAAAAACACGTTAATTTGAGTACATCTTCGTTTTCAACATTGTTATGGCAAAATAGAAAGAAATTGATGAATCAAAACCAAAAAACAAATACGGGTATCGCAACAGAAGTTGTCCGGACTGTATCGATTCAGTTCGTCACAGTAATGAACAAAAAAATAAGTTATATTTGACATTTTCACCTATTCAATTATGAATAGAGTTCGTTACGAATCATAGATTAAAAAAAAACATTCGCAACTATATATTTGAAATTCTTTTAAACACTACATTAACGTCAATTTATAAATAAAAACGCTAGAATTACCAGTATATAGAAACTGCTAACCAAATAATAAATCGATAAAAGGAATACATCATATGACAAATACTACATAAAACACATTATATAATTCTATATATTGAACAAGCTATTATCATATATTAAGTTTTCACATTATGCCTTCCATCAAAAACTTATTTACTTTCACAATTTGTCCATGTTTTATAATTTCTTATAGACTAATGGTATATAGATTTAATAAACTAACATTAAAAAGTAATTACATATATTAATTGTTGTTGGTTTGAGATATCTTCTACTTATTATGTCTTCACATAATTTTTCCACACATGTTTAGACATAACTTAAACCTAGACCGTTAGATATCCGGATTAGACAGCCCGATTGAACCAAAAACAATTGTATCATCAATTTAATTACATCGTTTGTTTAAACCAAACAACATTGACGAAAACAAAAGTAAAGCCGGCGGAAACTAACCAATGTTTGGCTTCTTCCTTCGTTACCACGGCAAGTTTTTAAACCAAACTGACTAGTTAAACCTTAAACTGTGAAACATTCATTTAGCAACAGGTAACTTTTTAAACTACTTATAATTTTATACACAAGTTTTAAGGCTATGACTCACATTCCTCATAGCAAGTCTGGAAAAGGAAAAAGGTAACATAAAATTTGGTTTACTGTCGAGTTAAGTTTAGGCTTTTGACCATTATTGTCGGTGGGGGACATATGAGGCCCACTGGACCTCCTCCTTATTTAGAAGGTGTTCAAAACAAAAAGGAAATCATAGCAAAATATACCCCTGCCTAGAGATGGGCATAAAAACCGGTTCCAAACCTGATCTGGTGGAACCTACCTGGGACCGGTTTTGGTTCCTACCCAACATATAGTAGAACCGGTTCCGGGTTCAAAATACCCGATGGTTCCTACCCGTTTCACATTTTCGGAAAAAAATAAGTTCCGGAACCGGTTCCAACCCGTACCCGGGTTGTACCCGTAACCGGTTCTTATCATACCCGGTTCCTACGGTAACCTTCCAGACCCGGCGCAAATATATTTTTAATGTGCGTTTTTTATAAGTCTTTGCTAGAACAGGTATAATACATAAACATAAAACTATTTATTACGAGAAACAAGTAACCGGTTATACAAACAACCTAAACATGAAACGTTAAACAAAACACATAAAACACTAAACATACTAATCATAAAACACAAATGGGTTTACAATACATAAAACAAACTAAACTTTCGATGACCCGGTCCCGGATGCTTCAACCTTTTCATTGTTTTTCGCATTTGTCACCGGACAATGGCGATTGTGTGTTTCTTGAGCGTCGAGTTGGCCGACGCCTTCATGAACTTCCCGCACCCCTTGCATCTAGCCATTTCATGGCTATCCGACATCAAGCACAAGTCAAAGTGCTTCCAAATAGCGGGGTTTCTTTTGGTTTCCAAAACATCCACGACCTCATCGTTGCAAGCCATCGTTATCTCTTTGATAGTATTAGATTTGAAGTGGTTAAAGTGTTGATTTTTTGTAGTAAGTAAATGAAATTAGAAGTGGTGTAGAGAATGAGGTTTAAATACAAGAAAAAAACGATTTTAATATTCAGTTTCAAATATTAGGAACCGGTTTCTAATAGTAAATGCAGCTTTTTATGACTTGACAAGACTCGACAGAACCGGTTCCTACCCGTACCCGGTTCCTACCATACCCGGTTCCAAAATACCCGGAACCGGTTACAACAGGTTCCACATTTAAAAACTTATACTCGGGTACGAACTGAACCGGTTCCACAGAGGAACCGGGTTATACTGACTAGCATGAGGAACCGGGTCCGGGTATTCAAAAGACCCGATTTTGCTCATCTCTACCCCTGCCTGCCCCACCGCCCTCTGCCACCTAATTCCGCCACCGGCGGCCTTAATCCAACTCTCTATATACATGTTTGTATAATTTTTCTTATAAGGGTTATGTAACATGTTTACATAGATTATGTTGAGCAATAAATAATTCTAATTATATATTAGTTAGACCAATAAATAATTCTAACGAGTAAATGATAATGTAAAACAAACAGTACTTGAAAATAAAACACATTGTTTAAAAAGCCAAACCATTAGAATGGTTTAGTTTATTGTCGTACCATTTTATAATACCAAGTAAATACTTTATTTTTCGTTTTTAACAAAACTTATAACAAAATGCCAGAGAAAAATCAAGCACAACTACGTACTTAAGTTTTTAGAAAAAAGTTATAAACGTAAACTATTAAGAAGTATCAAATTAATCAATAAATTAATATATGTTAAAAATTATTAAAAAATGGTAAAGGAAATATATGGTTTTAAATAGGTAAAAAAACTAAAAGTATATTATTAAAAGTATATATAATAATAAACTATTGTAATATATTAAATTAAAAATAATAAAAAGCATATATTATTATAAAAATAAAGTTATTTTTTATCATCCTTTATCGACAATATATATAATAATAATAATATATAATTATAATTAGTTAAAGTTTTAATTAAATTCATTAGTTAACCTATATATTAGTTAAAGTCTTAATTAAAGTCATTTGGTTAACCGTCTGCTTTGACTTTGCAGATTTAAATTAATTGTAATTAATACTTCTAGTTACATATCATGTCAAATAGAATATGAGTAGTTGTTTTAATAGGTTGGTTTAATGGTCGAAAGGTTTGTCTTCTCTAGTGGAGATGTAGGTTTGATTATTATTTGGGCCATTTTCAAGAGATATCTGGGTGAAGGATGAATTGGAGCTTTAATCCCGAGTTTGAACCTGACGGGGTGCGAGGATTTACGGACTCCAATCGTTTCTCGTGCATCAGGGACACATTCTCATGACGGTCAAGGAGTCGACCTTAGACATAACCCCCAGCAGAATGGGTTTACATGTGAGATTTTTTGCCGTAAAAAAAGGTATATGAGTAACCAAATCACCACCACTACATTATTGGCACGTAGAAATTTAAGCAATAAGTAAATGTAATCAAGTGGAGGAGAATCATATACAAACCACTTTGAACCTAAAAATCATAGGAATCAATTGAAGTTTGACAGATATGATAACTTAATAAGTCTCAACAACGGTATTTTTTGTCTTTCACAATATATAATATTTATGGAAATTCCTACATTCATGGCATTCAAAATTTAACCTAACTTTATCATTCTAAATCCCTATTTTCATACAATTTAACATTTTCATCCACGTTATTATTCCTTTGTTCTTCATTAAACGTCATTTTCTTTTATTTTTCTTTAATCAGATGTTATTCTGCTTGTGCTGATAGTATTCTAGCCATATATGATCATATCATTCTGTTTGCGCTGAGAACGACGTTCTAAGTGTGCTAACATCATTCTGTTTGTCCTGAAGTGGACTTTCTTGAGATATAACAACCAACAAAACCATTATCTGAATAAACTAAAAGCTTAATATTTGCATTAGAAGGATACCAGATACCAAATGTGGTTACGTATTTAAGGTACCTTAAAATCCTTTTCACAACTATTAAATGTGACTTTCTAGGTGATGTTTGGTATCTAGTACAGACACAAGTAGCAAACATAATATCAGTCTTGATGCAGTTAGATACATCAAGTACCCAACATCTACAAAAAGTCTGACCTACCAAATCATCTTTGTCATCATAAACAAATGGTTGCTTGTACACATGGGAGTGGTGCATGGTTTACAATCATTCATATAAGATTTCTTCAAAAGTGTTTTAGCATATTTGTTTTGATGAATGAAAATTTCATTTTCTAGTTGTTTTACTTGTAAACCAAGAAAACATTGCACCTCACCTATGACACTCATTTCAAATTGAGTTGTCATCAATTTTTGAAATCATCACACATTTTGTGACATGTGGATCCAAAGATGATATTATCTGGATAGATCTAACAATCATTAGATCTTTCCCTTTCCATTTTAGAAACAAAGTTTTATTAATTTATCTCTTTTGAATTCTTAAGATAAAAGAAAAGTGGATAGAGAATCATAACAGGCTCTTGGTGCTTATTTCAGTCCATACAAAGCTTTATTTAGGTTGTAAAGATGATCTGAATATAATGTGTCCTTAAAGCCTAGTGGTTAACACACATAGGACCTATTCATAAATTTTCCATAAAGAAAGACATACTTTATATCTATCTCATACAATTTGATGTTGTGTTTGACAATAAAGGCCAATAAAAGTCTTATGGCTTCTAACCTTACTATTGGAGCAAAAGTTTATTTTAAAAAAATATCATTTAAAAAAACTATTTTTTAGTTTTTCACATCTTTTTTCCTTCGTTTAAAATTTTCATTACTATATTAGAGAAAAAATGTATCTTTAAAAATTTTCAAAACTATATCAGAGAAGTATACGTGTACACACGAAAATGTATCGTTTAAAAATTTCATTACTATATGAGAGAAAAGGGTATAGTAGACGTGTACATACGAAAGTGTAAATATTCTTTTATTGCATATTATATATACACACATATTATTGCTAAAGCTTGATAGGAAACATACATCTGAAGTTAACTTTTTTTTTTCTTTATAAAATTTAACTCCGCAACTACGTGATGATTTCTATACCGATTGCATGTATTGCACTGGCACTTTAACGAACTAAACCTATATCCATCGGCTGCCTGAGGTAAAGTGCCGCCATAACGCGTGAGAACAATATCCTAGTTTTATATTAAGTTTGAAGAATATAACATGAAATTAATTCCAACGGAAACTAGTAATGTCTTGTTTGGGAATTTGTATACAGATTTGTAAGCGAAAAACTTAAATTACAAATCTAACCTTTAGAATTTTGCTAGGCTATGGAATTCGATGGAATGTTTTCCGGTTTTTATTTCACCAAAATCAACCAAACAAAATAAAACCCAAACTCGTTATAAATTTGAAAACAAAACCCTCAAATATGCAACTTTTTAAAGTTATCATCCAGACCAGTAACCAATGTTGTAAAACGTCTACAAGGTTGGGTACTCGCGAGTAATCACTACAAGGTAGGTACGTTATCGAGACGATTTTCTTTAAATCCGCCTAATTACTTGGAATCGATCAACTGCGTTCAACATCGGACAAAATTGGGTCTAGTTGGTCAACTCAGGTCGAGTTGAGTTAAAAAAAAATAAACATAATTCCTATATCTATCATATTAAAGAATAAATATTATTTTTCAAAGAATAAATGTCAATTTTAAATATTTTCTATTTGAACATGTATTTTTTATTTTGTATTGATATTCACGTATTTTTTATAAATATTAGTAAACTTATGATATTTGACATACACATAATTTCACGAAACTAATTTATTTATAATTAACATGTCGGAATACTCGAGTACACTCCTTGTAGACCGAGTACTCGCAACTCCATAGTTGAGCGACTAGTGACTTTTGTAACCATGCCTGTAACTTTACCCAAACCAAATGAACCATTTGTGTAACTAACTCAATTTATATTTATATTTATATTATACTATACTATACTATACTATTATTTATATTTATATTTATATTTATAATTTTGTTAAATGATATAAATAGTAATTTAATTTTATAAATTATAATAATATATATATTTTTTTAATATTTTATTATTTTATTTTAATACTATAATACTTTATTATTATATTTTCTTTTATATTATATATTTGTTAAATTTGCTAAATGATAATGAATAGTAATTTTAATTTTATAATAATATATATTTTATAATATTTTAATACTATAATACTTTATTATTATATTTTCTTTTATATTTTCAATGTTTTCCTTTTCTAAAACCATTTTGTTAAATGATTATGAATAGTAATTTTAATTTTATAATAAAATATATTTTTTAGTATTTTATTATTTTATACTATAATACTTTATTATTATATTTTCTTTTATATTTTCAAAGTTTTCCTTTTTTAAAATCATGTAAATGATCATGAATACTAATTTTATTTTTATAACAATATATGTAATTGCTAAATATCATGAATAATAATTTTAATTTTATACTAATATATTTTTTATATTTTATTATTTTAATACTAAAATATTGTATTGTTATATTTTATTTTATATTTTCAATGTTTTCCTTTTTTAAAATCATGTAAATGATCATGAATACTAATTTTAATTTTATAACAATATATGTAATTGCTAAATATCATGAATAATAATTTTAATTTTATACTAATATTTATATTTTATTATTTTAATACTAAAATATTGTATTGTTATATTTTCTTTTATATTTTCAATGTTTTTCTTTTCTAAAACAATGTAAATGTAAATGATCATGAATACTAATTTTAATTTTATAATAACATATATTTTTTAATATTTTATTATTTTAATACTATAATACTTTATTATTATATTTTGTTTTATATTTTTATTGTTTTCCTTTTTAAAACCATATTTCCTTTATTATTTATATTTTATTTTTTAAAATTCTTTTTCCTTTTTTTAAGCCATATTTCTTTCCTCAATTAATTTAATAACTCACTAATAACTTATGTTCGCTTAATTTTTTCCTTAATATTCTGGTATACGTTTTGTTAATAACGAAGTTATATTCAAAATAAATTATTTATATAGTGTTATTTTACGTTATTATGATAAACTGAAAAAATTCTGACGGTTTGGTTTTCTAAACAATATGCTTCATTTTCAGATAACGTTTGTTTTACATTATCATTTTCTACGTTTCGCCGCAATGCGCAACGTTTACAAATCTAGTTATTATTAGAACCCTAAAAGTTATGAGTCACGTCTTATAGTTCTTGTTGGGTAGCGGTTTTAGAACATGTTCGATCCCAAACTGATCATAAATCAAACATAAATATCTAGCCAACGTTACCTATATATATATATATATATATATATATATATATAGAAGTATCCGTTAGGACCCACCCTTTATTGCGAGAACCGCGAGAACCAATGTGAACACAACCAAAAATATCTAAAAAATACAAAAAAAAACGCACATTTTTTTAATATATTCTTTTTGAAAAAATCGCTAATTTTCGTTACTAAAAATAGCCAAAAAAAAATTTTCGAGTAACAATTATCCATGCACATGTGTATCTGTACCATTTATTTGACAAATTCCGTAAGAAATTATCAATATTAGACAATTGCACTTACATTTACACTACCAACCATAATACACTATTTTTTTGGCCGGCAAAATGGACTGATATATTAAAAGAAAACAGAAAAGATTACCCTTAACAAGATGCTAAGGGCACTTTACAAAGCACGTATATACATCCCCAATATTAAGATTTTAACCGCAAACTTTAAACTCACTCCAATTCTCCCACGTAACCCCCTGTAACCTGGACCTATTTATAACCCAAAGAAAAGATAATGTCTTGATGTCTTCTATGATGTTATGAATATGTGCCTCGTTTTGGTTGAAAACGTTGTCGTTTCTTTTTCTCCATAGTACACATACTGCCGTCATTGTAATAGCCAAGATGCATCTTTTTTGTATCTGATTGAAACCCACAGAGTCGCCCAAGTTAAATGCACTCGAAAGATTGTGAGGCGCCGGATAGTTTTGAGCTCTGATCCACAACATGATATTACACCAGATGATTTTGGAAATCTGGCAGTTAACCATAATGTGATTAGGCTTGTCTTTTCCGATATTGCACCATACACAACCGTCCTCAAGTGTGCTCAGGCCTCTTTTCTTTAGAGCTACTTTAGTTGGAATTTTATCCATTAAAGCCCTCCAAGAGAAGAAGTTGATTTTCCTAGGGACCCAAGGGTTCCATAACTCGTTCAGAATTACCAATGGACCGACGCATTTTGAGTCCGAGCAGAATTGAGTTCTTCCAGTTTTTTCTTCAAGGTTTTTACTGTGAACGTTTCGTCTTTAGTTCTGCACCGGAACCATTTGTCTTCAGCTTCCGTGATGGATCTTCGATCTAGCAGAGCATATAATTGTGTCTTTTGTTGTAACTGTTGGATTGTCATCGCTTGGTTCTTCTATCTAATGTTCCAGCAAGCCTCTTGAGCGTCCCACCCTGAAGAAACGGTATGCCTTTTGTTTGAAGTTGCATCGAAAAGTTCTTGGAAAACGTCGCAAAGTATGCCTTCTTCAGTCCAATTGTCGAGCCAAAATCTGGTTAGTTTCCCGTTTCCTATCCAGACCTTAAGAGAGGAGTGAATATCCAACCCACCCTTTAGTAATTCCGATTGGATACCCACTATGCTTCTCCACGACCCGTTTAACGATTTGCAAAGAGGAATTGTCTTGTTTGCCTTGCCTTTACAGTGTAATGCAAATATGACTTTTGTCCATAAGTGATCCTTTTCTTTCTTTAGCTGCCACAACCATTTTCTGAGTAATGTCGTGTTCGTGTCCTTGATTCTCCCCACTCGTTGCCCGCCTTTGTCTTGAGCCTTTGTGATTTTTTCCCATGCGATCCACCTAATTCTTTTTGTTGAGTCTTTTGTGCCCCATAAGAAGTTCCTTATGATTTTTTCCAGCTCGTTGATTACCTTGTTAGGTGCCTTGAACATAGATAAATAGTAGGTTGGAATGCTTCCAAGAACCGCTTTAATGAGTGTTATTTTACCTGCAAAGAAAGATGACTAACTTTCCAAGTGGAAAGTCGTGAATTAAATTTATCAAGAAATGAATGCCAATGAGATTCTCTCTTCATACTCGCTCTGATAGGTAATCCTAAATAAGCGAACGGAAGGGAACCGAATGAGCATCTTAAGCAACTTGCAATTTTATGAACATGCCTTTGTTGCATACCCGAACCGAAAACCTTACTCTTTTCTAAGTTCACTTTGAGTCTTGAGGTGAGCTGAAACAATCTCAAAATTCTTGCTAAATTTCTGAATTCTTCTTCCGAATTGTGTCACAAAAATAGAGCATCATCCGCGAAAAAAGATGAGTTAACCTCGGTACGTTGTTTGGTAGTTTCACCCCATTGAAAGCCCCGATTCTTACTACCTTGGACATGATTAAGTGGAGCGCTTCCATGGCAATAATGAATAAAAAGGAGCTAACAGATCGCCTTGTCTCAACCCTCTCTTAATATCAAATTCTCTTGACGTTGATCCGTTAATCAATATTGAAGCCCTCCCAGAATTTGGACACCCTTTTATCCACGATATCCATTTGTTTGGAAATCCCATTTGATGTAATACATCGTATAGGAAGTCCCAATTCAGCGAATCGTACGCTTTGTGGAAATCCAGCTTGAATAAGACGAGCTCACTTTTACTCTTTTTAGCCCAAGCCACAAGCTTTTTCACCGTAAGAATTCCATCGAGAATATTTCTCCCTTCAACAAAAGTCGTCTGAGTTTCACTTATTAAACCATTTATAACTAATTTTATCTTGTTTGCTAGAAGCTTCGAAATAGTTTTGTACAAAACCCCGACCAAAGAAATTGTTCTAAACTAAGAGAACGTTTTAGGATCACTACCTTCGGGTATCAGCGTAATAAATGAAGAGTTTGTACCCTATTGAGCTTCTCGTGTTGGTGAAAAAAATCCACAGCTTCTTTGAATGTTGTTCCAGCAGATTTCAGTGATATTTGATAAGCTTGAAAGTCATTCCGTCTAGGCCCGGGGCCTTGTTCCGATCTGCATTGCCAGACCACGCATTTTATTTCTTCAGGCGAGAAGGGTGTGATCAGGCCTTCAATGTTTTCCTCTGGTACTTTTCTAAACCCAAGAGAGCTAATCTTAGGTCTCGTTTTCAGCATTCTTCAAATATTCTTTTGAAAAATTTCCTAGCTTCGTCTTTTATTTATTCCGGTTGTGTTACCCAGGCTCCGTTTATCTCTATTCTGTTGATTCTCTTTGCAAGTAATCTCGCGTTGACTACCCCATGGAAGTAGCTAGAATTTTCGTCACCGAACTGAGCCCACTTTATTTTCGCCTTTTGCGCCAAATCTTTACACTTATCTTCTTCGACCCGATTTACTATATTCTTGCAATCGACTCGCTTCTTTTTCTCCTCTTCAGTTAATACTCTACTAAAGCTATTTCTTCCAATAGATTTAAGTGAGTCATTTCTTTAGATAGTTATTTACCAACCTTTTCTTTATGAGCCTTTTTCCACGCCTTTATCTCCTCTTTAATTTTTTTAGCCTGTGCATTAGACTCACGTCCGGTTCGCCAATTCTAATTTCTGTTGGAATACCTTTCTCGACTGCTTCTGATAGACCTTCTGCGTGTAACCATGAGTTGAAAAACTTGAATGGGACGGCCCAAAATTATTGACTGTGCAAATCAAAGTTAGCGGGCTGTGATCCGAATGTAATTTCGGCCATGCAGTTAATTTTGCGGTCCTATTTGTTCATGAAGTCGTTGCACACTAATACGCGATTGATTTTGCTCATCTTTGAACCGTCTCCCGACACACAAGTGAAATTGTATCCTCCCATATTGTATTCTATTAGCCTAGCCTCTCTTATAAAATGGTTGAAAGCTGAAGCATTGGATCAAACAAAAACAAAATTTATTCTTTCCTATTCGTGTCTTGTTTTGTTAAAATCGCCTAGCATTATCCACTTACCTCCATAGTTGTTCCTTAGAATGATGAGTTCCTTCCACATCTCCTTTCGCTTACTTGCATCGTTGGAAGCGTATATGTTCACTACATTCAGCACGTCAGGTTCGCTTAAAATTGTACTGGTAACCTAGATGTAATTTCTTTGTTTCAATACATGGAATACTTTGAAATTCCCGTTGTTCCATATGGACCAAATACCCCCTGATCTACCTTCGATACCTTCTGATTCTACCACTGCCCAGTCTAAACTTTGCCTGCTCCAAAATCTGTGTATGTTCGTAACCATAATTTCTGACATGTGAGATTCTTGGAGAGCTAGAAAAGAGATATTATTCTTCCTTTTTAGCTCCTGAATCCACGATGCTTTGTATTGCTTTTTACCCCCCCCCCCCCCCCATGTTAACCGTTAAGAAATTCATTGCTTGATGTAACATACGTAAAAAAAAACCGGTTTTACCAAACCCGCTTCGTTTATTAACCGAACAACCAGTTAAAAATTTCGTTGCGTATTTAATGCTCAAATTAATTTTAAATGATACATAATTAACAAGTATATTAGAATATGAAATTTATATTTGAAAATGTATTAAAAATAGTGAAATAAAAATAAAACAAGGCTGCCGGGATTCGAACCCGGGTCAGCCGAGTCAACCGAGTCACCAAGCCTTAACTCTCATTCACCAAATCACTCCGCCACTTGTGTTCTTTAGTAATATATCAAAACAATTAATTCAAATATCAAAATCTCGATTTCAAATCGACGCGCCCAATTCGCAGTCGTCGGAAATCCCGACGATTTCGCCTTTCTCTGTCGGTTTCTTGTGTCTTAACGCGTATAATAACGATTGCATCGGTTATAACCGATGTCCAGTCCGCGACATCAGTCATAACCGCCGGAAAAATTATTGACCGACGAATCAAGACGGTAATCGGACTAAATTCATCGATGTTCTTCCCTATAAATACACCCACAAGCTTCTGATAACCTTTTCGCTCACAATCACACAAATTCTCGACGTAATTTTACTCGCCGGAAAATCTCTGCAAGTCGCCGGAAAACCGAGATTTCATCTACACGGTAAATACCTCGACTCTTTCCGTTTCAATCCGTTGTTAGACTGATACTAACTTCAATCCAACCATCAGAATCAATCCCAGACGACGTAGCCGGAATATTCAGCTCTCGCCGGAAAACCTCTGAAATTTCTGATCTTACGCTGGGAATCGGTATAATCATCCAAACTTCTGTAAATCCTTGTTTATGTACCTCAATATCATATCTAATCGAGCAGAACTGTTAATTGATTCTAACAGCCGAAGTTCACAAACAGAGTCGACGAGTCTTCGCCGGAGTTCTGTAAAAGACGCTGATCGGTACATCCTTCCCCCAAACTCTCTCCATTCATTACCTTTCAATTACTTATAAAGCTTGTTAATCGGATTAGATATAAATCAGTTGAATTATCATAATCAGTAATCTTAAGCGAAGAAGACGAAGTTCAGATATATTATAAGATTAATTAAAATTAGTATATTGAACGGGTTATATACACAGTCCAGCGGTGGACTGTGTGCAAACAATATGCACACGACGCGAGTTCGATTCCTATCACACACACATTCGCTGTAATAAAATGCCTTTTTTTTAAACCGAACCGGGTTAACTCAGTAAGATGTTAAGTATAATAAAAATCAGAATATTTACCAAGTTAGACACACAGTCCAGCGGTGGACTGTGTGCCAAACTAAACCACAGGTCCCGGGTTCGAGACCTGTGGAGAGCACCGAGTCGTTACATTAAATCTTTATTTTAAAATAAGTGATTTTCGGATTAACTTAATTAGTATATAAATATAATTAAAAACAGAAATATTTCGGGTTAGACACGTAGCTCAGTTGGTAGAGCTGCGTGCACGCGTACGGGAGGTCTCGGGTTCGAGTCCTGCCCGGCGCATACATACACACAATAAAACCGGTCAACAGTCAACGCTTATGGTCAACGGTCAAAAGTCAACATTTTTTTTATTATTTTTATTTATTTATTTAAATTAAAAATCAATTAAAAATACTTAAAAATAACATTTTTAAAGTTAGAAAATAGCCTTAAACTCACAGAAATATATCCAATAATCCTACTAAAATTAATTAATAAAATCCGCTTATTTACCGAACCATTATGTTATTATCTAGGTTAGTTTCACTCGTGGTTAAATCCAACTTCGTGCGCATTCAACATCATCAACCGAACGCACCCAATGTGAGTGAATCTTACAACTCCCATTTTTAATTACACGTTTTGGGGTGTATCATGTGTCACTAAAACTAATTCGTTTATTCAAACTCGTGCCATACCATATTATGATTTAAACTTAGAATGCAAATATTGTTTGTAGTTATGTATTACATATTGTCAAGTTGTATGCAAATTATTTGTTAGGCCCATCAGTTCCTCGTGGGAGACGAGTTGAACAACGCGTGCCTTAAAACTCATTCATTAGGCCCATCAGTTCGTAGAACAACGCGTGCCTCAAAACTCATTCATTAGGCCCATCAGTTCCTCGTGGGAGACGAGTTGAGCAACGCGTGCCTCAAAACAATCTATTATTGTATGTGTGTGCATTATTTAATATTAAGTGATTTGTGAATAAGTTTACATCTATATTTACTCATATGTGGTTACGCACTTTATTTATAATCAATTCAATAAACTTGTTTAAATGTTTTTCATAGGATTCACTCGCCAACTTTTTGTTGATCCAAAAACCATTTTACACATGATACAGGTGAACAGGATGAAGCAAGGAAAACATAGGAAATGCCTTAGAAGAAAATAATGAAGTCTAGAAAGATGTGTAGAACATGTTGTAATTATGATTGTATGATTTCCCTTTAAATTGTAATAATAAATATGAAACGTTATAATAAATGTCATGAGCTTTGATGAAAACCCAATCATGCCCCGATCACCTTTTCCGTTGCGGGTCGGGGTGTGACACTTGACACGTGCATCTCCTAATTCATCTACTACAAGTCACTTTACCTTGCCGTTTCTCTCAAAATGTCTGTGACTTCGAGGTTAGCTGATTGTGTCCCCAACGGCGTATCCTCTGAAACTACAGATCGTTACCTTGAAAAGAATCTTGTACGACAGTGTCTTCCTCATCGCTATTTGAAGACCATGGGGCGTCCTCTTTAAGAGCTTCTAGCGCTTCTTCAATAACTTTTCTTTCCTGGGATCTAGACAATCTTCTCCTCTTTTACCCTTCCTGCCATTCAGTGAAGCTTTCTTGAAAGTCAGCGTAGGTGACTGACGCCCTTTAGATACATTAAACTGGTGTCTAACTCCTTTAGATTTGGGTTTGTGGTAAAGGCCCAGAATCATGTGGATTCTTTGACTGGGCTGGGGCAGAGGAAAAAAACTTCTGAAAGTGGCCTGCTAAAGGGATAGACACACTAGGCCCAACATTGGTTGGTAAAGACACGTGATTTTCCTGCTGAGAGGAGTCAGAGGGTCCTACACTTTCCAAAGGGTTTTTCTTAGGAGAATGTGGAGTCACCTCTGACATCGCCTCTGTGCCTTTATCCTTGGAATGTGAAACATCATAACACTGCCTAGGACTTGGAATTTTTTTAGCAGAAAACAAAGAGTCATTTGCCTTTTCGTTTCTAGGGTTCAGACAAAAATTATCCAGAGGTCTAATCTCTGATCCAGGTGACTTGCTACCGTTGTTTCCGGATTGACAAGGAAGCCACCCTCCGGAATATTGAAGTCGTCAGGTATCCAAGGTTTGACAATTTCTTCAGAGATACCAACCCAAGCTGTAATGCCGCCACATATCACTTCTAAAACCTGATCGATTCTCCTATGGTTTTGTGTGAGGATCCCAATCCTGGAATACGACATGTCGATATTCTTTCCGTTCATCTTAGGCTTGTGAATTATTGTCTCGAACTTCTCCCCAATTTTTGTCATAATGTTCTCCTCCCATAACGTCATGGGTATACCTCTTATCCTTAGCCAGCAATCCTATCCTCTGGCTTGAAACTCCTATTCCATAGTTGTATCTTATTAAAGAGAAAAGCTTTTGCAGCATATGATTTTACTTTCAAGAAAAAAGTCCGCATCCTCATTCGATGGGTATAGTATTACAACCGTGAGTCCACCGATGTACCTCAGTCCGTTACATGCAGATTTAATAGTTTTAAGCCACGAGGGAATGTGTATGAGAGCCTGCAAATCCTTCGCCTGTCCCACAACTGCTCTTCCTTCCCAATCCTCCACAAAGGTTGGGACATTAGTTTCCTCTAATACTATCTTGTTATCCCCCGAGACCACATCAGCAAACGTTCTGTTTGGAGCCCTGTAATTGTTTGTGGGAAACTGTCTCCGGAACTGGCCCATTTTGTTGTGTTTAGGATTTTGCCAGTTTTGTTCTCCATCCACATTGTTGTTCCCCCACTTGTCGTACTTTGCAACATTAGCAACTAACTTTGCTCCTCTTATTATTATATTATTAAGCTGGGATATGAAGGTTTTGGGGTCCCTCACACCCTTATATCTCACAAAACCGAACCAATTACCTCCCTTATCTTTCTTCCTCGGAATGTAAACATCAGTTAGTCTCCCATAAGCTTCGCTTCACTCTTCAGCTCCTCCCAGCCGCAACCCTCCGGTAAATTAGTTACAAAGAAGTGGTGATGCGATTCTATATGGTCGTAGGTTTGGTCTGCACGATAGGGTTCATCCTCTTGCTGTTGCCCATGCTGATGGTTCCCTTTTGCTCCATTAATGCTCTCGCTCTCAGAGAAAAACCCTCCCCCCTTCTCTCTCACCATTACTATGTCCGACTAAATATGCTACAATTTTAATACACTACTTTTTAGATGAACAATATTAGAAATGCACATGTGCATCTATATGTATAAACATGATATAATGTGTTTTGGTATACTACTTTGAACATACTTTCCATTTCATCTATCATACCATCCAAAATACACTACCATTACCTCCTACCATCCATAATACAATACCACTACCAATATTTCACTTTATTATATCAACTCCCTTTATACCATCCAAACAACATATCACATCATAAATTGACAAATATAACTAAACCATCAATCACTAGATATAACTAACCAAAACACATGTATATGGGCCTACTTCATCATTCAATATCACAAACTTTTTGTACCAAAACACGTTATATTATGGTTATACATAATGATGCACATGTACATTTTTAATATTGGTAATGAAAAAAGTAGTGTATTACGGATGATAGTGTAAATGAAAGTGCATTTGTCTACTATTGTTAAGTGTTACGGAATTTGTCTAAGAAATTATACATATGCACATGTGCATCCATAATTGTTACTCGAATTTTTTCGGTAACGAAATATCGCGATTAAATTTTCTTTTTGTGTGTTTTTATATTTTTTTAGGTATTTTTTTGTGTTCACATTAGTTCTCACGGTTCTCACAATAAAGGTGGTTCTCGCATGAATCCTACCATATATATATATATATATATATATATATTGTAATCTGAGCAATGCTTAATTAAAATCAAACCAAGAATCGATTTTGGACTATACCATACGTCCCTGAACAAAAATTCATGTGATGAACGATTCTACAAAAGTACAAAACGGCCGGTTATGTATACCAGTTTTTAGAAATCTGGACAAAGTTTTGTGTACCCTACTCTCACAAGTATTGGTTAATATTTAGAATATAAAAACGGTAACGTTATTTAAGACTTAAAAGGCTTAAGATTGTAAACAAACGAAACAAACATGAACGGAGGCAGGTTCATGTTCGTTCATTTCACTTTAACCGAACACTAACAATTAAACAAACGAATCTTCTTTTCATGTCCATTCATTATGAAAATGAACTTATTTGTGTTCGTTTATTTTCGTTCGTTAACATTCTAAACGAACATAAATGAAGAGAAACCACAAACGAATATATAAGATCAAATATAAATGAACTTTTGTAACAAAAAATATAACACACATAGTCACACACATTAAACTTTTGTAGTAATATTTAAATGGACATAAGCGAACAGAAACGAATAAACATAATCAGACATTACAAACGTAAATATACGAACAAAACATATGTTCATGTTCATTCTTCTAGATAATTGAACATTTTTCTTCATTTTTGTTTGTTCATTGAATAAACTAACTTCTTGCGAATTGTTTACTATACGTTAAATTCGTTAACATGCTTAGAAAAACTATATCTATGTACCTCATGGAGTTATCGTCTTGTTGCTACAAACATGTAACAACCATCCTATGAATGTTTATTCTGTACAAATGGTTAATGCACTAATCTTAGTGGAAATATATTTCACAGGTTATTAAATCGATTGGGTGGACATATTTCTTCTTATTTATTCTCCTTCTATCTTTTTTCTAACGGCAAATTTGGATCACTGGAGTACTATCGTGCTATCAACGGAATCACCCGATCATATCTATTTTTACTAAGTATAATACCAATACACCAATTCAGGAGGAAACCCAATAAATATGAGAAAACCATTGTAGAAATCAAACTCAGAACATATTGATCCCAAATTCTTTTTTTTCTTATGTATCAATCTTTTTTAAATTTATTACTTTTAAGTCTTTTCTTAATTTAGTCTTTCTTTAATCAAGTCTTTAACAAAAATACATTTCATGAATAAAATGTGATCGATCAATTATCCAACTAACAAAACTACTTGTTATAAATAAGATCTTGTTGTTGCATTGAAAATAAAATATTGACTAATCTCGCTAACATTGTATTTGGTAAATGAAATAATTCAATAATTGAAAAATGAGATTATTCAAACATACACGTTGAATGCTAAGATTACGCATTAAATTTTTGGTAGTAGACCCATAATTAAAGAAGCGTTTGTAATTATTGTATAAGAAATGAAAGAAAAGACACGCCCGAGTTAGGTGTACGATGTCTGCTCAATGCTAAGTAATGATAAACAAAATAGTGGATTCCATTGTTTCTATGATTACTTCTTAAACGGTGAGGTATTCTCTATATACCGAAGCATTTACTTCATTTGATAAATGTTATTGCTAACTTGTATGGTTCACATTCTTCGACTATACCCATGAATTATCTCATAGTATAGGTCTTTTTACAACGAGCTCTACCTATATAGTAACGATATATTGTTATGAAGATTGGTCAGGTATAATTGACTCTATCAGTCCGTTTTAGCCAAAGGAGTCTAGTTTAACTGAGATTTCCTCCATTAAATGGAAAAAGATTTGCTGTCAGTGGAGAGTTGTTCATCTTGAATTGAGGTGAGTGTAATTGATTTTTTTTAATAACTTGACATGTGGGTGACGAATGCACCGATCACTAATCTCTCGACTCGCTTATTATTTTGTAATTAATTTCCCCTATATAATTTATCCTCAACATATTTACTATTTAATTTCTTTTGTATTGATTGGTCCAAAATCTCTTATATGTTTCTCACTCTCCACCACTACTTCACACACATTTGCTTAATATACTAAATTAGTTATTTATATAAATAACAACTTTTTTTATTATCTTTGTTCTATTATATAAATTTAGTACATTCTTCAAGTAAACTTATTTTTTATATGAAATACAACTTGTTCTTTTAATTTTGTATCTATATATTTATTAAATTATGTAACGGTTTGACTAGTGCGATCGATCTGATGATCCAGATTTAAAAACATTATTTTGTGGGTTGTGTTCCTAAATTTTGTGGTTCTCTTTTGTTGTTTAAATTTGGTGAATTGATAACCCGTAGTGTCTGTGCGTGGTTCAACGTTTTTATGTCTATTTTTCTTCAGTTTAATGATCTTGTCACAACATGTCGGTTCTAAAAACTTGTTTATTTACATTTACAACAAATTATATATATTTTTTTAATTATAAACTTGATATAAAACATAATTATATATACTTAATTAAGCTCGCCTTAACTCGAGGATTTTCGCAAACCGAGCAGGAATAGCTCATGAACGGCTTGACTCGTTTACAACCTAAACCTAATTCACCCCTACTGAAAATGCCCATACCAATCAAACAAAATCGAAGCAAAAAAAATAAACTAGAAACATATGATTGTAGAGCAACACCTTTAATACCAACAAATCCAATCCTTTCTATATTTGCAACTAATACACAACCTAATCTCTTCTAATGATTTTTGTAATGGCATGCTTCTCCTTGAACTCCCTAGGTTCGGTTTACTAGTTTCAACAAACTCAAACAATTCTCGTATACCCTACTCATATTTATACATATTATAATATTATAATAATAATTAATAATAATAATAATAATAATTAGATAACTTAATAGAGTAAGTTTAAAAATAAAAAATAAACGGTAACAACATTTTTATCTTTTTGCGACTTTATAAAACGACCACCACTAGACAGAGACTCCTTGATTCCCTCTAAAATCTCTTTAGGAGGGAAGAAGAAATAACAGAACATAACAATAATATATATATATATATATATACACACACACAAATTTCAATTATTATTATCGTTTGAATTCAAACAGAAACCCAAACCCTAACTAAAAATGGAGAAGAAGCAGTCATTATCAATCTCACACCATTACTGCTTCCTTCTATCTCTCTTCTCCATCTTCACTTCCACATCCACCGCTTCACACAACTACGCAGACGCTCTTTCGGAATCGTTAATCTACTTCGAAGCTCAACGCTCCGGCAGGCTTCCGTACAACCAGCGCGCTCTGAAGCACAGAAACGTCCTGGAGCAGCCGTCTCCCATCCCGGGGACGGAAACGCGACGGGTACGGCCGGGAAACGTCCCCGGCGGTTAGGAAACGTGGAGGAAACGGGCAGGCGAAGGGGACGGCGAAGAAACGTCCAACCGAAACGTTTCCTGCGTGTTTGTGGTGAAAATCGACAACCCCAATGGCGATCCCCAAACCCTCAAGAACCAATCGCACTCCTCTACCTCTTCTCATCTCTACTCTCAACCACCGGATCAAACCCACTTCAAACCCCCATTTTACAGTTCAACAATCACAATAATCGCATTCATCACAGTGATTCAGAGAAGTTTTTGTATTGGGGAAACCGAATTGACTGTCCCGGAAAACACTGTGAGTCGTGCGAAGGTCTCGGTCATCAGGGGTCCAGCCTCAGTTGTGCTCTTGAAGAAGCAATTGTGTTAAAAAGGTTTGATTTTTAAGTTAATTTTTTGAGTTTAAGTGCACATTGTTGGAATATTTCACTTGATTTTGTGAAAATTGATTTGGGTTGTTGAGATTAGGATTGGTAGAACAAGATCCAGATTTTTTTTTATTTTTTTTTAATAATTCAAGTGCAAAGTTTGTGGTGAAAATCGACAAGGATCGTATTCAAGAGTTACAGCACACTTGCTCGGTATAAAAGGTACGAAAATATGAAACCGTAGGACACTGACAGGTTTATCAGGTTTGGGTCGGGTTGCTGATCAAAGTTATAATACCCTGCTCTTTCAAATTTATAATTTTTCTATGTGTTGGGCATTTCAAGTTTATCATTTATTCAATAAAATGATAAATAACTAATTTGAGTTTTTGTGTTACATTATCTTTGATATATATTTATTTTTTTATATGTTTTTATTCCCGTACCCGTCCCGTCCCCGCTTCTTAAATTTTTTAGTTTTGCCGTTTCCCGTGCCCGTCCCCGTACCCGTACCCCGTTCCCGTACCCGTCCCAGTGCATCATAGCCAGCGCGTCCCGTGGCGGGACAATTCCGCCCTCACTGACGGCATTGACCAAGGCGTACGTCATCATTGTTGTTGCTATTGCAATTTTGTGGTGGTTGTTACAATTCCGTTAGGTTTTGACGGTTTTTTTTTTTGTTGAGCAGGTGGATTTGGTTGGAGGTTATTATGACGCCGGAAATCACGTGAAGTTCGGGTTACCGATGGCGTTTACGGTAATGATGTTGTCGTGGAGTGTTATTGAGTGCGGTGAGTATATTGCCGGTGCCGGAGGGGGACTGATTACTTTATTAAAGCTCAAACCAGTCCCAATGTGTTATGGGCGGAGGTATGTTCGTCAGGGGTGTTCATTATTCGATTTGAAACTCATTAAAATGTAAAATTGAGTTTGAACGAAAGCGAAAAAGATGTTTGAAACTAATTCAATCATAAACCGAATTATTATACGGTTTGAACGTTAGTTCAGTTTTTGGTTACAATTGAATAAACCAAATCAATAAACAACCATGAATAGTGGTATCCGACACAACAAAAGGTTTGTGACGTCAAATATTTATAGGTGCAGGCAGGACTGGCCCAGAGCAAGTGTCGGGTGGGCAATCGCTCTGGACCCAAATTGAAATAGAACCCAAAAAAATTTAATTTTTTTAAATATATATATAATTAAAAAGTCTGTATGTTTTTAAAGAAAAAAACTTAAAGGGTCTGAATTTATGAACCAAAAACGTTAAAGCCCAATTGTTTTGCTGTTATGGATTAATGGTTTGACCCAAATCAATAAACAAACATAATTGATTAATTATAAGGCCCAAATTTTTAATCTCGCAGAGGATCAAAAATCTTTTTGTAACTTTTGGAGACGGTCCTGAGTGCAGCTTGTAACGTATTTTTTTATGAAATATAAAAAATTTAAAATGAAATAGTAAAACCATGCTGTGAATGTTTGTATTCCACAAGTGGTTAATCAGATGGTTAATTTAGTTATTGATGATTTGATATCGTGACAGGTGGGTGACGGATACACCGATCACTACTGCTGGCAGCGACCGGAGGATATGACAACGTCACGGCAAGCGTATAAAATTGACGAGAAGAATCCCGGGTCGGATCTTGCCGGAGAAACCACAGCTGCTATGGCAGCGGCGTCTATTGTGTTCAGAAAAACAAACCCACATTACTCACCTTTGTTATTGCATCATGCTCAACAGGTATTATTTTTCAAATGAAGGCTAACCACATAAAATATTATTTCTTTTTTTTTAACAAAATAATTCATGATATAACGTAGTAATTTATGCTATTGATAATTAGAAGTTAAGATATATAACTATTCAGAAATAAATTTATGATATATAAATATTTAATTAGTTATAAGAAAAAAGAAAGACAAATATTAAACTTTAATTCTGTTTTAAACCCCTAGACTAGACAGCGTGAGCTAGTGTCTACGTCCAGCTCAGCTTTTAACTGGCGTGTGAGGTAGAAAGATGTGGAGCCACCCCCAATAGATTAATCACATATTTTTTTTTCTTTTATTTAATAATCAGTTAAACCATATAGTCATAGTTAACGAATATGTATGTTACGTTGATATACAAGGGTGTTATGTTAAACCACAACATCCAGCTTTAATGCATCTTGAAACTAAGGTGGAATACCACCATCTATCAACCCAAATTTTGATATATTATAATTTCTAAACTTTTAAAATTGCATGTAATTTATAAAAAAAATTAAAAGAATGACATTCCAAACGTGTAAAAGAGTAGCATAGATAATTTTTTTTAAACATACAACATGATATAAACATGTAAAAATTATTACATGTAGTATTCTATACAGATAGAAGAGTCTACATGATATCCACATAACGCAATAAAAAATTTGTTACACGTAATTTTTTTTAGTTATTCGAATTTGGAGATAAGTTTAGAGGAAAATACGATGCAAGTATAGGAGTGGTAAAGAATTACTACACATCAGTGAGTGGGTACAATGATGAACTCCTGTGGGCGGTGATATGGTTGTACAAAGCCACCGACAACCACCGTTACCTGAGTTACATCATCGATAACGCCCATTTGTTCGGTGGCGTTGGGTGGTCCATCACTGAATTCAGCTGGGATGTTAAATATGCTGGTATTCAAGTCCTCGTATCTCAGGTACGCTCTCTAATTAATTTCCATCCACTCACATATCAACACTTGTGTGATAACATACATGTTTGCTGAATTTAGAATTTGATTTAAACATGTGATACTTTTAGTCTCCCCATAATTTAACATGTTTCTAATAAGTGTGACTACAGTCATTTCGGTTGAAATGACAACATATTAATTTTAAATTGGTTGATATAATGGCATCCCCTCTTTACTAATTATAAATTATAGCTTGTTATGAGAAAAAGTACAGGTCTCACACGAGTTCCACCTGGGTGTATATACTAATTAGAATGTGTATATAGTAGCACCCTTTATAACTCCCTAAAGAAAAGTTGGAGGACATGGCAGGAATTACATATTCGGTTTTTTGTTTGATTTTAAACCGAATAGAATGAGGTAGCTGGATTTTGGATCGGTTTTTGTTTTCGTTTGTTAAAAAATGGGTTTTCTTTTTAGTTTTAAAATTGAAACCTAACCGAATTTGACTTTTGTTATAAGTTCGGTTTCACCAACTTTGAATTTAGTTTCGTTAGGAAAATTGTTCTTTTAACCGAGGAAACCTAAACCTAAACCGATGAATACTCCAACTATAAATGGGTGTTTAACGTCAATATTTTCTGGTCAAAGTTTTGGTTAAACAACTACATAAACACTTACTTTAGTAGTTTTAATAGTAGTAACTTAAATGCATACTCATTTTAGGATTGAATTTTGATGAGAAATGATGTAAACGTGATGATTGTTATACTTGATTGATTAATTTTTAATAGAGATTACTCAAGAGATGATAGCATTAAAGTTGATGGATTATTAATGATGATTGTTTTCCAAATGGTTTAAAACCTCAAACAAAAATAATTCGGTTTTAGATTGGGTTATGAACGGGGTAATTTGTCTACTACATTTAATAAACCAGTGGTGTTCATGTAGATGTAAAACAACTGGTAGGATTTAAAAAATACAAAATATAAAATTCATAACTTTAACCCTTTAGGCTTTAACATCACATTTAACTCATTTATAACGTGATTATAACTCATCAGCCTATTTTATGGTTTGTCTAGCCTATATGGTTTAAAAATGTAGGAACTAGAGTTGATATATCTATTATCTAATACAATAAAACTTATAAGTTATCTGTAACTTGTTAGCTTTGTAAATAAAAATTTAAAAACCAGTCAACTCAACACAATCAGAAACTATGTAATAAAATGAAGTAAAATAAATTATTCACAAGGAGGGCAATGGTAGATATGTGGGCTAATCATTTTGGAGGTCATGAGCACATGGGGATGATGCTTTTGTCTTTGCCAAATGTCAAAACAATGTGGTATTTCGACGTCACCTCTTTATGTCCATATCTACCATGCATTCTTTTTAAATTTCCACACTTTTTTCATCATTAAAAAATCATTTCTCACCTAAAAAGTACAATTTAATAATAAAGTAAAATGCTAAAATGGTTTCGAAGTTTAGGTCACTTTATCACTTTATTCTAAAAATAAAATATTTTGTATCTGGTTCTTTTAATGTTTCATTTTTGTTGCCGTTTTCATCCAATTGACAAACTATGTTAGAATTTTTGTTGCCCTTCTTACGCACATACTTTCGTGAGAATAGTGAGAACTTGATCAAATACCATTCAAATTTAAAAAAAAATACATTTATCATTATTATTCTAATACAATATTAGAAAATAAAACTACACGTTTAATTTTACATTATTCGTAAATAAAAAAAATTAAACAAGTTTGTTATTTACACATGTATAATTTGTTGTATTTACACATGTGTAAAAAGTTTATGATGAGTGAGTTTGAGAGTATGAATGAATTATTTAAAGAGTAAATGCTATTTTTAATGTTGTATTTGAAGTATAATGAGGGTTGTATTAAAAAAAAAATTTTGATTGGTTTTTATTAGTTTTTACGGTTTTTACAATATTTAACTTTTTTTTAAGATAACCCTCCCTAAGCCCTAGGTATATTTGATATTATAACTAATTCTGTAAGTGAATAGGATATTATAACAAGTTTTGATAGTTTGTATATTCTTTTATATTACTACTTTAAAATAGAGGAAATTACTATTACTACTTTAATTTCCTCAACATTTGAATAGTTTGTCTATTCTTTTATATCAAAGACAATTTTCTCATTAAATTGATAATTAAGAATCACTATTGACTCACATGTTAAATCAAAAGTTTCTGTATAACCTATAATGTGCCAACAAAAAGCCTAACATCTCATTATAGATGAATGACATTGGTCAAAGCTCAATTTCATAAAGCTATATCAAAAGCAAGATGAGTTTGACTTTGATCATTGATCTTCATATATTATGTTGAACTATGAAGAGGATATTATTCAAATATGAGTGATGGATTCCTAAATTAAAATTCTGGGCCCCTCAAAAGAGTTTTATATGTAAACACCGACAACTTATAAAGAAAGATGGTAAATAGCAGTAATTTTTCAATGGGTTTGGTTAGTACTACATCAAATTTGTCTAGTTTAGTTAAAACCAGCCAGCTTATTTGTGTCATATCCGTTAACTCCTAATGGTTCCTAGTTTAATATACAAGTCCAGTCTAGTTTTTAGAACGTATCTAGTCGTCTCAATGTACTAAACATCAGTGTTGTAAAAATCGCGACTAGTCGGCGATTATTCGCTAGTCGGCCAGTAACTGAATAATTTTTCGTTAATCAATCAATTAATCGCTAGTCAGTCAGTTTCCGGCAAAAAACCTGTATATTCCGGCCAAAACCTCTAAATTCCGGCCAGTTTCCAACCAAATCATGTGAATTTCAACAATTAATCTTCTACACTTAAAAATGAGGTGAGTGAGAGTTAAAACCTAGCTACTTAAAATATTTACCTATATTATTTTTTAAAAAGATGAGTTGAGTAAGAGTTAAAACCTAACTACTTAAAATATTTACCTATAAAAATGTGTATATGTATACGTAAAACTGAAAATTACATATAAAAAACTGATCCGGTTAATCCCAATTAATCCCGAGTAGTCGCTAGTCCCACCTCACCGGCCGACTAGCGAGTTCTCCAACCTTACTAACCGACTAAAAATATATAATAATTTTGATGGACTGGAAGTGAGTGGACCCTTTAGTGGACAAACCCATATGGTATGTAGTCTTTAATGCGAATGATCACTTACCTTTTGTTTTCCTCCATGATTGGTATGTGATTTTCATGTTGAAATGGGTATCATTTTTTGGTTGATATATTTTTGGTTTCAAGGTTTGTTTTCAAGTTTAAATTTAAATAAATTGTTACCATTTTTTAGTCCGAAAACGTATTCCGACAAATAAACCGTGTCCATAATATGCAGTTGCTTATCGAAGAAAAACATGCGAAGCACAAAAGAATTCTAGAACGATACCAATCAAAAGCCGAGTACTACATTTGTTCATGTCTAACCAAAAACAACGGTACCAAGAACAATGTCGGTTTTACCCAAGCGGGCTCATATACATTAGACAATGGAACAACATGCAATACGTTTCTTCAGGGTCGTTTTTGACAATGGTGTATTCAGATTTACTCCATAAATCTAACCATAAAAAGCTCAAATGTCATGGAGGAGATGTAACCCCTCAAGAGCTTCTTCAGTTTTCAATATCTCAAGTGGATTATATTTTGGGCTCTAACCCAATGAACATGAGTTATCTAGTGGGATTTGGCCCAAGGTTCCCTACAAGGGTTCACCATAGAGGTGCATCAATTGTGTCCTATAGAGAGAACAAAGGGTTCATTGGGTGCACTCAAGGTTATGACAATTGGTACGGGTCTAAGGACCCGAACCCAAATATAGTGGTCGGGGCCTTAGTTGGTGGACCCAACCATAACGATGAGTTTTTTGATCATAGAGGAAATTACATGCAAACAGAAGCATGTACCTATAACACGGCACCACTTGTTGGGATTTTTGCGAAACTAAATTACTTACAAAATGTGGTTTTACATACATCTTATTGAGTGAAAGCTTATACAATGAGCAATGTATAGTATTTTTGGTGGCTTAAGTTAAATGGTGAAGCCCAGTTTTATGTTAATCGTATTACAAATTTTGTTTTGTAGACCCTTCACTACACAAAAGGTAAAATGTTTGATATTTTCTAAACCTATCATTTTATTGAATTTTCAAAGATCTAATAGTACAATTCCGTGTTATAAAAAAAAAAGAATGTCCCAAACCTACTAACCGCCACAAACCAAATCGTTTGGCCGACCCAACCAACCTAGTTGTTTTGGTTTACTTTTGTTCTAAAAAAATGGCATTGTCTGTACGGCTCATAAGTTTCGTCAAAACCAATCAAGTTACTTGACAATGAACACCCCCACCCAGTTAAGATTCTTGAGTACTTTCAAAAATTGGCAAACGCTATATGCTACGATGTTATCAGACTATCTTATAAATGCGGAACATCTATTTTCCCTATATAAATATATATAAGCAAAGGTCTATTGAATACGACTCGGACTTGGATAAATTTCAGTTTATCGGAATGTATATAAAACTATAAAAGATTACATAATAAAAGTAACCGACTACCGCTGTGATGTACTCATTATTATCTACACTCTGACATAGATGTTTATAACAAACTGAGCCGTAACAAACTTAAAATTTCATTTCATTTCTGATACGACAATTTCATATATGATACAACTCCGCTTTTTATAAAATTTACATGAAAATGTATATAAAATTAAACACAATTCAATGATATATGTGATATATCTTTATGTTTTAGATGAATAAAGAACACATGAATACATAGTTCGCTAGAGCTAACATCATCAAAGTTGACACGATATTTGTATATGAAAAAAAAAGTTCTTTCATGGATACACTACCACTATATAATTATTATGTAGGTGGGCAAGTTAAAAAAAGATATCATGTGTTACCTCCCCACTAATATTTAAGATATGTATAAAATAAGTTAGATATTTGGTAAGCCACAATACAAACATATAAAAGGTAAGCAGGTAGAGATATTATTTTAATTAACAATCATCTAACCTTTATTAACATTGATATAAAGCACAAATATAATTAGAACATAAACGATGCTCGACTAAAATCACCACTATGTTAACGTACGTGATCTTCAAATCTTTACAAGACTCGTTTTAAATGAGAGGTGATAGATCTATCATCTTTTTTTAATTGGAATGGTTTAAAGCGTGTACTTGTGCAACATAAAAATCTATAACAAATCACAAGCTATTGATAAAATTATATATAGTTCTAACGTTATAGGATGTGGTCATTATCCTTATGGTTACCATAGTCTTTCACGTTAGCGTCATGTCACCCACTTCTAATTTACCATCTTAAACACTACCATTAGGGTTTGGTCATGACCCAAATTATTCTTTTATTTTAATTTATTTTTGTGAAAAGAAAAAAAATATTAAAAAAAGGAAAGAAGGCCCATGGTTGTCATGGTTTAATCCATGGAAACCATGGTGGATGAGGCAAGGGTATGGTGTGGCAATTCATTATTGGTCCTACGTGGCGATTAATGACCTAACCCATGCCCCCACACCCTTCGGACCCTCATGGTCACTATGATCCTCCACATCAGCGTCATGTCACCCACTTCTAATCCATTATCCAAAACCATTACCCTAATGGTGTGATCATGACCTAAACCACTATTCTCTTATTTTAATTTATTTTTGTGAAAAGGAAAAGGAATAAAAGGAAAAGAGGTCCATGGATGCCATGGTTTAATCCATGCCAACCATGGTGGATGAGACAAAGGGTGGTGTGGCATAGGATGAGCATTTGGTATCGAGTACCGGTACCAAACCGTACCGGGTATATTAGGTACCGGTTCCCATTTTTCCCATTTTTTGGTACCGGTTTCCATTTTCCCTGTTTTTTTGGTACCGGTATTTACGGGTAAAACATGGTAATTACCGGTACCAATCTTTCCCGTATTTCGGTACTTTCGGTATCGAACGAGTACCGTACTCATCCCTAGTGTAACAATCCATTAATGGTCCTATGTGGCGATTGATGACCCAACCCATGCCCCCAACACCTTCAGCCTTATGAACGGCCAACAGTATCAACCCCGAGCACTCTCGGGGCATCCACTAGACCAAACGGAGTACTCCGAGAGTAACTATAACACCCTGTAAAATCGTGTCCAATAGTATAGTGACACGTGTTGTATTTTGAATATAGTCTGTTAAAGACCAATAAGGACTAAAGGCGTCAACATGCTCAAACTGAGCCTCTGAGTGATGAATCGATGTCAACATGCATAAATAATAGCCTTGGAGTGACTGATATGTCAACATGCTTAAACCATTAGCCTCTAAGTGACTGACATGTCAACATGCTTGAAATTTGGCCTCTGAGTGACTGATATGTCAACATGCCCAGCCTCTGAGTGACATCGGAATCAACATGCTTGTAATAAGCCTCTGAGTGATCCTTTGTGAAAGTCCTAACTCTCATAGTGCCGTTTGTGGACGAGAGAGTTCAATTTTGTAAATATGTGAAAGTTAGATAATGGAGGGACTAAAAGTGTCAACATGTTAATTTATACCTCTGAGTGACCTTTTAACAAACCAAGAGCTCGACAATGTCCGGGCATAATCCCTTGTATGCCAAAGTATTGGCTACGGAGGGCTAAAAGTGCCAAAAAGGTGTTTAAATAGGTTTTTATAAGCTTTATAAAGTTAAGGGGGCTAAAGTGTCAAATTTTGATTCTGACCATGGGACGGTCACGGGCCGCAAGAGACATGGTCTGTGTCTCTCCGCCCCGCGAGAACAAGTCTGAGTAGAAAGTTTTGTTTGGAGACCAAACAAAGCTCCAAAACCATTTAAACGAAAACATGGCTTCTCTAAACTGCTATGCCATGTTTTGGGACACTTGTAAGCTTCTTCTTACTCCCCTAAACACCTGACTTCACCTCCTTTGAGTTCTCCAACTATAAATAGGTGTTCAAGTGTTCATTCCAACTTGCACCTTTCTTAAACATAACTCTTCTCCCTCCTCTGGAAGTTCCTAGCTGAAAGGAGCATCCAACTTAGTTCTCTTGCATTGTAGGAAAACCTTTGTAAGTGTTCCTTACTCTTGTATTTTCGTTTATAGGCTTCTATAGCCAAAAGTCAAAGCGTTTTACGGCAAACGCTTTGACTTTCGGTTAAGACCATTATGGTCTAGCCATTGTTCGAAATGAACATGGCTAAGTGATCATAAGAAGGTGGGTGTTAGTCCCTATAAAGGGCACCTCCTGAAGATCACGTTTGCTAGACCAATTGACGGGTCAAAGTTATGTTATTAAAAAGTCAAACAGACCATTTTTCGGAAAAATCATAAATTGATCTTATATATGTTATGAAACCTGTTTTGACACTTAAACAAGTTGGTAATAATTATTAGAACATGTATAAACATGTTCGGCTCGTCAATTTCAGTTCTAGAGTCGGTTCGCAACCGAAAGTCGCAAAGTTTGACTTCTGCTTTGACTTTCGATTCTACCCGCTTTACATTAGTTACCTACTGATCTAAAGTAGCAGTATATCATAATATAATATAGCATAACCCTCTGAGGTTATATTACATGATCATAATCAGAATCCAAGTTTATGCACAAGTTCCATAACTATGCCATATTTGACCAAAATGCCTTTTTACATAAAACAAGGTTTTAAATGGTAATGAACTTGAAAATGAGTTTCCTACTGATTTAATATTATAAGTATGATTATTTGGGATATTAAACCAAGTTATAAACTGAGTTTTTAAGCAAGTCCCTAAACTATGTCGATAAATGACGGTTTTAGCCCCTTTGGCTTATAAAATAGTTTTAATCAAATCTTTTCAAGGTAAATCATTTACCTACTGATATATTATACTAAATAACATATTTTAAACATTTTTAACTGACTATAACATCAGTTTTCATAAAACATCACTTAAAGACGTCATATTACGACATAAGCGTCATTTCGGCGCATATATGGTTTTAAGCCATATTATTGACCGAGACTTGATACCTACTGATTTTAAAACTTATTTTAAACATAATTACAGTAGGTACATGTTATAAACTCAGAATCCCAAATAATTTATAAACTATGTGTAAAATGACCAAAATGCCCCTTCGGTGCATAGTTTGGTCATAAAAGATAATTTACACATATAATTGATATCCTACTGATATTACATCATAAATAAAATATTTTTACAGAATACTCATTATTATAAACTTAAAATATGTTCAAGTTTCTTTTATACGGTATATAATTACCGAATTGCCCTTATGAGGCATAATTTCATTTTAAAACCATAACGGGCATACAAGTTGATATCCAACTGATACCTTAACTTATTTAAAGTATAATGGCATATAGAACTTGTCCATGACTTATCCGTTACCCGATATCGCTATTATGCGCACAGTTACGTATATGTAACTATTTTACGGAATTTAACCGTAACGGGTTTAACCTCATCATTTTAAGTTCAAAAACCAGAATGTTTATAGTTTACCCATATTATACAAGTCAAGTACTTGTCGGGTTTAAACTATCGTTTAATCAAGCGTTATACGTAATGATCATGTACATTATTCGGTTTATAAGACCGTTGGTATTTAATTGGCTAGCTTATGCCATAATCTAGACTAGAGCCTTGCCGGTAAATGCTACTATGGTACTTTTGTATATGGCTGAGTAATTTAAAAATAAAAGAAGAAGACTAGCTCAGGTAAATACTCTCGACTTATTTTTCCTATACGGGCTTGGGATATGGTAAATTATTATCGTTTGGTCCATTGCAATGGTCAATTTTCTCAAGTTAATAAAAGATTTTGGTGCCATTTGCACTTAAAACTATTTTTAATGTTTTCAGACTGAGTCAGTTGGGTGTATTTACCAGCGTAAGCTGACGTATCTTCCAAAGACCAATCCGCAGGTATATACGAAATAGGTCGGAAGCTGCTCGGTAGAGAATAAGAGGATCTTGCAAATCCTTAGATCTGCCTAAAGTCTGTTTTGTATTCTTTCTTGTACATTTTACGATCCACATGTGGATCTTCTATTACAAGCCTGTATATTATTTTATTTTCGAACTTCGAATATTTGGTTTGTAATAGTAATTTTATTCCAAGACTTCCGTTGTGCTATGTTTAATTGACGATGATGTTATCAACTTACGTCACGATACTCCCCACCCGGCCCCCCGGTGTTTGGATTTCGGGGTTGGAAATCCGGGGTGTGACAGTAACTCGAGTCCACCACAATTCCGGGGAGAACCTGGTAACCCGCCCGCCCATAGTCACGACGGTGAAATTACCAGTAAAATTCGTTTGGCTCAAAGATCAAACCCAAATTTCTCTAGGTCTCCTATCATTGCACATGAGACATGGTGTTAAACAATAAAATAATGTACAATATATAGTAATGACTTAGTTTTCATAAAATGAGTTTGTAAATAATTTATTAATTTAAGTAACTCTCGATATACGATAAAACTTGCAAACCTAGAATATGTCCATATCAATAATCATCACTCACTATCAACACCACCTATCGGTCACCGCTGGTGGCGGGTAACAAAAGTGACATATGCTTAACAATAATTAATTATTATTACTATTATATACATATTTGAAGTCACATTTGTCAAAAAAACATTTCCACACTAATATTTTTTGTTTTATTTGAGTCCATCTTATATGCATGATGGTCCAAAAGTCTAAAAGTACTATAAAGATGATGCTTTACAATAGGATGAAAACGATATGAATAGCTTTTACATTATCATGATCAAATGCTAAAATCGAATTCGAATAAGCTTTTGAGTCTATCCAATAATGGAAGAGAACAATATTTTACCAAATTACTCTTCGATTGCGTTGATTCATATCCGGATCCAAAGGTTGTGCAACACTTCCAATTGATGGAAGAACTAGAAAGTGATTTGCGCATGAAAACAATACGGATAGCTTTAAAGTTTCTTTCTTTAAATTGTCAAATGTTGAAAGTAGAATTCGAATAAGTTTTTGAGATAACGTGATTGCGAAAAGGAACAATATTTCCAAATCACTCTTTGATTGCATTTATTCAAATTCGAATCCTCCCAAAATTGTGTAACAAGTCTCCAATTGACTAAATAGCTAAAATGATATTTACATTATTATAAATATATTATAGTGCTTGAATCATGTACAAAGACAACTTTCCTCTCCGAAGCATACTCGAGAAGGATATGAGGACGGGGTTTGGCATGAAGGGTAATTTGGTCAAAAAAAACTAACAGATATCACTAGAAAGTTTAGTCAAAAGGAATTTTCGGATATTGAAACACATATCTTTTTTGGATCAAAGCTAAAGGTTAAAATCAGTAAGATTTTATTTAATTATGTTGAACTTATTTTGACGGAAAAAAAACTATAAACGAAAAAGTACAAACACAATGATTTCTGTAAATTTTTGGTTGATATCTATTTAGTATTTACTATTTACCATTGTTTTGTTCCTCCGGAAAATTGTAGCCTTGTTATATGGTTGAATACAGTATGTGCTTAATTACAAACTAAATACATGGCTCAATGGTTTAACAGTTACTTTCTTAAACAAAGGTCACATGTTTGAATCCTATGATCGTGTTTTTTAATTGAAATTTGTGTATAGCCAGTTGGGCCAATAGGGGCAATTTGATCATGTCACCAAAATTTACAGATAAAATTAGACGGTGTTAAGTGAGTGGACTAAAATAGTTACGAAAGTGAAATCATAAGGATTTTTTTTCGCACTTTTTAAACTAATGGACTGAAATAGTAATTTATGACAAACCATAAAGATAAAAAAGTAATTAACTCTAATTTCATTTTGAGATGGCTTTTGACCTCACTATATAACTTTTATAGTATTATTTCGTTAATACAATAACTTAATTGATATATGTGTATGTTACAGAGTGTAAAATTGGTATGTAGGATATCTATGTAATTATTTATATCATTAGAGGGGTGCGGGTGCTTCACTAGCCATCACTCATCACATCTAATCATTAAATACCACATCATTGACCCAAATTCCATCACTAGTGATGGATTTTAATGGGGGTGCCCATCACTGGTGATGGAAATCGTTTGTTTTTTTATTTTTGTTTAATAATAAATTAAGATTAATAATTTCATTTAAATAAAAAAACCATATTCCTAGACATATTTTAGGTTACAACTTAAAAAAAACATTTGAAAATAGAAAGCTATATATAGAAAACCTACTCTTCGTCCGAATCCAGAAATTCCAAACCTAAAGAACCTACAAGTTCAATTAAATCATATCTCAACCGAAAGTGAAGTTCTTCATTGCGCAAGTCTTGTTGAGCATTTTCGAGAACGAGAGCTTGTGTGGGAGGATCTGGTACCCAATCTGGAGATATTGCACGCCCATCTTCTTTAACTAGCATATTGTGCAATATGATGCATGCATATACTATGCTTTGGATTGTTTTTTTACTCATTGCACGAACCGGTCGGTTTAGTATGCCACATCTACCCTTTAAAACACCAAAACCCCTCTCAACATCTTTTCTTGCTGATTCTTGCAACTTCTTGAACGCCTTTTCTTTAGCCTCGACAGGAAATGAAAGAGCTTTCACAAAAACAGACCATGATGGGTAGATACCATCCAAAAGAAGAAAGCCTCGTCTGTAATATCTTCCGTTAACCATAAATAGACAAAAGGGTGCGGTACCAACTGTTACGCTTTGAAACAACGACGATGTGTAAAAAACATTGATGTCGTTGTTTGAACTAGGAACACCAAAATACGAATGCCAAATCCATAAATCATTCGACGCCACCGCTTCAAGTATGATGATCGGTCTTTTGACACATCGCCCCTCGCAACTCTCTTGAACAATTTCTCCATTCGATATGTGTACAATCGATGCTACCAAGCATCCCTGGAAAATGCCATCTAGCCTCATGCACGGCGTAAATACGTGTGATGTCGTGTCTCGTGGTTTACGTAGAAACTCTTTGCCATACAAATTAATGATCGCGTTACAAAAGAATTGCAAACATTCACGTTAAGTTCTTGCCGACATAGCTAAGTATTCATCAAATTGATCGAAAGGGTTACCTATGGCTAGTTGGCGAATGACGGATGTGCATTTTTGTATCGGCATGAAACTTCGTTTGCCCCTCCCGTCGTAACGTTCTTGAAACCATTGTTCGCTTGCTTCGATGTCTCCTACAATCTTTAAAAATAAATCTTTCGGTAAACGAAACCGATTCCTAAACGTTTCCACATTGTAGACCAGATTTTTCACAAAATAATCATTCAATAACACTTCGTTGGCATGTATACGATCCGATCCACCATTTGCTTCTTTGGTCGGCTTAAACGTTCAAGTTCGTTGTACACCATCTCGAAAAATTCAAATGTGTCATCGTCGGAAGACGAAGAGCTATCGGTGTCTAGCGGAAACGTATCGGTTAGAAATTCCATTTTATGTAGAGTGTAGAGATGGTATTTTTTTGTGGGTTTAAAGGTTAAAGTGGATGATTTATATATAGTGTTTAAGGTTTTTTTATATAAAATTCAAACATGCAACGGTCCACACTCCTCCAACGATCAAAAAATGCAACGGCTCTCACATGTTTTCGAGCGTGATACATTCAACACGTTATATTCACCACGCGTGATGGACACGGATGGCGGCGGGGTTCCACGCGTGGTCACCGGCCACCACGGAGGCGCCCCCACTCCCCTTATAGTTTGATACATAAATTACATATATCTTTCCTTGTAAGTTATGAGAGATTTTGTTTAAAAAAGTTTTATTATAACTTATTTGACAAGGTAATATGTCATACCATTGTGTATCGTATAATTTGAGTTTATATTATACATTGTTTTTATATGCTATCATTTATTTATATATATGGTGTTAAATACATACAATAAAAAACCAAAGTTATTTGTTTTATTATCACTCTTATAAAAAGGAACATGTAAGTTTGGATCTAACATCTGAAGTGTCATACTCCCCAAATCTTATTATTAAATATAAAAGGTTGTAAGATGTTAGACCAATAAATTTTATGTGACTCAGACATTTAATTTCTTCTCAATTGGCGTTAAACAAAGAAAAGAAAAGATTATTTATAAGAAAAAATTAGATAAAAAAAATTCATTTGTCAAATTTTAGTTTGACTCATGTTAGTTGACAATCTTTTTTTCTTTTTTTTTAGAAAAAAATGGTTAACATACGTGTTTATAATATATGGCAAACTCAAGAATTTTTTTTTCATATAAGTAATAAAAAGTTTAATTAAACTTTTAATGGGATTAATAGAGATTTTTGCGTAATTATAACACTACTTTTTTCAAGAGGTGGTTGCCCCCTTCCTTTGGCAGTGGGTATGCCACCGCTTTCAGAAAATTTTGTATTAATAAAGATATCAAACATCTTGGGCTGACATTTAAATCTATGACATGGCAATGAGATGATTAAAGATGTGTCTAAAGGGGTTCAACCCTTTTATAAGACACATAACACGTTTTACAAATACGTTAATAAGTTGGTATGAAAAAAAGTTGACTGTAATCACAGTTTTATAAATAAATATATTATCGATTAATATTGGTTGTAATCTTTGGTAAGTTTTGTTTTATCTTGTTTATTATATCCTATTATTTTTTAACCGTTTTTGGCTTACCGTGTTAAATGTGTTAGGTTATTGAAGTTTTTACAGATAATTGTGTTAGCGAGTCGTGTCACGTTATCGTGTTATTGAGACGGGTTGCCTTTAATAGTCTCAAACACGCTGTGTAACCAACTTAATTATTAAGCATGTTCGTGTTGGTGTTTAAAAAATGACATGTTTACTTAAACATGTCATGTTTGGATTTAATAATCATGTTAAACATGTCATGTCGTGTTCAACCCATTTAACACAAAACGATTTGCCAGCGGTATAAAATCTATCATTATCTTATAATCTATAATTTGAGCACTAATTGTTGTTGGTCGGTAGAATAGTTGATGTCAACATACAAAAAATCTATTTTCTGCCCTCCTTTTACCAAATCTTGCCTACACTTTGACATGCAATAAGTATATGTACAAAAAAGGAATTACACGTTTACTTAAACATTTCGTGTTTGAGTTCACTAATCATGTTAAACATATCATGTCGTGTTCAACCTATTTAACATAACACCTTTTTACCAGCTCTGAAATATATAACACCGTAAAAGACTCTGAAAATATAACTAGGGATAACGATATCCACGAAGACGGCATATAGGTTATCAGAAACGCCTTTCGGCATTGACCATATCATGTAACACCCCGAGCCTAAATTAGATACGTGCGTTAATAAATATATCGTGTAAAGTTAAATACCTAAGACCAATGTGCACTACCCAAACACATTTCAACATACTTCAAACAGGATTATCCACCTAAGATTTGGGAGATTGATTCTAGAGAAATCTTTTATCACATATATCTTTCTTTTCCCCTACCTTCTTTTTAACTTTTGTCCTACAAATTTTCTCTATATTAAGAGATATTCTTGTACCTCAACACACACAGAAAAACACACACACTCCCAAAATGGTAATTCTTCTCTTCAACTTCATATGATACCAACATTCATGCTGTCATTGTGATTCTAAACTTTTTTTAAAACAGGTTTTGGCTATTTCGAAAACCGACGACGAAGATGCTGTTGACTTTAGAGGAAATCCTGTTGACAAATCAAAAACCGGAGGGTGGCTTGCAGCCGGGCTCATCTTAGGTAGTTAGTTATAAATGTTGTTTTGAGTTTGTGGGTATGCGGTTGTTTAATTAAACGATGTGTGTATCTTTGCAGGAACCGAACTCTCAGAAAGAATATGTGTGATGGGGATATCTATGAATTTAGTGACGTATTTGGTTGGAGAGTTGAATCTTTCATCGTCAAAATCTGCAAACATGGTGACAAACTTCATGGGAGCTCTAAACATACTAGCTTTATTCGGAGGATTCTTGGCAGATGCTAAACTTGGTCGTTATTTAACCATTGCTATCTTCGCATCTATCTGTGCAGTGGTAAGTATCATGTTTTTTGCTTATATTAAGATGCAACGACTGTTTGGACAACTAAATATAGCAGTATATAAGGGTACATTCATTACAAAATCATATTTAAGTAAAAAACCGTTCAAAAGCACCTGCAGTATGTTGCTTTAAAGATACGGAGAAGGATCATGAGAAAACGAAACCTTGAAAACTCTATATTACGTATATGCAACATATCAACATATCATATGTTGCATATATGCAATATATGTAACAATCATATACAACATATATGCAATATATGATAAATTGCATATATATCATATATGCAATATATATTGCCTATATGCAACATATGATATATTGCATATATACAATAATATGCAACATATAATACGTTACGTATAAAAAGAGAAAAAAATCTTTTGTTGAACACGTAGATGTTCATAAACCACTAATATTGACCCAACCGTCCAAACCAATGCAAATTGGTTGGTTTAGCCGGTTTGAGGTTTGGTCAATTTGATTCATGGTTTACAAACTAAAAATTCGGGTTCAACAACAAAACAAGTTACAAATTTTGAAGTAACCCTAAGGTAGTGTTCTTTTCATGGATTGTAATGGAATGGGAATTCGCACAGAATTGAAATTTGATTTGTAATTTAGGTGTGTTTGTTTTGCAAAATAGAGAGCTGAAATGTAGATTCCCTTCCTTATGTTATGTTCAATTCCAATTCATTTTCTTGTTGAAATCAATAAAATAAGAAGTGAAATCAACATTCCAATTATCAAGATTCTATACCATTCTGTGAAACAAACACTACCTAAGTTTTTAATTATGAAACAGGGTGTGACACTATTGACACTAGCAACAACACTTTCGAGCATGAAACCCCCACATTGTAACAACCGGATAAAACAACATTGCATAGAAGCTAGCGGAAGTCAACTCGCGATGCTTTATGTGGCACTTTACACCATAGCATTAGGTGGTGGCGGTATAAAGTCAAACGTGTCAGGTTTCGGGTCAGACCAGTTCGATATTTCCAACCCTAAGGAGGAAAAGGCAATGGTCTACTTTTTCAATCGGTTTTACTTTTGTATTAGTCTCGGGTCTCTTTTTGCTGTGACGGTTTTGGTTTATATACAAGATAATGTGGGTAGAGGATGGGGGTATGGGATTTCAGCCGGGACTATGATCATTGCCGTTATTGTGTTGATTTGTGGGACCGCTAAGTATCGGTTTAAAAAACCGCAAGGGAGCCCATTAACGGTTATATGGAGAGTCGTGTTTCTCGCTATAAAAAATAGGAATCACCCGTACCCTACGAACCCATGCTTTTTGAATGAGTACAGCAACTCAAAAGTTCCACACACAACTAAATTCAGGTATGTATTAAAAAAACAAAAAAGAACTATTTCATGAAAAAACAGTTAACATTTTCTTCTATACAATTGGTGATGCAGGTCTCTTGATAAAGCAGCCATATTAATTGATTATGCAAATTCAGATCAGAACAGAAATAACCCATGGTTAGTTTCCACCGTAACGCAAATTGAAGAAGTCAAAATGGTCATAAGTCTAATCCCAATATGGTCAACATGTATACTCTTCTGGACAGTCTACTCTCAGATGAACACATTCACGATCGAGCAAGCTACAATCATGAACCGAAAAGTTGCAAACTTTAGCATACCCGCAGGCTCATTTTCAGTTTTCCTATTTATATCAATTCTCCTATTTACATCTCTTAATGAACGTGTCATTGTTCGTTTAGCCAGAAAGATAACCCACGATCCAAAAGGGCTCAGGAGTTTACAAAGAGTTGGAATCGGGCTTGTTCTTTCAGTTATAGGAATGGTTGCTTCCGCTATTGTTGAGAAAAAACGGCGAGAAACGTACCAAAATGAAATGAAGAAACTTTCGGCTTTTTGGTTGGTCCCGCAGTTTTTCTTGGTCGGAGCAGGTGAAGCTTTCGCTTACGTGGGCCAACTTGAATTTTTTATCAGAGAAGCACCCGGACGGATGAAATCAATGAGTACGGGGCTCTTTTTGAGTACTTTAGCGATGGGTTACTTTATGAGTAGCGTGTTGGTTACATTGACCGACATGGCAACAAACGGAAGTTGGTTAACGAACGATTTGAACAAGGGTAAATTGGAAAATTTCTATTGGCTGCTTGCGATTCTAGGAGTTATAAATTTTTTGGCTTTTTTGGTTTTGGCATCCAGACACCGGTATAAAGTACAGAACTTTAATGGAAGATAGTAACGGTGAGAATAAGGATATCGAAAACTGGAACATATCGAATATTGAAATGGTTGATGACGCTGAGGCGAAGAAGACAGCCATTGGTGGGAAGGAAGAAGCTTAGTAGATATTTTTTTATGTTTTGGTGTAGATGCTTATGTTATTTTTGAGTTGTTTGTATTGTGATTTATAAGTGTTTTTAATGATTGGTTTTTTAATTGTCTAGATATTATAATCGGCACATTGTTATGCTCTAGAAATTAATGTATCAACCCAAGCACCTAACATGGTTGTAGCTCTCTCTTGGTTTTAAAAAGAGAGAGGCACACAAAAGTGACGAGGTCTAAAACTGGACAAAGCGGTGGACTTTTCGTACCCGAGGCACAAGGAGATTATACAAATGTTTATGTATATCTCACAGAACGTTTATATATGATTTTAACTACATGTACAAGCCAAGAAACCTATTCTCAATACTTTGATGCATAAAGACAACATAAAAACACCCAAAGTACACAAGTCGTGCACTTCTGACCCCCAAAAAAGCCCAAAAATTGCGCTTTGTGGAAAAGGCGCCTCAGGTGACATGAGGCGCTAAGGCTTGCGCCTTAGTGCCTAGGCGCGCTTTTTAAAACCCAGAGCTTTCTAGACAATTTCAGATGAAGTTGTGATATAAACAATGATTTCATACATGCTTAATTTGCACCTCTAATATAGACTGGCCCAAGACAGCTAATTCTTTTAAATGTTCAAAAAAAATATTACAACCACAAAAATGTGAACGAGACGACCTTCTCTAGGTTAGGCAAAGCATGTTTAATATCATAAACTACCTCATATTTTTTAGTTTTGGCGTTACAAATATGCCCACAGAATAAATAAAAACAAAAGCAGTTTCTCTCCAAATTATGATTTAGGCGTACCTCAACTAAATTGGACTGCCCTTGACACATCAGCTCTAAATAAACGTTGGATACTCAAAAAAACCCTGCATGGATTAATAGAAAAAAAGGGTAGATGTCAATCACAAGAACAAGATGAACCATGTAAATTTTCTACTTGCATTTAAAACTCAACCATGTGCCCCAAATGGGCAATAAAACTGGCTAATTCCTTACATAAAACATAGAATATTAAGCTGCCTGTTGAGGTGGAACACTTGCAGGAGCGGGAAGATGGCTCACAACCAAAGGCGGACGAATGGCACGATGTTTTGCTTCGTTTTCTTTACGCGCCTTAAACATTTCTTCGGTCTCAACAACAACCAACCTTTTAACCTAAGTAAAACATTGGAATTAGATGATTAACCTAAACCTATTAATTCCCAAAAAAGACAATAAAAAATAACACTGCAGGTTTTGAGAACCTGTTGGAGCATTCCTCTAACAGTAGGAGTATTCCATCTCATGACAGTGCGATTGCACTTTCCTAAGCGCAATGCTTCTAAAGTGCGTCTGTGAAGTCTCCTGGTTCCTGGAATTCCCCTAACCAAGGTTATGTATAGATTGGGACTCCATGCTATCGGGACGCATGCTTTGTACGCTTTGAAACCACTCATCTTATGTCTTCCAACCACCTTAAATCACATAAAATAAAGCTTAATAAGTAGTATACAGCTGATACGATATTCAAGCAAAAATATATTAAATTTAGCGATTCTCAAATAAGAAAGCACAATGTAAAACATAACCTTGCAAAATAAAGTCTATTACAAAAGTTTATATAAAAAAAATCTAATCAATAACAGTATTGGTCTTTATAAACCTAACGATGCGTAAAACGTGTCCTATATTTGAGTGTTTCATTTTTAATAAAGTTTGAGACAATGGGTACGGCAATCCAAAAATTGATAGCAAAAACGCTCGTTCTTCATGTTCCGATAAAAGTGTGTTGCCACATTGCATGCACACGGGGGTGCAGACATGCAGACCTCCCCCCCCCCCCCCCCACAAGGAAGGGTATACTTAAAAGGTTGCATACCCAAAGTAACTTACTAAACTAGAGTAAGTCTATAATGATAAGATCGTCATAAAAAGGCAGTTGCAATTTGGTAACAACAATCAAATGGTAACTATATGATCAAACCAGTTACAATGAATCATAAAGGCTATAACAATTAGCAAAAATAATCAGAACAACAGCATTAAGACGATACACAAAAGCAAAAACAATGAGCCAATTAAATATATATAGTAAAAAGGTCACTCAATCAAGAAACTATAGAACCTTACATAGAAGATGGAGTTTTGTAGCTGGGCGGCTGGAACAAGTGTCTAAAGCTCCTAATGCTGAAAAGAACCACCATAGTGTTCAACAAGGTCTACAATGAGCAACTTGACCCTTAATTAGCATCTCCTTTCACATGAGTAAATGACCAGAAGTCTCACTCACATAGTTGTCGATAGCGCGCTACTTCGCACACTTTTTATTTACTTATTTATTTTATTCTTTTTCATGTTTTTCTCATCTCCACTGCTCGATACCTCAGGTTTGGAGGTACATTGCGAATGCTCTTATAACATGTATTTTTCTGTATTTTCATCTCCACTGCTCGATAACAGTTTTGTTTCTCTACTTCATCGCTTAAACATGAAAAGCGGGCGCTAAATCATAGCTATGTAGCATATAGGTAGTTGTCGCTATTGACCACAATTCGCAATTGACAACAATGCTCACTGGGTCACTCCTAAAATGTTGATTTAATACGGTTTTAGTCTTCTTACTTCTCGTTTCCTTCATTCTTGATTATTGTTTATAAATTCATTTTTAATTTATTCCGATTACCAAACGAGTTGAATAATATTTCAATTTTCAGCAGATTTATATCATTCTATGTTGAAAGGAATATATAATTAGTTTCAGAAACTAAGATCTAAATCATATATACTGACCTACAAGTTACACTCTACTACACTAATATAAACACATACAACAGATGCTTTCAGGTATCATCTACTGCACAACAATAGCACAATCTTACTCCTAAAATTAATCAAGTTAGAACAAATTTTACGAACAAAATGATTCATCTATGTCGATCTGATTGAAAAACTAAGCTGATGTGATTCACATAGATTTTAGCAGTTGAAGCCCTAAAAGATATATACGTATATATATATATATATATGGTGGAAGAAAAGAAGAAGTCACCTGAATGACACCGGAGGGATGAACAGAGATTGGTTTGGTAGCTGTGAGCGGCGACTTCAACAAACAAATTAGGGCTCGCCCTTTTTTGTTATTTTCCTTTTTTTTTTAATTTTAATTTGTTGGTATTATTATATATTTTTTAAAATAAAATCGTTTTCTTTAACTGCAATTGTATCTTACTCCTAAAAGATGGCTGCAAACAATTGTTCAAAAAAAAAAAAAAACAAACGGATTGTTTGTGTTTGTTCGGTTTTTAGAATAGAATTTCTATTAAAAAACCAAAAACAAAAAAAAACAAATTGTTTATAAACACTTAACAAAAAAGACTTTATGTTTGTATTCCTTTATTTTATGTTTGAACAACGTTCATGAGTAATGAATACAAACAAACGTTCATAAAGGAAACGAACACTAATATTCATTAAATATTTAACTAGTGGAATCTTTGACGTATTTTAAAAAAATATATATATAAATTAAAAACGGTAGTGAACTATCAGACACAAACGAACCAACATGTTATTGAAGATCACGAACATAAATGAACGAATGCGGCATATGTTCATGATTAGTCTCTTTTTTAAACAGACGAAATTTCTTATTCATGTTTGTTCTTGTGATAAACAAACTTCTTGCCGAGTAGTTCACCGACCGTTTTTGAACGTTCAGTTAGTTTGCAGCTTTATCCTAAACTACGCCAGATATATAACACTTGCACCAGATACAACATGGGACCTCCTTATACATGGTGCTTCTAGAGGTATTGCCTTGGGTCATCAACCTCGGTTGTAAACTTTTTTCTTAACTCAATAATAGTTTTTTTAATATATATAATGATAGTTAGAAAACGTGTATTACACAAATTAAATAAATGAAATATTAAATAGTTTAAAATTATGTTTTAGGAATTATTAATAGATATTAAATACTTACTATGTAATAGCTTAAAATATTCTGGTTTATTAATAATAAACTTTTTTTTAAATTGAGAATTATAATAAAAAAGTCAAATAAGAGAAGTATGAAAAATAATATTATGACATGACACAACCAATTAGTTATTTATTAGTTGTGATTGTGGTTGTTGTGATAATAATACATAAATTTAGGCTTATAAGTGCATAACATTCTTTCTCATTTATACCGAATAACTTAAATATCAGGGTGTTTTTAGAAAATATAGAACTTAGACGTTTGGGTTAACTGATAACCCAGACGAACCGACATAACAAATTATTAGCCATACATGACAGTTCAAAAACAAAAAGGTTTTAGACTTGAAAACTTTGTTACGCATGATTATGCTTGAACTTTCCCGAAAGGATGTTCCCGAGGAAATGGTGGTTTAAGAGTGTTCGGTTCTTCGCGTGCTTGGTCGTACGTCCGGTTCTCGCCTTTGTGAAAGCCTATCATAAACATTAAAACAATTCATGTTTAAGTTAAACGCGTGAAATTGTCGAAAACAACAAACAAAACACTTTTTGCTGGTTCAGATGCCCCACGCTGTAACATTTGCGTATTTCGGGTTTCGAAAACCCACCCCCTTTTTATCAATCAAGTGCATTTATTTTACGTCATTCGGTTATGTATTTATTTATGGTCACAATATTTCAAAAAATTCATTTATTTAATAACGAAAAATCAATGTTTAAAAATAAAATAATAACTAAATTTAATGAAATAATGTAATAATTGAATTAATAATTATATCTAATAAATGATTTAATATAAAATAGTCAAAATAAATAAAAATTCAAAAAAAAGGGTGAAGCGGGATCGAACCCGGGTTCCCCCGCCTGGTCGCACACCACAAACACCACTGCACCACACATAGAATATGTGTTAGAGATTCAGAACTCAATGTAATTATTTTCTTGTTAAGAAAAGCCGGCGACTACAGCCAATCTCCCCACCGGAGATTTGGCGGCCGACGCGGTTTGCTTGAACGTCGACAACTGGCTCGACGTTATTTCTGGCAACTTCAATCATCGATACCTGTCTATTTCCTTCTTAAATTCAATCACCCTAATTGTTTCCCTAAAAACCAAAATCAAGCATCCCTATAAATGCTAGTCGGATCCTCTCAAATTAAATCGCCCATTTCCTCTGTTCATTCTCAAAACCTCTGTCGTCGGAAGACTGCTACACCGGAGAACCACCAAGGTCGTTGGAATCCACTCGCCGGACTTTTTCACCGGAAAACACCCACCGCCGACGGTAACCTCCTTCGTTCTAATTCAGTTTGTATGTTGATCAAATATCACATTAATCAAAAGAATCAAGTTTAATTCAGTTAAAAAAATAAGAAATTGTTTTGGGTGAATTATTCAAACGAAGAAGATGAAGTTCAACGTGTATTTTTATGTATTTAAAATATGAGTTTCAACCAGGTTAGACACACAGTCCAGCGGTGGACTGTGTGCAAAACCAAACCCATGGTCGCTGGTTCGACTCCCATCTCTCACCGACCGGATCACTTAAAAACATTTTTTTTCTGTCATCTCTGGAATAACATATTAAGTATATATATATATAATAAAACTGCAAGTATTAATGGGTTAGACACCCAGCCCAGTTGGTTGGGCTGGGGTGCGGGTTACGGCCAATGTCTTGGGTTCGAGACTCAGGGAAGGCGTCCGGTTCGATCCAATAAAACCCTTTTTGAAATTAATTAAAATTGAATAAATCTAAAGTGTATATAAGAATAATTAAAATCCAGAATCTTACGGGTTAGACACGTAGCTCAGTTGAAAGAGCTGCGTGCACACGAACGAGAGGTCGCGAGTTCGAGGCTCACCACACGCATGCCTGAAAACCGATCGAACCGGCCACTGATAAGCCTTGTCAGTCTGGCCAGAAAATTTTTATTTTTATTTATTTTTATTTTTTTATTATTTATTTTATTCTATCTTATTTTATTCTTAAATTGTTACTTTATTTACTAACTTAAATCAATTAAAAACATAAATATATATTTTCCAAAAGGCTTTCAAACCCACAAAAACAATCTAAAAACTTAAACAAAAGATTATAACCTACATAATATCTTATTTATTATTTCTAGGTTAGTACTTTCTCGTTGATTAAATTCCCAACTCGTACGCTCTCTTTACCATTCAAGAATACGCACCCACGGTGAGTGAATCTCTACAAATTCCCCATTTTAATCACGTTTAGGGTGTATCATGTGTCGTACCATTTCTTTATTTTATTTAACACTTGTGCTAATATCATTTCGTGATCAAATGTGTATTGTTTGTTATGTGGATACATTTTATCATTTCAGTGCACTCATTACATTAGACCCATCAGTTCCTCGTGGGATACGGGTTGAGCATCAGGTGCCTCATTAGATCGGCTCCGTTTGATTGAGTCTTGATCTCAGATACATCATCATTTATGTCATATATTCATTCAATGTGGTTTGTGATTTGTTACATATATACATTTGCTCACATGTGATTATGCACAACCTTATTTAAACAACGATAAAATTTATTTACTTAAATGTTTTATCAAGGTTCACTCGCCAACTTTTGTTGACTCAAATTTTCTCTGTTTTACGTATGATACAGGTGATCAAGTTGAGGAAAGAAACACCTAGGATGGTCTTAGAGGAATAATCAAGTTATTATGTTGGAACAATCGTTGGTTTATTATTTTTGTTTGTATGAAGTTTTGTGTTAGATACTTGAATTTAATTTGAATTTAATAAAATGAAACTTGCTAGTAAATATCATGAGCTTTGGTGATAACCCAATCATGCCCCGACTATTATTCCGCTGCGGATCGGGGTGTGACACACGCGATGAAGAGGGGCCTTGTGTGTCCCCAGCCTGGCGCGATCGGGACACTTTTCCATTATGACCTGTTCCTCCCATTAAATTCCAGCAGCTTCCACGAGTAGCTTACGCCTAGGGGGTAGCCTACTCCTCAGAGCTAGTGAAAGTTACCCCAAAACTCGTTTAAAGTTCGTTTTTGATCATCCGGATCTCATTCCAAGCCCCATTAATGATTCTCATGACTCACAATAGACAAAATTAGGGATTTCAAAGGTTATTCCAACACCTTATCTGAATCCGGATCCTTTAGTTTTTCAATTCATTCTTTCATTTTTGGAGTTTATTACCCAACCGACCCGTTAGGAGGAATTATGTATACTAGTTTATGTCTCGTATTCTCTTATCAAGGTTTTCATCATTTCTACCAACCACAACCCCAAATATGGTTGGTAACTTTAGGCAAAATCTTAACATTCTATTATTATCTTCCGGTATGATGCTTACCCAAACGACCCGTTATGAGACTTTAAGCCATTTAGCTCATCCCTCCCATTTTAGTTCTCGCTTACCAGAATGATCAACTCTATTATAGGACTCATTATCAAATCTACCATTGGAGGTAGTTTACCCGTACCAACTATCCGAGAGCATTTTAGTCAAATTTAAGCCCTTTTTTACAACTAGAGAACTCTTATAAATTTAAATGAAAGCTAGCAGACAAGTTTAGTTCGTTATCTTATTAAGATTAATTATGACCTAAGGACATAAAGATTTCCAATGACTTAATATTTTAAAACTCATTTAACCATATTTCAAAATCATAGACGTATTTTTGGCTCTAAGGACCATTTTCCTTAATTATTAATAACACCACTCATGAGGTGGATTGTTACCTTGGGGCTAGCTCCCCCCCCCCCCCCCCCCCCGGTTGTATCCTAAGTCCTTAACCAAGGGTATATCCCGTTACAAGTACCTCGCGGGTCAAAGTTATGACCCTTTATCAATACCTTGCGATTCTTTTTACTAATTCGTGGCAAATGTATGCTCTTACCATTGTGCTTATTTGTAGGTTTAGAACTCAACAAGACAAGCATTAAATATAAAAATGCAAATATTTGACCCCATATGGTCCGGCTGTCTATTTGACTCATTATTGGTTTACCTCTTTAGGCATCATCTCAATCTAACCATTTTTTGTTTATCATTAAAATGTGATTCAACACAATCTTTAGTTGACCCTTATGGTTTACACCATAAAGTCTTATCTCTAAAATTCTTTATTTAATCATCAACATGTGATTACTTATCATTTGACCCACTATGATTTACACCATAGAGTCTTATTTCTAAAAATCTTTATTTGATTACCAAAATGTGATTTAACATAGTTTTACTCATTTTAACCCGTTATAATTTACACCATTGGCTGTTATTTCTACAAATCTTTATTTGATCACACCAAAATGTGATTTAGCATAGTTTTACCCATTTTGATCTGATTTAGCATAGATATATCATGTAACCAACAAAACTTAAATTAAGTTATTTCTTCTTGTAACAAATAGTTCTATATAACCAGCAAGTAAAGTACCAAAACACAGTTTTATTAATGTTTAATATCAAAAACCTAAAATTTGTTTTGTTGAATAACAACTTAATTGAATTATAACAATGGTTTCTGACCCACAAATAAATATTAAAATTAACCTTAATGTAATGATGTAACCATTCAAAATAACAAGCGTCAAAATAACCCAAAGGTTCACTGTCCAAAAAAATTACAAGAACAAGTAACAAATTTTAGTGCAAAACATACTAGAGCTTTTGGATCACAACCGAATTGGCTAACCCGGCTTCTTCAATTGTCTGGTTCAAATCACTAAGCTGTTTTGGCGGGAACCCCATTGTCAATAACTGATAAGCCCGAGGGCCACCGGGCCTTGATGCATCAATGAAAGAGCGAATGTTGTTTATTGTGTGATGGAAATTGAAACGTGAAACCATACGAGTCCCGTCAGCCAGTCTAAGTTGAATAGAGGTTGACGGTAAGGTGTTATCAACAACTAGCCCAACAAATGGGGTTGGGGCTGCGGTTGCAGGTGCCGGGATGGCGGCAGTGGCGTCTTCTGAAGTGGTGGAGCCGAGTGTCCTCCCGACCCCACAAAAGCGGCCTGCCGGTGTTTCTGGACCTGCATTATTAAAAAAAATTAGATTACTTGCATATGAGAAATTAGAGGTAAAAATATTATGCTATTTAGTCAACATAAAACAACTTTAGCCCCTCAACTTTAGTAATGACATGTTTAGCCCCTCAACTAAAACTTCAAACAACTTCTATGTTTCGAACCCAATGTGGAGCGCGGGTGGTAACCCACGCATTAGAGGTTAAAAAAAGACTTACAGGATACTCCTCCAACTTTCTTACAAGACTAACATGATCGGGAGCTCTTCCTGTTGCAGACTTAAGTTCTTCTGGACACTCAGATTTCCTTATGCTCTGTATCACTGAAAATGTTAGGTAGAATAAATAATAATTAGAGGTCAAGATCAATGTTCGATATGAAGTTATATTACCTCCAAGAATGATGCATTTTGGGGATCATCAAGTCTCCTCAAAGGGCCATCATTTACAGTGAAACCATTGGTCCAGAAAGTGATAGTGTGTGTGAGAGGTTCTGGTTGCTGAGGTGGAGCTGATGTCGTCTCTCCAGATAAAAGTCTTCCTCTTCCAGCGAAGTTTCTAGAGCTTGAAGACGGTTGAAATTGATCAAGAGGTCCTTCTTCAGCTCCTGCTTGTCTTGCTTGATTAAACAGAGATTCCACATCATTCATCTTTCTTGGATCTTGAACAAGCATGCCACTGCACTCATTCACAAATGCCAGATTACATCTTCATGTATATATAATAAGCCAGAATAAATATGTCACTCAATGTAGTTACCCACTGTTACCATTTTATTTTGTTAGACATTTCCTTTCACAATTTCTATATATAAGCAGTTTGTATGAGTAATCACTAACACCCTCAACACTAATCGTCTCGAAAAACAAAGCAATTCACAAACAAACAGTTTTAATAAGCAATCCCAAACACCCCCTCTTAACACAAAAGCTAATGCGACAAGGTTGTGTGTTACTATAGAAAGACAACCATGAGATCATGTACTAGGGGTGTGAAAAAAATCGAATTAACAGACAAAACTGAACTGAAATAACTGAACCATATAAAAAACCGTTGGGTCAGTTAATCGTTTTTTTTTCTGAAAACCGAAAGCAACGGATCAGTTATGGTTATCAGCGTTTCCATACCCGTCATGACCGAACCGAACAAACACATAGTAAAATCTTTCTCAAATTTTGGACTTTTCACCACTTTTTTCAATATTTGATGTTTTTGGTTGAAGTTTGTTGATTTATGGTATCATTTTGGTTAACATTTGTTTGAATTTATGGATTGTATCTATCATTTTGTTTGAATCAGTATTAATATTACAGATTATATGTATAATTTTTATGCTACGCAATATACTAATCAGTAGGGGTGTAAACGAGCCGAGCCGAGCCAAGCCAAGCCCGGGCTTGATTAAGCTTAAGAACCATAGTTGTCAATAGCGGCTATAGCGACCGCTATAGTGCGCTATGTAGCGAAGCAACCAAGTGTCGCTATTTGGGTCATGGCGATCAATAGCATGAATAGCGACAGTTAAGTGTTTTTTTTATGTAAATAGCAATTAGATATAGCTATAAAATAGCTGGATTTATAGGTTTTTGTTAAATATACATATAAAATAGCATATATACAAGGGTATTTTGATGTAATATACATATAGAAATTTTCAAAATTCTTTTTCTAGTGTATCGCTATTTATATAATAGCGGTCGCTATTCGCTACGTAGCATATAGGTCCCTTGTCGCTATTCGCTATTAACAACTATGTTAAGAACAATTTATTCCATGGTTAGCCGACACAAATAATGCACAATTATATTGTTTTAATATATATTTAGCTAGGCCGAAATTCACGGTTAACCGACCAATAACTGGCCCGCTATAACCTTCAAAACCGATTAACCCAAACTGCCATAACTGACCCGCTATGGTTATGATTATCCATTAACTGACATCTTAGTTATTGTTATGATTTGGGGCCAACACACCTCTGTTCATCAGTTCCCATGCACACCTCTATCGTGTACGTAAAGTTTATCCCCTTTCATATCATAACAATTAAACTTTTAGAATCAACAAGAATGCCTCTATTTCCCAAAAAACTCAAAATAAAACCAACCAAAACCACACTTTTATCAAACATGTGTAATAGAAATCATACACCTCTGTTCATCAGTGCCCTTTGCAACATATATGTTTTTGTTAGAATTAACTTAAAGCTAAAGGAAGCATATACTATTATACTTCCCTTCAGTTCCAATCAAACAGTCTGGAGGTCATAACTTAGCCCCAAATCAAATTCTATCAATCGCAAAGGTGTTCAAAAACTAAAAAGATAATCGTGTTTAACCTAAAAGATCATAATTCATGATATATCAATTTCAACATAAATCATCCTATTAATTAGAACATGAAACTAAACAACTGAACCTACAATAATCAAAATAGCTCAATTGGACAATTAAACCTATGAAACTGAAAAACTAAACATATCAATCACAATAACAACTAAAAAATTAAACATATAATAATCACAATAGCTATCAGATAGTATCAAAAACCTAAAAAACCACGAAAACAAACACTACATTATTATTACCTCTTCTCACCACCAGTATAATACTCCTGAGGCTCATCGGAATCACTCCCGGAGTCACCACCACTCCGATTCAGATCCGAAAAAGTCCGAATCCGTCCACTAGACCTACTACCAGACGCCTTCTTCTCAGCACCAGTATTCCTCGACCGCAAATTGTACGGATTTCCAGCGTCCAATTGCTGTAACCCTAGCGACGGAGACGGAGAGATTGATCGCGAACGAGACGGTGAAGACGACGCGGGAGAATGAGTGGTCTCCGGAAGAGTGTGTTCACCGGCGACGCGTCGGCGGCGGTGGTTTCGAAGAAGGTGGAGAGGGCGGAATCGAGATCGTAGTTGTGTGATTCGAGGTAGAAGGTGGCTTCTTGCGTGGAAGCAGATGTGATGTTGGAGAACTGTGCGATGATGGCGTCGTTAGGGTTTGTTGCAGGTGCGTCTTCCATTGTTGTTTCTTGCGTCAGAGGGTAACGATTGATGTTGATGAGTGAGAGTTTATATGATGGCAAAGGGTCGGTCTATTTGGGCTGGGATTCATTGATTGCGTATGGATTTGAGAGTATTCACTAGTTAACGGATAACAACTTGCGTCGCTACTTGTTGAACAATGGACTGTTTGTTTTATAGAATGTAATGTAAAGAAATTGAAATTAAAATTTAGATGTGTTTGTTTAATAAAATTGAATAAACCTCTTCTAACATCCACATATGCGTGTTTTTCTTTCGTCCATCCACATACAAATATTAGTTGGTATGAGTTTTTATCTGTCATCCAATAGGTTTGTCAAGAAATTCACATGTGCTTCTTTCTTAATAGAAGCGTGCCGAATAATGTCAAAAAGAGTGTCTTTAACCAATGACATTGTAGTTTAGCTTGATTATTTATTAGAAACTAGGTTAAATGTTCGTGTATTACACGGTGTTGGATTAATGAAATATTAAATAGTTATTAATAAGCGAAAAAAATGAACGATATAGTTGAGAAATGAAATGTTCAAAAATAAAATAATGAGTTAATTACGTTTTTCGTTCCTGTGACATATTCGGGCAGGGGCATCCCACTTAACACCATCCACTTAATTTGTTAGCCAGACAACGTGCTTGCCACGTGTAGGGGCATTTTCGTCCATTCCTTTTAAAAAGAAAATTATTTACATTTTTCGTCCCTATGGCTCGTTGAAATAAAAATTACGGTCCAACAGGTTAAAAACTGTGAAAACAATATAAGTAATTTCACTTTTATAACAATTACAGTTCACCTCACTTAATACCATCCATTAAACTTGTTAATCAGACCACATGCAAGGGCATTTTTGTCCATTTCTTTTAAAAGAAACCCTTGTAATACAAAAACCCCTAACCATCTTCGTTCTTAAAACCCTAATCACCAATCCACGGGTCAATAACCAAGTGATGAAACCATGTTCATGTGTAGACACCAATCGATCGAACATGGAGAATTTCCAAATCACCATTTGATGCATTGGTGTTTAACCAACGAATTGGTAATTAAAGTTTGAGTAAACTGTCAAAATGGTCCCTGAGGTTTGGTCACTTTTGCCACTTTAGTCCAAAACTCAAATCTTTTGCATTTGGGTCCCTGTGGTTTCAGTTTTATTGCCATTTTGGTCCAAAAGTGAAATCAGGTCATATTTGTCTTATAAAATCCTGTTATTTTGTACTTTTCCTCATAGGCAAAATGGTCATTTCTTTTTTATTTATTTAAAGCTTTATTAAAGGGACTATTTGTGTAACTAGGTTCAAGTTTTGAACCAAAATAAAAAATACATATGTTTTTACAAATAAATAAATACCAGGCCTCGCAACCATCCATCTCTCTCTCTAAGTCTGCAACCAGTCACCACCATCACAACCACCAAGGCACCAACCCACCACTACCAAGCTCTCCACGATTGCTGAAACCACCATTGGTGAAACCACCACTATCCAACCCCACCACATCCCTTTTCACTCCATCAAACAACAATGACGGACCAAAACCGAAGAACAAATAGTAACCGTCACCACCGGAGAAGATTCCGACACCACCGTGCAAGACGTCGTCATCAAACGCCTCATCCAAACCCTCATCGACGAGATCAGTAAGTGTATGCTTGATTCGGTGAAGTGTAGTTCTGTTGCATCGGAGACTACGGCGGTGGAGGAGGATAAGGACGATCAAGTTGGTTATTATCATTCTATCTTATCCATAACAAGATTATTAGGAAAAACTTTGTCGAATATCAAGTATTTGAATTTCATTACTGCTGAACAACCACCGTAGGATTAGGGTTCATTTCAGTTTAGCGCTATAGAGGGGGTGGTGGTGGTCGGGTGCAGGTGATGGTGATGTTGGTGATGGTTAAGCGGGTGGTGGTGATGGTTATGGTGAGGCAGTAGTGGTGATGGTTGTGTCGTGAGGTTGTGGTGGTGATGGTGGTAGTGGTGGCAGTGGTGGTGGTGATGGTGGTAGTGGTGGTGGTGAGGCTATGGTGAAGAAAGAGGGTGTTGCAGGTGTGTGTTTAATATTTATATAATGACTATTTTGCCCCTGAGGAAAACGACAACATAGCAAGATTTTATAAGACAAATATGACTTGATTTCACTTTTGGACCAAAATGGCAATAAAACTGAAACCATAGGGACCCAGATGCAAAAGGTTTGAGTTTTGGACTAAAGTGGCAAAAGTTACCAAACCTTAAGGACTAAATGGCAGTTTACTCTTAAGGTTTTAAAATTGAAGAGGGTTGGGGTTTTATATTCGAATGGGGTCTTTTTTAAAGGAATAGACAAAAAATGCCCCTGCACGTGGTCTGACTAACGGGTTCAGTGGATGGTGTTAAGTGAGGTGGACTGTAATTGCTACAAAATTGAAAGTACTTATATTATTTTCGCAATATTTTAACTAATGGATTGTAATAAATATTTTCAACAAACCACGAGAACGAAAAACGTAATTAACTTTCTTTTTAAAAGGAATAGACGGAAATGCCCCTGCATGTGCCAAGCACGTGGTCTGACTAATAGGTTAAATGGATGGTGTTATGTCAGGTGGTCTGTAATTGTAACAAAAGTGAAAGTACCAGTACTGTTATCACAATTTTTCAACTAATGGACTGTAATGATTATTTCAATAAACCATAAGGACGAAAAACATAATTAACTCTAAAATAATAAATAGTTGAGAAATAATAGGCGAAAAAAGTTTTGTTTAATTACTTATTTATTAGGCATAGCTTTGTATTACAAAAATAAACTGGAAAATTTTCAAACGGTTACAAGAATATTGAGAACACATAATTACGACACATAATGCGACCAATTACTTTTTTATTAGGTACTTAGTGTCAAATATGAGTAAAAATTTATATTATTTGATTATAGCATAACAACCTAAATATGTTTATCTGTATTAAGTTTAAACGTAGTGCAACTTTCAATGGATCTGTCTTCTCATTTATACCACTTTTATTTAATTTTCAACCATTTGACCGCTATAGATAAAACATAACCTAAATCAAACTATTTAATAGAAAATAGGCTAAAGTTGCCACATCTAGAAAGCATGTATAAACATACACAAAGAGCTAAAATAAGCCATGATATAAACTGAAATGGAAATATAAGAAATAATTACTTGAATACTTCCGGCTATAATGATTCGAAAAAAATACAATTAGATTCAACAAATATTAATCTTTGAATATGCAATTATATGATTAGATGTTTCTTTAAATGAAACCTAAATGGCTATAAATTGTTTTTAGGTTGTAGAGTTTATACAAATACGATTGAACAATTTAATTGATAAAAAATTTGAATTCAAATATCTATAGATAAAATATATAACGATAAATTAATATAACTGTGTAAAATAGTGAAGTTGATTAAAATATAAATACAATCTAATGATATAATAATAAAAATTTATTTTTTAAAAATGATAAGTATAAACTATCCAAATTAATATCATATATATTCATTTAGTTAATGATATAATTAATATCTATAATTAAATCTTTACTAAATCTCTAAATGTATTATCTTTTAATTTTAGTATCTAATATTAGATGTTTTATTTTCTGTTTTTATTGTTTTGTTTGTAATAAAAAGTACTTATTCGCTATAAAAAGAACTTGATTTTGTGTTTCATTTATGTTATATCGTTTCATTCATTAAATATTTTGATTACATAATATTTTTTTTTACAACTTTATCAATTCCAGATGAGCAACTTAAAACTATGTTTTGAGCGAAGTTAAAAATATGTTGGTAAAAAATAATTCATCACTCAGAAGATTTGCAACAATGTCTTGCCAAGATAATGCGTCTATGTTAGATTCAGACAATCGTTTGATTTATGAGGAGCGTGTCTACAACATAACCAATCTCAGAATTGAGTGTAATAATCAAATGAATTTGCTAACCGATGAGCAACAGTGAGTTTTCCAACAAATTATCAACGTCGTTGAGGTAACGAAGGTGGGTTTTTTTTTCGTGTATTGCTATGGTGGGATCGGGAAAACCTTTTTATGGAAAACATTATCTGCGTCAATTAGATCAAAAGGTCAGATTGTATTACGTTGCTTCTAATGGAATCGCGTCGTTGTTATTGTCTGGTGGCAGGATAGCGCACTCAAGGTTTCATATTTCACTGAGACTTATAGAGGATTCAGTTTGTCATATAAAACCCGATAGTGATGTAGCTAGACTACTACATCAAACGAAGTTCATTATATAGGACGAAGCACCTATGGTCCATAAGCATGCATTCGAAGCATTGGATAGAACAATGAACGACATTTTCAATATCGATACTTCCATCAGCTCTCATATCCAATTTGGAGGTAAGGTTAATGTTTTTGGAAGCGATTTTGGACAAGTCCTCCTGTTGTTCCAAATGGTGGAAGACAAGAGATTGTCAGTGACTCATTAAGTTCGTCTTATCTGTGGAATACATGTAAGTTGCTAAGGTTAACAAAAAAACATGAGGTTAACCATTGGAAGTTCAACATCGGATGTTGAAGAAATAAAACAATTTGCCAAATGGCTTTTGGATTTAGGTGAGGGAAATGTTGGTGGTCCAAATGATGGAGAAGCATCAATTGAAATACCAGACGATCTTTAGATTTACATCTGACCCCATTTCCAGTTTAATTGATTTCGTATATCCTTCGATTCTTGAAAACTTCAACAATCATAACTATTTCAGTGAAAGAGCTATAATTGCACCTAAGAATGAGGTTGTGCACAAGATTAATGCTTTGTGGTTGTAACTATTCCCAGGCGAAGAACTGAAAATCCAAATTCTACACAACAAAAACTATGCTCTCCATATGTGATTAACGGTCTTAAAGTATCCGACTTACCTAATCATATGTTAGCACTAAAAGTTGGTGTGTCGGTAATGCTCTTACGTAACATTGACCAACAAAATGGTTTGTGTAATGGTACAAGGCTATAGGTAAAAAATTTGTATAACCGTGTAATAGAAGCTGAGATAATATCTGGAAGGAACAACGACACTCGCACTTATATACCTAAGATTAGTTTAATACATTATGATAAAAAGATTCCTTTTGAGTTTCAAATGAGACAATTTCCATTGGTTGTATGTTTCGCAATGACAATCAACAAAAGCCAGGGCCAATCACTGTCTAGAGTTGTTCTGTACTTCAAACAGCCAGTTTTCACTCATGGTCAGTTGTATGTTACTTTATCCAGACTAAAAACTAGACAGGGAGTTAAACTTCTGATTTTGTACAACGACAACAAACCTACTAATAAAACGACAAATGTAGTTTACAAAGAAGTTTTTTAGTGATTTGTGATTTTTATGTACTCATTTATCTATATGTCAGTATCAATTTTATATGTTATTATTGAAAGTTCATCACAAAGTTGATCTCAACGCCAGTAGATATTATATGTTGGTGTGAAGCCACCCGTGTAACATACAAGTTCTTAAACTAGTTTATTATATATAGGGAGTGGTTCAATTAAAAACTCATATTAGTGAGAACACTGGAATACTCCTCCTTCATGAAGGAATGAGACTTTTAAGGGAGGGGCAACATTGGAAGAAAAAAATAATATAAATTTTCAAACATTTATGTATTCTTCATATGTTATTATTTTTTTTAAATTGCACCATAAGATCATAAATTTTCTTATCTTTCATTCGAGTGTATTCGAGCATATTTTTTCGACACAAACAAAAGATTTAACATGTCATTCTTTTTTTCAATGTTACTATTTAATATTGCACATATGCAATACTACTTAACTTAGGGTTAGGTTTTGGGGTTTAGTTTAGCTTTAGGGTTAGGTTTCTTTTAAGGGGGGGGGGGGGGTTATGTTTCCAAATGCTACCCATTATCGTTCAATTATTGGTGCCCTCTAGTACGATCACTCGCCCGAATATTTCATATGTCATCGCTAATCAAGTCATTTAGTATTAGCATGCTCCTATTATTGATCAGCATCAAGCGGTCAAGCTGTAACACCCTGATAATTATGGATCGGATCCTAGCGTGACACGTGTCTATAAACCCTCAACATAATTCACAATGTTGAAAGGAAGGGTTAAAAATCATAAAAATATTACAAATTATAAGTTGAGGGTCTAAATCTCCATCAAAGACAAAATTCTGGTTTTCAAGAGGTCTTTACAAATAGTAACCATAACCCCTCACGGTCCGTAAGGGGTATTCAAAATTATTCGTGCATCAGATAGTCCGTAAGGGGTCCCCAGACAGCAAAACAATGACTGGCAGCAGCCTGCTACATATCTTTCCACACTTCACCACATTGTGACACCTCAAGTGTCACTAATCAAGCTAATAAGCACACCTAAGACACTTGTCATGATTTTAGAGCTTGAGAATTAGTATAAATAGGCTACTTTGTTTCACTTTCCATTGACACCATTATTTTCTCACTCTAAACCTATTTATGGAGCTTGCTTCCACTAGTAGAAGCATCCGTCTAAGTTCTTAAAGTATACTTCAACACTAGTAAGTGTTCTTTCTAGTCTATTTCATTATTTAGGCTAGTTATTAGCCGAAAGTCAAGCAAATTGACTATTACTTTGATTTTCAGTTATGACGATTTCGGTTAAGTCAAAGTTCGAATCAAACTTTGCAACGTTATCATAATAATGAAGGTGCTTATCCCCTATGATTGCACACTCTGAAAATCACGTTAAGTAGGCAAAATGACGAGTCAAATTTATATTAAATAAAAGTCTAAATGCAGATTTTTGTGAATTACACTAAATGGATCTCTAAGTATCAAAACCTTAATTTTTTAACTGTTTATATAATATATTAGGACATGTTTAATCATGTCCAACTCGTCATTTCCTAACTAGAGATCATTTCTTAGTCGAAAGTCAAACAATTTGACTTATACTCTGACTTTCGATTCTGACCCATTTGGTCAAGTTTAGGACCCGATTAGGATTTGTTATATGACCATAATGTTGTAGGGAATAACCCTCTAAGGTTATACCTTCTGGTCATGTTGTTTTGTCACACCCTCAATTTTCACTTGCGGAGTTTTACTGCGAGGCGTGTGAACAAACCAGAATCTGAGACACTAGTAACGTCGAACGACTCTATATGATTTGTTAATACGTTTTCCAAAATCATTTGTTTAACCATTCGTAGTAAATTTTAGGTCGTTTGGTTTCAATTTTTAGCGAAAGCATAAAGATAAAGTAAAGGAACGGGCGCCAACACAAACGCCAAAACTAAAGAAAAACCCAAAACAATGTTTGTAAATGAGACTCGATAAAAAGATGTCTTGATCAATGCAAGTGAGTGCACCTAGAGCTCCTAGCGTCCTGAGAAACATGTAAAGAAACAAGTGTCAACATTAAAGAAGAGTGAGTTCACAGGTTTTCATAAATTCGTTTGTTCGGTTATAAGTTTGTTTCCCCGTTATCCCTAACCCGGGATAACGATTTAGTTCCATTATTCCCAACCCGGAATAATACTGATAGTTCCATTATTCCTTACCCGGAATAATAATGATGTCCCATTATTCCTAACCTGGAATAATAACGTTGTTGGTTCCATTATCCCTAACCCGGGATAATATTGTTGATTCGTAATTAAGTTCAATGTTAATATATATAGGTAGCTAGCCTAAACTTATGTCACGTAAGTGTTCGCGATCGAAGCTGACTGTTGTGCCTCCGTGTTGCCAGGCCTATCACTGACCATGGCGAAGTTAGGCCAAATTATTCACCCGTTGACCATACCCGGTCGGCTAGCGCGACTAGCTCGGGTGGGGCTTGTCGGGCCCAGTAGTACTACTTATAATTTCCCCGCTATCTAACCCAATACTAACGATCCGAGAGATTGTCGAGGACTTGTGTGATATAGCTGCTTAGTGACCATAACGTACATTAACATTAACTTAGTTACCGAATAGTTTAATGATGTTAATTTCGTATAACGTAAAGAGATAGAGTTGTAGAGTGTATACATGTTTCTCCCCCTGTTGTTTAAAACCGGATAAAATTAGGGGCCGTGAACTCACCTTTAGTTGCTCGGTTAGGGTAACACAGATGTAGCAAATGATGGGACCGCTAATTGCGTCCTAACAAGTCAATTGATTTAGAGTTAGTGTGTGATCACACTGATACAAGTCCTACACATACTAACACACAATGCGGTACATACAATGACAATTCCTAAGACTCAAATCATGCATGGAAGTATCATCATGCCAATATAGTGATCAAAACAATTTATCATGAACACAATCAATCCATACAACACTTTGGTACACACATTCGCAAGTTATCAAGTTTCAGCTTATATACTCATAATTAGGCTGTTTTCGAGGCTTTTTATAAAATAGTTCCAACATTCCAAAAATTCCAATTATTTTACATAAGGTGTCAACTATAATGTAGAATTTTATATAAATTTTTCAAGTCCTAACACTTCACCAATTATTCATAAATATTAATATACTAGGCTGCAGTCAGATTCGTCGCTTTCTGACTGCAGTCCACGGGATAATTTATTTAAAAATCACCGTTCGTCCAATTAACAAAATTCCAGTGGGAGTTTCCCGGAAATTTCCATATATAGTTGCTGTACAAATTTCATGATTCGACTCTCTACAGATTATTAGATCCGACTCGATAAACAACTAACAATTTTTCAGAATTTTCACAGCTTCAGTTACTGAACTTAATTGGCCACTTAAAAATATCAAACGACTTCAAAAAAATATGAATCCAGCGCCATTAGAAGCGTTTTTCAAAACTCTACGTTTTAGACTTCAGAAAATCCGTTTTTCGATAAATAATAACCAAGTTACAGCCAGTTGAAGTTGGCTGTAAACACCATTCAGCATCCTGATTTCAGCACTTTTTCACAATCTAACCCGCTTAAACCATCGATACATTGAACATAAGCGATCAAGAACAGAATTACCAATCATATATCATCATATATATCATACCCATGCAAACCCTAATCATGACATATAGTTTTTATTACACAAAACGCAGCCTAATGTTTCTGGATTCCGCTAATCATCTTAACCGCAACTAGCATAAATAAATCGGCTAACAACATAACACTACATTCAAACATGATCAAGAGTTTATAATCCTAGTATAACTTTGCAAATAATGATAAACTCTAACCTTTTACACCGAAGATTAATGAACCGTGAGTGAGATGGGGAGCCGATGATCAAAGAGAATCGCGACCGAGAAGGAGAATGGCGAGGGGAGGGCTGCCGCGATCAAGAGGGATGTAGCAAGGCTGTTTTGCGATCGAGAGGCTGAATGGAGGGCTGCCGTCGGCTGTTTAGCTATTAGGGTTTGTGTGTTTTGTTTGTGAAGCAATGCACATGCATGTAGCGCAAGGGGTAAGGAGAAAAGGGATGGGTTTGCGGTTTGGGGTGCTCGCGGCCGCAAGTGGTTCGGGTGGGTTGGTTTGGGTCTAACACTTGGTCCTCAAGTTTCGATTAACTACTTGAGTGAAGTGAAGTCTATTCGTTTCGCGGCTCGGTTCGATTCATTTATCTATTTATTATATCTACATTTTTCAACTAAAACAAAACACGAAATCGGAACATCACATAATAACGCACCAACTTATAAACGTTTAAGACGTAGCACGTAATTCATTTGACAAGTACACGAAATTATCGTAATTATTTCGAGCGTGCAATTTAAGTCTCCGAATCAATTTAGCGTAGGAACGAATAACCGTGAAGTAGTGCGTTTAAGATATCTGAAAAACCGGGATGTCACATATTTGATAGGTTTATTGACAAGTCAACATTAGGTACTTTAAAATGCCGAAACTGCCCTTATGGCATATAAATAATTTTAGAATCAATAAAACATGTAATCTGACTTTGAAACTGATTTTATAGCATCATGAAATGTACTTTGGCGTAATGGACTTGTCTTGGACCTATTCGACCACCCAATACCGCATATGCACTTACGACTAGTCTATATAGAATAAATATATAAATTAGTCGAATTGGGTTAAAACCTTTCAAAATCAGTTCTAATCAGAATGTTTGGTTATTTGACCCATATTATACGAGTCCTTACACTCGGGAGGGTATAAACCACATCTATCTGGTCTACGCTTAATCTAGCGAACCGTATGTATTTATTAAAGTTAACCGGTCAAAGTCAAATGAGTTACATAAGACCCGTTAACATTCTAACAGATTATAGTTTCGTTCATTCCAGACTGGAGCCTCAGTAAATTGCCCGTGTGTTTAGGATGTTTTGAAATACGGTTGTGCTAAACACCTTTGATTTGTAAATACTAACACGGGTAAATACTCTTAGCCTATTTTCCTTTATAAATACTTGGGATCTGGCATTAGCCGCTTGGTCGGGTATTGAATAAAGGACTAATGATTTCAATGAAATTTAAATAACCCGTTTTAATCCGTTTTCTTTGATTACTTAACCATTGGGGGTTAATACGACCATGTCCTAGATATCCCAACTCATTTAATCGTAAATGGCCACGACCTAAGCACGGGGTGTGGGCATACAACTCACATACGCTAATGCTATATTTATATGATATACTGAAAATGTGTTGTGTGGATTAATCATGTACTGACGTTTAGTTCCGGTCCCCAACTGTATTGACAAGCATGTAAAGCTGTTTTGTCCCAAGTTAATTAAAATGATATGCCAAATGGTATCAAATAAACTTTTGAAAGGATTTTCATAAGAGTCGGTTAATTGTATTTACCAGTGAAAACTGACGTATTTTCAAAAGACTAAGCGCAAGTTATGTAGCGAATACAAAATAGGTTGGAGCTGCTCGGTTTTGATATATTGGAATTTGTAACTCCATGAAAAGACCCTAATTAGTCTCAAGTCTTATTTTATATCATTCGATCCGCGTGTTGATCTTTTTTGTACGAACAACTTGTATAATATTTTTGTACTTTATTTCGTATTTGTACTTTGTATAATTTAATTTAAAATCCCATCTTCCGCTATGCATTATGATTAATGATATCAATCGTCACACATATACCCCAAGTCCGGGCCCACCGGGAAATCAGGGTGTAACACAAGCGAGTTCTTCTATATTCAAAAGGGATGTTGGCATTTGGTCTTCACTTCAACAAACCAACTTAGACATTCATTATCAGCTACTCCGATGCTGACTTGGCTTGATGTATTCAAACTCGCAGGTCAACTTATAGTTATGCTATCTTTTTAGGGAGAAACCTCATCTATTGGAGTGCCAAGAAAGAAACTATGATCTCTCGCTACAACTGTGAGTCTGAGTATCGTGCAACGGCAAAAACTTCTACAGAAGTTGTGTGGATTACGCATTTACTCCCTGAACTTCATGCGTTACCACCAAAATCATCCAACCATACTCTATCATAATCATTATGCACTATTTCTTACACACAATCCAGTCTCACATAAATGTACTAAAAACATAGATCTTGATTACCACTTTATTCATAAACTTGTTGCCTAAAGAAAATTTTACACAAAGTTTGTTCCTACTGAGCTCCAGGTGGCTGATATATTTACATAAGTTTTCCCAAACCTCAACTTTTGAAACCAGCTTCGTTTGGGTCCTCTACCGTCTCACTTGAGGGGTAGGGGATATTAGCATATAATTAAAGGTTGTATTTAGTCATTTGTATTACATATTCTTATTGTACCAAAGTGTAATTTTTTATGTATAGATTATCCTCTCCTCTTATTTGTGAGGCAAGGAATTTAACCAAATAATGAGAAGACTTGACAGGTGTGTAGAGTTGGATTCAAAGCTTAGATATTTGATTTGAAGACTTGCTCTAGGCATTGCTAATGCAGCTGTTGCATTTGGGTATAAATTAGAGTTGTAGAATTCATTTATATGTTTCCTTTGTACTAAGTTACACGTCTTTGTAAAAGTTTAAAATCGGGTGCTTAAATCTTTGATACAATTGGGGCTCATTTAGGTGGGTTGTGACACCTTGGGATTTGATGGTTACAATCTCCTGTTTTTGGTATGAGTGTGGCCAACATCTTATAACTCACCCCTCATAGCCCAAATATCTCCTTCTTTGCTTTCTTGATCACCCTGATTTCATTATGAAGGCTTAAGGCTTTCATTCCATGAAGTATTTGTCAAGAAATAACCTTTCACGTTCATTCTTGTTAACAATTTAGCGGAAACAAGAAAGTTAACACACGAAGAAAATGATAAAAACTAAGCAAGAAAGCGAAGAACAATAAGATCAAAGGCTTAAGGTTTTCATTATTGATCTAAGAAAGATTACAAAGCACTACTAAATTGAAGAAAAAAAAAAGTAATTGAATAAAATGAAAAAAAAAAGACCAACAACTATTTAACCTAACCTCTAGCTCTAACAGTCTTTAACAAACATCTTTCCACCTTTACACTTTGAGTCCTCCATCTTCTAAAACTTATTAAACCCTTCTAAAACAATAGAATTTCACTTTTGGTCCTTCAACCTCATTTGAGCCTTTGACTTTAAGTATAAACAACATAACAATCTCCACCTTTTATGCTTCAAGATTAGAAAACTTTTAAAATTTCAATCAAGCTTCTCCAACTCCCACAGATTCAAAAACTACTTAAATTTTGACCCTAGAGTTGACTTGGTCAATATATCAGCAGCATTATCCTTGAGTCAACATACTTCACAGTAACCTTAAATGCATGCCCTACGATTGACTTGGCTTTGTCCAAATCATTGGCAAAGTCTGCATCCACACAACCTTGTACTTTATCACTAGCATTTAAGTCTTTCCCAAACAACCAACCAACCTACATCCCTTATGCCTTTCAAATATTTGAGGTTCCATTTCACAGCTTCCCAGTGTTACTCAAAAACCTGTTGACCAACCCTACTGCACAGTGGCGGATCCAATTTTTTTTTTCAGTGAGTTCACTTTTCTTAGATGCTCATTTCACAGAACTCGGCATAATAGTTTTCGGGTTGATTCGACAATTCGGGTCGGGTAAGGTTCATCATATAATAAAGATATGATACAATAATAAAAAAAACCCTCATTAGAACTTAGAAATACAATTATATAAACATGATAGTCTTTACGAATTAAGAAAAGTACTTATACTTTTTCGCTACGAGTTTTCATCTTTTTGAAAAAATTGCATTACGTCTTCGACCCACAGCTAAGTTAGAACTAAATAGTGATATTTTTTGTATTCTATTATGTTGATCAATACAAGGTAAATAGAGACCCAAAGACCCATCTATATGCAAGCTAACTAAATAGTAAAATAACCTCTAATCTAGTAGAAAAAATCATTCATATTTTGCTTTTGATGCATCTATTTGCAAACCAACCAGTTTGTAGAAACTATTGATGTCTTGGCTAATTTCCCCAAAAAAACCTATTAACTATTTGGTTTCTGTAAAATAAACTATAACAAAAAAAACATATTCATTAATAGCATGTACAAGAAGTCAACAATGTTTCCAAGATAACAAATTCAGTGGTTGGGTTCCTAGTTAGAGATTCGAGGATCTATTTTTCTGGTTTGTTTCAGAAATGAGGTTATGGGGGCATTGGTTTAACCAAGTTCTGTTTACATTTAAAAAAACTTAAAAAACTTACTGTAACATGAGTCAAACCTGTGACTTCAGACATAAACGCACATGCATTAACCACTCGGCCATCCATCAAATTCTTTATTGGTTCATCCCAAATATATTTTATGGGTTCATACCAAATTTTTATTAGCATGTCTCAACCTAGATCCGCCCTGCTTCTGCATATCTCAAGTCTGGCCTTGTACATTTTATAACAAGTGCATTAAACATGTGTAACAATTGAGACAAGTGCGTACAAATTTTTAGTTAATATTGTTTTTTTTCTTCCAATAACTGTAACAACATATATTATATATGGTAAAAAAAATAAAAAAAATTGATTGTTACCCTGTGTATTCACGGGTTTCTCAATACTAATGGGTTTTCAATTGATCCATCTCTCTCTCTCTCTCTATATATATATATATATATATAAACTATATACATATATATAAACAACTAGTTTGATTGTTCCTTTAGTGTGATATAATATACAAATCTGTGTGATTAATCTTACCGAATAACCTACTATGTTAAGTAGATGGTAAAAATAAAAGGATATGAAATATTTATATTGCTTTTTTCTTATATGCATAACCTACACATATGTATGCAAAAGCATACATTTCAAAAACTATGAACCTTGAAAAAATGAAATGATATAGATTTTCTTCTTACAACAATTAGTGTTCAATGATGATTTTTACTATTTTATCATAATTTTTTTGGAACGATCATTTTTTTGTATTTGGTCACCGTACTCTTTAACTTAGAGAGCACTGTTGCCCAACTCCGATCAGATTATGTTGTCTTAACTGGGCTTACGCTAGCTTCAGAGTTTGTCTTGGATATTCCCCCGAGAAAAACAATACCACCGACTGCCACTTGACAGTCATGCCATCATAAGAGCATAACTCTATGGCGTAACACGCAGTGGAACGAAAACCCGAGGCTCGAGATTCAAACTGACAACCTCGCACAAGGCCTAACTCAAATCCTGCATTACCTTAATCCCCAAAAAATAATAAAGTGGGGATTGAACTTACCACTAGGTCACAAGTGGTGGATAACTATTTTATCATAATTAAAACAATAATATTTAGTGTGTGTACATATATTACCCTAAACAAATTTATAATATTTATATAAATAATAGGACTTATTTAGCCATACGAGCCTAATTAAGCTCGATATATAAAGCTCGGGGATAAACTAGTATAGTAAATTAACTTTGATTTAGACTTGCGCTCATTTAAGCTTATGTCGTATCAATCTTTTAGTAAGCTAATCTGGATAGCAACTCCAATTTAGATGTCATGAACTTGATGACTTGACGATGAAAAACAAAGTTCTCTTAATTTATACAATTCTTACCTTTTCAGTTTTGTATTGAATGAAACATAACTTGTAACGCATGTTGTAAAAAGCGCACAAGGCGAGCACCTAGGCACAGAAGCGCAACACAACAAAATAATTGTGACTAGAAAGAAGCGATTTCAAGCGCTAAGGTGCAATTTCAAGTCAAACTCCAGTTAAAATTCGGCCAAAAAATCGGCTGAAACCCTTAAATAAGCATAAACTAACCCTAAACAACTCTAAAACTCTCAAAGATACGCTGGCTTGGCTTAAAAAAGACCTCACTTTTTAAGCATTTGGCGCCTAGGCTAGGCCTTTACATCTTACGCTTTTGACAACATAGCTAGATAATGCAAAATACAATCTCGTCCCCCACATGGTGTGATTGCATTGGCAAAATTAGCGTCCACATACATATCCGCCCTTCCAAACTCACATTTGTTACAACACTCACGTCTTCCTCTTTAACGCCCCTATAAAAGACAATGTTTAGCGTCTCTACATGAAGATGTAGACTCGTACATCAACCCACCAGAGAGTAATATCTTATCTTTCAAACATATTAAATCAAAACAATTTATATGAACATTGGACCATATATTTAACAATTAACAATAAACAATTAAACACCACCTACCATTTCCATAAGCTATCTCCTTGTTTTAGGCATTTAGTTTCCACTTCATCTACTAAACAATCATTAGCATCATGTTTATTCTTAATCTTTATCTTTAATCTCCTTAATCCCCACCTTCTTCTTCTTCTCCTCTCTCTTCTGTCGGTCACACTCAACATTGTTTCTCTCTCTAGAAACATTTTGATTTGAATTCAAACTAAATTTCGAAATCACTCAGAACCCTCTTCCCCTGTTCCTCTAAGCTTCTTAATCCCACAACCCCATCATCATAATAATAAATTAATAATCATGCACTCAAGGGTCAACATGATTCGATTGAAGTCAAACTCCCATCAAATTTCAACTCAATTCGACTGTTAAAGGTACGAACTTTCGTCAAGATTTTGATATTTGAAGCTGCTGATTCAGTTTCACAAATGATAATGATCTGGGTATGATTAAAGGTTGAAACTTTGATTGTTTGGGGACTAAATTTAGGGTTTTTCGTTTTCAAATTGGGGTTTTATTTTTGAATTATGATTAAGCAAATATTGAATAAGCTTCCTAGGAAATCATCTTCAAAATCAGTTCATAATGATGAAAGAAGCAATGAATTGGATTCTGGTGTTGTGAATTCAACTGGTGTGAGTGATAAAGTTTCCAAATTGAGTCTGTCTGTTAAGTCAAAGTCAAATATTGACTCAATTCCTGCTTCTTATGAAGCATTACCGAGTTTTCGAGTGGTGTCGAGTTCCGAAAAACACAACTTGTTCATCAAGAAGTTGAACATGTGTTGTGTGGTGTTTGATTTTAACGAACCCGAAAAGAATGTTAAAGAGAAAGATGTGAAGAAACAGACTCTGCTCGAGCTCGTTGATTATGTGTCATCGGTTAATTCGAAGTTCAACGAGGTTACGATTCAGGAGATAACGAAAATGGTGGCTGCGAATCTGTTTCGCGCTCTACCAAATTTGAATCACGAAAACAAAGTCGTGGATTTGTATGATCAAGAAGACGACGAGTTTTGTATGGATCCGTCGTGGCCGCATCTTCAAATCGTGTACGAGTTTCTTCTTCGGTTTGTGGCGTCACCCGAAACGAATGCGAAGCTAGCTAAACGGTACATCGATCATTCGTTTGTGTTGAGGTTGCTTGATCTGTTTGATTCGGAAGATCAACGAGAACGAGAGTATTTGAAAACAATCTTGCATAGAATTTACGGGAAGTTCATGGTTCATCGACCGTTTATCAGGAAAGCGGTTAACAATATCTTTTATCATTTTATGTTTGAAACGGAGAAACATAACGGGGTTGCGCAATTACTTGAGGTGTTAGGGAGTATAGTTAACGGGTTTGCTTTGCCATTGAAGGATGAACATAAGCTTTTTCTTGCTCATGTGTTGATCCCGCTTCATAAGCCTAAATGTTTGTCGATGTATCACCAGCAGCTCGTGTATTGTGTTTGTCAATTTGTTGAAAAAGATGCTAAATTGGCCGAGACTGTTATTCGGGGATTGCTAAAGTATTGGCCGGTAAGTAGTAGTCAAAAGAGGTCATGTTTCTTGGTGAATTGGAGGAAATTCTTGAAGTTACACAAGCTGCTGAATTCGAAAAGTTTATGGCCCCTTTGTTCAGTGAATCGGTCAATGCATCAACAGTTCACATTTTCAGGTAAACTTGTGGGCCTTTTTCCTCATCTTTTAATGTTGTGACATTGGTCTTAAGTCCAGATGTGGTAAAATACCGGTCAGGACTCGGGTAGTGGGTATTGGGTCAGAATGGATTTGGGTCAAAACATGTCAAGCCTGGGGGCAGATTGGGTCAATAAAGTTGATGTATTAAATATGATTACCATTACTAAAGAAAGAAGCGTTTAAAATAAAATAATTTAGGACTTTAGAGCATTCCCAGTAGGACGTTTTTGGGAAATGTTTTTTCACGTTTTTGCTGCATCATCCGTTTTTACTAGTGTGGTGTTTTGGTGTTGTTTTACACAATAACACCCAAAAACAAGTTATTGGTAGGCCCTATGTATCTTTACTATATATAATATATATAGAGAGAATGAATGGTTAAAAAATAAAAAAGGTGGTGATGATTTAGCAATGGTTTTGGATGTTTTTAGGTTTTCGTTATTAGGTGGCTTTTGGTGTCTTTGAAGATAAGTGTTCTTATGATGTGATAGCTGACTAGGTACGTTTTTAGGTGTTTTTAGAGTTTATTGTGGTTGGTCTTATAGATGTTGGATGAATATTGACCTTTTTGGCAAGCTTCATTTTTAGCTACCTTTTTTTTTTGTTTTGACCTGTTATCAATAAGGTACTGTTTTCGATTTTTGTTTTTCTATTATAATTTTTATATTTTTGTAAATAGTTGATGTATCAAATATGATTACCATATAAAATAATTTAGGATGTGATACACGTTGGATGAATCTTTTACTAACCTTTGTCTTTTAATTCTGACCCGTTGTCGATAAAGTACAACCTGAATTCACTTCTTTGTTTATCCTTATAATTGTGTTAACTAGTTGATGTATTAAATATGATTACCAGATAAAGTTAAAGAAATAATTGTTTAAAATAATATAGTTTAGGATGTTATACATGTTGGATGATATGACCTTTGTGACCCCTTTCATTTTTAACTTTCTTCCAAAGTTTGACCCTTTATAAATAAAATACAACCTGAGTTCACTTTATCTTTGTCTATTTTTATAACTGTGTAAATAGTTGATGCATTAAATATACCACCAAATAAAATTAAAGAAATAATGGTTTAAAATAAATGAATGTAGGAAGTTATGCATGTTGGATGAATATTGACCTTTTTGACCCGTTTCATTTATAGCTAGCGTTTTTTTTTTTTGATTCATTATCAATAAAGTATGACCTGGATTCACTTTTCTTTGTCTATTCTTATGGTGTAAATAGTATTTAGATATGAATATATGATTTCCCGATAAAGTTAAAGAAATGATTGTTTAAAAATAAAGTATTGTAGGATGTTATACATGTTGGATGGATTTTGATCTTTTTGACCGGTTTCAGTTTTAGCTAACCTTTTTGTTGACCCGTTATCAGTAAAGAAAAACCTAAACAAACATACGTGCCTAATACAATCCTACTCATAGCAAAGCTATTTGCAGGGTGTGGGATTGACCGATATTCATATAAATGGATTAAAATTGTGAACTCCAGCTTGAAAGTTGTTTGAAGTGTATTCGTTCATTCAACTGTATGTTGGTTTCGTCTGTTCTGGTGACAGGTGGCAGAACGCGCGTTGTTCTTGTGGAATAATGAATATATAAGGAATCTAACGACTCAAAACCGCAAAGTGATTCTTCCCATCATCTTCTCTCCCTTGGAGAAAAACACGCACGATCATTGGAATCAAGCTGTTCAAAGCCTATCCTTAAACGTCAGGAAAATATTCTCAGACGCCGATCAGTCAACATTCCATGATTGTCTGGTCAAATACCAAGAAGATGAAACCAAAGAGAAAGTAAACATCGCAAAACGACAGTCAACATGGAACCGCCTAGATGCCATGGCAGCCGCCAAAACCCAGCCTATGGTCATCTCAACGTCTGCCACTATCACCACACTGTTGCCGCCACCACCACCACCAAAACCACCTCCATTGTTAAGCAAAGTACTGGTGGCAGGTAAATAACTTAAAAAAAACTATCACCCATCTGTTATTGACCCATTGGTCAAAGATGACTTGGTGATTCATTGGGGATAAAAACTAAGGTTTTGCTCTCTGTGTCTTCTTTTCTTTTGGTTTGGATTTATTCCATTTTCTGTTGTATCATAATGTTTTTTGTGATATAAAATTGTTGTTCAGATGAGATACATGAGGCTGTTCCACTTTGATACTCATAAGTCTTTCAGATGGGTAACGGGTTAAAACAGGTTTACGTTGAAACGGCCCTTCCAGAGGGTGGTTAGATTAAACATCTTTTATTTGTTCTTGTTTTAATTGTTAAGTAACTAGTATTAGATTTAGAACATTATATAAGTTAATATCTTTTAGAGACTAGTATAAAGCCCTACGTGTTGCGGCAGGGGACGTCACACTATGGTAACTTACATACAAACAAAGGTAATAACTAAACGTCTGTTGATGACACAAAGAAAGTTGCACAATTTAGTCGTGTATGCGCATATACCCAATCAACGCACACAAAAAATTAACAAACTATGATAACATTAAACGCAAGAGAACCTAACATCATATACAAAACACCATGATGCATATAGAACTTACAAATCAACAATATAATTATACTATTTAGACATGTTTATTTTAAATTTAGTTTTTCCATCTTTGTTTACATTGACTGTACTTACCACTTTGCAGATCAAATTTAGCTGCCTTAACATCTTTCTGAGCTTCATAACGTGTGCACAACATGTCAATGATTGCTAGGTACTTCACATGTCTTGTTATTCACCTCTTTCTCTCAAGTTCTTTTGTATCTCATCCAACTTCTTTAGTCTACATATCATCTTCCCAAATGTGTTTCATACAACTTTTCAATTTCCAACTCAGCTACATGTTTTGAATCTAACTGTTTCCCAAACATAACAATTTCATGGTGAAGTTTTTCTTTTTCATTCACTTGACCTTTTATTTTCTTTTGCTTCCCGACATTATTTTGGTAGATTAAAAATACAAATAATCCAAACAGCCTAAGTTGAATATTCAATAAGTTGAGCCCATGGCCCAACACTATTCATGCACGTTGATAAATATTATAAAGTAAATAAATATATAATATACAATAAACATACATACTTGAAGTGATGGACCTTACTACTAACATGAGCGAGCCCACTTAATTGAGACACGTGCCTTTATCGTTAAGAAAACGGTGGGCCCTGTTGATTTGAGGGGTCCCATTTACAATTGGTATACATATTTATACCAGATTATGAATGAACTCTTTGGCACAAAAGGGAATTTACAATGATTTTAAGACGTATAAGGAGTTTACTGTCTTAAAATGATGGTAAAATTACTATTTCATCCTTCTACTTAACCAATATATTAGAGTTTTAATTTATAAAAAGCTTAAACTCTTTGTCCGACATCGCTTTCTTAAAAAAAACATTGTTTAGGAAGACTCTTATAGATAGAGAAGAGTAAGTCAACAAAGTTTATTAGCGACTTTGTTTAGCTGCAACAATCTTCCCTTTGGCTTGTTTAGTTATAATTTTTCTTGGTTCATGGACTTATTATTAATAATCAATAATCTGGTTCGAAACTAAGCGAACCAAAAGTTTTGGTTTTGGTTATGGCACAAAACCTAATCGAGCTAAACAAGCCGAGATGACCTGACTTGTATTTTATTCGAGTTTAGCTCAAGCCTCAAAATAGCTTGACTTTGAGCTCGAGCTAAGCCAACTAGGTTTGGATTCAAGCTAAGTGGCCTATGAGATCTAAGCACAACCCTCATACAACTAAAATCCAAATTTAGTTAAATCGACTAGAATAAAATGTGAGTCATTTAAGTTGAAATCACCAATCTAAGAAACATTTGTAACTAAATAAAATGCGAGTCATTTAAATAAAATGTTGTGTTATCTGTCGCTTCGCGTGGATGTATTTATATATTCAACAAACACCATGGAGGGGAATAGTGTCAGACAACTGTCTGACACTTCCCCATTAGTTCATCAAATTACGATTTGTCATGTTTAAAATTTACAGTTTTACCATTTTTTGTTTTTTCTCTCCAGCCAAATTACGATTTTGCCCTTAGTTCAATTTACACTTCCCCATTAGTTCAGTCAAATTACGATTTTGTCATGTTTAAATTTACAGTTTTACCATTGGTTTTGTTTTTTCTCTCCCAGCCAAATTACGATTTTGCCCTTAGTTCAAATTTACAGTTTTGCCATCCTTTTTTTTACTTTTTTCCTTGTCAATGGCGTATCCATAAACTTCTTTCGGTGAGTTCGTTTTGATAGATTCTCATATTTTTTTTTCATATCATACAAAGTTCTCACTAATTTTTTCCATTTTTTTCAAATCGAGTGGGTTCATATGAACCACAAACAGGGCTGGATCCGCCACTGTTCCTTGTTAAATTACGGGTTTGCCCTAGCGTAAACTTAAAGTCATGCCATCGTTTTAATTTTTTTAACAAAACTATGGTAGTGCTTTGTTTTGTCATGCCATCGTTTTAATTTTTTTTTATAAAACTATGGTAGTATTTTGTTTTAATTGGTTGACTTGATTTAATTTTTATTCATGTCAGTTACCTGCCACATGGGTCTTAAAAAATTATAATTTTGCTCATAGTTTAAAATTATAGTCTCTCCATCGTTTTAGTATTTTTAGCAAAAGTACGGTAGTGTTTTGTTTCAATTGGTTGACTCAATATAATTTTTTAAATAGTATATACAAATAACTGAAACACAGACGTATATGTTAGGAAAGAGAAGTATTCGTGTTAGTGTCAGGCTGGTAAAAACTAGGTAAATAACAATACTTACTTATAATTTAATCACCTAAGAACCATTTCAAAAGACTGATATGGAGCTCCATCTATGGAATTGAACTCAATGGCGTCTTCTTCTTCTTCATGGTGGCGGTCGCTCTTCTCTCCGGCCAGGAATCAGGTCACCGTTCACTGCTTTAAACGCCTCCAAGAATACGGTTAGCTTTCACCATCCTACCTACCTCTCTAATTCTCTATTTCATTCGAGTTAAGAAACTTAGGGTTTATGCATATGCTAGGGTTACTTAATTTGTCATTTTCATTTTGATTGTCTGCTGATTTCACGTTTGTATTGAGGCATCATGTAGCCGAATGTTTGCTTCTGATCTTCGTGTTTTCCTTCTGTAATTTACAGTTTCTGTACCCATATCCATAAAGTTTGGCCAATTGTAGTTCGATAATAATCTCTTTGTGAGTTTTTTTAAAATATATGCAGATAGTGTAGTAGTAATGATTATTAATTAAACTACACTTTTGACTGTGTGAAAGATTGGTATACATTATATGTGATTAAGGATCTACTCAAGTTGGAGTAATAACCATTCATCATTTCTTCATTCTTTGGTCATTTTTACAGATTAACCTATACTTGACCCACTTGTACATGAGGTGCTGCCTCATGCCCAATGCGCTTTTTGAAACCAAGTTGCACACTTAATTGTAGAGTTCTCCTCCAACCCGTTGGTAGTATTTGACGCTAAGTAGTTAATGCAGTAAAATATCGGATATCGGTCAAGAACCGATATTTGAGATATCGGTTATCGCGGTGGGAGATCGGTGATTTTATATCATGCTAAATTTATATATATAGCAATTTAACACTTAACAAATCAGTATACCTCATACCATTAACAAATTAACCTTTCCAACTTGCAAAACACTAACAATTGTAGCAAGTAGGAACTGACTAAGCCTTAAAACACTCACATTTAGCGCTAACAACTAACAATTAAGTCTTAAAACACTAATAGCAACAATAAGAAGAAAGACGAATGGTAGAACTAAGAAGAAAGGTATTGATATCGGGAAAATCGGTGATATATTGGTCAAATATCGGTCAATATCGCCAATATGCACCGATATTCTTATCAATAATTTGCACCGATTCTCGCAGGGACCGCTAACCGATATATCACTGTGACACACATCTGTTTCAGTTTCTAAAATGGATTAATTGGGTCACATTTTTACCCGCATCCGAACGCAAAGACCCGTCATGATCCGACCCATCAGCAACAAAGGAGCCATGTTTTATTTTCTATTTTATTTCCAATTTACACAACTTGATTCCCACGTTTCCTGATTTTTATTTTCTGCATTTTAATTCAAAGTATGAGGTAGTGGTCAAAGTCAGTTTGCATGTTTTTAGTTAGTGGGTTAGTTTCTTATTTTCTTTTCTATATGTAAATCGTAAAGCACAATAATGAGGACAGTGTGTTTTGTTTTGTGAAAAATATCTGTTAATTTACTCATTGGATTATGAGTTGAGTTAATATTATTCCCTGCTAGTTCAAACTTGGCATGTTTGAATGGTGTTCTTGGGGCCTAAATTGGAGTCAAGTGGTGTATCTGTATCTTGATTCTCATTTAGTTTTGCCCTAATCGTTTTCTTGTGTGGTGTTTCTGTATCACAAGAGACCGTTAGATCTATCCGTTTTATTTAGAGTTTTAATTTCATAGTCGTTACCAAACCGATTGCTATCACACTGATATATCGGTGATATGTCAGGATATTAACTACACATCAGACTTTCCTTGTGTGCCAGCATCTCTCTGTACGACTGATGTGGGATTTACCTAGGGTCTATGCAGTTAATGTCGGTTGTCGGCCCTCTACAAAATATCAGTGTCAAATATCTATCCGGAATATCGGTTCTGATATTACCGGCGATATTGACCGATATTTTACCATTATTTTACCGTTATTTTGGATACCTTGGTTGATGTGGAGTTGGAGGAAGATTGGATGGCTTACGATTATATTATGTTTCAAATATTGGCACTTTTGAGTTTTAAGTTTTGATATTACTATTAATATCATATAAGCTTTTACGTTTTATATATGTATATATATAATTTCTGCATGATATTAAAAATAACGATATTCCACCGCGATAACCTATATCTCAAATATCGGTCCCTGGCCGATATTTGATTTTGGACCGCATTAACTGCATAGCCTACGGTGTAGCATTTAGAGTATAGCAAGTAGAAACATGGATATCATATCAAAAAGAAGCTGTCAGCAATAGATGTTTCATGTTTGCAGTCTAACTATATTGCCTTAGATTACTTTCTTAAGCTGTTTTAGGGTTTATAGACCTTGCAACTGTTCATACCGGAGATTATAAATGCTTACTAACTTAATGTTATTACTTGACAAATTTCTAACAGCCAATCTTAAGTTGGTGGCATCATCACAAGAGAAGAAAGCGTTAGCAAGTCTTAAGGAAATGGAGAAGATTATAGGGTATAAATTCAAGGAAAAGTTGACATTACAGCAAGCTTTTACACATTCAAGTTATCAAGAATCTGAATCGTATGAAAGACTTGAGTATGTTGGTGATTCAATTCTCAATTTTTTAATTAGTAAACAACAATTCTTTATGTACCCGAATCTCTCACCAGGGTCATTAACTGCGCTACGAGCTGCTAATGTTGATACCGAGAAATTAGCACGTGTTGCAGTTAAGTATAACTTCCATAAGTACCTACGACATGAAAATCCGATGCTTAGTAAGCAGGTATGTCACTCCAAATCATTTATTTTGGGATAATATATGCGGAGGGACTCAGGGTAGTATTCGACTTTTTTCATAAAGGCCTCTCAGAAAACTCAAAACCTAGTACATAGGCCTGTAAATGAACTGAATGAACACGGACACTGGCATGTTCGTGTTCGTTCATTTGACTTTAACCGAACACGAACATGTAATTGAACACAGTTTTTTATTCATGTTTGTTTATTAAGAAAATGGGCATGTTCGGGTTCGTTTATGTTCATTCGTTTAAAACCTAAACGAACGGTTAACAGACGTAAACGAACATAAACAAACAAACTTTAACAAACATAATTTAACAAACAATAATCAACACAAATGAACATAATTGAACAAACATAAATGAACATAATTGACTAAACATAAACGAACATAAAGTAATATTTTATATAAATTATTGATTGATCACGATAACTTCCATTGCAAAACCTAATTTTATTACTAGAAAGTCCAATTACCAATTAGTTATATTTATGTAAGTAGTTAGAAAGTTCCTTTTATGTTTAATATTCAAATAAATGTAATTACTTTTGTATTTAAATTGAAACGAACATAAATGAACAAACAAAACGTGTGTTCATGTTCGTTCGTTTATTAAATAACCGAGCGTAAACGAACTTCCCGCCGAACAAGTTCATGAACATTCGGTTCATTTACAGACCTACAAGTACATAGTTTTTTCAATGGCGAGTACCAAATGAAGGCAAATTGGTGTTTCACGTCCAAAATTAACAATTGAATTATTTTAGTTTGCAAGTTAAGGGCAATCTTATCATTTTACAATTTTCCTGGATACATGGCTGGAATTGGTATATACCTATACATATACAATGATACATACTTTAGGTGGCATATAAAGAACCTTAATTAAAAAGGTTGAATACTTGTGACCTGACCCTCCACCTACATTATCACTTGTTTTTTCAAGACCCTTTACTAGTTTTGTTAGTAAATACAAATCTTCAACTTCATCATCTCTTTTGTATATATGTTATTTACAGATTCAAGTATTTATTAAAGCTATTGAAAAGTATCCTTTTCATTCATATGGATTGATCGATGCTCCAAAAACTTTAGCTGATGTTGTTGAGTCCACAATCGGGGCCATCTATGTTGACAGCAACTCTTCGATTGATACTACATGGGAGGTTTGGTTCATTTATCTCTCCTTTCTTTTAAATTGAAGTTTTTTTATTCCAATAACATCGCAGTTATTAAATTTTAGGTGAACAATTTTTTATTTAACCAATTTGACCCGTCAGGGAAAACCGTAATCTAACTCAAGACTTGTTTTTATTGTGTTATTTAGGTGGCTAAGAATCTACTGGAGCCCATGATCACTCCTGAAATGCTCCAACAGAATCCAGTAAGGAAGCTTAATGAGCTCTGTCACAAAAAGAAATTAAAGGTTAGATTTAGAGATAAGTGGCTAAAAGAAGGGATTTATGAAGTTATTATTGATAATAAACTTAAAGGAAAAGGTGTGTACAAAGCCAAGAAGGAGATTGCATTAAATAGAGCTGCTGAAGATGCATGTAACAACATTTTGAATTGCACATCTGAAAGTTTAGAATAGGTAACTTAAAGGGGGTGTTTGGGACTGGTTTTTGTGTTTTAGTACAACAATCAGAAGTTTTTCTGATGTATGGGATTATGCATCTGGTTTTTGTGTTTTATTAGAACAATAAGAAGTTTCGGGGGTACCCGCAGGGGGTTAAAGATCCAGCTGCCCGAAATAGCTCCTCCAATTAGGGATAATTTGAAACACTTTTACGGATATGGAACGGGTATGATATTAGGTGATTTCTGACCCGATTACCTGAAGCAGACATACTTGTTTATCTTAACCACACCCTTAATTTTTTTTTTCAATTTTTCTTTGCCATTTGGTAATAGAGCATGTACTAGTCCAGTAGTAGTCCATTGAATTTGTAGTTTTTATATTTCTGATTTCCTTGAGTGATAAATTATATATAAAAAAAGCAAAATAGTAAGAAATGTATTTGAGAATTCCAACTCACAATTTATGGGTATGCTCAATGTTGTAAGGATCGCGATTAGTCGGTGATTAATCGCTAGTCGGTACACTGACTGAGTAATTTTTCGTTAATCGGTCAATTAATCGCAAGTCGGCTCTAGTCGAGCCTAGTCGGCCAGTCAAAAATCGGCGTTTCCGACCAGATTCCGGCAAAAAACCTGTATATTCCGGCCAAAACATGTAAATTAGCCAACATCCAACCGAACCATGTGAATTCCAACAATTAATCTTGTATACTTAAAAAATGAGTTGAGAAAGAGTTAAAAGTTGTCTACTTAAAATATTTACCTATGAAAATGTGTATATGTATCATAAACCTGAAAATTACATATAAAAAACCCAATCTGATTAATCCCTAGTAACCTCGAATAGTCATTAGTCCCCACCTCACCGGCCAAATAGCGATTAGCGAGTTCTCCAACCTTGGGTATACTTGATAGCCAAATTTTAATGAGTAATCGGGTGCCCGATGGGTATACATGTCTCGTGAAGGTTAAGCTACCTTATTTTTAGTAAGACTAGTTATCCGCATATCGTATCAATAGGAAAGCTTATGTAATGTGTATAAGATGATGCAAGACATGTATACAATAACTCCATTAACCCTATCTTCGTTTCCCTCTATAAAATATTTGAAATTTTATGTTCTTATGAGAAAATTGGAAGTCTTATAAGAAAATTGGAAGATTTTGGATTTTGGTGAACGATTTATGCTGAAAAAAATGGAAGAGTAGATGATAAAAAACATGTCACAAAGATCATAGCAAAAGTTGCATTAAATAAGATTTATTTAGCGCTAACCTGCTTAGAAGATTCGGTGTGAGGAATGAGGTACGAATTTCGAATATCAGTAGTGTTGTCTTGGATCCAAAATCAAAATAATCATGTACCGATGGAACTAAGATCGAGCGGAAAAAGTACTTGGGTATGAAACGACTTTCATGGTTCTAAAATTCATGAGAGAAATCAGTCTAGATGATTAGGGTTCACATGATTTCATGTGAAGAATCAATTTAGGTGTCGATGAAAAGGAAAGAAAAGCCTGAGAAGCAGGGTGGAGATGGCGGACAAAACTCAGTGTTTGTGTGATAATTGGAAGGTTGGGGGAACGCTACGAGATCAATTCTTATTGTTGTACCACCTAGCTGGAGAAAAAATATGTTTGGTAAAGGATTGTTACAAAAATACGGGATGGGGATTATTTGAGATGGGTCAGGATACCTAGCGAAGCGAAGAGGATGAAAAGGTTGAAATGGAGTAAGCAGATCATGTTCTTTGGAAAGCTGCAGCACGTCGCATCCCAACAACGGATACTTTGGAATCAAGGGGGATACGTGTACAAAATACCAGGTGCACATTGCGTGAGCACGATGTCGAGTCAGCAGATCATGTTCTTCTGAATTGCAGAGTTATGATGGAAGTTTGGCAGCAGCTGATATTGTGGATGAACGTCCCAGCAAGTCAGTCTCATAATACAATTGAAGATACGTTACAGAGTATCAACGGGTTGAATGTATCGAAGAACAGGAAGAAGATAATTCATGCAATCTGCGTTTTGGCTACGTGGCATGTGTGGGAAGCGAGTAACAGAAAAAGATTCAAAGGTATACATGTAAACAAACACAAACTTGGGGAGGAGATTGAAGAGATGACATTCGATTGTGTGGTCAACCCATCAAAATTCAAAGAAATATCTTTTGGGAGGAATGATGTAGGGTTTAATATACAAGTGTAATAGAAAAGGCGGAGTGCGGATCCTCTTTTTGGTGTAATGAGATGTAAATTGTAATCAGGCCAGTAGCATCTTGCTATGGGTCTTTTGTGGTATAAAAGTTGACGTTACCTTTAAAAAAAGCTATGTTAATAAACTTTACGATTTTCAGATATTTACAATTCACTAAAATAAGGTGACTTCACTAAAATATGTTTACACATTTCATGCTATAACATATTACATCTATGGTATTATTATCAATCTAACACATCTACCTTTTTATATATAACATATTGATTAAAAAATCTAAAATAAAAAAAAATTAAGCACTTGGATTATTGTCACACTTTTCAACCTAACTCGTGGAGTTCTGGATTTCAATACATGAACATTTCATATAGGTGGGAATCAAGCGGGACGGGGCGTGGAAGTGAGGGTATTGATGGAAATATTAGCTCTCTCGATACGATATAACTTTTCTTTTTCCGAGTAATGACTACTTCTTGAAGAACATCCCGAGATGTAAGGTTAAGTTATTATTAATATTAGCCCTCTCGATACTATATAACTTTTCTTTTTCCGAGCAATGACTACTTCTTGAAGAACATTCCGAGATGTAAGGTTAAGTTATTATTATTATTATTATTATTATTAGATTTAATAATCCAAATTTTGACATATTGACCGAAAATAATTCCGATTTAAAAAATTTCTCCAGTCAACCCCAACTTGTATAATAGTTTCCTCCACCAAGCCTTTCTAACAGAGGTCTAACAACACACACCAACTCCACCAATCACCACCACCATACCAGACTGTCGCCTCCACTACCACACCAGAGCACCACCTCCATCAACTGCCACTGTCACACCAGACCAACATCACGCATCCAATCTTCATAACCATTTTCATTCATCAGACCAACCGCCACCCCCACCTCCACCTTCATCAACCTGAATTCATGTAGCTTACTTATTTTGTTGTTTTAAAAGTTTTCTTTAGTTATAATAAGCAATTAGTTCATTACATTGAATGATGTTAGCATGAATTTAACAAAAGTAGAATGGAAAATGTGTGATGTTGGTTTGGTGTGGTAGAGATGGTGACAATGGTGTGGCAGTGGTGGTTGATGGAGGTGGGTAGTCTGGTGGCGGTGACGCTCTGATGATCATGGTGTGGCAGCGGCAATTGATGTAAGTGGAGATGGTGGTCTGGTGTGGTGGGGATTGGTGGAGGTGGTGGGTGTTGTTAGGTGTTATAAAGATAGAGCAAGAGAGGAAGTCCACGTCATCATCCATGTAATGAGCCAACTTAAGTTTTTTACACATCGTCCATGTCAGCGTTCATGTTATATAAACTAAGGGTGGAAGAGGTAAACCTTTTTTTTAACCAATAATATCATATCATATCAACTTTTTCATTCACTCCTTAATTTGCACTCAAACATATGAAGAATGGTAAACATTTAAATAAATAAATAAATAAATAAAAAATTTGTGATTGGTTGAAAAAGGGGTGAGGTCCACCATTAACCCTCTCTCTCCCTCTATCTCTTTTCTTCTCATTCGGTGAATACTCACCGATATCAACACCTTCATTTGAGTTACCGATTGCCGAAAGAGGAGTGGCGGCCCATTGTCGCGCAGTGAATGGTGATCACCGAAGTTGCCTCTTCCACCCTAATTGAATTAGACCTTGGTTAAGTTAATATTATTGCTGGTCAACATATCAAAGTCTGTATTATTAACATTCAATAACCCTTATTATTATTATTACTATTAGTTAGTTGTGTGCATGAGGTTTATAACATAGCTTACGTCACACCCGGTGATTTCTTCTAGAGGAAAAGAATCTAATGACGCTTAAATTGGGCTTCCATCTAAGACCCAAAACCGTGTGAAGGCCCTGGATTCTTTTCGACCCATCACATGTGAAAAAAAAACAAAATATTCTAAAAAATAAAAAATAACCTAAACGAGTTTCTTGGAGAAGAGGGCAACCTGAATTCGTATATATATCTTCTATCATACCAACCGATCGACAATCATCAACCGTATAATACTCAAATCAAATCAAATCATCAAATTAAACAACTTTTACAGATCTGTAAACTCAACAGAGAAGATGGATTTTGAGTTGAGAAGAGCGAGAGAGAAATTGGAGAAAGAACAAAAGGATCGAAAAGAAAAGGCCAAATTACGATTGGAAAGAGAGAGAAAAGCCAAATTAGAAGCTAATCGCCAGCGTGAAGCCATTGAAGCTGCTCAGAGATCTCGTAGAATCCATGCAATGGAAGCACAAATTAAGGTATTTTCTAATCTCTTGTTAATTGCAACATTTGATTGTAAATTAGTGTGATTTGGATATGTTGATTGTTGTGATTGAACGAATGGATTGGTCTGGAACCCTAGAAAAGTTGGGGCATATAGCTACAACAATGATTAAGTTGCAAATTTTGATTATCATATCATTTGGGGTAAATTTTAGGGTTTACTCATGCGCTACAATCAGATTATTGATTTTAAAATCATTTGGGGTAAATTTTAGGGTTTACTTATGGTATATAATCAGATTATGATTAACCTGATACGCGGAAATAGTTAATCAGCTTATCGAAAAGACGAAAACAACTTATTTGTAATTTCTAAAATCCACTATGAAAAATCAGATTGAGATAAGTAAGCAATTTCAAACTGCTTAATGTAAGCAGTTTATTTCACCCTGAAATAAGCAAAACTGCTTTTAGAAAAACACGATAAGCAGATAAGCAAAAATGCCTTTCTCCATTTAAATTCAGATATGAGTTTATCTGCTTTTAAAAAGAACACAATTTGCAATTAAGTGTTTTGATTAAGCAATGCACCCTCACAAGTCACAATGACTTTAACTTTACAAGGATGCTTTAAGCTCAAATGCTTCCACTTAGTTAGTTGCTAACACTTGTTATTGTAACTCTAGTTAAGATTTGGGAGCCAATTTTGGGGAATCTTTCCAAGATTCTACCTTTTTCTCATATTTCTGCCGGCATATCAGCATATCCTATTAGACTGATTTTTTAGAATCATCAGAAGATATTGATCTTTGGCATTATCAGTAGAATAGCACAAGTTTGTTAGAATCTTTCTTTTCGTATATATTAGTAACATGAGTTTACTAGAATCTTTCTTCTATAAATTTAGCGTTTATTTTTCTTTTTCTGTCGGTATATACAATTGTAAAAATGTCTCATTTTTTTATTTACCATTCAGGCAGAGCAACAAATGGAAGAAACTATATTTGCAGGAAGAGGAATTTCATTCAATCGAGTTCTCGAAGCGGTACCGTTTGAGGGTTCCGGAGATAAAATCAAACTACCACCTTCATGTTTCCATGAGTTATCAGAGCAAGGTGCTTTTGACAAAGGCCCCCTTCATTTCCAATTATCAGTAGCTCACCAAGATAACGAGTCAACTCACGGGTCAACCCATGCCGGGGTCTTGGAATTCACTGCAGACGAAGGTACAGTCGGGATCCCACCTCACATTTGGAATAACTTATACTCCAAACAAGATCCAAACACTCCTTTAGTTGAAGTTAAATATGTTTGGTTATCGAAGGGAACGTATGCGAAACTTCAATCACAAGAACTCGGGTTCTCCGACATACCCAATCACAAAGCAGTTCTTGAAACAACTCTCCGTCAACATGCAACTCTTTCTCAAGATGATATTTTGACGGTCAAACACGGTGTGTTGACTTTCCATCTACGTGTTCTTGAACTAAAACCGTCATCAAGCGTGTCTGTTCTCGAAACCGATATCGAGGTCGATATTATGGGTCCTGATTCACTTCCTGAAAAAACCACCCAACACATGTTGAAACCACTAACGTTTCGGAAATCAGAGTCGGGAATTATAAACGAAGGAGAATACGCGTATTACAAGTTCTCAATAGATGACGACACATGGAAAATAATCGCTCTTGGAGATGTTGAAATTGAAGTGAATTTGGATTCGGAGTCGAATGGAGATACCGATCTTTATCTTTCCCGACACCCGTTATTGTTTCCAAACACGCACCAACATGGTTGGTCTAGCCACGATATTGGGTCAAAGTGTTTGGTTCTTGGGTCAAAGGACCACACCTTGGGCCCGGGTAGTTACAGTGTCGGTGTATACGGGTTCAAAGGAACAACAAGATATAACGTTTCAGTAACCGTGAAAGATACGTCGAAGTCAAACGTTGGTCAACAACCCATGTCATCTTCTTCAGATGGGTTAACATCAACAGCAGATACAGTAGAATGTGGAAACTGCAAACATTATATACCCGTGAGAACAATCGCACTTCACGAGGCTTATTGTAGAAGACATAACGTGATTTGTCAGCATACGGGTTGCGGTGTCGTGTTGAGAACCGAAGAGGTTAAGAATCACGTGCATTGTGTGAAATGTGAACAGGCTTTTCATAGTACCGAGATGGAAAAACACATGAAAGTGTTTCATGAGCCATTATCCTGCGCGTGTGGGGTTGTTCTTGAGAAGACACAGATGGTAAGCTACACTATCTTAGTTTCATATAATAGTTTGTTAATAAATTTAATTTAGGTTTGTTAAAAGAGTATATGTTTTGTCTTGTTTATTGCAGGTGCAACACCAGTCGTCAGAGTGTGCCTTACGACTAGTGACATGTCGGTTTTGTGGAGACATGGTCCAAGCCGGTTCACTAGCAGTTGATGCACGAGACCGATTAAGAGGACTCTCGGAACATGAGAGTCTTTGTGGGTCCGAAACCGCGCCGTGTGACTCGTGTGGTCGTGCGGTTATGTTGAAAGAAATGGAAATTCATCAAGTAGCTGTTCACCAGAAGAATTGATTGATGCAACTATGTATCTGGTTTTGTTTGTGGGGTGGCCATTATTTATGATGTAATCCTTTCCGATTGTTTGTAAATGGATGTTGGTATCTATGTTGATGTCTATGGTGTTGTGCCCTGTGGGTTTTCTAATCAATGCTTTATACATCATAACCTTTTTAAAGGCTACACGCTCTGCATATGCAGCGATTTAATTGAGCTATTGGTTAGCAGGTTATTGACGGGTCTATTTGTTTTTAACCGACTCATTCCAATACGACTAATTCGTTACCACACCAAGTCACATAAGTACACAATAACAATGTCATGGTGTAAAGTTTACATTCTCTTTATCATTGTTATTGTCATAGATACACTGTAAACAGAGCGTCACATAAGTCGCGATGCAGGTATCTAAACAAGTCCAAGTCCATAGCCGACTCTCTAGCTATCGTCTGAAAAACATGCTAAAACGGTCAAGTTTTAAAGATTCGATAAATAGTAAAGTACTTCAATCAATAATGTTTGCTTGTATGTGACAATGTGCATCACAACTAAAAAGATGAGTGATTAATAGGAGTCACAACCAAGCCTATTGATGCATAAGTGTTTTACCCTAGTTAATGTCTTTCGCAGAACATTAAAATTTTTGTTTTGGAGATACACTTAGGTGTCAGTTTCGTGGCGTTGATGTACTTTAGCTAGAAGTACTACGAGAAGAGTAGGGGTGTCAACTAAAATGGTATTTGGTTGATCACAGATAAACAATATTTAATTTAAATGGCAATTGATTTCAACTATGATGGAAAATCATGTGCGGAATTGGAAGTCAAACTTTCAAGAAACCAAAGTACAAAATTTTCAAAGTTTATGTAAAAGTGAATCACGAAAGGGTGGTGGAGTGTGTAAGATGTGTTGTTAATCTGTGTAAAGTAGGTTTTGGCATATTTACTCTTTGGTGATTCTATTCTCTACTTATAGAGAATGTTTTCCATGAATAAACAATGTTGTTGATCTGTGTAAAGTAGGTTTTGGCATATTCATTGATTCCACAACCTTTCATTTTCCCGATATTCCCCTTTACCTATGGCCTTAAAAAATATTTCTTGAGTTTTAATCCAAAAAAAAGGTAGTGTTTGATTGTTGGCCACAAAAATTAGAACATATATGTTATTATACTTTATTTAAAAAAATAGAATTTAAAATAATATCTACCAACTTCAGGATCCTCTAAGATGTTGAGCCAAACCTGTGCGAGTGTGTACTCCTCGTCTTTTGTCCAAGGTTGATAGTTCCTTCTCGTACGGGGAGAGGTGGGATCTTTTTTATGTGAGCGTTTTCCACGTTGAGAGCCCTTGGGTTCGCGCTCCGATTGTGTCTCCGGCACCATCTCGATCTTGGTCTCGGTTTCTTGGGAACCATACGTACCGCCATGCTTATGTTCATATTTGATGCAAAACCGAGTGGCCCATGAAAGTATTGGTTGGGCATGTTTAATAGTTGTGTGTACCCCATTATATTCGGGTCGCAATCTTGGTAATTATAGGTTGGTAGTGGTTGGGTGGTGTTCGGGTGATACGAGTTTGGGTTGCTTGGGCGAGACGGAACACCCAAAGGGGGCGCGAATGGTTGCATCGTATTTAAAAAAAAGAATAAAAAAAAGTGATAAATACGAGAATAATGTGTAGAATGGTGTAAAAATGGGTTGAGTGGTGGTTTATATAGAGTTAAAAAGTAAATAATAAAAACTAAAAAATAACTTTTTTTTATCCGTTGGCTAATGATCAGAAATTTCGAAAATATCAAATCACCCGGCGTTTTAAGGGAAACACCCAACCCAAAATCGCATCGAAAACACCCAAGGGACGGTGATTGCCACGCTTTGGACTAAAAAAGGCCCAATTCACCCCACTACGGGTGGTCTTAGGGTTATATTTTATGATATGCTGACTTTTAAGATTTCAGTTTTGCATATTTGAAAAGTTATTCGTTTATTTACCAATGTTTATCAAGCTCTAAAAGCTTTCACAAATAACTATGTGAAATTAGGGTTTTGGATTATAATTCTTACTAAAATCTAGAAAATTTGTATGATTACTATAATTGAATGTTCACATAATGCATTAAGTCAAGATTAAAGTTAAATATAAGTCAAAGTCAACCTGATTTAGTGACGGTTGTCACATATAAAAGGGGCCATTCCTACATTACAATGCAAAATCTCAACCAAGTTTCCCGCTTCGACATGGTCAACACCAATACCAATAAGACTAGTCATGGAAATTTACTTTCATACCTGATTACAAGTGAAAATACCGTAGGATACGAGTCGAATTTTGAACATTCAAAACGATCACTCCCCTACTATTAACGCATCATCGGCAAATAACAAGTGCGAGATTACCGAACCTTCATTCGGCTGAGAAAACAAGCTTTCTTAACCGTAAAAGAGAAGGCCAATACCCGTAACTTAATAGTATGTTTTAATTTCAATATTTCATTAACAATAAAACAACACATTTAATATATACAAAATTTCATTAACAATAAAATAGTAACACCTTTAAAATATACAACTGAAAAGATTCGAATGATGCAGAAAGTGAGGAGCTTGTTTGAGAGTGCGGGCCTCATCTTTTTCATTTTTATTAATTTTTGGTCTAGTTTATTCAAATATGTAGGTAATAATATTGTAATTGATTAATTTTCTTAGTCCTAGTTGTTAATGTAGGTAATAATATTTAATTAATTTTCTTAGTCTTAGTTGTTAGATGAAGTGTTTATGTTCTGATAATTATTTCTCCTGAACAACAAATCCTTTTATGTAATATGTTATAGAATTGAAATTCTTGATTATTTAAAAAAAATCACAGTGAAAGGGAATTAAGAAAGGTTTAATACATAATAGTCATTTAAAATTCTAATATAAGAATATCATCCGCTAGTAATTAAGTTTAACTTTTTTTACTATTTACAAAGTGAACTAAATAAAACATATATAAAAATTGATTATTTTTGGGTAAGTTTTTGTTAAGAAAGCAATAAATATGAGTGAAGTTTGGGTTACATAATTAAGAAAAAGTAGTGGGTAATTGTTTGTGTTTCACAAAGAGTAGATCATAAATAAAATTATATGAAAACATAAATAAAATTATGTAAGCCACAAGGGTTGTCATGACAGTGATATGATACCAATACCTGGTATATATCAATCGAAAGAGAAAACAAATAAAGTTGTGTTATGCTCAAAAGGATACTTACACATGTTTTATATCGGTAAAAAAGCGTATGCTGTTACGAGTTCCGATAATTCCGATAACGGTGCCGATATGGGTATCGGTCATCGTACCGGTACCTTCTATCTCTATACCAAATAAATACTTTACTTTGAATACAACTTCATTTTCAACTATTCGTTGAATTGCGTAAGGACTCGACCTTAACAGAGGGGAGGGGTCCGGGAGGGGCAGATTATTTCAGTTTCTTGCTGTGCTGACCATCTAAAAAGAGACATTTGTTTTGTCCCAATGGAAAAAAAAAGAAAAATAACTCTATATACTAAACTAGAAGTATGGAGACGCGTTTGGTCGATTGCCGTGACTATGTCTTGGGGGCACCACTCTCCAAGGAACCGAGAACAGTCAGGAAATAAGTATTAACCACTTACTTAACGCAAGTCTTCTTTTAAAATATAAAAAAAAGAATTTGATGCGCTTCCATTAACTCAATCGTGTCCTTCTTGTCTGTGCATTGTTTAGTTTCGAGAGCGCTGTTAGGAACGAATTGGGCAACATCCGGAATGAATTGAGGAGATGATTACTCAACTCGCCTGTAATTCTGAACATAAAGAGAAGAAATTAATCAAAAATGTAGTTTTAATAAAGTGTTAGCAAACACATATTATTAAAAAATTCGAATCTTTAATAAAGTGTTAGCAAAACACAAATTATTTATATAAAAGTTAAATGAGCTAAAGTTGATATTATAAACTGTAACGGCAAAATCAAAACTTCAATTTTTTTTTTTAAATGACGGTCCAGTCTCGTATAAAATTAATATTAAATATTTTAAATGAGATTGTTTCATTCATTCCCAAATTCAAATTAAAGAGGGGGAAAGCCCCCAAATTTTCACAACAACAAATCCATCTTCATCTCTCAAACCCTAACGCTTCAATTCGGTATAATCTCCACAGATCCACCAACTGTACTCCAAAAATGGCTGAAATCCTAAGCCCTACCCGTACTCCGGGCTTCAAACAGCGAGCGCCGGTCTTATCGCCGGACCGAACTCTCTTTTTGGGCTCCAACGATGACAAACTCGAGCGTGCTCAAGCACGCGCCGCCCGTGCTGCAGCGAACCGCCGGAAAACCGTTGCGTTTCCGCAAGTAACTGATGCTAGTTCTACCGATACTTATCTAGGTCAAGAGCAGATCATGGAAATGTTACAGAATTGTATCAAATTGGCCAGTGAAAATGTATGTGTGTAGTATTTGTCTGAGAGTTTATGATTACAGATTTACTTGATTCAGGTTTGAAATTGATGATTTAGTTTTTTTTTTGTGGAGTGTAGAAAATTAATCAGAAGAACACGTGGGAACTGAATCTGATAGATCATCTTTGCGATATTATTAAGGTTGAAGAGGAGAATGATAGCGAGACTAATTTTCAGAAGGTATGGGACATAACTTTGTGGTTGAAATTAGGGTTTTTATCGAATTAATTTGGTGTATATGTAGTAATATCATGAATTATATAGAATTTATTTTTGTTGTGACAAATATCTGGGAACTAATAATTATGGAGTACCAAATGACAAATAGTATGTTATTTGAAATAAGAAGACCCTAGTCATGGGTGATTAGAATGTTGCAGGGGCCTTAGTGAGTCTAATTAGTTGAATTTGAGGTTATTTAGTTTCCTTTCGTAGTTTTGTTCTTTCTAGCATGCATTTCTATTAAGAAATGGGTCGAAAGTCGCCATAAGTGTATTTTTTATCTATAAAGTGTACAGCCTTTTAATTATTTATACAAAAGTTTAGATTGTTAGTTTGTTATTGAAATGATATGATTTAATCATACATAAAACACTAATTATTATTTAGAATTTAGACAAAGTTATTTGGTCAAACTAAACTTAACTGGACCTGTTACTCAGTACGTGCTGACCGGTTCATAACTTCATATGCCAGCTTTATTTGATAAAATTACAACTTCAACTTGGGAGGTTTGGCTGATCTCCAAGGGGTGTTCTAGAAGACATCTAAAGTCGAAGGACGAAACGAGTAAATAATAATTAAAGTTATTTAAATGCTATTTGAATTATTTTAGTATTAGATTTGATTAGTGTTTAATTGTTCAGAGATAAGTGTCATTAAGTTAAGGAGTCCTTGTAGGATTAGATTGTTTCTAGTATTTATATTCCTTGAGTCTTGTAGTTTTATTAATTCACAAAAAGTTAATAGAAGGAATCGTGAATCCCGTTTGTTTCTTCTTTCTCTCTGATCTTGTACCTAGTTTAACAAGTGGTATCAGAGCCTCAGTTTTGAGAGTTTTTTTCAACAAAGAGGGAGCAGCCCCTCGTCGGGCTGCAATGACGGCAAAACGACAGGAAGTCTAATTCGTCTTGGAGGATTATTAATCTGTTTGTCAAACTAATTATAAAGGAAGTAAAGAGTCAGGTTTGAAGAAGAAGCTTTTTAAGGAAGGTGAAGGTGCTGAAACTTGACAAAATTCCAAGTGTCGTTACAGTGCTATTCGGCAGTGGATAGAGGGATGTTTTGGGGCTATAGTGATGAATAAATAGTTCCGAGATGCACTAGTATTAGGCTACCAAAACCGTGCAACGGCGACATACATTTGAGAACGGTTTCTGGACCAAGTTATGGCGTACGGTACAGCAGCAAATTGGGTATTTTTGGAACAAAAAAACGAGTGTCGTGGAAGAAACGAAATAGTGGGAAGCTAAGGAATTCGTTTCGCGACCGGAAGACGAATTGACACGTGGTTGTTGTAATTGATAAGCAAAAGGTTACATCTAGGTTGTGTGTCAACTTAGTTTTGGTGTTCATTGAGTTGAAGTCAGTTCAAATTGTTTACCTTTCTCTCGGTTTCAATGATGATGTGCCATCACTGTGTGTCAGGATGGTTAAATCTCCGTGCGTCAGGGTAGTAGGCTGAACAAAGGAAGAAGACTCGTTCAAAGGCAGTGTTAAAAGATTTCCATCAGATCTTGGTTAACCCTTTGATTCAATTCGGTTGAAGGCAGTTGACAAGTTATCCATTCTTCCAGTTGATCGAGTTCTGTTATTGTCAAGTTCAAAGGTTCGATTGAAGTGGGTTTGAAGGATAGTTCGAGTGCTACTTGAAAGGTGTCTGAGGGCCTCTTGAAGTCCTGCCAAAAGGGTCACAACCCGTGACTACCTATCGAATCCAAACAAAAAGACATTTGTCGGCCAAGCTGAAGCGTGTGTCGCTCAGGTTCTTTAGGATGAAGTGGCATCCGGAAGATGTGATGTTAGTACCGGTTTTGAGAATGTAACCAATGACGATAATGGTAGTGTGTCTACTGAAGATGTCAATGGAGGTTATGTGTTTACTGAAGTTGATGCGACAGATCAAGGCAGAATGAGTCAAGATTAAGAGGGAGACTTATGGAAGTTGATGTTGAGAAAGAGTGATAAAATTACAACATCAACTTGGGAGGTTTGGCTGATCTCCAAGGGGTGTTCTGGAAGAGATCTAAAGCCGAAGGACGAAACGAGTAAAATAATAATTAAAGTTATTTAATTATCATTTGAATTATCTTAGTATTAGATTTGATTAGTGTTTAATTGTTTAGAGATAAGTGTCATTAAGTTTAGGAGTCCTTGTAGGATTAGATTGTTTCTAGTATTTATATTCCTTGAGTCTTGTAGTTTTATTAATTCACAAAAAGTTAACAGAAGAAATTTGTGAATCCCGTTTGTTTCTTCTCTCTCTGATCTTGTACCTAGTTTAACATTATTCGCGTCTGTTAAATCTTGGGACACAGATCGTTAATGTTATACTATTATATTTTTGCGAGTGAAGGCAAGCTGTACTCTGGAAGCTGGAGTTAGAATATACTCAATGAGGGTGGATTCAGTACATTCAGAAGCGTATAAGGTTCTTGGAGGGATTAGTCGAGTTGCACAGGATGCTGAACAAGGTTAGCTTTGTTGTCTTGTACTTATGAATGGGTCGATTTGGTTATTAATCTCATACAGGTTGAAGGGATCAAATGGTTTGAAAGTAGCTCAACTCATATTATTAAATCATACAATCTTCTAATTCGTTTTATCAAAGATTAAGATTGTTATTGTAATTGTAATACCATTATTGTTGTAATGTTATTTAATACATGTATTATTTATTAAAAATGACAATTAAGTTTTCTATATGTTTATAATTATGACGACAATTAAGTTTTCTAAATGTTTATAATTATTGAATGGAAAACCTTTTTGTTTCCTATTAAGATATTTTCACTTAAAATATGGCAATTAAAGGTAGTTTTTTAATGTGACTATATTGTTGTGTTAGCATATTATATACAACATGAGTATTTTATGGTGACACATTTGTAAACATACAAGTACAGAGTGCTTCATTTGATAAAATTTGTAATGTGAGTACATTTTTTAAAATTGTTTTAGATCACGAAACTAACTTATAATGCAAACATAAATTGCCTTTAATCTTTATAGTGGCAAATATCGTAGAATGTTCATTTTATCTTTTTGCATAACAGATTAATAAATGATGCCAGATCTGTTTAACAAGCAGAATTTGATCAGTTTCACGATATCGAGTTTTTTAGGATGTGATTTACTTTTTACAAATTCAGTCTTACCACGAAAATGTTTTAAGACAGGTCATGTTTTACATGATGAAAATAATGTCATAGAGACAAGCTTTTTTAAGTTTCAGTTATTGCATGAAACTATATTTTACTTAATATATCCTTAATTTTACAACATATAACGTTTTAAAGCATAAGTGGTTAACTGAATAGTGGATAATTTTTATAGTAGAACCTTATAAATATATATATCGTTATATAATTTACGGCGTTATGCTGTCAATACAGATACCGTACAGGATGGCAATACAGACAACATGCAAGTAGAAGGCACTTCAAAGAAGGAAAAGGAACACAAGGTTTTTTAATCATCTTTTATTTCTCATTTTTGCTGGATATGAACTAATTAATAATTATATTTTATGATATTTTTGTAGTTATCTCCTTTAACAACATTGGAATCATCCTTTGAGGCTCTTAATGTGAAGAAATTTGATGGTAGCGGTCCCACCTATGTATTTTTTTTTAATTCTTTAACCAAATTTAACCATAAACTAAATTAATTTCTTTACATTTTTAGTTGCATTTGCTGTCGATCCTCTGTATCATCAAACAACTGCTCAGTTTGATGAAGGTGGATCAAAAGGTCTTTTGCTGAATCATCTCGGAGTTTATGGTGGATGCCGAATGATTTTTGATTCACTTGAAGTACCTGGGAAGTGCATGTCATGCTCAAGTGACCGTGATAAAACAAATACTATCGATATTTCGTTTGCCAGAGGTTTGTTTCTTCCGTGTACACGTGGCAAAAATGGGCGGGTCAGACTCAGACAGTTTGGATAGCGGGTCAAGATGCTATCTTTTGATAACAGGATTGACCTGTAAATGGGTAGAATTTGCTATATATTATCCAACAGTAATGTGATTATTGAATGAAATGATTTAGGTTTTATGTTTTAAAAAATACAATTTGCGTGAATTTTGATTCTTTTACTAGTTCGACATGTTAAATATAAAATAACACAAGTCGATCTATTGGTAAATAAATGGGTCAAGATTGCCATATATTGCTATTATATTAGTTATAAAATATAGTTTTTAAATCAAAGTTACTTTTAAGGTGACTTTTGACCCATTTAATCATATGTAGGGTTTTAAACTAATTAAGAACACTGGGTGTTTGTTCTAACTTAACCGAACACAAATGAACAAATTTTGGTGTTCAGGCTTGTTCGTTAAGGAAAGAAAGTTGTTTACTTGTTTGTGTTTGTTTATGTTTGTTCGTTATACCCTAAACGAACACAAACACACAATAATATATACAAAGGAGCATAAGCAAACAAACGAGATTTGCGTGCTAGTTCTTTTAATCCAATGAACAATGAAAATCATTCATGTTTGTTTGTTTATCAAGTACACAAAGTCACAAACATAAACGAACATCTTGCTGACATTTGGTTCGTTTTACAACCCTACTCAATTAGCCTGATTTTTTTAACCTTTTTAAATGACAATATTATACGAGAAAACATTATTTTGCAAGTTGCATTTTTATGAACTGTAATTTTTTTTCCTGTTTTCATTGTAGACTTTATTGAACAGATGGTATCAAATTTCACGACGAAACTTGAAATCTCTCCAAGTCTTAAGGACATAGTGAATCTGTTTGATGAAGACAATAAAAGACCAGCAGATACGTTTTCTTCTTCCCAAAAATCCGTAGAACCAGATAACGAAGAGCGTGCGATGACAATGATTTTAACGATGGTGGACATGATAACTCAGAAGCCTGGGACTTTGTTAACGACAACCAAACAAATGTTTACGATGACTGCACCTACGAAGACGAAAATGATCGTTTTGTTCAAGCTCATCATGAGGTGAGTCAGGCGTGTTTAGGCCTGTAAACGAACCAAACGTTCATGAACTGTTCTTGAACTTGTTCGGTAGAAGTTCGTTTATTTAATAAACAAACGAACGTGAACACAGTTTTTTGTTCAGTTAACTAAACCAACGAACATGACACATTTTGTTTGTTTATTTATGTTCGTGAACGCCCATTTATGTTTGTTTATTTGAATTTGTTTATGTTCGTTTCAATTTAAATACATAAATGGTTATATTTATAAAAATATTAAACATAAATGGAACTTTCTAAGTACTTATATAATATAACTAAGTGGTAATTGGGCTTTCTAGTAATAAAAATGGGGTTTCTAATGGAATTTATCGTAATTAATCACGGATTGTTATAAAAAAACTACTTTATGCTCGTTTATGTTTAGTCAATTATGTTCGTTTGTTTTCATTTATGGTTGTTCAATTATGTTCATTTGTGTTGTTTATTGTTTGTTAACTTATGTTTGTTTAAGTTTGTTTGCTTATGCTCATTTATGTTCTTGAACTGTTTGTTTAGGTTTTAAACGAACAAGAACATTCCCATATTCTTAATAAACGAACACGAACAAATTAATGAGTTCGATCATATGTTCGTGTTCGGTTAAAGTTAAATGAACGAACATGAACATGCCTCTGTTCATGTTCGTTCTGTTCATTTACAGGCCTAGGCGTGTTGTTAATTATCGGTCAAATATTTGTTAAATATCGATCAATATCACCGATAATATCGTTACTGATATTTTACACCGATATTTTACATGGGGACCGATAACCGATATATCACCGATATTAACTGCTCAGTTCTTGATCCATTAGCGATGTAACATAACGCAAGTTGACCCGTTGTTATTTCTAAAGTAGATTTTAAGAAAAGAAAGGAGTCAACTGATTAAGGTTTGTTTGCAGGAAAACGAGCCGTATGTTTCTCATGATGGTGATGTGGATGACAGATCAGCGACAGTTGACAGCTTTTTATTTCTAAGCCTTGGATTAACCGGAAAACAAAATGCCTGGGCGGGCCCGGATCACTGGAAGTATAGAAAGATCAAAGGTAAGACGCAGGTCAAGTAACGGGTCAAACCAGGTTTGGATCAAAACGGGTCATTTTCAGACTAACAGGCCGGGCTGGGCCGGGCTGACGGACCTGCACTTCTTATAATTATTTTCGAAATACTAATAAGATAGTTATGGTTTATTAAATTATATTATATGATAATATACTATACTTTAAATTAAACATTTTAGGAGGTTATATATATAACAAAAGAGGGTGTCTCAGGAATAGTTCCTAAGACACAACTTATATATTTTATTATTTTCCTTCATCTAATTTGCAACAATGCCATCAACACATGGTTTTTTATTGTGTATTAAACCCTTTTAACTTTAGCATTGCCACTTACGACCCCTTAGCATTCTATAAACATTCTAAAATGTCATTTTGACCCCCTTGAGTTTTATGTGCTTTTTTTTACGTATGTGGGTCAAATACAATACGTTTTCGTGTTTATTTTTATGTACGTTTTTGGTTGGTCTATGTTTTGTTTGGAAATGAGTCAGGTCAAGTATATTACGTTTTCACTAGGCGGTATAACTTCGAGTTACTTTACTTTTCGACTCCGCTGCAACGCGTGGTACAATTCTTTAACGAAAAAAAAACTATTTTCTTACGCACTTATTAAGAAGTATGTTTCGTTATAAATCCAATTTGGTTTACGTTTCATCGTAAATTTTTTTGGTAATGAGTTAGGTCAAATATAATACGTTTTCTTGCTTATTTTCATGTGCGTTTTCAGTTGTTGTACGCTTTGATGTAAATTTTGTTCAAAAGCGAATCAGGTCAAATATTTGAATGTATAAGTTTGAGTTACTTTAAGTTTCGACGCCACCGCAACGCGCACTGGGTCAAAATACTAGTTTAAAATAAAACATAAGTAAATGGGTTATCACCTCTAATTTGCTCCCATTTTCAGGATTTAATTATCTGGTCTTGTATTTTTCTATTTGATATTTTGCAGGTTTAGATGATCCTGCAAAGGAAACTGGATCACCAAAAGTGCCTAAACGAAATAAGAAACAAGCCGAACCCGATATCGAATTCACTAAATCCGTAGAATTCGATAACGAAACATGTAGTATCTTTGCTCCTCCTAAAAACCTGAAAACTCTATTATTGCCTGCAAATAGGGAACCGGGTAACACAACACTTCCGGAGGATTGCCATTATCAACCTGAAGATCTTGTCAAGATATTTCTTCTTCCAAATGTTATGGTAAAGGTTCAAGATTATGAAGAATGCTAATTTAAGTTATTATTTAATCAATTTGAATATAATTCTTTAATCATATATTTATTTTATGTGTAGTGTCTTGGGAAGAAAGCAAGGAGGCATTCTGGTATGTTTATTTCTTGAATCCAATATGTATTGTTACTCCATTAATTTGTGTGTGTATATATCCATATCTTGAAAATATGTTAAAATAGTGAAATTTCATTGCCATCTTAGTGAGTGTTTGGGATTTTTTTATAATTTATTTAAACGGCTTATCTGCCTTTTGTGTTTTTTTAAAAGCGTATAAGTACGTTTGAGTGAAATATATGTTCTTACTAATCAATTTGAGAGTGCTTACTTCAAACAATTTAAAAAATACAAGTTTACCATTAGAGTGAAATAAGTTGTTTTCAACAAAGTCCATCGATGGTCCTTGTGGTTTACCAAAATTTTGGATTTGGTCCGCAGCTTTTCAAAAGTGCACAGATGGTCCTAGTGGCTTGCACATTATAACGCATTTAGTCCCCATTTTTTTTTTCCAAAAGTACATGGATGGTCCCTGGGGTTGCACTTTGTAACGCAGTTAGTCCCTAACCTGGACATGCTAAAACCTTTAGATTTGTTGGCTGGGGACTAAATGTGTTATAAGGTGCAAACTACAGGACCGTCCGCATACGTTTGAAACGCTAGGGGCCAAATCCAAAACTTTGGTAAACCACAGGGACCATTCATGTACTTTACTGTTTTCAATAAAATGATTACTTGCCTTTGTTTATAAGCATAACCAAAAGCACCTTTGAGTGTCAGGAACTTAGGATAAGAAAAATGCTTTTGTTTATAGATTGATTACATTTGATGGTTTTTAAATTACAAGTTTACCTTTAGAGTGAAATTAGTTTTCTTTTAGTAAGCCTAATTACTATATTATACTTACAAGCATGTAACTTGCATAGGTTAATTGGTAAATAAGATGGTTATTTGATTTTTCAGATGAAAATGGTCAGCAAGGAGAAAGTAATAATAATGAAACTTTTCCATCTTGGGATGATGATGATGATTGTGGTCAATTTGATGACGGAAATACTTATAACAGTGATGTTGATGACTCTACCACACTTGTCACTCAACCCCGTCAGGTTTGCTTTTTCGTTTTCATAAGAAAGTATGTTAGTGTGATCCATTTATTTAATTAATCATAATAATTAATAACCCAGGACAATGTGTAGGCCACCCGAGTTTTAAAGCAACATTTCAGTCACAAAAGTATTAATTTAATTTCGTTTATGTCACGCAAAAACTTGTTTGACTTTGTAAAAATGACAAAAAAGTCACTAACATAGAGTTGTATGCTTATTTTAGAAATCTGCGATAGGTATACGTGGTAATCGTGCTTTTTGTTTGCAACTTTGCATGTATTTGATGAATGAGTCCTAATTTTTTTACAGATTTTCTTTATCTTGTACAATGCTTATGTCTTTTTGAAAAATTTTGGCATTTTATTTGTCATGCAAGTTTCTGCCAGCAGAAACGGAACCGGACTGATACTTGAGTAGCAAGTAAAATGACAAAAATGCCCTTTAATGTGGTTTGTGTTTTATTTGGTGCTGATTCGGTGATCATTGCATTCTTTTACATTGAATGGATTTTCACAAACATTTTTTCAACCTATAAAATCTTCACACTTCACTAAGGTTATTTATGTCTTTTTTAAAAGTTTAGGGCAATGTTTCATCATGTATCAAGTTTTTATTTTTTAGCTAGAATTGGCATTAACAAAAGCAAACTGATATTTGAGTAACATGTAAATTGACAAAAATGTCTCTTCGAGTTTCATGTCTTTTCAGAAGTATGAGGGACGTTAATGTAACTTTTGAATACTTGAGTGACCGATTTAACATTATCTAATAAGTACCAACAGTACCATTTGGACTCTAATATTTTCTTTTACAGGTAAACAAGATTGAAGTTGAGTATGACAAAACATCCAAACAAGTTGATGTTCAAGCACTCAAAGAGACTCTTTGGTCATCTATGCAAGAATCACCTGTGAGCTCTGTTTCTATCTCTTCTCACACACACAATCATATATATATATATATATCACTTTATAGTTCTAGCATCATCCTGTATGAGTATTATGCAGGAAACAAAGACATTGTCTTTTAAGCACTTGTTAACATCATTCCCAACGGATAAAAAGAAACCGGCCGCTGCATCTATTGACATTATCTCCCCACATTTGTGTTTCATCTGCGTGTTGCATTTGGCCAACGAGCATGGTTTGAGCATAATCGGGTGTAGCAACTTGGATGACCTCACAATAAACCTACCCGCCTAATCTTCATTGTTTAAAAACATGAAAAACGTTTACACCTTTTGTGTAGTTATGTTTTTACCTAGAATTTAGAATTGAACTATGACTTTTGTCAGCTATATTTCTTGTTATAGCGTGTTAACATGATGTTGAAAAAGTCTGATTGTATTGGATTAAGACATTAGTTGGGATGTATGATTTCAAAACTGGTAATCTGTATTTGTTATGAATAAATAGTTTTCTTGTAGATGTGTCATGCTATGACTTTTGTCATGCTATATTTCTTGGGATGTATGATTTCAAAACGCCTTTGAAAATTGAAACAACATAAACACGTTCAAATAATTTTTTTTACCGTTATTTTATTCTAAATAATTAAAAAAAGTCAATATAGAGTCTTGTATCTTTTTTTTTTCTCAATGTGAAACTGTAATTTATAAACTTATTATAAACAAATAATGTATTAATCACTACATAAACTAATATTTTTTTAATGAAAATGCCCAAAACTAGAATTTAACCTGAAGCTTGAAACCACATCTAATAGGGACTTAACCAAATAGTATATCATTCATTGTTCGTGATAATACGGTTGTGATTGTTTTTGCGAGAGAAAGCCAATCATCGTCAAAGGAGAAGAGAGAAAATACGACTGTTTATAGGAAATAAGGCAAATAGGACAAACTCCTGTAAGTCTAACGTGAAGGCGTCCTTACACTCTTTACCACAAGGTCTTTATGTTCTTTTATATATATTGAGAAATTATGGCATAGATATTTTATAATCAAGTCTTATTAATGTAGCCCCACCACATCCCTATGGACCACGTTCCAAAATTAGTCTTCAACCTTAAATTCAATTCTACACCACAATATTAAGTTATTAACCTACAAATTTTAACCAAATTTTCCAAAACTGCACCAAAAATGGCTAACAACGGCATAACTTCCTCCTCCTCCTCTTCGTTGCCGCTCCGCGAAGTCCCCGGCAGCTACAGGTTACCGCTGTTGGGACCATTAACCGACCGCCTTAACTACTCGTGGTTTCAAGGGCCCGAAACGTTTTTCAGGAAGCGGATAGAGAAGAATAAGAGCACGGTGTTTCGTACAAACGTTCCACCTAGCTTCCCTTTTTTTCTTGCTAATCCAAATGTCGTTGCGGTTCTGGATTGCAAATCGTTTGCTCATATGTTCGATATGGAACTAGTCGAGAAGAAGAACACCCTTGTTGGCGATTGGATGCCTAGCACTAGATTCACTGGCGATAGACGCGTTTGCGCTTATCTTGATCCATCTGAACCTCAACATCAACAGGTATCATTCGGTTTAAGACTGATTGGAACATTTTGTTCATTTTTTAATATGATCTAAACCTCAACATGCATAGGAATGATTCCGTTTAGAATGGTTTCATTTTGATTTTTGATTGCTGATTATTTCTTTTGAAATTTTCAATTTTGAACACAATCGAAACATGTCTTAGAAAAGTATGATCAATATTGGGGTACCAAGATTGACTTTTACAACATGCAAAAATATCTACAACCATACGCCTTCACATTTCATGTTTGCCTGACTAAAGAAATTATTAATATTTCATTTTTAATATAAATATGTATTTAGCTAATTATTATATATTGTTTTATTCTAAATGTAAGAATATAAGAATATTATTTTTGATGTATTGCGAATTTGGAAGGGCTTTTACAGTATTAGATCATGTGTAGTGGATAATATGAATAATGTCCTCACTAATGGGTATTGTGTGACACGTGTAATCCCAGTCAGCAAAGGGGCATTACTAGACGGTTTTCACAAATGAGCTTAGTGGGATAATGCCCAATAATGCCTCATCAATGATTAACCAGTTATTAATTTTTTTAATTAAAACTAATAAAATTCATTAAATAAAAAAATTACATTGTTAAAATAAATAAAAACCGAAATAAGAAATAAAAAATTACAATGCTAAAAATTTAAAAAACCGAAAAAAATAAATAAAAAACTATTAATCTAGAGTCCGTTTTTATATGGATTTGTTGCCGACGCATTTGGGCTAGGATCAACGCGTCGCCGGTGAGATGGTTGATGGGTTTAGACAAAAATTCGATATCTTTCTTCATTTGCATCGATTCTTGTATCGCGACAAACTTTTTGTTTTTAGGCGTTTCTTTCTTGCATAGTTTGTAAAGGCCTATGACCGAGATCTCAAATTTCTTGTAGGCGTCGCTTCATCTCTTCGAAATCTTGCTTCATTATATCGGGATTAGATAAAGAGTACTCCGCCTTTTTACCTTATTTTTGGCACTTCTTTTACCGGGCGGTCGTTCCAACTCCAAATCCTCGTCGTCGTCTAAATTAATATTTAAATCGACGTTACGAGCTTCTGAGGTGGGTGTGTCCGGGTCAACTGATGATGATGTTTTGGATCGCTTTGATTTACGTCTACCGCTAGACGTCATCCTCGGTACGTTTGACCATTTGGGACTTCCTCGTAAAAGCTCCCAACATCTTAAATATGTGAACTGTCTTTCGTAGCATTGTATTCTTCCAACTATCTTGTTAAAACATTTCCATCGTGTTGGCCGCTTCCCCAGTTGTCCCGAGTGCGTTGGAAGACCTCTTGAAACTGATGACATTTAAAGTTGACATCGGTCCACTTGCTTGAAATAGAATCTTTATCCCTATATTCATTTTTCCCCATCGCTTGAAAGAACGTTTCACGATTTTTTTTGCCTAAAATTGGTGATGTTTGATAATTTGCTACGAAAATACAAAAATTATAATGTAATATTTTTTAAAAATACAAAAAAATAAAAATTACATGGGCCGAATTATGTAAAAAAACAAACTAATATACTTTTTAAAACGATTACCAACATCTGGGGCCTCCGATATATATAGCCACGCCCGTGCCAATGCGTATTCCTTGTCTTTCTTCTATGCTAGGTAGGTTCCTTTTCGACGAGGAGCAGTTGGATCTTTCTTTTTGTGAGACCTTTTCCCACGTTTAGATCCCTCGACAACGGGCTTGGGTTGTGTCTCCGGTAGCGTTTCTATCTCCGGATCGGTATCTTGGGTAGATGGTTGCGAACCGCCCACGGTTGGAAAGGTTTGCGGAACTTGCGGTTGCAAACCGCCCATGCCTAGTATTTGCGCGTACGCCAATACGTTCGGATCCATGTCTTGAAGGTTGAAGTTCGGTTGCAGTTGCGTGGTGTTTGGGCGATATGTATTGGGGTTACCGGGTCTCGACGGCACATCGAATGGGGATCGGAAGGGATTCATGATTTAATAAATAAAAGAAAGAGTAGAGAAAGTATATAAAAAAAGAGGTAAAAAATGGGTATTTATGGGTTAAAAGTTGAATAAAAAAAACAAATATTAATTGTATTTCATCGTTGATAACGGTCCCAAGTGCAGCATTTTTAAACCACGCCAACCACCAATTTTGAAAAAAACGCCCATAAAGGCGGTCACCTCGGCGTTATGAGACGTTTTTAAGGGATAAAACACCCAAAACCCCGTTATGGCTGATATTATATGTACGATAATAACACAAATATTCTTTAATTGATTTTGTATGATGTAAATTATTAGGAGTTTATTTAAACGTAGTATAACTAATTTTATTTGTATATGTAAAATAATTTTCTTAACAGTTTCTTCTTAAAAGAAATAAAAAAATAGATGGATAAAAAAAAGGTGAAAAAGCTAACATAAAATAAAACGTTTTTAACTTTTTACTAGAATTATCTTTTTAAATAATTAATATAGTTACCTACCTATGTTGTTGGTATAATTTCTAAACATCTTTTAAGTACATCCCGTCGTAACGTACGGATCAACTTTTTAGGATGAAAATAAATATGAAAACGGTTTAAACAGTTAGTTTGATTTATACGGCTGGTTCCAGGGTTCGAACTAGACGGAACCGCCATACCATCAAACCGCGAAAACAAAGTGTGGATCAAATCAGCCAAACTGGCCAAGCTGTTTTGGTTTAAATGGCTTTTGAAATCCCTCTAGTAAACCATCAATTTTTTTTTTAAATAAAGGTGAAACTTTAAGAAACTGAAAGAAAGTAGTAATAATATTTATTTATGGCATTAACTAGAGATTAATTTATGACATTTAAAATTATAATTAATCTTATGCCTGATCTCATGCCCGAATACTTGTTTTATTATTTGTCCCCAATATTTTTAGGTTTCCTTATCATGGTCAACATTTTTTTTGTCACTCCGAATATACATGTAGTAAAATGATTATTTAACTCTTATAATTTATTTTCTTGTTATGTTTTAACTCGTGTTTAAAATTGGCAGATCAAGAACTTCGCAATGGACACACTCAAACGAAGCTCAACCATTTGGGTCCCAACCCTAACCACATTACTAGACACAATGTGGGACACCATCGAGTCCCAACTCGACTCCGCTCCGGTCAACTACCTCGTACCCATTCAAAAATTCATCTTTGCCTTCACATCCTTATGCATAGCGGGTGCAGGCCCGGCTAACTCACCGGACATAGCTGACAAAGGTTACATGCGTATGGACCGCTGGCTCGCGGTTCAACTCCTACCCATTGTCCCGATAACCGCCTTCCAACCCTTGGTGGAAATATTCCTACATTCCTTTCCTTACCCTTATTTCTTAGTGAGTCGCGACTATAACAAACTATACTAGTTCGTAGGAAATGAGGGTAAAGAAGTAATTTCATGAGCTCAGACCGAGTTCAAACTTAGTAAAGAAGACGCAACCCATAATCTCCTATTCATCCTCGGGTTCAACGCATTTGGCGGGTTTTCAATCCTTTTCCCAAGTTTATTATCCGCATTAGCGGCCGATGAAACCGGGGTTCAAGAAAAGTTAGAAAAGAAGTGAGAGAAAAAGCCGGGCCCACGTCAGGTTTGAGCTTGAGATCCATTCAAGAAATGGACCTGGTTCAATCATTTATCTATGAGACACTCAGATTGAACCCGCCTGTGCCATTGCAGTACGGGTGGGCCCGGAAGGACTTTAGCTGAGTTCTCACGACTCGGTTTTTAAAATTAAAAAAGGTGAGTTACTATGTGGGTACCAACCTTTGGTGATGAGAGATCCTAAGGTGTTTGATGACCTGGAAACGTTTGTTCCGGACCGGTTTATCGGTGAGAAGGGTAAGGAGTTGTTGACTTATTTGTACTGGTCGAACGGGCCGCAATCTGGGATGCCAAGCGGGTCGAACAAACAGTGTGCGGTGAAAGACTATGTTACGCTCACTACTTCGTTGTTCTTGCACATATGTTTCTGAGATACGATTCGGTTACAATAACTAATGCTTCGTTTACAGCTGTTGTTAAACCCACACCATGAGTTATCAAGGATCGTTAAGAGGAAGATTGAGACTATCAAAAATACCTATTAGCAATTTATGTGTAAACTATTGTGAATAAAAATATTATTTACCTTAATATGTGATACTTTTAAGCTTTATACAATGAACATTTGTTACAACGTGTATCACACGGACAAATAACCTAGTATATTATAAGAAAAAAGAATGCTTCTACAACTACATAAAACTATTTTTTTTTATATTTATGATAATCCCCAAAACTAAAATTTCTATTGATACTTGAAATCTTCTCCAATTGAGACTTAACCAAATTGTATATCATTCATTGACATGATAACATGGTAGTGGATCATTTGTACAAGAGAAACCTGATCGTTGTTAGACCATGTGTAGTGTAATGTCTAAAAAGTGCGATAACTATTGCCACATAGGCAATGAAACAATAACTAAACTAATGGTTACCTAAACTTCAATAGGACTAATGGTTTACCTAAACTTCAATAATTTTCCAGTCTTTGCTTTTTCTTATTAAACATTTATATACGTTATAACTAGTACGAATGGTTTACTTAACTTCAATCATTTCCCAATCTTTGCTTTTTTTTTTGTTAAAGATTTATATACATTTTAATTTATACTTTTTATTTATTTAAAAATAAAAAACAACAATATATAATAATATTAAAAATTACTAATAAAATCTAAAATAGAAAAATTACAAATAAATCTAAAATATAAAAAAAAACTACTAATAAAATCTAAAATATAAAACTACTTAAAAATCACAATATTCATTGTCACTCTCATAGTCACCATCATCATGACGATTTAACATAGATGGCTCAATTTTGTCATAATAGCTAGTCTTTGGTCGACATTTAAGGCTATGACGACAATTTGCATGTTGTCTTCATCGCAGTCTTGGTAAATCACTTTCTTCATGTCCTCCAAGATCATGTTATGTAAAATAATGCGAGTATACATAACATTCTTTAATTTTTCTTTATTCGAAATTCATGCCGGTTGCGCAATGATACATCATCGTTTCCTCAAAACCCCGAACGCATGTTCAACATCTTTATTTCCTGATTCTTGTCTTTTCTAGAAGTACACTTGTTTATTCTCAACTTAAATTGAATAGGCTTTTACAAACACGGCCCACTCCGGATAAATGCTATTGGTAAGATAATACTCGTATTCGTACTCCACATCATTAGCATATAATGAAGACTCGGGTGCAACTCCATTTATGATGTCGTCGAATAGAGGTCATTGTTCTACAACATTCGTATCATTGTTTGCGCCCACGGTACCAAAATAAGCATGCCAAAACAAAAGATCATATGATACCACGACTTCAAGTATTAAGATTGGGTTGCCATGATCACCCCGATGATGTCCTTGCCAACCGGTTGGACATACGACTCACTTCCACTCTGTGCAATCTGTGCCACCAAGCATGCTAGGAAAGCCGTGTACTTCATGCATGGGCGGAATATATAGGGCCAACCCCCCTTTTTTCTTAGAAGTGTTACTATTAGCCCATTAGGTTTAGACCATATTATTTCTATGTGGTTGGTTCCCTTTCTAATCCAAAAGCCCAAATCCAACATGTGTTTTTCGAAGCCCAACAAAACTAAAAGAGAAAAGGGTTGAGCTGTAATTCTTCTTCTTTTGTCGGTTATGTGTAAGAACTACCTTTTTTCTATTGGATTTATGGTACTTTATTTAGTGAAAATGATTTTTTTATGTGTAATATTTTCACCCCAACTCAATTTAAATGTTCAAGTTCCGTCATCCTAGTATATTTTTCGAATCACACTAAAGGTCGGTCGCCTCATATATATCTTGCCATAGAGCTCAATCACACCTAGAAATAAATAAATAAATAATAATACCTTCATAAAAATTATATAGAGTGTCTCAGCATGAGTTCTCAGACATCTTCAAATATTCGTCTGATGCATCGTGTGAACAACCGTACGCGAGTTGACGAATTGCGAACATGCACTTTTGCAACAGAGTGAAACCTAGTTTACGTCGAGCATCTTCCCTTTGTTAGAAATTTTAAAACCTGTGTTCTAAATCACCAAAAATTCACAAGAATAGTCGACAACTTATACGAAAACTTCGCGGCAAAGTATTATCATCATACAACAAATTTTCATAAATATAATATTGTACTAGACGGTTATATGTGGCCTGATGATCCCATTCAAGTGGAGCACGCCATGTGAGTGGTTGTGAGGTTTCACCATGCTAGATTAGAAGTTGTACTCTCGCTTGAACCACAACAATGATCACATTTTTTTCCAAGTTTGTATCTGGTGGAGATTTTTTTTTTTTTTGTAAAATTTGAAATGAAATTGGATAGAATTATATGTTGGCCCTAATCTATGAACTTGATATGAAAATAAAGATGAAACAAGAAGCGAATTCAACATTTAATTGCATTGCATAATTGTGATTGTACAAGTGATATATAACACACAATATATATATATCACACAAATGAAATAAACAACCCTGTTTATACTAATAGAAGAGATGCGTTTGAACCACTGTGACTCCTGAGAATCGATATGTCTCTTGATGATGTTTGATGCTTCTCGAGGGAAAGTTGATTTTCTTATGATGTTGGTTACAAACTGCTATCGTGTTGCTTTTGGTCCTTGCCCTTATTTAACTAATCTAATTACAACATAAACTAACAATCTATTAATTACATAAATGACCCACTATTTTTTACCCTCATAAATTAAGGAATTACACATCAATATTATATAAATAAATTAAGGAATTACACATCAATATTATATAAATTTGTGGGAGAAAGATGGCGCAAAATTTATAAAGATATATGAGTATATAAAGGGCTCCTTAAATTTAAAAATAAATAAGTTCAAAAGGGCTTACACATAAGTCTAATAATGTAACCACCCCACGCCTACCCCTATGGACCACGTTATAATATTAGACTATTAGTTATTGGAGTATTGTTCTTAAATTAAATATAAACATTGAATATATAATGTATATGTAGCTGCTTCCTTTTCAACTTTACAATTCAATATTAACCTCCAAATTCCAACCAAATTTTCCAAAACGGCAGCAAAAATGACCAACAACAACATAACTTCCTCCTCCTCTTCGTTGCCGGTCCGCGAAGTCCCCGGCAGCTACGGGTTACCGCTGTTGGGACCATTAACCGACCGCCTTAGTTACTCGTGGTTTCAAGGATCCAACACGTTTTTTAGGAAGCGGATAGAGAAGAATAAGAGCACGGTGTTTCGTACAAACGTTCCGCCTAGCTTCCCTTTTTTTCTTGCTAATCCAAACGTTGTCGCGGTTCTTGATTGCAAGTCATTTGCTCATATGTTCGATATGGAACTAGTCGAGAAGAAGAACACCCTTGTTGGCGATTGGATGCCTAGCACTAGATTCACTGGCGATAGGCGCGTTTGCGCTTATCTTGATCCATCTGAACCTCAACATCAACAGGTACGATTCGGTTTATACTGTTTTTGTTTTGATACCACCGAAACTGTAAGTATTCGATTGTATATTCTCTACATATCTATGAAAAGTATGATCAATATTGGCGTACCAAGATTGACTGTTACAACAAAAAAATCTACAATTCAATACTTAATGGTTTAGAGTATTTGTTTTACAAGCAGATGTTTGAATGGTTCAGACAATTGCTCTGAATGATTAAGCATTATACCAAGTCTGAATGGTTAAGACATTTAATCTGAATTGGTTAGACATTTGTCTCTGAACGGTTAAGCATTATACTGGCTCAACACTTAACCGTTCAGACGTTGCCAAACAGTGGTTCAATACTTAATGATTCAGATCTATTACTTGTTCAGCATTAATTGATTCAAAAGTTGTCAAACAGCTTATAACTAAAAAAATCATTAATGTTTCTCTTTTAATAAAAAATATGTATTTACCTAATTATTATATTTTATTCCAAATGTAAGAATATAATAAGAATATTAATTGGGCATATGTCACAGAATAGTAACCAAGTTTTAAAAGTGTTCTAATTAGGTCACTCGTATCATTTCTATCCCAGTTAGATAACTTAACATTCAAATCGAGCCATGTCCTTTTTTCCATGTGTTAAGAAAAAAATGGAGCATAAGACGCCGGGGTCGGATTATTTTAATATTTGAAATTATATTTATTAAAAATAAAAACACTTTAATTACATTAAAAAATAAAAAAACAAGTTACAGTCCACATCATCACTCGACGTCAGCATCAAATAAAAGGGAAAAAAGAAACAAAAATCCACATCACCACGGTTATCTATAAAATGGATGAAAAAACCCTTAATTTTAATAAAAAACGAATGTTGAGTGACCTGATTGGAACACTTTTGAAACTTGAGTGACCTAATCGGAACACTTTTAAAACTTGGTTACTATTCTACAAAGTTACCCAATATTAATTTTGAATTATTGCAAAGTAGGAGGCGCCATGATTAGTATTGAATTATTGAAAAGTCGGAGGCGCTTTGGTTTTATTTGTTTTATGTTTAAAATCACTGACTTTAAATTTGCAACTGTTCAATAATAAAAGATGTTTTATGATTAATTATTCGTTGTTTTTTTTGAAAATGCCAAACTTTCTTATTCAAAACAAACAGAACCATTCTAGTTATTAAAAAGCACCAGCTGCCACTAGCCCCCACATTTGTTACTAACTAAATCCAATCATCGTGACGTAAAGCGTAGGCAAAGAGAAATGTGAATTTATATAGCGAGCTAACGTAAAACGTAGATAAATTCGAATATATACCTAAAAAGCTTTAACTTGAAGACTAAAAAAACCGTAAAACTTCAAGGTCTAAAAGTGTATCATACAAACTTGAGGAACAAACCTCTTTACAATAAACACTAAAAGACAAAAAAACTTTGTTCATAAGACATTACCCAAATTGTCATATATAGGAATTATTGTTGAACCTGAATTAAAGATGAAATTTTAACAAATAAAAAGCAATGATAATATTTATTTATGGCATAATCTAGAGATTAATTTATGACATATAATGAAAAGAACGATATAGTGAAAATTTAACAAATAGAAAGAATACTAGTAATTCTTTTTATTTATATGATTTATTAAGACGTTATTGATTTGATACATATTTTATCAGATTTAAGTGATTTGTTTCATATATTATTTATTTATTAACAAGCTAATGTGATGCATGCATTTGCCATCAACGTTATAGATGTCGATGTCAAAGTTACGTAGCACGTATTTGCAATGTATTCCTTATCTATATCTATATATTTTCACTAAAATCAACTATTTTCTCTCTTTATTTTCAATTAATAATAATTTATACTTTTATCATTACATTTTCTTTCTCCTTCACTCACAACCATTTCTAAAAATATTAAAAATTTTATAAGGTTTTCTCTCTTCATATTTTTCTTCATATATTTATAGACGAACAAAATTTTCCTATATATTTTCTTTCTCATTCACTCACAACCACTCAAAAACACTAACAATTAATCCTTATAATATAACTAAACTCACTCACGTATTTTTAAGATTTTCATTTTCAAAATTTCTTTTTATATCCTAACATAAAGACTTTTAGGTTTAAACAAATAGTAGGGTTTGGCATTATTGGAGTGATGCTTTCTTAATATAATTATTGATCCAACTCATCTTATCTTCCCCTTGAATTATATAACATTATCATATAAATAAGTGCCTTTTTTTTAGTATGAAGTGTTTATTCTTATTAAAGTGGTATGGGTTAAAATTTTATAAGTGAACACTATATGAATTTTAGGAGTAAATTTTACATGTGATAATATTAAAGATTTTCTTCTAGGACTATTTAAAAAGGGCTTGTAAACATACTATGCCTCTATAATTTTTTTTGTCATACCACCATTTAAACTATTTTGTGTTATGGTTTAACTAGCTTTTAAAATTGGCAGATCAAGAACTTCGCAATGGACACACTCAAACAAAGCTCAACCATTTGGGTCCCAACCCTAACCACATTACTAGACACAATGTGGGACACCATCGAGTCCAAACTCGCATCTGGTCCGGTCAGCTACCTCGTACCCGTTCAAAAATTTATCTTTGCCTTCACATCCTTATGCATAGCGGGTGCAGACCCGGCTAACTCACCGGACATAGCTGACAAAGGTTACATGCGTATGGACCGCTGGCTCGCCCTTCAGCTCCTACCCAGCGTCCCGATAACCACCTTCCAACCCTTGGTGGAAATATTCCTACATTCCTTTCCTTACCCTTACTTCTTAGTGAGTCGTGACTATAACAAATTATATGAGTTCATAAAAAACGAGGCCAAAGAAGTAATTTCACGAGGTCAAACCGAGTTCAAACTCAGTAAAGAAGACGCAACCCATAATCTCCTTTTCATCCTTGGTTTCAACGCGTTTGGTGGGTTTTCAATTCTTTTCCCGAGTTTATTATCCGCATTAGCGTCTGATAAAACAGGGATTCAAGAAAAGTTACGAAAAGAAGTGAGAGAGAAAGTCGGGTCTGGGTCGGGTTTGAGCTTGAGGTCTGTTCAAGAAATGGACCTGGTTCAATCCTTTGTTTATGAGACACTCAGACTGAACCCGCCCGTGCCATTACAGTACGGGCGAGCCCGGAAGGACTTTGAGCTAAGTTCTCACGACTCGGTTTTTAAAATAAAAAAAGGCGAGTTACTTTGTGGGTACCAGCCTTTGGTGATGAGAGATTCTAAGGTGTTTGATGACCCGGAGACGTTTGTTCCAGACCGGTTTACTGGCGAGAAGGGTAAAGAGTTGTTGACTTATTTGTACTGGTCGAACGGGCCACAATCTGGGATGCCAAGTGGGTCAAACAAACAGTGTGCAGGGAAAGACTATGTTACCCTTACTACTTCGTTGTTTCTTGCACATATGTTTCTGAGATACGATTCGGTTACTATAACTGATGCTTCGTTTACAGCTGTTGTTAAACCGACACCATGAGTTATCGAGGACTGCTGGAGGAAGATCAAGACCGTTAATACCTGTTAGTAGTTTTATGTTTATAATGTAAGCAACTATTATGAATAAAAAACCATCATTTGTTAAGGGTAGATCACTATTGAATTTTATGACTAAAATGATTTATGAGAAGTATATTTGTGTAAAGTAATCAATCATAAGTTCATAACCCTAACATACATGGGCTCGTATACCCCAAACACGACCCGTGTAACCCATTTATCTAAATGAGTCAAAACATGTTGCAAAATGATTGAAATTATAAAGAATATTTTTTAATATAATCTTAAATGGGTTGGTATCAAACACGTTTAACTGGTCAACCGAGCATGACCCGCTTGATTAAATGGGTTAAACAGGTAGACTTGCGAGTGACATGTTTATTTAATAGGTTAGAAATAACACTAAACCTGATTATTTCCGTGTCAAAAATTGCCAGTCAAAAGTCAACCAGTCATGTATTATTAGTCGATAAATTTTCGCTTTCAAAAACACTCTGGAACGAGTTGAAAGTCACATCAAGCGTATTCAAATACACAGATCTCACAATCAAATTATAATTATGATACAACTTTTGTAATCATAGTTTATAACGAATTAACTATATAATGCAAAAACGCAGACAAAAGTATTTGCGGGTCAACCCGATTCAACATAACTTGTTACAAGGCAAAATTACCCGTTTAGACTCGAACCAGCGTACGTGATTTCAAGTATGATATAACAAATAGAGTTCATACTAATGCATATGGAACAACAATCGATTTCAAGTTATAATAATCTAACACAAAAGTTATATAATGAGAGAACTTGATCTCAGTAAACATCAAAACTCAAAAATCACTATGCATTTGTGACACTCACATACCTAATTTCACGCGGTGTTTACGGCCTTATTGCTGCCATCTTTCCACCCTCGTTGCCGGGCCCTCGACTCCCACATTTCACTTAGCTTTTTTTGTGCAACTAGAGCTTCTTCGGCCTTTTCGCGAGCTTCTTCACAAGTTTCCATGCCTGAGTTACACTTGTCGGCTTCTTTCTGGTACTGTGATGTCAGCTTCTTGGCCTCGAGAAGTGCCATGTCAGCACGTTGTTGGCTTTCTAAAGCTTCGGCTTCGCGTAGCTTTAGTTCTTCGGATAAAAGCTCGGCAAAATTCTTTTCTGTTTCTCCGTTCACTTCAGGATCGTGTTTTGCACAATCTGTTCGAGATATAATCAGCAATTAGAAAAAAAAATAATCACATTATGTATGAAATAAACATATTGGTCAATAGTGAATATTTAAAATCTCGGTTGACCCTATTCGTTTTTCCATTCTATAACTGTGAAAGAGATGAAACTTCAAATCTGAAAAATTCATCGGGTCAAAGTTGAAAACTTACCTGACATTGAAATGGGTCAAGTGGGACAAATGAGTTAAGTCACACAAAGTTTTGTTAAACTGTTTTTAACCTCTTAAATCAATTTATTCAAATATACTAGACGTTTATTATCAATTTACTGTGTTAATTATATAAACTTCATGATACAACATATTGATCGGTCAACCCCACCCGACCCCTATAGTCCAAATATATAAATGATACAGAATAATTTTTGCATGCCGGTGATACTGACCTGTGAGAGAACCGTTGCTTAGCACTGCAAAAAACATAAACCACTTATCAGTATTATGTGTCTAACTAATAAAGATAAATTGAAAAAACCAACAGGTTGCCACAACATTATATTTAGCAATTCTCACATTTCGTACAAGATGCAGTTAACAGACTTTGAAGTTTCCTAAAGCCATAGCAAGATTCTCTAGAAACCAATGGATTCCAATTATTTATAACAACAAACATAATTCAGGCTATAATTAAAATAATATATATGTGAGTGATAATTAAGGTATAAGGGGTGTTTGGGAGGTGGTAAAGTTGGGCCAATCAGGTGTCTTCATTCAAGTGACGGTACAGAAGAATAACGAAACGAAGTGAGAGGCCCGGGGGGGGGGGGGGGGGGCAGGGAAAAAAGTTGAGTCGATCAGGCTCGACGACTGGGAGAAGCAAAACGAAATCAGGATTTGGCCGAAAAAGAAGCAACGCTATGGATTCCATGACCGATCATGTTGTTAGTCGTATAATCTATAAGAAGCAGGCTGTTCACAAACCACAAATAGGCTATACTTTTGCCGTGTAAGCGTTTTTCCACATGTCATACAAGCCTTATAACGTGACCACTGTCATACGGTCCATATGACATGTGAAAAGGTTTGCGCGGCCAGTCTAAAACTAAATAAGGTTTTTCTTTACGAGCAGTTATACGAATAGTTTAAGGTGGTCGATCAGGCTCGACGACTGGGAGAAGCAAAACGAAATCAGGATTTGGCCGAAAAAGAAGCAACGCTATGGATTCCATGACCGATCATGTTGTTAGTCGTATAATCTATAAGAAGCAGGCTGTTCACAAACCACAAATAGGCTATACTTTTGCCGTGTAAGCGTTTTTCACATGTCATACAAGCCTTATAACGTGACCACTGTCATACGGTCCAGATGACATGTGAAAAGGTTTGCGCGGCCAGTCTAAAACTAAATAAGGTTTTTCTTTACGACAGTTATACGAATAGTTTAAGGTGGTCTACAAAAGTTATATGACCTGTATAAGCTTATACGGGGCCCGTATGACATGTGTTTGTGTGTGTGTGGGGGGGGGGGGGTGTAATAATCTAAGTAGTTAATGCAGTAAAAAATCGGATATCGGTGAAGGACCGATATTTGAGATATCTATAATCACAATGGGATATCGGTAATTTTAATATCATTCTCAATTTATATATGTATAACAATTTTAACACTAACGATTCAGTATAATCTCCTATCATCAACAAAATAACCTTTTGCAACTTGCAAAACACTAAAAATTGTAGCAAGTAGGAACTGATTAAGACTTAAAACACTAACATTTAACACTAATAATTAACAACTAAAACTTCAAACACTAATAGCAACAATAAGAACAAAGACGAACGGGAGAACGAAGAAGAAAGGTACTGATATCGGAAAATCAGTGATATATCGGTCAATATCGCCGATAATTTCGGTACCGTGTTTTGCACTGAGGAGGATCGATAACCGATATATTAACCGTGAAGCTATTGTTATTTAGATGCAACCTTGTAGAAAACTAGATATCAAATTGAACCTATTGATCTATAAAGTCTTGAAATAGCTAATAAGATCTAACTGCTATTGGCATTTGCCAAATGGGTGTTGAGATCCAATATTTCCAAACAGGGGTGCAATAAAGAGATCAACAATTCTAAATCTGATACATCTGAGCAATAATTAGTTGGTAAAAAAAGTTGTAACCTTGAGGGATGGAGAGAAGGGGTTGAGAGTCACAGTCGCAGTTGCAGGTGGGGCAGGAGACGGCGGCGGAGGAGCGGCGGACGGCGGCCAGTCCTTCAAGAACATGCCAATAGAGAGGTGGGCCCACTAAATAACCCACCAAACACACTCCCAAAAATGTTATTCCGATCTTCACCATCGTCGGATTACACGATCCGCCCCTGTCTAATGCCATCTCTCTCTGACACACACACACACACTATCTCTCTCTCTCTCTCTATATATATAAAATAGATACAGGTAAAGTATACGTATATGTGTGTAGAATTAGAGCTGGGGTTTGTGTATACAGTGGGAAAGTGGAAGCAAATTGAGGAGGAGATGGGGTCGCTTCAATTAATCACCGACACTAATATATTTTACTGATTTATACATCAAATAAATGAGTAAATTGCACAAAATATCCTTTATGTTTCCTCAAACTTGCAGTTTCAACCTTAATGTTTAAAAGTTGTTAAAAAACAGCCTTTATGTTTATTTTTGTTGCGGGTCCAATCCTTTACAGCTAACCACGTTATTTTCTTCAGTTAAGTTCCCTCACATAATGTTTAAAAGTTGTTAAAAACAGCCTTTATGTTTATTTTTGTTGCGGGTCCAATCCTTTACAGCTAACCACGTTATTTTCTTCAGTTAAGTTCCCTCACATGCATAACATGTGAGGGTATATTCGTCATTTTGGTTGATCTTCCACCCACTTCAATTATAAAAAAAGATATTTAAGTTTTAACCTAGTTTAAACAAAGTTTGGTAAAACGTACGCGACTACAGAGGAGTACGATTACCGTTTGATAGTGTTTAAGTCTAACTTCGGCGTCCTAAGCGTCACTAGTTGCTGGATCCGACTACTGAACACGGTGTTACGAAGTTCTCTGATTTGACGGCATCGGAGTTCCGTGAGAGGTATCTAGGGTTGAAGAGTCGTTTGTCGTTTCCGTCTAATGCGAATAAGGCGCCGATTCTTCCAACTTATGATAATCCTGAAGAGTTTGATTGGCATGATCAAAATATTGTTAATCTTTATAGCTTAGTGGGCTAGCTTAACAAGATTCATATCTTAATTTCGGGTTCGCCGGAGAAGAAGACCGGAAAAAAGGGTGTTTGGTTTTTAAAAGTTTGGTTTTATTGCACATTAATCCCTACAGTTAGAATTTTTTTTAAATAGGTTAAACCTTAAATATTCTTTTTTCTTATAATTGACGTGGGTGGAAGATCAACCAAAATGACGAATATACCCTCACATGTTATGCATGTGAGGGAACTTAACTGATGAAAATAACGTGGTTAGCTGTAAAGGATTGAACCCGTAACAAAAATAAACTTAAAGACTGTTTTTAGTAAATTTTAAACATTAAGGCTAGAACCTACAAGTTTGAGGAAACATAAAGGATGTTTTGTGCAATTTACTCTCAAATAAATATAACATACTCATTAGTTATTTTTAATAGGAAACCAACGCCTTATCAAAGTGGTTTTAAAAATAAATTGCTTATGATTGAGGGTAAAAAGAGAAAATGTTAGTGTGAATGTTATTTATCCAGAGGAGAAAAAAAAAAATAATGATAAATGTATGAAATAATATTTTTTAATTGAAAAGATAGGAAAATTGTAGTTGTTTTGAGTATAGTTATAAGGTAAATTTAGTGGCGAGGATGTGAATGCTTTAGGAATGGACAAAGGAAGATTGTTTTCTAAAAACTGACACGAATTAAAGGTTATGAAATGGAGCCCCTAGTAACTCTATTGTGCCACCTTAGCTTCAGTTCATCAATAGCTCCCCCTTTAACTTGGACGGTATGAGATAAAGCCTCCTTCTCGTTAATGGCGCCCCCTCCTTCACACACAGATATGTCGCTATTGCATTCACATTAGGGATGGCAATGGGTCGGGTATTGGTAATTCCATACTTATACCCAGTAATAAAATCGCGTCCCATACCCGACTCAATACTCGTCAGGTATTTGTCGGGTAATTACCCGTCAGGTATCGAGTATACCCATTAGTTTGTTAAAAGATATACGTTGCGATTTCTAAATACATTTTTTTACTATTGTAATTTTATTTATACAACTATTATAAATTAAAAATGTACATTACATACATATAAGTTTTATCATAAATTAATAATAACTCTATAATACTTATACACTTACATGTATATACTTCACAACATACAAAATATAAATACTATTATCAAATACATATACTAAAAGAATATTTATTTTTTCAACATTATGAACATACTAAAATAAATCAATAATAGACAAGGGTTAATGAAAAATAAAAATATAAATTTAAGAAAATCGAGTATATAGTTTGGGTAAACGGGCATGTGGTTTCGGATAATGGGGTCGGGTATTACCTAATCCCATACCTGACCTATACCCGTGAAATTTTTTAAAACTAATCCCACACCCGGCCCAATACCCATCCAGTTTGTGTCGGGTAGACTCATCGGACTCGGATGTTTTTATCATCCCTAATTCACATCCCCTCAATAGCATCCCCTATGGAGCCCGCGGTACCTCACAGGGGCTCTATTGCATCATCGACACGTAGAACAAGAAGCTCTATTACATCTTCTCAATAACACACATGGTATGGGTTAAAGCCTCCCCCTTGTTATTTGTTTAGTTTTTAAGGTTTAAACCACTTTTCATCCGCCATTGTCGGCTATTACATTCACAAACCAACAATAGCGTCCTTTCATTGCCCGCGACAACACACTATACCAGCCCTCCGAGCTCACCCAAAGACTAAAAACAACGAATCAGAAGTATGGCATGAGGCCGTGCCTAGTCAGCATGGGGTCGTGCCCCTTCAAGATTCCAGATCAAAAGAAGAAAACAGAAGCAGACAAGAGACACGAGGCCATGTCCCCTTAGGCTTTTATTCTAACTCATCCTTTGGCCAACCACTTCTTTTGGCAAACCACTTCTCTCACACCTGCCACCACTCCACCACCACAATACCCACCATCATCCACCATATTCATCCATCATCCATCTTAGAGTGTGTGTAGTAGTCTCGGGATCCAAGATTGATCGTAAGAGTTTTTGTCAAACAAAGGCATGCTTTGCTAATCTCTTACATTACTTGGTAAATACAAGCTATTTATGTATTACTTTTGATTTCCTAGCTTTGGTTAACTTTTTAATTGGGTATATATTAATGATTTTAATAACTAGTTTTTTATATTGAAAGTAAACTTTATTCTATCATCTTTCATGTTTCGTTGATTCACTCATTCATGTCTTTACGATCTATATAAATTAGGTTAACTGCCTGGAATGGGGTTAGAAGGGTGGTATGGGTAAAGTTCTTGCCTCGTTCAGTGTATTGATCCTGTGAGGATTTGGTTCAAGCTTATTATGACCTCCTTTGAGTCAGATAGCATCAAATCGAGGAAAGTAAGAATAGCTTGAATCCCTTATAAATAAACTACTATTAAAACTTTAACCCGGCCTTGCGGGACTGTATACCTACTGACTCAGACCAATATGGCCGAGGGTAACGTTGCTTCCAAAAGAGGGACATGCCACATTTTGCATTAATAACTTACTTAATTATCTTTTCAATATTCCGGCCTTACGGTACTATATCACTGCTGACTCAGACCAATATGGCTGAGGGTAGCGTTGCCTCCAAAAGAGAGACATGCCACTTTAAATAAGATAATCTCTTAAAAAACCCAAAGCGTGGAAATCATCAAAGAATACGTAAATAACGAGTCAGAACCATGTGATTCTATCTTGTCTATTTTTCTTTGTTATTTAGTTTATTTCTTTATGTTTACTTATTAAAAACCTTTTCTCAAAGTTTGGGTCGATTAGACGTTGACAATAATCCAGTATTAAAAGCTCTTGTGTCCTTGGACGATCTCGGTATCTTACCATCACTATACTACACTAACGATGGGTGCACTTGCCCAAACGTGTTGTAGAGAGTGATACTGTTATATCGTGGTTTATAAATATAAAACTTGCATAAATGAGTGAAAAATACTTAAAATATATCCAAAAATCATACTCACGCTCGCACACGTCATTAGACCACTCGGTATGGGGGACGTCCTGTCACACCCCGACCCGCAGCGAATATAAAAGTCGGGGCATAATTGGGTTATCACCAAAGCTCATGACATTTACTAATAAGTTTCATATTTATTAAATTGAAATTAAAACTTCAAATATTCAAACACAACGAGTCATACAAGCACGAATAAAATCAAAGCATTGTTCAGAACATAATAGTTTTGTTTAATCTTCTAAGGCCATTCCTATGTGTTTCTCTCTTCAGCTTGTTCACATGTATCATGCATAAAACAAAGATTTGGGTCAACAAAAGTTGGCGAGTGAATCTAAGTAAAAACAATTTAAACAATTCTTATATTAGTTAATTAAATAAAAATCATGCGTAAATCATAAATGAGCATATGCACATGTACAAGCAATCACAACCATACAATATCCACAATAACCATAAGACATGATGAATGATGAACTTGAGATCAAGGCTCAATCAAACGGAGCCGATCTAATGAGGCACCTGATGCTCAACTTGTATCCCACGAGGAACTGATGGGCCTTAAATGAATGATTGCACTGAAATGACAAAATGTAACTACACATAATCATATCATTTAAAAATACACATTTGATCATATTACGATATTAGCACGAGTGTTAAAATCATAAATAAAACATGTACGACACATGATACATCCCAAAATGTGATTAAAAAGGGAGTTTGCAAGGATTCACTCACAGTGGGTGCGTATTCTTGGATGATGATAGGTGCGCACGAGTTGAGGATTTAATCGACGGGCGAAAACTAACCTAAAATAGTAATACGATAATTCGATAAATATAACCAATTTAATATTTTGATTTAATATTTTTGTGATTTATTGCTGAATTTTAGAACCTTCATGTATATATTTTTATTTGAATTTTAACTAATATGATATGTATATAAGTAATAAAAGTAAATAAAATAAAACAAAATTATATATTAAAAAATATATTGTCAAGGTCTGACAAGACCTGACCGGTTCTTGAGGGATTATTGGATGCGTGTGATGGGATTCGAACCTGAGACCTTCCGTTCACGTGCACGCAGCTCTTCCAACTGAGCTACGTGTCTAACCCGTTAGTTTCTGGATTTTTATTATTCTTATACACTTGTTAGGACAGTTCAGAAAATACTTTAATTAAAAAGGTTTTTAAATCAAAGGAACCGGTGACCAAACAAGCATCGACCCCGCGACCTTTGATGTGTTTTGCACCCAGCCCAACCATCTGGGCTGGGTGTCTAACCCATTTAAAAGCCAGCTTTAATTAATTATATACACAAATTCAACTTCATCTTCTTCAACCAAACAACCCAGAACTCAAACCCGCCCAAAATAATTGATTAATCTTTGACTGGTATTTAACAACTTCAGAACTGAAATGTGTAGACATCGAAAAGTTTAAGAATGTAAGGGAACAGTACCGTTGAACACTTCCGGCGAAAGTTTGGGGATTCTGGCGACTTGCAAACGGACTCTGGTTGTTGGCTCAATTGGAAAGAGCGTGTTTATGAGATTTAGAGTGAAATGGCGAGCTTGAGTTGAATGGAAAACAACTGAATTTATAGGGATCTTGACCTAATCATACGGCTTCGGTCACTACTAGAATTGAGGCAAATCTTCGGATATTATAACCGATTTGAATTGATTGGCGGATATGTAACTGAATTACAGTTACATCGGTTTTTGAATCAAGCTTTAAGCTTGATTGATTGGAACGGTTACAGGTTCTGATCGAATAAGTTACAGGCTTAATCGGTTAATTTAGCATATTAGTAAAATGTTTTTCATTTCCAACACAAGTGTGTGTGGTGTAGTGGTGTTTGTTGTGTGTGAGAGCACAAATGACCCGGGTTCGAATCCAGTTTCTTTCTTTTTATTTTAGCTTTTGATTTAATATTTTAAAGATTCATTTTTCTTGATTATTGCTTTAAATTTTGGTTTAAATTCTAATAACATGTATTTTTTTATGACAAATTAAAATGGTCGACACTAATAATTACACAACGATCATTTACTCAACGCTTGATTTATAACTGGTGCGGGTTTTTGAAACCCGATTTACATAATTGTTACACTATCCCCTACTTTTAGAAATTTCGTCCCGAAATTTAAGTAGTAGCCGTAACTGGAAAAAGATGCAGGTATTTCTCGCGCATTGAGTCTTTACGTTCCCAAGTAAACTCAGGTCCTCGTTTTGACTCCTAGCGCACCCTGACGGTTGGAATACGACTCCGTCTCAAACGCTTTTCACCGAAGTCCATGATTTCTACCGTTCTTTCAACAAAGTGCATTGATTCATCAATTTGAATATCTTCCAAAGGAATATGGAGATTTTCATTGGCAAGACACTTTTCAAGTTTGATACGTGTAATGTGGGATGAATTCTGTTAAGTTCTTCTATTAGGTCAAGTTTGTATGCTACAGGACCTACTCTTTCGAGTATTTTGAACGGTCTCACATAGCGTGGTGCTAACTTGCCCTTTTGTCCAAAACGAACCACTCCCTCCCACGGTGATACTTTCAAAAGTACTCGATCACCAACACAAAACTCCAAAGGCTTACGTCGCTTATCCGCGTAACTCTTTTGACGACTTTGAGCTGCTAGAAGTTTATTACGATTAGAAGAATTTTTCAGTCGTTTCTTGAATCAATTCGGGTCTAGTGATTTGCGCTTCACCAATTTCGTGCCAACATACAGGACATCGACATTTACGACCATATAAAGCTTCAAAAGGAGCCATACCAATGCTTGAATGATAGCTATTGTTGTACGAAAATTCAACTAACGGTAGATGAGTGTCCCAATTACCTTTGAAGTCTATGACACATGCTCGTAACATGTCTTCAAGGTTTTGTATGGTGCGCTCAGATTGTCCATCAGTTTGAGGGTGAAAGTCAGTGCTAAGATCTAGACGTGTTCCCAAGTCTGATTGGACGGCTTGCCATGTTCGCGAAGTAAAACGGCCGTCTCGATCTGATATGATACTTAAGGGTACACCATGACGGCTTACAATTTCATTGATATAGATACGAGCTAACTTCTCATTTTTGAAGTCCTCGCGAATAGGGATGAAATGAGCTGACTTAGTGAGACAATCAATGATAACCCAAATGGTGTCATACCCACTGGAGGTGCGAGGTAACCCGGTAATGAAATCCATGGTTATGTTTTCCCACTTCCATATAGGTATTTCGGGTTGGACAAGAAGTCCTGAAGGTCTTTGATGCTCCGCTTTCACTTTGGAACATGTAAGGCATTTGGAAACGAATATAGCGGTATCCTTCTTCATGCCAGACCACCAATAGGAGTATCGTAGATCTTGATACATTTTATAGGCTCCTGGATGTATAGAGTATCGGGTTTTGTGTGCCTCATTCATGAGAAAATCACGAAGATAATCACGATCAGGTACCCAAATACGATTTAAGTAATAGAGAATACCATCCGATTTGGATTCTAGCTTGGTTTCAGCTCCACAAGACAGTTCATCTCGTACATCATTTTCCGTGACGAAAATATGTTGAGCTGCTCTAATTCGGTTTTGAAGATCGGTCACAATTTGAGAACACAAAAGACGGATTGAGTTTGGATACTCCTTTCGACTGAGGGCGTCAGCCACAACATTAGCCTTGCCAGGATGATAACGAATTTCACAATCATAATCATTTAGAAGTTCGACCCATCGACGTTGCCTCATGTTCAATTCCTTTTGATTGAAGATATGCTGGAGACTCTTGTGGTTAGTGTAGATTTCACACTTGGTACCATAGAGGTAATGTCTCCATATCTTAAGGGCGAACACAACTGCTCCAAGTTCTAGGTCGTGAGTGGTATAATTCTTCTCATGCACTTTGAGTTGCCTTGAGGCGTAGGCTATCACCTTTCCTCTTTGCATTAGAACGCAACCTAACCCTTGCCCTGACGCGTCGCAATAAACCACAAAGTCCTCGCAACCATCAGGAAGTGTAAGTATAGGTGCATCACAAAGTTTTTGCTTCAAAGTTTGGAAAGCCACTTCTTGCTTGGGTCCCCAAATAAAGGGTTTGTCCTTTTGAGTCAAGGCTGTGAGTGGAACAACGATACGTGAAAAATTTGCGATGAACCGAAGATAGTAACCAGCTAGACCAAGAAATGATCTAACTTCAGTAGGAGTACGTGTTACTTGCCACTCTTGTACCGCTTTGATCTTTGTAGGGTCAACATGAATCCCTTTGCCGTTAATGACATGACCAAGAAATTGCACCTCTTTTAACCAAAACTCACACTTCAAGAACTTAGCGTAAAGCTTTTCAATTCTCAAGAGTGTTAGAATGAGTCGAAGATGTCGCTCATGATCAGATTTGGTCTTGGAGTAAATAAGGATACTATCAATAAAAACTATGACAAACGATCGAGATAAGGCTTGCATACCCTATTCATCAAATCCATGAAAACAGCAGGGGCATTGGTCAAACCAAAAGGCATAACCATAAATTCATAGTGACCACAACGAGTTCGAAAAGTAGTCTTAGGAATATCTTCTTCACGCACTCTAAGTTGATGATAACCAGAATGAAGTCGATCTTTGAAAAACAGGTGGCACCTTGAAGTTGATCTAAAAGATCATCAATGCGAGGTAATGGGTAACGATTTTTGATGGTTAGCTTGTTAAGCTCTCTATAGTCGATGCACATACGAAAAGTTCCATCTTTCTTTTTCCCAAAGAGAACAGCGCACCCCAAGGTGACGAGCTAGGACGTATAAATCCCTTGTCAGTCAACTCTTGCAGCTGACTAGCTAACTCTTGCATCTCAGATGGGCTAACCGATAGGGAGATTTTGTGATTGGTATAGCACCAGGTACAAGATCGATTCGAAATTCGACTTCTCGTACAAGAGGAAGTCCTGAAACGTCATCGGGGAAAATTGAGAAAATTCTTAACGATGGGAATATCTTCGAGCTTCCTTTCCTTGCCTTCCTTCTTGACGTATGAGCTAGAAACGCGATATAGTCTTTGAGAAGATATCTACGAGCTTGGAGGCATGACATCAATTTAAGCCCTTTAGAAGGAGTTTCACCAAAAATACGTAAAGTTCGACCGTCAGCGAGAGGAATTCGAATAAACTTTCGTAGCAGACAACTCAGCATGATGCTGACTAAGCCAGTCTATACGATGATAATATTGAAACTACCCAACTTCATAGGAATAGATCAATTGAGAAATCATGGTCCTTAAGAGTAAGAGTACAATCCCGAATGATCGAGTCTAACGCAATAGGTTCACCATCAGCAACTTCCACCGTGAATGGTTCGGCGAGACTAACGCGTGATAATTCAAGAATGGATTCGAATTCTAAGGACACAAAACTCTTATCCGCACCAGTATCAAATAGTATGGATGCATAATTACCGTTAATAAGGAACGTACCATTGACCACATTGTTATTAGCCCTAGCTTGGTTGACGTTGATGTTGAAAGCCCTTCCTCTAGTAGGTGGATTAGCTTGATTAGCTTGGTTCACCGGATTGGCTTGAGCTTGGGCATTTATGATGTTCACCAGGCGTGGGAAGGTGTTACGAAAATGGGTTGGATCGCCACAGTTGAAGCATGCTCTGACAGGTTGCATCATTGGGTTGGTAGAAAGGTTGAGCCATGGGTTGAAAAGGTGGTGTAAGTGAAGGTTGTTGATTTTGGGCTTGTCCCACCACTTAATTATTGGTTTGGGCTTGAGGCGGGTTGCGGTTTGGTTTTTGAAGAATACGGCAAGTTTGAATCGTGTGACCTGCACGGCCACAACTTGTACAGTATTGGCAGGGGTTCTCAGGGGGATGATGGTATTGACATCGGCTGCATTTTGGGTGTGGACCCATGTATGGCTTCTTGAATGGGGCGGCTTGAGGGGCGACTTGTGTGATTGGGGCAACAGTGATAGGAGAATTGATTTGGGTAACGGTGAAGTTTTTCCCTTTAGGCTTCCTTTTTCCTGCAAATTTGGAAGACGAACCTGTTGGAGTTGGGTTTGGAGTTTCAGCAGGTGCCTTATCTTTCTTCTTCTCATCCTTAAAATCGCCATTTCGAATGCGATTCTCCGTCAGTTCGGTAGCTAGTTCCATGGCAGCTTCGAGTGTTGCAGGTGAAAGTCTTAACACAGAATCTTGAATTTTCGAGAGAAGACCTCGAATGTAATGCTCGATTAGACGATAGAGAGGAGTGAACCGGTTGGGGACCATCTGATTCAACTCGAGAAACCTCTTGTTGTAGGTGGTGTGGTCTCCCTCTTTTTGTTTAATGAGTAAAACTCATCTTCTAGCTTCTTGATTTCACTTCTTGGGCAGAAGCGTCTTGTCATGACTTCCCTCAACTTATCCCACGTCAAGGCCATAGCAGCTTCAGCACCTCGCTTACCCTTTTCTGTGTTCCCACCAGGTAAGTGCTACTCCAAACAGCCGACCAGTAGCATAACGCACCTTGCGATCATCGGGGCAATCGCAATTGAGGAAAGTGCTTTCCATCTCCTCAAACCAGCGGAGGAGAGCAATGACACCTTCAGTCCCTTCGTATTTTTGGGGATCGCAGGACTTGAAATGCTTGTAGGTACATTTGATGGTGTTGGGAGGAGGGTTGGCGATATTTTGCCCGTCTTGGTTGGTGGGGTTAGTGGGATTGGCGGCAAGTGCTTGTTGAACTTGCACAACAATATCAGGAAGTACGGCAACCATCTGTTAAGCGATGTGAGTGGCCATACGCTCGCTGGATCTCCCTGACCTTCTACCGCCTCGAGAGTGTCTAGCAGACATCTACAGGAAATACGAAGCGAGATTATGAATTGAACGTTCTTAGGTATCATGTGTCGCAAAAAAAAAATGAAACCAACATAAAATAAATGAAACATGAATTTAACTACATCCATAGGATGTCTTGGGCTTGCTTAAGATTGGGCCTCCAAATGTCTCCCGTACTTCAGCCTTGGTAGTCACGTGGGCCCCCATGACTACTGGGCTTGGTAGGGTTCACATTGATGTTGGCCTGTTAATGCTTGCATCACCCGAATGAAAGTCGTAAAACATAGTTGTAAGGTATAAGGTCAGAATGTGCCCAGGTATAGACACAATGACAACTCAAAGTGGGGTTAGTTCTCACGACGTTTGATGTGGCATGCTTTGGCCTAATAGGTCCTTTGTACTCTCATTGTTAGTCCCCAAGTAGTCAAACTGGTCCATTATTTTTGGATTTATATGAATGCCAAGCCTAGACAGGACGTTCCAACTACCGGTACTCGTACCCTTCTAGTTACTACATGCCCGTCGTAGAACTCACTTTGATGCGATTGAAAAGAAAAACATGAAAATATTGCAAATATTTGAGAAGAAAGCATGAAAATTGTGAAATTGTGATGTGTGTGCTTGTGTATGTATGATGTGTTAACAACATATAAACTATAATGAACATCACATATTAGCATTTATTAGTGAGAGTGCTTGCATGTATTGGTGTGTGAAAAATAAAAATGAAACATATAAACATCATGAGTTTTGCATATAATACATAAACAATTAAAATCTAATCAACTATAGTATAGGCTCTAAGGGTTTAATAACCTATCCTATATCCCTATAGTCACAAGCTCTGATACCAATCTGTCACACACCCCGACCCGCAGCGGATATAAAAGTCGGGGCATAATTGGGTTATCACCAAAGCTCATGAAATTTACTAATAAACTTCATATTTATTAAATAGAAATTAAAACTTCAAATATTCAAACACAACGAGTCATACAAGCACAAATAAAATCAAAGCATTGTTCAGAACATAATAGTTTTGTTTAATCTTCTAAGGCCATTCCTATGTGTTTCTCTCTTCAGCTTGTTCACCTGTATCATGCGTAAAACAAAGATTTGGGTCAACAAAAGTTGGTGAGTGAAACTAAGTAAAAACAATTTAAACAATTCTTATATTAGTTAATTAAATAAAAATCGTGCGTAAATCATAAATGAGCATATGTACATGTACAAGCAATCACAACCACACAATATCCACAATAACCATAAGACATGATGAATGATGAACTTGAGATCAAGGCTCAATCAAACGGAGCCGATCTAATGAGGCACCTGATGCTCAACTCGTATCCCACGAGGAACTGATGGGCCTTAAATGAACGATTGCACTGAAATGACAAAATGTAACTACACATAATCATACCATTTAAAAATACACATTTGATCATATTACGATGTTAGCACGAGTGTTAAAATAAATAAATAAAACATGTACGACACATGATACATCCCAAAATGTGATTAAAAAGGGAGTTTGCAAGGATTCACTCACTGGGTGGTATTCTTGGATGATGATAGGTGCGCACGAGTTGAGGATTTAATCGACGAGCGAAAAATAACCTAAAATAGTAATATGATAATTCGATATATATAACCAATTTAATATTTTTGTCAATTTTTTTGTGATTTATTGCTGAATTTTAGAAGCTTCATGTATATATTTTTATTTGAATTTCAATTAATATGATATGTATATAAGTAATAAAAGTAAATAAAATAAAATAAAATAAATATATATTAAAAAATATATTGTCAGGTCTGACAGGACCTGACCGGTTCTTGAGGGATTATTGGATGCGTGTGATGGGATTCGAACTTGAGACCTTCCGTTCACGTGCACGAAACTCTTCCAACTAAGCTACGTGTCTAACCCGTTAGTTTGGATTTTTATTATTCTTACATTGTGGACATTAAAATACTTTATTAAAAGTAGGTGCTGTGATGGGATCGAACTTGAGATTTCGTTAGGACGTAGTTTCCACTAATACTGTCTAACGTAGTTCTGATTTATATTTATAACACTTTTAGGAGTTCGAATTTAATAAAAGTTTTTAATCAAAGGAACCGGTGACCAAACAAGCATCGAACCTGCGACCTATGATGTGTTTTGCACCCAGCCCAACCATCTGGGCTGGGTGTCTAACCCATTTAAAAGCCACTTTAATTAATTATATACACAAATTCAACTTCTTTCTTCAACCAAACAACCCAGAACTAAACCCGCCCAAAATAATTAATTAATCTTTGACTGTATTTAACAACTTCAGAACTGAAAATGTGTAGACATCGGAAAGTTTAAGAATGTAAGGGAACAATACCGTTGAACACTTCCGGTGAAAGTTTGGGGATTCCGGCGACTTGCAAACGGACTCTGGTTGTTGGCTCAATTGGAAAGAGGTGTTTATGAGATTTAGAGTGAAATGGCGAGCTTGAGTTGAATGGAAAACAACTGAATTTATAGGGATCTTGACCTAATCATACGGCTTCGTCACTACTAGAATTGAGGCAAATCTTCGGATATTATAACCGATTTGAATTGATTGGCGGATATGTAACTGAATTACAGTTACACCGGTTTTTGGAATCAAGCTTTAAGCTTGATTGATTGGAACGGTTACAGGGTTCTGATCGAATAAGTTACATGCTTAATCGGTTAATTTAGCATATTAGTAAAATGTTTTTCATTTCCAACACAAGTTGTGTGTGGTGTAGTGGTGTTTGTTGTGTGTGAGAGCACAAATGAACCGGGTTCGAATCAGTTTCTTTCTTTTATTTTAGCTTTTGATTTAATATTTTAAAGATTCATTTTTCTTGATTATTGCTTTAAATTTTGGTTTAAATTCTAATAACATGTATTTTTTTTTGTGACAAATTAAATTGATCGACACTATAATTACACAACGATCATTTACTCAACGCTTGATTTATAACTGGTGCGGGTTTTTGAAACCTGATTTACATAATTGTTACACGTCCTGCCCCGTCCAACCCCGTCGCCGAGCCTACACACCATTTCCATTGTCCCGTCTTCGTCTTTTCCGTTGGCCAGAGGACGTTGAAGCCGGGCCACATTCAAACAAATATAGCCGTTAATAACGGCTTTTTTTAAAAAAAAATTTATTTTTCCCACTTTATAAATATTTACCCTTTATTCCCCAATTTTAACCCAAATCTTTCCAATCTCCTTCACTTTTTATACACCTCCTTAATTTTTATAAAGTTTTAGGCATGTCTTCTTCTTCATCATCGCGTCATCTTCGGGTAAGGGCGATTTGTTTTTTGCGAACGCCGTAATGCTGGCAGCAAGTATTTATTTACTTTTTTCGGTGTTAATAACTAGTGCGGCCGCCTTAAACCGAGACCGAGAAGGTTTATTTAATTTTTTCGGTGTTGATAACTAGGGCAGGCGCCTTAAACCGAGAAGGTTATCTTTATTTTTTCGTTGAAATTAATATATTTATTTTTTTCGGTGTTAATAATGTATTTAATTTATTTGTCGGTGTTAATATTTAGGTGCCCATGATAAATTACTGCCGATTATTTTGCCAACAAACATGTTTACACGACCGTGATGTTTAAACGTCGGTTCCGAATGAGTCGTCGACTGTTCTTACGTATAACAGACGACGACTTGGCGTGGTCTGATCGTTTTTCACACTTGATACGACGCTAGGGGCTATAGAGGATTCACCACTTTACAGAAATGTACGGACGGCCATTCGCCAATTGGCATACGGGACGACACCCGATTCGTTAGACGAGTATTTAAGGATGTTCGAAAGAACTTCACGAGGATGTTTGCATAAGTTTTGCGAATGGGTGGTGAAGTTATATAGCAAGAAATATATGCGGAAACCAAACGCAAATGAGGTCCAAAAATTATTTCAAGCGCACAAACAAAGGCATAGTTTTCCATGAATGCTCGGAAGCATTAATTGCATGCACTGGCCGTGGCAAAACTGCCCTACTACGTGGCAATGTCAATATATTCGAGGCGATTATGGTCATCCAACTATAATACTAGAGGCTGTTGCGTCACATGATCTCTGGATTTGGCATGCTTTTTTTGGTCTGCATGGTTCACTTAACACCTTAACATCATCTATCAATCAGAGATCTTTAATGATGTAATAGAGGAACTGGTCCAGACACCGGTTTTACGGTTTCGGGGGTGGAATATAGGCACTGTTACTACCTTGCGGATCGGAATATACCCAACATACTCTACAATTGTTAACACTATTCCGCACCCGACAAACGATAAAAGAAAGAGATTAGCCAAGTTTCAAGAGGCAGCGAGAAAAGACATTGAACGGTGTTTTGGGGCTCTACAAAAGGGCATATCATTGAACATCAAGCACGTTCTTTTACACCACAGAGGTTGCGGTATATTATGTGTGCTTGTATCTTGTTGCATAACATGATCATCGAAGACGAAGGTAGAGCGATTTGTGAGTACGGCGAAAACGCGCCTAATGGGAATTCTGTTCCAGTAAGTGTAGAGCAACAAGATTTAAAAGGATTATCCCTACGTAACGAGTACACACATCAAAACCTTCAAGCGGACTTGGTGGAATATACATTTGAAACAAGCACAAAACGAACCCAATGACGAGCATGCCGGATGAAGACTAGTAGTTTTTTTTATTTTTTTAAAGTTTAGGTTGTTTTTTTAATGTAATGTAAGAATTAATATTTATTTTCGAGTTTAAATTATATATATATATATATATATATATTGTGTGTGTGTTATTGCATATTTAATTTGCCAAAAAAAAAAAGTGGGGGACGCCCATCCTCCATTTCCCTTGATCCATCCTTTTTAGGGGCATCCTTCAAGGAATTGTCTGCCTTCACACCGAGTAGCGTTAGCAGAATACATAAGTAAACAAGTGATTAAAAATCCTTAACCTCCAAAACAACAAGATCACGTAAAAGTATAAAAAAGGTAAAGAATAACGAGATAAGACGTATTGTGTTTGCCCAAAACAATATAAAATAAAAACATTGACAAATTTATGTATAACTATTATTATAAATATTGCTTATATAAAAATATCCTGCAAACATCAATTTAAAAAAAATCATTTCTGTTTGTAAAAACTAGTAATGACAATCACTTTAGTTCATAGAATTTTCTATAAAATTGATTAGAATTTTCAAGTGATCTTTGCATCATTTATTATAATTCTTTTTTCGATCTTGTATTTCATCACTTTTTTCTTGAATTTGACTTTGTCGATTATCAAATTTTAGATTCATTACAAACGTGGTTGTTTTATTGCTTGGATCTTTAACTTCGATGCCTTTCTTGGTGACACTGATCCTCAAAGTACAATGTAATCCTGGGTAGACTTGGGACAGAAAAGCTAAAGGCAAGTGTCCACCCCATGGGGCACTGGTCTTCCAAACCCCGAGAGGACTGGACTGGGTCAAATCATCTTATAAGATGGTGGCGTCGGTCTCAAAGAAAGAAGTGAAGGAAAAGGCAAAAAAGGGAGGTGTAGAAGAGTGTCTCCTTAACTAGAGATTCCTAGAACAGGCGATTCGAGTGGGATCACAACTGAGTGACAAGTGTAAAAGTCGCACTTAAAGAACTACTTTTGTACAATATCGATCTCCTCACATATTAGCAAGTGATATGCTAGGTATACCAAGAAGCCTAACAAAACACAAACTCAACACTCACATTTACCTTTGGTTGAATTCTTGTACAACAACATTTACCATTCTAGTATCCAAACGACTCCATTTGAAGCATTATAGGGCCGAAAATGCTGATCGCCTATTTTTGGCACGAGATCGGCGAGGCACAAATCACCGGTCCCGAGCTCATACAAGAGACGACGGACAATATTCTACAAATTCGCGACACCTAAATCAGCACGGGACAAGCCCTTGGAATTCAAATGTTGGCGATCAAGTACTCCTCAAGGTATCCCCTTGAATTGCCTAAGGAGCTCAAAAACATTCCATGTCTCAAATCTCAAGAAGTGCTTATCCTTGATCAGATTTTTAACCAAAACAATAAGGTCTGCTGATGATGAAAGCCAAAACCCAAGGGATCCATCATCCTAGCCCGATGAAATAAGTTAAAGTACAATAACAAAGTCCAGCAGTTTCTCTCCCTTTAAAAGCTTCTCAAAACAACTACCCCAACTACTGCTGCATCAACCTATTGCCTTCAAAGATCAAGAGTAAGTAGGGTGTCGAACCATGGAGAATCAGTGCAAAGTGTCAAAGTTCAAGTGCCTAATTGATTAACTAGCTTGTGACTATTGTGTTATCATCTGATTGCAAGAACGATTGTGAAAGTGATGGATATGAAATCAAACTTAACGGATTCTATAGACACAATCACCAATTTAATTATGTGAACATATAAATAAATAAACAAACCAGAATCAAATGCTTATCAATTTAATGTTCAAAAAAGCTAATTCGTTTAAATGTAGAAACCGCAATTGAATTCAATCAAAACTTAAGTGGTTAACGAACTTCAATCCCAAAAATCTAGGTTAAACAAGAATCAAAAGTATCCAACACAAACGCTACAATCGGAGTAGATCACATGTGATTTAGTCGCTCATTAGCAAGCTTATATCTTCAATGGTTGTCGGGAATCTTGATTTTATCAACCTGATAAACCCTTTTACCAAACTCGAACCGGCTAGATCAAGAAAGATAGATATAAACATAACAGACTGAGATGATTTAAACACACTTAAACATATAGCAATGGACATTTGAATATCGAAATCATACCAATATCGATTCTGATCGGATTTACTGAATGCAGATTGAAAAACAGAGTACGGGTATATACTGATGAAGAAGAAGATGAATTTGAAATAGGTTTGAAAATATTTACAAATGGTGAAGAGTAAAGTATTTATACAATTTTACATTCCAGCGTAATTATTAATTACGCTGGACAATTAATTACGCCGCCTTGATATTTTTCTAAGGTTTCTTCAAACCTAAGAATTTGAAATGAATTACGCTCGAAAACTTCAAATTTTCTCGAAAATGTGCCCTTTTTGGTTAAAAATATTGCAAGAAATTAAAAATAAGCTTAATGAAAATAGAAAGTTGCAATTTTGGATCCTGAAAGTTGTTTTTGGGTTCGGAAGCCTCCTTTTTCATAAAATTTATGCTAACTGACTTGAATCCTGTGACTTTCCTGCAAAAGATCATCCTTTTTCACAAAATAATTAAGGCACAAGAAAAACTGTCAGTATGTTTGTCCTTTTAAATCCATGCACCTATCTTTCAACATGCGATTGGAGAGCCTTTTTATCATGTTGCGGTAATATTGACAAGAACTTCAATGTTCCCCACTCATGCCGAAACAGTCAGAATGTTGTGCCCGTGAGTCCCACGTCAGGACATACCCCCGTGATCAAGGTATGCGCAAAGATTCCTCATACAGGTGAATATACTAACTTCATTCGTTTTTGAGATTTCAACGTTAGACAGTTGGTGTTCAGGTCAGTACTTCCGTACAACAGAGAGACCAAGGTCTAACGAGGGCTATGGCAGATACCAGATGCGGTACGATTTAAGCACTTGAATGATTCTCAATGAGAGATTCATTTGTGTAGGGTTTTGGCCGCATAGGCTCTTTTAGAAAAGATACCATAGCTGTGTCTAGGTCAGCACATATCTGGATGCAACAGAAGAGCAACTATGATATTCCCGAATGATTAGCCAATATAAAGACCCGAAATCTCAGACTTTGGCAATCTATCAACGCAAGATTTAAGACCATTAAGCCATACACCGCAACGTGTTACCCGCAAGTTGCACAACATTGTGGGTATTCAGAATTCTTGTGTGATCATTAGAGTTTGTCTCCATTTCGCAGTTTACTTCAAGGTATTGCTGAATCTACCGACATGTTGTTGCTTGAGGCCTTAATCTTTTTCTGTTTTAAGATCAGAACAAAAGTGTTAGCAGTTTTTCTATCATTTCTCGTGCAGGTGCCAAAGAAGAAATTAGTATCAACAATATTTTCTGGAAAACTCCCCCCCTTAAAATTTTTATTTCGAGAATCCATTGCTTGAAAAGAAATTTTAACCTTGCAGAAAATCTTTTTGTTGGACACATTTTATGAGATTATTATTTATTTTAAAGACCTTTTTTTTTTTACCAAAAGTCAATTCCACTCAAAGAAGTTCACCATTTCCAACCAGGTTATCAACTGGTTGAATCGAGCTTTATCGAATGCTTTCGTAAATATATCAGCTTTTTGTTGCACTGAATCCACTGGCACCACTTGGATGTATCCTTTCTCGTACGCATCTCTAATCGCATGAATGCGAATTTCGATGTGTTTCGTTCTTGAGTGGTGGATGGGATTCTTCACAATCCCCAGACGCGCTTCATTGTCGACGAATATGGGAGTCTTCATGATGTTGATCCCATAATCCAACAACTGATTCTGTATCCAAAGGACTTGTGAACAGCAACTGTAAGCTGTCGTGTATTCAGCCTGAGCGGTAGATGTAGAGACTGTTGTCTGCTTTTTGCTCTGCCACGAAAATAAGACGATTTCCCAAGAATTGGCAGCCTCTAGAGACGTATTTTCTATCTACCTTGCAACCTGCATGATCACTGTCAGAGTAAGCTATTAGATCAAAATTACTATCTTTAGGATACCACAAACCAATCTTTGGAGTTGCTTTGAGATAGCGAAAGATTCTCTTGACGGCAGCATCATGCGATTCTTTGGGATTTGTCTGAAAGCGGGCACAGAGATAGACAACCCACATTATGTCAGGCCTACTAGCGTCAGATACATTAATGACCCAATCATTGAGCGATAGAGAGTTTTTTCACCGGCTTTCCTTGAAGATCTGAAGTGAGTTCCGTCTGAGCAGCAAAAGGAGTGCTCGCGGATTTGCGGTCATTCATGCTGTATTTGGAAAGAATATCTCTGATATACTTAGCCTGATGAATGAGAATACCATCCTTTCGTTGCTTCACTTCTAGTCCTAGGAAAAACGCGAGTTCTCCCATCATACTCATCTCGAACTTCGCTTTCATCACCTTCTCGAATTCTCTGCAAAGGACTTCATCTGTCGACCCAAAAATGATATCGTCTACGTAGATTTGAACCAACATCACATCTTCTCCAATCCTTTTTGTGAAGAGAGCCATGTCAATTTTGCCTATTGAGTATCCACACTCCAGAAGATATGTTGACAAAGTCTCGTACCATGCTCTAGGAGCTTGGTGAAGACCATAGAGAGCTTTGTCAAGCTTGTAGTATTTCGTGGGAGAATGAGGGCCTTCAAAACCTGGAGGTTGACAGACGTAAACTTCTTTTTTCACCTTCCCATACAGAAAGGCACTCTTTACATCCATTTGAAACACCTTAAAGTTTTTGAATGAAGCATAGGCTAAGAAGATTCTGATGGCTTCTAACCGTGCAACAGGTGCAAAAACTTCCTCGTAGTCAATCCCTTCTTCCTGTCGAAACCCTTGAACCACTAATCTAGCCTTATTCTTGATAACTACACCACGATCGTCCATCTTATTATGAAACACCCACTTGGTACCAATTGGATACTTTCCGTCTGGTAGGTCAACGAGTTCCCAGACTTTAAGTTTTCGAAATTTGGCCAATTATTCCTGCATAGCTTGTACCCAACTTGAATCTTGAATAGCTTCTTCGATATCTCTTGGGACAGATTGCGAAAGAAAGGCTGCATACAGTCCTGTGTTGATGGTATGTGTTTGACCACGTGTTCGAATTCCATCTTCTACAGAACCGATGACATTTTCAATTGGATGGTTTTGATTGGTCTTGTACCATGCATTGGTGTGAGTTTCAACTTGTTGAGGCAGATTAGAAAAGTGTTCATCGACGTAGATGATTGGAGTTTCATCTTCTTTGGATGGTTCATCCACAGCCTGCTGTGAAGAAGAATCATCATGTGCGGATGCATTCTTAGCAAATGTGTCACCATTTACTTCGAACACCGGAAGAGTAGGACAGGCAGAGGCAGGAGTGAAACGGGTTGTAAAAGGAGTAAAACCAATGTCTGAGGCATCAAACAAAGGTTCCAACGGAGTGGATTCTGCAGGTTCGGATTCAGTGATGGGTTCATGGATGCTGAAAGTGTTGAATATAATATCCACGTCATAAATGTAACATCCGTCAAAAAAACCGGATTTACCAAACCCGCTCCGTTTATTAACCGAACAATCAGTTAAAAATTTCGTTGCGTATTTAATGCCCAAATTAATTTTAAACGATACATAATTAATAAGTATATTGGAATATATAATTTATATTTGAAAAAGTGTTAAAAATTGTGAAATAAAAATAATTTAATGCTGCCGGGTTTCGAACCCGGGTCAGCCAGAATCAACAAACGACTTAACTTCCAACCATTCAACCGCTCCGCCACTTGTGTCTCTTGGTCATTATTAGAAACAATTAATTCAAATACACAAACTCGATTTCAAAACCGACGCGCCTAATTGCAGTCGTCGGAAATTCCGACGATTTCGCCGAGATTGGACGGTTTCTTCAGTTTTAACCGACGCATTAACTTTAACATCGGTTATAATTGATGTCCAGTCCGCGATACAAGTCATAACCGCCGGAAAATTTCTAACCGACGAATCAAGACAGAAAACGGACCAAATACGTCGATGTTGTGCCCTATAAATACCCCTTCTAACCTCTGTTAACTTTTTCGCTCACAATCACCCTCTTTCCCGACATAATTTCACTCGCCGGAGAACTGCTGTAACTCGCCGAAAACCGAGCCTTTCACCTCTGTGCCTTACTGAACACCCAGAGCTCATACCGAAGCCACCCACACTCACCCCAAGCTCGCTGAAGACTCTCTGCCGCAAGACACACGTCGCCGGAACAACCTGCTGACATCGGAGCTTCGCCGGCGAAACAGAGGAGCCCTGTTCGGTATATCTAACACTTAATCTTTCATTCTTTTTATTTATCTCACCTGTAATTAACCGCAACACACTAAAAGAACATGATTAAATCGACGAACCAGTCGGACTTTAGTTCTGGTTAAGTCTAACGAAGAAGACGAAGTTTCAGTTGTCTATAAGTTTAATTTAAATCAAGATATATCTCGGGTTAGACACACAGTCCAGCGGTGGACTGTGTGCACATAAAACACGCTTACGTCCCGAGTTCGATTCTTGTCCCACGCATTGCTCGCCTTAATAAAAATGTTCTTTTTTTAACTGAACCGGATTCATTTCATATAGATGTTAAGTTTAATAAAAACCAGAATAATAACCAAGCTAGACACACAGTCCAGTGGTGGACTGTGTGAATGTTTAATCACACGTCACGAGTTCGAGTCCGGACTACCGCACCGGTCAGGACAATTATCAAACTTTTTATATAAGGCAGAAATGAAATAATGTAGTTTGTATATAAGTATAATAAAAATCAGATTATTTAACAAGTTAGACATACAGTCCAGCGGTGGACTGTGTGTTAACCCAAACCACAGGTCCCGGGTTCGAGACCTGTGGAGAACACCGGTTCGATGCATTAAAATCGTTTTTAAATAAATGATTTTCGGTTTAAATCAATTAGTATATAAATATAATTAAAAACAGAAATATTTCAGGTTAGACACGTAGCTCAGTTGGTAGAGCTGCGTGCACGCGAACGGGAGGTCTCGGGTTCGAGCCTCACCCGGCGCAAACAATTACACAGCCTGACCGGTCAACAAGTCAACAAGTCAACGGTTGCAAAAAGTCAACATTTTTTTATTATTTTTATTTATTTATTTTATTTAAAAATCAATTAAAAATACTTAAAAATAACATTTTTAAGGTTAGAAAATAGCCTTAAACTCACAAAAATATATCCAATCATCCTACTAAAATTGATTAGTAAAATCCCCTTATTTACCAAACCATTATGTTATTATCTAGGTTAGTTTCACTCGTGGTTAAATCCAACTTCGTGCGTATTCAACATCATCAACCGAACGCACCTAATGTGAGTGAATCTTACAACTCCCCTTTTTAATTACACGTTTTGGGGTGTGTCATGTGTCACTAAAAATTAACTTGTTTATTTAAACTTGTGCCATACCATATTGTGATCTAAACTTAGATTGTTTATAGTGTTTGTGGTTAGGTATTTCATATTGTCAAGTTATATGCAAATCATTCATTAGGCCCATCAGTTCCTCGTGGGAGACAAGTTGAGCAACGCATGCCTCAAAACAATCCATTATTGTATGTATGTGCATTATCTAATGATTACGTGTTTTGTGAATAAGTTTACATCTATATTTACTCATATGTGGTTGTGCACTTTATTTTATAATCAATTAAATAAACTTGTTCAAATGTTTTTCATAGGATTCACTCGCCAACTTTTTGTTGATCCAAAAACCATTTTTACACATGATACAGGTGAACAGGATGAAGCAAGGAAAACATAGGAAATGCCTTAGAAGAATACAATGAAGTTTAGAATGATGTTTAGGACATGATGTAATTATGATTGTATGTTTCCCTTTAAATTGTAATAATGAATATGAAATGTTATAATAAATGTCATGAGCTTTGATGATAACCCAATCATGCCTCGATCACTTTTTCCGCTGCAGGTCGGGGTGTGACAGATTGGTATCAGAGCCATGACTATAGGGATATAGGATAGGTTATTAGACCCTTAGAGCCTATACTATAGTTGATTAGATCTTAATTGTTTATGCGGTTACATGCAAACTTATGATGTTTATTTGTTTCATATTCGTTTATATTTACAGTCAAACATACATACTTACATACACATTCATCATACATATTTCAATGTTCATATATTTAAATCATCTTCATACTTTCATTATTCAAAGATTTTGTCGCAATTTTCAAATCTCATCAAAGTAAGTTCTGCGACGGGCATGTAGTAACTGGAAGGGTACAAGTACCGGTAGTCGGAACGTCCTGTCTAGGTTGGCATTTGTATAAATCCAATATAACGGACCAGTTTGCCTACCTGGGGACTAACGATGAGAGTACGAAGGACCTATTAGGCCAAATCATGCCACACCAAACGTCGTTCGAACTAACCCCACTTTGAGGTGTCACCGTGTCTATACTTGGACACATTCCGAATATCATACGTTACATATTTCTCGATTTTCTCCGGGTTTTAGTGTACGTAACCAGGCTAACACATGCGAACCATATGAAAAACCCGGTATTCATGGGGGCCCACATGATTACGAAGGTGAAGTATGGCGGCATGCAAGGCCCAATTACGAGCAAAGCCCAAGACATCCTATGGATGTAGTAGATTTATTTTTCTATATTTATTTTATGAATGTTCATTCCTAAATACGACCCATGATCCCAAAAACATCCAACTCATGCTCATGATATGTATTCCTTGTAGATGTCTTCTAGCCTCGCCCGCAGGAAGATGAGAGGAGAAAAAGCCCGCGAGCGCATGGCTGCCCTAATTGCTCAACAAATGGCTGCCGTAATACCCAACATTGTAATTCAAGTCCAACAAGCCCTTACCGTTAATCCCGTCAATCAAGAAGATCAACACATTGTCAATCCTCCCCAATTACCACCAAATGCACCTATAAGCATTTCAAATCCTGCGACCCTCCAAAATATGAAGGGACTGAAGGTGTCACCGCTCTCCTCCATTGGTTTGAAGAAATGGAGAACACTTTTCTAAATTGCGATTTCCCCGATGATCGCAAGGTGCGATATGCTACTGGTCGTTTATACGGAATAGCACTTACTTGGTGGAATACAGAGAAGGCCAAACGAGGCGTTGAAGATGCTATGACTTTGACTTGGGAAGAGTTGAAGGAAATAATGACAAGACGGTTTTGCCCAAGGAGCGAAATCAAGAAATTAGAAGATGAGTTCTATTCGTTGAAACAAAAGGAAGGCGACCACATCACATACAACAAAAGATTCCTCGAGTTAAATCAAATGGTTCCCAACTTGTTCACTCCCCTCTACCGTTTGATCGAGCACTACATTCGAGGTCTTCCGTAAAAAATCTAAGACTCTGTAATAAGTACCACGCCTGCAACTTTGGAAGCAGCAATGGAGTTAGCTACAGAGCTCACCGAAAACCGAATCCGGAACAAAGACTTCAAGGAGGAGAAGAAGAAGGATAAGGCATCAACTAAAACTTCAAACTCCACACAAACCGAATCCCCTTCTCAACCCACTTTTAAGAGAAAACGAGATGGGCAACTTCTCGCTGTCACCCAACGTAGTCAACCAATTTCACAAGCCATACCCATCCGAGCTATCCCAATCACTCAAGTAGCACCCAACTCAATTTACCCAAATAAGAAACCATACCTTGGACCTCACCCTCGATGTAACACCTGTTTTTATCACCATCCCCTTACCTTACCTTGTCGACTATGTGCGAATTGTGGACGCTATGGTCATTTGAGCAAGGTTTGCCCCACCCCTCAAAACCAAACCTCACCCCCTACTCAAAACATGATCCAAACCTATCAACAACCCCAATACCCTACATTACCTTATGTTCGAGCTTGTTTTAATTGTGGCGACCCTACCCACTTTAGAAACACGTGCCCTTGACTGGTTAACATCATAAACGCTCAAGCTCAATCAAACCCGGTTAACCAAGTAAATCAAGAAAACCCAATCACTAGGCCACCAGCAAGAGGAAGCGTGTTCAACATCAACGCCAATCCTGTCGAAGATAATGACGGCCCAAACGAAACCATCCAACTAGTCCCCTTCACCGAAAATCAAGATCTTATCCAAGGATCTTAATGCGTATTACTATTTCAGTTTATTTATGTTTTAAAGTCACATAGAACTAATCATAACTTACGGATAAAGCCAATGAAAATTTGATGAGAATATGGTGGATACGCCGCTGGTACTTTCTATATATAAGTATTCTTGCCAAAGGATCAGAGGCATTATCTGGCGGTTATGAGAAGTTCCATGTAGAACTTAGTATTGTTTTGACTGAAGTTGTTTTGTACTTACTGATTTAGCATTTATAGCATCTTATCATTTAAAGAAATTGGATTGTATTCCATTTCTACATAGACTAACCTCTCCATCATAGCAAACGAGAGAGGTATTGTCATCATTCAAACATGTATACTATCAGAATTGAGATTCAAGTTTTGGTTGTTGTGGTTGTTTTAGAGTCACATAGAACTAATCATAACTTGCGGATAAAGTCAATGAAAATTTGACAAGAATATGGTGGATAAGCCGCTGGTACTTCCTATATATAAGTATTCTTGTCAAAGGATCAGAGGCATTATCAGGCGGTTGTGAGAGGTTCCATGTAGGATTTAGTATGTTTTGGTCAAAGTTTGTTCATCATACATTTCAACGTATTTCAATTTCAGAAGTTGAGCTAAGTCTCACTTCCACAATGACTAACCTCTCCATTACAACAAACGAGAGGGTATTGTCATCATTCAAACATGGATACTATCAGAATTAAGAGTCAAGTTTTGGTTGTTGTGTTGTTGTAGAGTCACATAGAACTAATCATAATTTGCGGATAAAGTCAATGAAAATTTGACAAGAATATGGTGGATACGCCGCTGGTACTTCCTATATATAAGTATTCTCGTCAAAGGATCAGAGGCATTATCAGGCGGTTATGAAAGGTTCCATGTAGGATTTAGTATGTTTTGGTCAAAGTTTGTTCATCATACATTTCAGCGTATTTCAATTTCAGAAGTTGAGCTATGTCTCACTTCCACAATGACTAACCTCTCCATCATAACAAACGAGAGAGGTATTGTCATCATTCAAACATGGATACTATCAGAATTAAGAGTCAAGTTTTGGTTGTTGTGTTGTTGTAGAGTCAGATAGAACTAATCATAACTTGCGGATAAAACCAATGAAAATTTGACAAGAATATGGTGGATACGCCGCTGGTACTTCCTATATATAAGTATTCTTGCCAAAGGATCGGAGGCATTATCAGGCGGTTATGAGAAGTTCCATGTAGGATTTAGTATTGTCTTGGTTGAAATTTGTGTTGCATTCATATCATCTCGCCATTTAAAGAAATTGGATTGTGTTCTAGTTCTACATAAACTAACCTCTCCATCATAACAAACGAGAGAGGAACTGTCACCATTCAAACATGTATGCTATCAGAATTTGGACTCAGATATTGGTTGTTGTGTTTATTTATGTTCTAGAGTTATATCATAGAACCAATCATAACTTACTGATAAAACCAATGAAAATTTGACAAGAATATGGTGGATACGCCGCTGGTACTTCCTATATATAAGTATTCTTGTCAAAGGATCAGAGGCATTGTTAGACGGTTATGAGAAGTTCCATGTAGGATTTAGTAATTTCTTGGTACTTTGGTTGTGGCGTTTATTTATGTTCTAGAGTCACATCATAGAACCAATCATAACTTACTGATAAAACCAATGAAAATTTGACAAGAATATGGTGGATACGCCGCTGGTACTTCCTATATATAAGTATTCTTGTCAAAGGATCAGAGGCATTGTTAAACGGTTATGAGAAATTCCATGTAGGTTGTAGTATTAGAAATGTTGTTTTAGGATATAACCATATTTTCCTAAACATATCAAAACTCTTACGCATGAAATCATACTTAGTGAGTCAACTCCGCTTATCAATATTTTTACCGTAGGCAACAAAAAGCGATTCCTGTAGCAGGGTACTCAACCCTTACAAGGAACGTTACCGCCTCAAACAAAAATTTAAACTCTTACTCTTTTTCTAAGTATGTAACTGTCAAACTAAACACCATCATTTTTAGACAAATATATCACTACTTAAATTTCGGGACGAAATTTCTAAAAAGCAGGGGATACTGTAACATCCGTAAAAAAAACCGGATTTACCAAACCCGCTCTGTTTATTAACCGAACAATCAGTTAAAAATTTCGTTGCGTATTTAATGCCCAAATTAATTTTAAACGATACATAATTAATAAGTATATTGGAATATGTAATTTATATTTGAAAAAGTGTTAAAAATTGTGAAATAAAAATAAATTAATGCTGCCGGGTTTCGAACCCGGGTCAGCCAGAATCAACAAATGACTTAACTTCCAACCATTCAACCGCTCCGCCACTTGTGTCTCTTGGTCATTATTAGAAACAATTAATTCAAATACACAAACTCGATTTCAAAACCGATGCGCCTAATTGCAGTCGTCGGAAATTCCGACGATTTCGCCGAGATTGGACGGTTTCTTCAGTTTTAACCGACGCATTAACTTTAACATCGGTTATAATTGATGTCCAGTCCGCGATACAAGTCATAACCGCCGGAAAATTTCTAACCGACGAATCAAGACAGAAAACGGACCAAATACGTCGATGTTCTGCCCTATAAATACCCCTTCTAACCTCTGTTAACTTTTTCGCTCACAATCACCCTCTTTCCCGACATAATTTCACTCGCCGGAGAACTGCTGTAACTCGCCGGAAAACCGAGCCTTTCACCTCTGTGCCTTACTGAACACCCAGAGCTCATACCGAAGCCACCCACACTCACCCAAGCTCGCTGAAGACTCTCTGCCGCAGGACACACGTCGCCGGAACAACCTGCTGACATCGGAGCTTCGCCGGCGAAACAGAGGAGCCCTGTTCGGTATATCTAACACTTAATCTTTCATTCTTTTTATTTATCTCACCTGTAATTAACCGCAACACACTAAAAGAACATGATTAAATCGACGAACCAGTCGGACTTTAGTTCTGGTTAAGTCTAACGAAGAAGACGAAGTTTCAGTTGTCTATAAGTTTAATTTAAATCAAGATATATCTCGGGTTAGACACACAGTCCAGCGGTGGACTGTGTGCACATAAAACACGCTTACGTCCCGAGTTCGATTCTTGTCCCACGCATTGCTCGCCTTAATAAAAATGTTCTTTTTTTAACTGAACCGGATTCATTTCATATAGATGTTAAGTTTAATAAAAACCAGAATAATAACCAAGCTAGACACAGTCCAGTGGTGGACTGTGTGAATGTTTAATCACACGTCACGAGTTCGAGTCCGGACTACCGCACCGGTCCGGACAATTATCAAACTTTTTATATAAGGCAGAAATGAAATAATGTAGTTTGTATATAAGTATAATAAAAATCAGATTATTTAACAAGTTAGACACACAGTCCAGCGGTGGACTATGTGTTAACCCAAACCACAGGTCCCGGGTTCGAGACCTGTGGAGAACACCGGTTCGATGCATTAAAATCGTTTTTAAATAAATGATTTTCGGTTTAAATCAATTAGTATATAAATATAATTAAAAACAGAAATATTTCAGGTTAGACACGTAGCTCAGTTGGTAGAGCTGCGTGCACGCGAACGGGAGGTCTCGGGTTCGAGCCTCACCCGGCGCAAACAATTACACAGCCTGACCGGTCAACAAGTCAACAAGTCAACGGTCGCAAAAAGTCAACATTTTTTTATTATTTTTATTTATTTATTTTATTTAAAATCAATTAAAAATACTTAAAAATAACATTTTTAAAGTTAGAAAATAGCCTTAAACTCACAAAAATATATCCAATCATCCTACTAAAATTGATTAATAAAATCCCCTTATTTACCAAACCATTATGTTATTATCTAGGTTAGTTTCACTCGTGGTTAAATCCAACTTCGTGCGTATTCAACATCATCAACCGAACGCACCCAATGTGAGTGAATCTTACAATCCCCTTTTTAATTACACGTTTTGGGGTGTGTCATGTGTCACTAAAAATTAACTTGTTTATTTAAACTTGTGCCATACCATATTGTGATCTAAACTTATATTGTTTATAGTGTTTGTGGTTATGTATTTCATATTGTCAAGTTATATGCAAATCATTCATTAGGCCCATCAGTTCCTCGTGGGAGACAAGTTGAGCAACGCGTGCCTCAAAACAATCCATTATTGTATGTATGTGCATTATCTAATGATTATGTGTTTTGTGAATAAGTTTACATCTATATTTACTCATATGTGGTTGTGCACTTTATTTTATAATCAATTAAATAAACTTGTTCAAATGTTTTTCATAGGATTCACTCGCCAACTTTTTGTTGATCCAAAAACCATTTTTACACATGATACAGGTGAACAGGATGAAGCAAGGAAAACATAGGAAATGCCTTAGAAGAATACAATGAAGTTTAGAATGATGTTTAGGACATGATGTAATTATGATTGTATGTTTCCCTTTAAATTGTAATAATGAATATGAAACGTTATAATAAATGTCATGAGCTTTGATGATAACCCAATCATGCCTCGATCACCTTTTCCGCTGCGGGTCGGGGTGTGACAATAAAACCAGTTCGGAGTGCTTCCAGTGTTAGTGGAATTTCCTTCTTGAAAATCAACGTAGTATGATTCAACCACCATCTTGGTCCGTTCGTTGTAGACTCGATATGCCTTTTGAGAAGATGAATAGCCCATGAAGTAGCACACGTCACCGACTGCTTCAAACTTGATGAGATTGTCTTCAGTGTTGAGAAGTGTGCATGAACACCCGAACGGTTTGAAGAAATCTATCAGAGGCTTTCTTTTGAAAAGTAGTTCATAGGCTGTCTTTCCGTGAGGTTTGACGATAAGAACACGATTCAAAACATAGCATGCTGTGTTGACCGCTTTAGCCCATAAGATTATGGGAAGCTTAGAGTCGACAAGCATAGTTCTTGCAGCTTCGATGAGAGTTCTGTTTTTGCGTTCTGCTACCCCATTTTGCTGGGGAGTCCTGGCAGCGCTGTATTGGAGGCGAATTCCCTTATCTTCACAGAAGGAGACAAACGTATGATTTTTAAATTCAGTTCCGTTGTCGCTTCTGATGGAGTTGACTTTCAGCTTGATCACGTTTTCAATCATGGGAATGAAGCTCTTCAGAATGGATGCTGTTTCGCTTTTGGCTTCAAGAAAGAATACACATGAAAACCGTGAGAAATCATCTGTAATCACCAAACAATAAGATCTTTTAGCTAAACTTTTAACGCTAATTGGGCCGAAAAGATCCATGTGAAGTAATTGCAGAGGGGCAGAAATCGTATTCACTGCTTTGGACTTATGAGGCTTTTTATGTTGCTTTCCTTGGGCGCATGCGATACACTTTTCAGAAAAAGGAAAATCTTTCATAGGTAAACCTCTTACTAGATTTAATTTTGAAAGTTTATTTATGTTCTTAAAATTCACATGCCCCAAACGCCTGTGCCACAGCAGTGATTCCGATTCAGATGCTTTTGACATAAGACATGTCATTGGCTCATTTGATTTGGCATTCTTCATATTTAGCACGTAGGTGTTATTTTGACGGGGAGCTCTAAGCATGATCATTTCTTTTGGGATGGAGTAACCGGGTTTGAGGAATAAGCACTCCGTGTCATTGAACAGCACCGCGATTCCTTTGTCACAAGCTTGTGAAACACTCATAAGATTGTAACACAATTCTGGAACATAGTTCACATTCTCCAAAGTGAGTGCTCCTGACACAACGTCACCCATTCCGATGAGTTTTCCTCCCTTTTTGTCTCCGGTAAAGGATACAAAGTCACCATCAATAACTCGAAAGTTGGTAAGCAGATCCTTTAGCCCGGTCATGTGCCTGGAGCAACCGCTGTCAACATGCCAGATATATTCCATGAGCATCCGAAGCCATTTCTGAATCTTATTCTGTTATACAACAACAACAACAACAACAAAAATATGTACAAAATTAGCTAGCTTTTGGAACCCAGACTTTCTTTACAATAGTTCTATCATGATTTTGAGCAAGAGAGTTTTCTTTTCTTTTCCAAAAACAGGTTGAATTAACTATGCATTTTACGATTTCTTTAAATTGTCAAATTGATCAGTAAAACTTTTAACGAAATCATGACTAGGTTTAGAAAATTTCTTGCTTTTGCAATGTTTCGCCGTATGTCCTAAATGAACACAATGAAAACATTGTTTTTGCCTCGATCTTTTCTTCCTGGGTGCTGAGTGTGAAGATGATGTATGTGATGAGAGTCTTGAGCATCTTGAGGAGTTTGATGATGTAACGTGGCTTGAATCTTTAGGTTTCTTCAGATTCTCTTCAGGATGATGTTTATCTTCAATGTCGACTTCACTGTGCTCACTGTTGATGAGGAAATTGATTCTTGACTTTCATCTGACCTTTCTTCATGGCTTTCTGAAGTTGTTGTGCTTGAATCTTTAGTGAAATCTTTATCAATCTCTGATGTACCTGCAACTGATGGAACAAATTCTAGATTTCCTCTGTAAGGAATTTTCCAAAACTGTTTTTCTTTAACTCTGGCACAAATACAGGAGATTCAAGCATAACATTTTCATCATTGAGAGCAAAGTTTAGGTCATGACCCTCAACCTTGGCAAACCCTTGGTTGTGAGCCTTAAGTGTAGGCACATTGCCATTACAGTCATCCTGAATTGTCAGTTTAGGCATACGGCCATTACAATCATCCATCCTAGATAAACTATTATAGTTATCTCGAATAGAAATATTGTTCGTCTTATCACAATTCCAGGCGAACCAGTTCATGAATAACTGTCGCCTGAATAGCCTATTCCTATTTTCATCCCTCCACAATCATCTTCCCCATCGCACACATCTTCCTTACTCTCGCACGGATCTGCATTACTTTCAGAAAAGTTAGTTTTGTTTTCGGATTTTAAAAGATATTTGATCCAAAAGATCATTTTTATTGATTATGTCGTTTTTAGGATGAGGAGATGGCATAGGAACATAATTTTTGCTGTGCAGAGGAGGAAATAATCTTCTTTCATTTCGAATTTATCTTTATATCCAATTCCATCCTTTATGAATGTCGGTCGTTGGCAGTTTACAATATCAACCAGTGCTTTTTGACTAATTTTCCATTTATCAATAGTGATTTGCAATTTGTTATTTTCGTTTTGGTATTTTTCTAGCTTTTCTGTCAAATCATTTATGATAAAGTCTTTTTTGAAAACAAATTCCTTTAGAGTCTGCATTTCAGCTATGGTTGAATTCAACTTTCGTTGATATGCAGCCTCATTTTCTTTTAGTTCTTGATTTATTTTCAAATCTTTTTCTTTTTCTTTAATTATATCACGGTTGAGTGATTTGTAGTGTGCCACGACGTTCAAACATGGTTTTGAGCACAGCTTTGCTTTAAATTCACATGGATTGTTGTTTACCAAATCCTTATCCTCGGCTTCTGATTTCATGGCGGTAGAGGATGTTCCAACCGCTTCATTCTTGCTGGTACTGATGACTTCTTGAACAGCAGGCTTCGACTCGATCATTTCAGCTTTCTGTTGTCTCTTCTCTGAGACAGGAGAGATGATGCTTTTCAAACCAGTGTCATCTTTTGGAATCTTGGAGGTTTGTTTTTCAACACCATTTGAAGCAGACGTGGCAGAGACAGTGGTGATGTTTGCCATGAGGGCCTTGTGTACTTCTCCCTTTGCCTCAGCTATCTCCTCCGACCAATCATAATCTTCCACCACTAAAGCCTTATGATTATTTTCAGCCGCATTATTATTTCCTTCAATGGCAATCGGCCTCCTTGTCTAGTTGATTTCGGTAGTCTCGTTCTTCAGCAACGACACTCTCTTTTGAAATGGCCCATGTCTTTGCAATTATAACATCTAAGCTTGGACTTGTTAAATACAGCTTTTCAAAGAGCCAACCTCTTTCTTGTTTTATCTTGGAATTTCGTCAACCTAGAGTGATCATTGCCATCTGCCACTTCAGATCCATCTCCTCCATGTCGTCTGGATCTACTTAATACATGTCCTCTGTTGTGGGGAATTCTCTCTTCAACTCTCCTGACATAAGCGCCTCATAGCTACTTAAGAAAGTATTAAAAAGAGCTACATGTTCTGTGGAAATTTTAAGTGCTTGAGTGTCGCTGGCCATGGTGGTCTTCTCGGAAGATGACGAGGCCTTCACAGAGTTTGCGGAAGCATTTGAATAGGATTCGACAGCACTTTGGGGATTTGATCCACATGAGGTAACAGGAGCAAGAAATGCCATATTCTTGGGTACCGAGGTTGCAGCAGCTTGCTGAGACGTTTTCTGAGAATATCCAGTTTGATTCATCTCTCGTTTCACGATGTCCATTTCAAAGGCTTTTAAAGTGTTAATCAATTCTGATAGAGTAACTGGAGTTGTGCTGGTGAGGAAAGTTCTCTTAATCATCGTGCATTGAAGACTCCATTCTTTTGGTAGAGAATCTAGCAGCTTCTTGATCGATGCATAATTTGCAACTGGGTTTCCCACCTTCTTCATCTTGGTCAACACCCTCAGAAATCTGCTTATGTGGTCGGACAAGCTTTCGCCAGGAATACTTCCAAACATATCATATTCTTTCTGCACCATGTCTCGTTTGTTCTCCCTGTTCCCCATTGCCTTCATAATGGTCGATTAGAGCCAACCACAGTTCATGTGCCGAGGTGTATTCCTCAAACAGATTGTTATCTCCTTTGACAGAGCCATAGTGAGAGCAGCGTGAGCCCTCCGGTCACGTTGAATGAGTGTCTTATCTTCATCTGTGAATGTTGAAGGATCTTCATTATAGTACGGATGTCGTCACATATTATCATGGGAACATGTGGGCCCATAGTGACTGACATCCATTGAGTATAATCGGTATACTCAAAAAAGGACTTAATCCTGTATTTCCAGCTGCTGAAATCTTCCGAACCTTTCAATTTTGGTGGCCTTGTAGCAGTTCCAGTTTCTAGTTCGGCTTGAGCAATCGGATTGAGTTGATTGATAGACATATGGATGAATGATGATCAATTACGCAGAGATTTGCTGAATCAGAGAACAATTATGCTCGCTAGGAGGTAAATACGCTAGACCAGAGATTAAATACGCTGCACTTGGAAACAATTACGCTGATGGGATCGGCGATTTTGTCCTGCAAAAAGCTAAATCCGCTGGATATTTGAAAACAAGCAAAGGTTTAATTAATTTCACTGAACACCATGATAAAATCGCTGAGGATTAGTATCACAGATTTCGAAGTCGCCTTCGAGTAAATTCGCTGGACAATTACGCTGACAATAATATAAATCCACTGGTTTAAGAACCAGCGTATTTGTTAACTACGCGAGATTCAAGTTAAATACGCCAGCTTCAAAGACAATTACGCTATCTTCAAGAATATCTACGCTGGCTTTAAGAATAATTACGCCCAGAAGGGTTTTAGTACAAACAAAAACCCTCTAATCACCAAAAAACGACCCAAAATTCATGTTTCTTTGCAGCTAAATGACCAAAATGTTTACCAAACTACTGATTAACGACAACTCAAAGATTAAACACACCAGATCCATCTTACCCAAAAATTTGAAAAACCATGAAACTTTGAAAACTTTTGTAAAATCTTCAAAACTTGACAAATCTTAACAAAAACTCAAACAATCAAGAGCACAAAGGTTCTGATACCAAATTGTGAGTCCCAAAACAGATTCGGATCACAGCGGTTGATTGTTTTTCACCCAAACAACTATGGATTAGTTGTTTGAATGTGCAAATACTAAGAAAAACCAAGCAAAGAAGATGAAAAATCTTGTTTGGATCAAACAACTAGTGTTGTATATGAAATCCCAATAAATGTAATCAATAACAGCACCTGGATATTCGGATGAGAGCACAATAGCAAAAATCACAACACAAGAAGATCACCAAAATCTGTCCAAGAAACTTGGACATAACTTCATTGAACATGGTATTTATACAGACTGATTACCCAGCGTATTTATTAAATACGCTGGGCAATTAATTACGCCGCGTACATAGATGTTTCACAAAATGACACTTTTGACCCTTTTGTTTTCCAACTATTACAGAATTAGCTCAAACTATGGTTTATCAAGTACCAACGGTCTCCAAAAGTTCCAACAAGATTTCAAGAAGAGGTTGTGTACTGTGGACTGATTCTATCCTACCCGAGCAGTTTGAAAGCGACTGGGGTACCATAATGAATGATTTTAATCTGTCTAAGCATGAATGGCTACAGTCAATTTATCAGATTAGGGATAGTTGGATACCTGCGTATTATCGTGACGAGTACATGTCTGGGCTCATGCGTACCTCATCTCGCTTAGAGAGTGAGAACCATTTTTTGGACAGTTTTGCAACCTGGAGTGTACTCTTGTTGAATTTTTGGGGCATTTTGATTCTGCAATTGAAGCTCAAAGACACGAGCATAGGAAGAACAACCATGACACTAGAAACACATTGCTGACATATGGGCAATAGATTTTGTATTGGAGGAGCAGGCCGCGAAGATATACACACGCACTATATTTTTTGATGTCCAATTGGAGATACAAATTGGTATACATAGATGTGTTATTGGAAAGTGGGAAACGATTGCTGACTTCGTTAAATTTTTTGTGAAGGATTGGGAACAACCATGCACCACTTTCTTCGAGGTATACAATAGACTTAATTTTTGTTGGTTTTGCTTACATTTTTTGTGTGGTGTTATATACCAAGATTAAATATAGTTGTCCCCGACATATGAATTAGTATGGTGTCATTTGGTGTTATATATCTAAAAATAAGTTCTATGCCTTTATGTGAATTCTTCTTTTTTAATTGTCTCATAGGTAATGGTGCGGGAGGTCGACATGACTGTATATTGTACATGCAAAACATTCGAACAGTTTGGGTTGTTGTGCTCACACATATTCTATGTGCTTAGGATGCTTGACGTCATGGAATTTCCACAATGTTATACCCTTAGATGTTGGATGAGGGAGGTTGTTCCCAATAGCGCTCCTGGTGCTATTTTAGGTATGAACGAGAATGATGATCGGTATAATGAAGTTAACCGTGTTGTACATGAGATCACATACTATACTGAGTCAGTTATTAACAAGCTTGTTACCAATTTCGATGCGTTGTGCTCATTTAGGGATCGTGTGGTTAAGTTTTTCGATTCCGCTGACGAGGCCGTGGGTAATGCACCTCGCAAGATCGTAGGGAAAGGTTTGCTGAAATAACTGGCAATACACAACCATCTACAGTTATTGTTCGGGTCCCTGTTGGAACTAGATATGAAGGTATGGGTAAGCCGAAACGGATGAAGTCTAAACGTGAAATTGCGAGAGGCCAAACGGGTAGAAAGAGATGTCGTTGTCAAAACTGTTTTAGGTACGGTCATAACAGACGTACTTGCAAACACCCTACAAGGAAAGAAGAAGATGCTAGTTCTGAGGAAGATGGGGGAAGAAGCGGACGAATCTGATGATGGGAGTAAACGAGGAGAATGCAGACGAGGAGGAAGGAAGGATTAGGGATAGTTGGATAAGTCATATTTTTTGTGTTGTCTAAAGTGGATTTCGGTTGAACGCTTAAACTTCGATTTTTTTCCAACTTACTTGATTAGTTTTTTTTAAGTGTGTTTTTTTACGTGTTAATTTCAAAAGTTTATATACTGCACGGTGTTATAACAATGTATTTTGTTCGTTTTCGATATTTTATAAAGTATAAGAATTGGGACTCTTATATTTTCTCGCTATATGTGCATGTATGGGAGTGCATGGTGTTTTTATATATCGTATGGTGTCTTTTCAATTGGTTGTTACGGTGTCTTTTTTTAAAGAGAGGTTTAGTGAACTGAATAGGTCTATTCCATGAGTTAGGGGGTGTGTTATGGTGTCTTTTTAATGAACTAAGGGTAACATTAATTTATACATGGTTGTTATGGTGTCTTTTTTAATAGGGTTTTATTTTAAACATTATATTCTGTTGTGTTATTATGTCGTTATGGTGTCTTTTTTGAATGGATTAACGCAAAAAATGATCAAATGTCATACCACTTTTGAATCTAAAAAACGCAAAAAAAATGATCAAATGTCACAACATTGTCTAGAGCAACCAAATCAAAATATATACCAACTGGATAAGATATTGTTTCAAACCTACAGTCTACCATCCAACCTCGGACAAATCCTCTGGACTGCATTTATTTCAAGTTTCACATTTCATCCTCATCAAAACATGCAAACTCTCTAACTTCTTTCTCTACAGTTACTCGTTTGGTGTTCACCTCACTAAGAAGCATTTTAGATATATACTTCTTACGTAGATCGTTGATTTCCTTTGTTTGATTTTCTGAGACTTCCCCCTTTGTGTTCCTCTCTGCGGATAATCGACACTTCCACTCTTTCACGCTTGTTCCTAGATAAGACAAAAGACTGTGTTTTCGTAACTAGATACATTCATGCGCACTTACAGTATTTTTTTCAATATACGAGGTAACTTGTAGCTTACCGTTGTAAGTCTCTATATGCCGCATCAGGAAAATATCACAGTCATGCTGTTAAATAGTGTCTGCCATGGGAATTCCAGTCTAATGGGTGTGGTAACTCGTAGTTTTGCAGCTACTACTGGTTGTATATGGCTAAGGAACCCACAAAATGCATTTACCTGAAACAATACATCTGGTAGTGTCAAATATTATAGTTTTTTTTACAATCTATAAATATAGTTATGTATATATCTTAGTTGACCATACCATCTTTTCGACCTTCCACCGTATCTTTCTTCTATACCCGCATCCCCCTCTATGTTGTCAATGATCAATATTTGGCTCATTACCAAGTTGAAAAAAAGCAGAAAGTAGTGATCCTCATTCAAGATAGGTATATACCATCTGGAAACCTTTAAAGGTTTTTTGTTCATACCGACCAGCACATACTTCATGTTCTCAGCAAATTTTGCCATCCGGTCTTTCTTAGGCAAGTCGAACTCATTTCCTAGCTGCATATTTTTATATTTTTGTTAAACACTGTTAGATGTTATGGTGTTATTTTATTTTTTTTAAATCACAGCAGTTGTAACACCAAAACAGTATTATAACATTGGTCAACATTTTAAACAGCATCAAAACAGAATTAACCACAACAGTCATATCTAAAACACCCTAACTCATAAAACACTGAAGGCATACAACTTACATTAGTTATAACGAAAATAACACCATGAAATACATTAGTTATAACAGAAATAACACCACAAATATTAAAGCACACATAAAACACCACAACAAGTAGTATAACACCAGTCACACTTTAAACAACATTAAAACAGAATAAACACCATAAATATTAAAGAACATATAAAAACACTACAGCAGTTATTGTAGAAAGAACATAGAATCAATGCAAGTTCCAAAAAATACCCTAAGTATTTTTAGACACCAGAAACATATTGAAACATATAAAAGATTCATAAACCACATCAGTTATATTCAATGGTTGAGATTGTAAACACCGTTAAATGTCATGGTGGTACAGCAGATGTACTCATATTAATGGTTTAGATTGTAAATCACTATTACATACCAACATTCCAGCATTGCAGAAAATTTTGGGGTTGTTCCCATCTTCCTCATTTTCTCCTCGTAGTTCACGAACTACAGCCCATGCACTTATGACATCAACATGTACCGTGACACCAGGTATCATTGACTCGAATGGTCCCTCATCACCGTCAGTTGACCATCATTGTTGAACAAGACATCCCTATAACACGAGAGACTTATTTTAAATAAATAATGTTAACAAATAATTATAGATATTAGATTGATACGTACCACGCGTTACGTACTCCGGAGAATATACACCTTGCAACGGTGTCTTCAGCCTTTTGTCGACGGCTCTCAACGAAACTATGCGTCTGACATACGGCGACCGTAGCATGGCGGCAAAATGATTGTCCTTTTTGGCCGTTGTGTTTTACCTTGCACCGCAGTTTGCGCCCCTTCACTACTTTCTTCATGACCCCAAAACTGTCCAACCTCTTTGACAAGTTCAAGGCTTCAAGTCCTAAAACATTGAACGTGTTTAGGGTATCTTTTCAGTATGCATCGCATCTATCGCTGCGTCTACCTCTGCCACAAATGACGATGTCATTGGTGAAAAGGGAGAATTTTTTTTGTGCCATACTTTCATGATTTTTCATGTTTGGAGTAGTGTTATCACTGGTAAATGTTACACTACCTTCATGAGTTTAGACATCATGCGTGCTGGCCTCATCCGTTTTAAGATGTTTCAACTTCATTGCATTCCATTCCAATGCTTTTTTCTTCAATATCTCACTTTCTAGGTACATGGCACACGATTCCGAAATTGTGTCATTGATGCTGCGTACGCATCCTTAAAAACAATTTATCCAAAAGGTTGGACTTATCCTGTATCAAAATCGGTTAAACAACATAATTTTAATAAATATATATATATATATATATGGTATCAGTCTATTTTCAACCTATTATTTACTTACCACATCGGATTCCCTTTCAGATACGGATGGTGGCGATGGTGTGTCTCCGTTTGCGATACCATTGGCACACGGAACGCTCCATCGGGACCTACAAGCATGGCACACGTTTGGGTTTGTGTCAGTAAGTAGTCTGCACAATGCTTGTAATACCAAGGTGCGCGTCATCATCTTCAACTTCTGTAGTATCTTCATTCACATTTCTTTTTTCCTTTGGCCTTGGGGATATTTTCTCACCGCTCTTCTTTTCCGATCCACGCTTCCTTTTTCCTCCATTATCTTGACTCAACCTCTCCAGCTGTTTTGTTTTTATGGTCCATCTCTGAAGCAAGCTCTTCAAACACGTCATCAGTTACTAATGCAATGAGAGGCGAACTATGCGTTGAAGGTATTTTTTTCTTCTCAATTGCATATGCCATCTGACACGTTGCATAGAAAAGAAGTTTATTACATTTCTATAAATGTTTAATGCATGAATTTATTTTATTTATGTGTTAATGAGTATCAACTTACCATGAGTAAAAGCATTGGGCCTCTGAAATGATCATCATCACCATACCATGATCTTTTCATGCGGTTGAGGCACGCCACAATGTACGTACACCAATCAAAACTTTTTATATCAACTTTGGTTTTATGCATGGAAGATATCGAACATTAACTAAATTGTTACTTATAGTTTCACCCAGGAACGAGAAGTAGACAACTAGGAAATTCAGGACGAACAACCGCCCATAGTCGTCTATACCCAAAATGTATAGCATCAGCTGTAATGGTGACAATTTTTGCTTTGTATATCTTTAAACTGATCCCTAAACTCCTGCATAACTGTATCCTTCCTCTTGCTTGCCTTTTTTGTTCAAGCAGCATAGTTTCTCCACGAGGCAGCTTGAACACACGGTATACAAGGTCGGCTGTAATGTGTACAAGCCGGTGTTTCCGATATTCAAGACACATGCATCTGGGTCATAATTTGAGACCAACCAGTGTGCTAATGCCGTTGGGACACCAGTCAGTTGAAGGCTGAAAATCAAGCCAAATCCAATTTTGTAAATCTTTTCTCGCTGCTTCGCATTCAGACATGTGTCAATTTCTCAAATTATTATTATATTATTTATATATATGGATTAGAGCTTATGATGAATAGTCGCATACACCATGTCACATGGTGTGATTTGATTGGAATCATTTGATTGTTTTCCATAAATTTATCATGTTACTAGAAATGAAATAGAAAAGGATTTTTTAAATATTATAGTTCAATAATGAGATATCTCAATTTATATATATATATATATATATATTATAATAATATATAATAGAAAGCGTGTATAGATAGTAGTTTTGTCTTTAAAATAATATATATAAATATTCTTTTAATATTATTATATTACTTTAATCTTATAACTATTTTAGCTTATTAATATTATTTTAATAGATTTTTTTTTATTTTTATCATTTCAATATTAAATAGTAACTATTATATTTACTTTTAAGTTTAAATATATTTTTTTAATGTTAACTTTTAATTTTTTTTTTATATTAGTGATACTTTCTGAACAACATAGTACCTTACCATATAACATCGGTATAGTTTTCTTTTATTATTAACGTCATCATGTGCTTATAATACAATTCGATAAAATTTTTATTCGAACGGGCATATATAGTTGATTTTTTATCATCACAAAACGAACATATACCAACCAAACAACATTGGTAAATATGCCATATTCGTTTTTATAGTTTTCTCGATGTGGCGGTATGAAAATGATTGAACACAAAATTATATTCACAATAAAGTATTTTTTGGTATCGTAAGCTATATCAAATATTTGTACGATACCGGTATACCGACCGAACAACACCACGATATACGTATTCGTTTTTATTGTTTTGAATCGACGCAAAACACGTGTCGATTGGCAACGATTGTTATGCCGAGTGCCGATATCATACTGGTACTGTAATGAAACACACGATAATGACCAAGAGCCCGCAGCTGGAATCTCTCTGGTATATATATTGTTGATAAAGGACGATAAATAGTAACTTTATTTTAATAATAATATATAGCTTTTTATTATTTTTTATGTAATATATTATAATTTGTATTATTATATTTGCTTTTAATAACATATTTTAAAATTTGTTTTCTATTCTAAAACCATATATTTCCTTTACCATTTTTAATATTTTTTTCTTTTCTTAGAACATATATTAATTTATCAATTAATTTAATACTTCTTTAAAATTTTCTATTTATAACTTTTTTCTAAAAACTTAAGTACATAGCGTTTTGATTTTTTCCCTTGACATTCCGTTATAAGTTTTGTTATAATCGAAGTTGTATTCAAAATAAAGTATTTTTTTGTAATCATAAAACGGTACAATGATAAAAAAAAACCGTTCTAATGGTTTGACTTTCTAAACAACATGTTTATTTCAAATCACGTTTGTTTTACATTATCATTCTCGGATTCGCCGCAATGCGCGACGTAAAGAAAACTATATATATATAATTTGAAAGTCAATATGAATAGTAGTTTGAATTTTATAATAATACATATAGTTTCTGTATTCATGAATAGTAATTTTTTTCTATAATAATATATATATAGTTTCTTATTTCCTTATTTTTATCATTTTAATATTACAAAAGATTATTACTATATTTACTTATAATCTTAAACATATTTATTTAATTTTAATTGTTAATGATATTTTTTTTAATATTACTGATACTGTTTGAACAACATCAGCATGGGTACCGTATAATATGTATAAGTTTTTTATTATTAACGTCACCATGTGCCTATTATTATGCACGATTCGATGAAAGTTCTACTCGAACAAGTATATATAATTGAGTTTTTTTTCATCACAAAACGAACATATACCGACCAAATTAATGTTAATATTTAATATTATTATAATATTTAATATTAAATTATATTATTATTTAATATAATTAGAAAGTGGTATGAATAGTACCCATAAATAGTATTTGCTAGGATTTTTTTATTTTTAATACTATTTTTTTTCTTAGTTGATAATATTTTCTTTAAACCAATAAAAATTGTTTTTAATAATTTTTTCTTTTATTTATAATAGACTAGAATTTTAGTGTTTTCATTTTCTTAATAATATACTTTTCAAAGATTTTTTGTAGGCATAAATTTTGTGTGAATCGTTCCATGATGAACCGATTTGATTACAATCAAATAATATGAGCACCAATAGCAGTATTAACATAAATGGTAGCGATTAACGGATATTCGAATGCATTTTTTAACTAATTGATTTAATTTTTATAGTATTTTATTCATCATGTATTTGATATTTTTTTCTAATAACATACGTTTTGTGTTTATATTTTGTCAACACTATGATATAAATTTTATAGAATACGGATATTATGTCACTATCATACAAAACCAAACCGAACCGAGTCAAAACACTACACACACACACACACATATATATATTATATATCGATACCATTATTTATTTAATTGATTTTGCTTTCGATAAACGGACACCGTATCGCTACACCATATTGATCAACATGGTACTTGTACATGTATTCATTTTTATGGTTTCCTTTTTATTAACGAATTCCGTGCCACTACCGTAGTGAACCGAACTAAAACCGACCAAACATCGGTACCGGTAGCTATATTTTTTTTGTTTTTGTTTCCGATAAACTGACATCGTATTACTATCATACACTACCGAACAACATCGGTATTGGTACCTATATTCATTTTTATGCTTTCCGGTTTAGATAATTTTTGTATATAAAATTTTGTCTGGAATAATAAACCAATATCGGTACCAGTATCGTAGCGATATCAACCATCAATACGAGTCAAACAACATTGGTGTCGGTAGCAGTGTTCGTTCTTATCATTTTTGGTCGATGTAAAACAAGTGTTGATTTCTATACCGAGTGCATGTGTCACACCAGTTAATGAACTAAGCTGATACAATCAGATGTCCGTAATAACGTACCGATGCAACGCGCGAACAAATAATGTATTGTTCTAATATTAAGCATGAAATAAAATAGTAAGTGTTCTAATTCGTTCATAAGATATTACACAATAATAGTACTTTACTAAATGGTTATATAGTAACCCTCTGTCTTATTTTTTAACATACACACGTATGCTTATTTAAATTCTAGCTAAACTAATATTTCTTTGATAATATGCGTTCTTTAGCTAATTGGAAAGGCTGAATACGTAGCTTTCTTTTTTTTTTTCGACATTCTAGCATAAATTTTATTAAAAAATGAATGTATTTGAAATAAAGTAAGTTTTTTTATATCGTTTGCTATAGAGTGCCGTACCATGATAAACCTAATCGATTTAGACTAAACAAAAAACGGTATCAATATCGGTATTATTGGAAAGACACCGCTATTCGTTTTTATGATTTTCGATAATTCTAAAATATATGTCCATGTCCTTTTGGAATTATCACGAGTTTATTTTTATGAGTTTTCTCTTTATGTTACTATGCATTAAAACTCGAATACATACCGAATGAATTTCTGTCACGAAGTGTAGGGAAATTCCACTATTATTATTATTATTATGATTATTATATCAAATAAAGTGATGATAAATAGTATAAGAATATTAAAGTATTTAATTATTCATAGTAATTTATGATTTGATCTTTTAATATTAATAAATAAATAAATTTATACTTATTTTTATTTATTTTTTTTACCATTTTAAGTTGTTTGCTCACGTATTGTGACGGTACGTTACCGTGAATATAGTTTATTATTATTTAATTTGAAATTTTAGTGTCTATGATCTCTAGATCAAGTGGTAGAAGTCTTGTATTTCTTTTGAGAGATGCATGTTGTAACATTCGTGTAAAACGGGTTTCAAAACCCGATTCGTTCAAATAAATCAAGTATTGAATTCGAAGTTCTAATACGCATTTAATTATGGTATAAACTCGTATTATTCTATTTTTTTTTGAAACTAATAACTAAATAATATAGTTAAAATATGACTTTAATTTAAAAAATATATTCATTTATGAAATGGTGTGATTTAATTATTTATAGATAATAAATATATAATAACTAATGAAAGAATAAATAAAGTAATTAAAATTAAAATTAAAATAAAATAAAAATAAACAGCAGGGGTAGCCGGGAGTCGAACCCGGGTCCCCAGCGGATTACACACACCAAAACACCACTGGTATACACGCACTATATGTTTAAATCCCGAAACAAATAAACTTTATACTCAAACAAATCCCTGAAACCTGCAAATTTAAATCAATTGTAACCGCCAAATCAAAGAAACATCGCAAGTTACGTTTTGTTTTGGGATTGATCAAATCATAAAACTCAGTTAAAACTGAATAACAGTTTCAATTATTCTGAAACCGCCTGCAATCATTCAAGAATTACCAAACCCATAATTAGGGATTTTTGAAACCGAAATCTTGTGATTTACCATTCACATTATATATATCGACTCATCTCACCTTCATTACCTCGCTCATACCCACTCTATTCTCTCTGATCAGTTTCTCCGTCGCCGGAAAACATTTGCTTTCGCCAGATAATATCACCGGAAGAACCGAGGCCCTGCTTCTAATCGGTATTATCCCTAATTCCTTTTTGTAATCTATTATTCAGTATGTACTAACTTTAATCAGTCAACCAAAATTTGTTTAAAACAATTTTCAGTCGGGATTGCAAGTTCTGGGTTTAATTAAGTGAAGAAGATGATGTTATGTAGTTTATAAATATAATAAAAATTCGATATTAATTGGGTGCAAAACAACGTCAGGGTCGCGGGTTCGAGCCTCAGTATGCACGCCGGTTTGTTTGGTTTTAAAATCTTTTTAATTAAATGATTTATATATTAAGCTAATCAGTATAAGTATAAAGAAAATCAAGTATCTAACGGGTTAGACACGTAGCTCAGTTGGAAGAGCTGCGTGCACGTGAACGGAAGGTCTAGAGTTCGAATCCCATCACACGCATCCAATTCCACCAAAGAACCGGTCAAGTCCCTCCTGTCAGACCTAACAATTTTTTTTTAATATTATATTATATTATTTTTATTTTAATTATTTATATTACTTATATATTTATATTTTAGTTAAAAATCAATTAAAAATACTTAAAAATACAATTTCCAAGGTTTTAAAATATCAATAAAAACCACAAAAATAACCTAAAAATCTAACAAAAAGTACTAAATTAAAATATTAATGGTTTATATTTATCGATTTATCGCGTTATTATTTTAGGTTAGTATGCGTTTGTCGATTAACTCCTCAATTCGTGCGCATTCATTAGCAAACAAGGAACGCACCCACTGTTGAGTAAATTCTTACAAATTTCCATTTTTATTCATATTTTGGGGTGTATCATGTGTTGTTTATACATTTAGTTTATTCAAACACTTGTGCTATTACCATTATATGATCTAACGTGTGATGTAAATGTTGTTTGTTGTATTGCGTGTTTACATGTTTGTCAAGTTGCGTGCAAATCATTCATTAGGCCCATCAGTTCCTCGTTGGAGACGAGTTGAGCATCAGGTGCCTCATTAGATCGGCTCCGTTTGATTGAGCCTTGATCTCATTGTTCATCATTTCATATGCGTGTGTGTGCATTAATTGATATTATGTGTTTTGTGGTTAAATTTACATATACGTATACTCATATTTGGTTATGCACATTTTTATTCAAATAACCAATATAACTAATCCGTTCAAATGCTTATAAAAGATTCACTAGCCAACTTCTGTTGATGTAACACCTCGTAAAATTCGTGTTCGGTAATGAACCGACACGTGTATATACCCTTAAAAAATAGATAAATAAATAAATAAAATAAATAAATACAAAATATAAATACCTCAAATAAGTTAGCCACTCAACCCCTTAGACATATCCAAAATCTTAATTTTTTTTTAAACTGACAGTAGCTTACGATCTGGACCATAGCTTACGATCCGGACTTTCTGGTTAGAGTTTAAACCTAACCGTAAGCTACGTTTTGGCAACCGTAGCCTACGGTGAAGCCTTAGAACTTCAGTTTTGAACCATATAAACTTTCAACTAATAACCCTAAGGTCCCTAGACTTTATTATAACCTTTTCCTTGCATATTTAAGTCATTTTTCGACCCGAATGACTCTCGGTTAAGGTAATATCTTGTGATTCACCATTTTTGAGTATCACACATCTTCACCAAACCTTAAACCTTACTAGCTTGGGTGATTTAGCCCATTAAACCATAAGTGTTTGTATCTTTCGCGTTTAAGCTAGTAAACGCTTATAAGTCATAAGAACACCTAGTGTGACACCCGTTAACTTTCGGTTGTTCGTACTCTTCTTCAATACATCTCGTATTGAACGAAAAGACCAAGTTGTATCATTATGTCATTGGATATAAGTCAAGGGACAATTCATGACAATCAACAAAACTATTCTTGAGGGACTAAAAGTGTCAAAACTCCAAAATTCTGTCAAGATGCCACCTCTCCTGCAAATTTCCACACTCTTGCAGCTTTTGACACCTTGCTAGACACTTGTGATGATCCTAGAACACCTCTAACACCTGGCTTTATCTTCACACACCCTCTTGCACTATAAATAGCAACTCAAGCTCACTCATTCTTTGCTCATTCACTTCTTCTCCTCTCTATTTCACTCTTGGAAGTTCCTGACCATTTGGGAGCTTCCCTTTGAGTTCTATGTTTCTCTTGGATCACTTGTAAGTGCTCCATCTCTGCTCTTTTCTTTTTATAGGCTTTTAATAGCCAAAAGTCAAGCATTTTCGACAAATGCCTTGACTTTCGGTTAAGACCACTATGGTCCAGCATTGTTCAAAATGAACATGGCTAAGTGATCGTAATTAGGAAGGTATTAACCCCTTAAAGGGGCACTTTCTAAGGATCACATTTACTAGGTCAATTGACGGGTCAAAGTTATTGTTTTAAAAAGTCAAACGGGTCAGATTTCATAAAAATCATAATCTAAGTTTATACATGTTATAAATATATTTTTGACACTTAAACAAGTTGGTAATTATTATTAGAACATGTGGGAACATGTTCGATCCGTCAATTTAGTCCTAGAGTCGATTCGCAACCGAAAATCATGAAGTTTTACTTCTGCTTTGACTTTCGATTCTGACCCGACCTAGATTAGTTAACTTCTGAATTAAGGTCACATTATGATCGTAATGCAATGTAGCATAACCCTCTGAGGTTATATTACATGATCATAATCATAATCTAAGTTTATGCACAAGTTCCGAAAAATGTCAAAATTTGACTAAAATCCCTTTTTACATAAAACATGGTTTTAATCAACAATGAACTTGCAAATGAAATACCTATTGATATTTTAATGTAATTAACATATTATGATGTTAATATTCTGATCATAAACTGATTTTAGTATAATATCGTAAACTATACTTTTAAATGACCAAAATGCCCTTTCGGTGCATAGTTTGGTGTTAAACCATAAACCACACTTATGTGTGCTATCTTACTGATATTATATCACAAATTAAGTATTTTTCCAGAATGTTTATGATCATAACATCAGAATACACGCAAGTTCCTTTTATACGACATATAATTACCAAAACGCCCTTATGAGGCATAGTTTCATTTCAAAAACCTTTACGGGCAAACATATTACAACTTATTTAAAGTATAATGACATATAGAACTTGTTCATGACTCATCCGATTACCCGATATCGCTTATATGCATACGGTTAAATATATTTAACTAGTTTACGAAAGTTAACCGAAAGGGTTTAACCTTATCATTTTAATCTCAAATTCCAGAATGTTAATTGTTTATCATATTATACAAGTTTTAAGTATTTGTTGGGTTTAAACTAATTCTATCCGGTTGTAACATTCGTGTAAAACGGGTTCTAAAACCCGCTCCGTTTGAAATACTAGTATTAATGATATAGTCCATTACGCAATTAATTATTAGTGTTACTTATTTTTTTTATTTATTGGTTAATGAATAACTTTAATAATTAAAATATTGAGTAATAAAAGAATAAATGGTATTAATATAATAAATAAAACCTAAAAATATTAATGAGTAAAACAAAAATTCAAAAGGAGTAGCCGGGTTTCGAACTTGGGTCTCCCACACGAGCACACACACAAAACACCACTGCACTACACCACTGATGTTTAAATCTAGAAATAAAATATATCTATAACAAAACAACATCAAACCAATATGCAACTTCAAGATCGGCAGATTCGTAACTGCAATCAATCAAACAAATTAGCGTTTTTAAATGATTGAACGTCAAACTGTAACCGATTTTGAACAACTAATTGTGACCGAAAGCTTTAATCATTTAGTCGAAACTGAAATGTAATCATGGGACTTAAAATCGAGGTTTCAAAACTGATTTTGAACTCTATAAATACCAATTCATCTCACTAGAACACACACTCTCAATGCTATACCCAACACATTTCCGTTCAAATTCAACATTGCCAGAACTTGTTTGCTTTCGCCGGAATCTCTCACCGGAAAACTGGGTTATCATTCTGTCGGTAAATCCTTCACTTTATTTTTGTAATTCGTTATTATCATGTCTTAACCATAATCGCGAAACAAAAAAAAAACATTAGTGAAACACATATCAGTCACGAACTATAATTCTGGGTTATGATTTAATGAAGATGATGAAGTTTTCCAAAAGTATATGTATATAATTAAAAACGGTTAAACCACCGGGTTAGACACACAGTCCAATGGTGGACTGTGTGCACTATTATACAACAAATACCGGGTTCGAGTCTCAGGCGTGGCACCGAATTCTTTATATAAAACAAGCATTTTTATAACCCAAATACAAAAAAGTTCAAATAGTGCATAAATATAATTAAATTACTAGAAACATCGGGTTAGACACCCAGCCTAGTTGGTTGGGCTGGGTGCAAAGCAAAGCTAAGATCACGGGGTCGAGGCGGGTTATACTCGCCGGTTCAAAGGATTTTAAATCTTTCTAAAAATAAATAATTTCGGAAATAATGTAGTTAGTATATAAGAATAGTTAGAATCGGATATCTTTCGGGTTAGACACGTAGCTCAATTGGTAGAGCTGCGTGCACGTATACGGGAGGTCACGAGTTCGAACCTCACACACGCTGCCAATTTCACCCATCGAACCGGTCAGACCATTGTCAGGTCTGACTAGATTTTTTTATATTTTATATTATTTTTATATATTTTTTAATTAAAAATCAATTAAAAACACTTAAAAACACTTAAAAACAAGATTTCTTAGGTTTAAAAATCCCATTAAATACCACAAAAATAACCTAAAAATCTAATAAAAATCATTAAATTAAAATATTAACTTTTATTTATTTATCGAATTATTGCGTTATTATTTTAGGTTAGTTTTCTCTCGTGGTTAAATCCCAAACTCGTGCGCGTTCGTCTTCAATCAAGGAAACGCACCCACTGTGAGTGAATCCTTACAAAATCCCCTTTTTATTCATGTTTTGGGGTGTATCATGTGTCGTTTACATATTTCGTTTATTCAAACAATTGTGCTATTACCATTATATGATCTTACGTGTTATGTAATGTTATATGTTGTGTTGGGTGTTTACATTTTTGTCAAGTTGTGTGCAATCATTCATTTAAGGCCCATCAGTTCCTCGTGGGATACGAGTTGAGCATCAGGTGCCTCATTAGATCGGCTCTGTTTGATTGAGCCTTGATCTCATTTTTCATAATTTGTCATGCTTGTGTGTGCATTGATTGATATTATGTGGTTTCTGGTTAGATTTACATATGCGTATACTCATATTTGGTTTATGCACATTTTTATTTAAATAACCAATATAACTAATTCTTTCAAATGTTTAAATGAGATTCACTCGCCAACTTTTGTTGACCCAAAACCCTATTTTTACACATGATACAGGTGGACAGGTTGAAGCAAGGAACACATAGGAAATTGCCTTAGAAGAAAAACAAAGAAGTCATGAATGTTGTATTTAAAACATATTGTGCTTGTGGTTGTTGCAATTTATCCTTTTAAATTGGAAATAATAAATATGAAACTTTATAGTAAATGTCATGAGCTTTGATGGAAACCCAATCATGCCCCGACTACCATTTCCGCTGCGGGTCAGGGTGTGACACCGGTCATCGCTTAATCTAGCGTATTGTACCGATTTTGATCCTTAAAGCTAGTCGGTCTAAGTCTATGACTTAAATAAAGACCGTTAGCATTCTAATTGATTAGCTTATGCCATAATCCAGACTAGAGCCTTTCAGTAAATGCTATCTGCACTTATTTCATTTTGAGTACGCCTGAAATATTAAATCTTGCATATCTAAATCAAGACTAGCTCAGGTAAATACTCTTGACTTATTTTCTCTATACGGGCTTGGGTTATGTAAATTATTACCGCTTGGTCGGAAATGGGATCAATCGAATGCCGGATTGTGGCTAGTAAATCCGCATATTCCGTTTTAATCAGTTTTGTTTGATAACTTAAACATTGGGGGTTAACGACCGTATCCTGGATATCCTTGGCTCATTACATTAGATAATGGCCACGACCAAAGCACGGGGTGTAGGCATACACCCGACAGATGCAAATGCTAAAATTATTTTTACCCACAAGTTGGGGATAACTCCTTCGTGGGTTCATAAGTGGCGTGTACGTTAATCATGTCTCGGTCTCTGTACTGGGCCCCATATGTATTGACAAACATGTAAAGCTGTTAACAAGGTTACAAAGCTGACTTTCCCAAGTTATAAAAGATTTGTGTCCTGTGCACTTAAATCTAATTTTTTAAATGTTTTCAAAATGAATCAGTCGGGTGTATTTACCAGCGAAAGCTGACGTATTTTCAAAAGACTAAGCTTGCAGGTATAATACGAAATAGGCTGGAAGCTGCTCGGTAGTGATATAAGAGGATCTTGCAAATCCTTAGATCTGCCATAAAGTTTGTTATACATTTTTGTACGTTCTACGATCCGCATGTGGATCTTTCGTTACAAGCCGTCTGTATATTATTTTGTACTTTGAACATTTTGGTTTGTAATAGTAATTTAAATCCAAGACTTCCGTTGTGCTATGTTTAATTGACAATGATGATATCAACTTACGTCACGATATTCCCCACCCGGGCCCACCTGTGTTTGGATTGGAAATTCGGGGTGTGACAGGTTGGTATCAGAGCCAATGTTTGAGAGAATTAAACACTAGCCTTCTTGTGTTTAATCTCAAACTTACAAGCACATTCCTTAGACTTCCGAGTCTATGCTTTGACGTAGGATTTCTCCTTTCATTATTAAGTTATCAGTATGTTTTTTAATTGACTTTTAAACAAAAAATGCCGCCAAGAGTTCAAGGACGCGGAAAAGGACCTATGAGGGGAGGACCATCCGGCCATATCCCTTCACATCCACATCACCCGAACCCTTATGAAGATTCGGGAGATTCATGGCTATTTGCCCAACATTCACCTACACATACTCAAAGTTCTTATCATTCTTACCATTCACACCACCCCCATCATTCTCATCATTCTTACTATGATGAGTTCAACCCAAACCAATACCTAAATACCCCTCCAGCTGATCAGAATCAGTTGAATCAACCTAACCCTATGGATGAGGACTCCGACCCGGAGATGCCGCCATCAGGATCGAACGCGCATCCTATCGAAATTTCTAGTGATTCCAACTCCTATGCTGGATCACCATATCAAGGTCCTAATGAGTGGGACCAATATTGGGGTCAATTTACTTTTGCAAATACTCCTTCCCACCATTCACAACCACCTCCCGTGCAGGAAGATGTCCACATGGAACCCGTGGACCAACCCCAACATCCACCTGAGCCGCCAAGGAGGAAACGTGGAGCACGTATGTCGGTACGTGCGGGCCAACTGTAGGGTTCGCTACCACCTTTGCCCAAATCTTACCCCACCATTCAAGAGGACCCTCAAATGCTTCACCTATGGTGGGACCTACACCATCACCTATGGTTCAACCACCACCATCGGGTTATAATAACCCAATCCCAACGTATCCAAATAACACTGGGTACGATCCTTTTAATCATATTACCCCTATTGATTACCAAACACTATCGCATGACCCTTATATGCAAGCGGTCATGCATAATGCACTTTACCCATCTCCTTTCCCACCTGCTTATCCATCTACTGGATACCCAAGTTATGGGTACCAATATCCTGTTGTACCTCAACCACAACCACAACCTCCGCCACTTCTTGAGGCCATTAATGAGGCCTTGAAAAGGATGAAAGAAATGCAACAACAAGCGGAGAAAACGGAGAAGAAAACGAACAAGTTCTTCAAGAAACTCTCCAAATTGGTTAAGAGAAAGAAGGATGAGTAAAGTCTCTTCTATTATATGTAGTCCCTGCATGGACATTGTTATTTCTTTAGTCCCTGCATGGACAAGTTATTTCTTTTAGTCCTTGCATGGACAATCAGTTTCATTTATTTATTTCAAGTATTGTACTTCTATTATCATTTAATGAAATATTTTGGAATTATATATATATGAGTACTCATCCTCTTCAAGCGATCGTCTCGATTTTACTTGAAATTTATGATCAGCTATATAATTCCAAAAGATCTTAATGGTTTTGATTAGCCAAGTGGCATAAACCACATATTTGGCCAAATATATAAATGATAGTTAAGTGCGAAGGGGTCTTCTATCATGATAGTTAAGGGAAGTTATTCTTCTATCTAGAGGTGGTGGACTAAGTTCAAGCCTCCAAGTCATTAAGATCAGTGCGACTGGGACTATTAATCAACCATTAAAGTACTCTTATGTTAACATTCAAGTAATGTTCATACTCTTGGTAGTGTGACTTGAGGAACCACACTAGCCTTCAAGCTAATGGACTATGTCCTAACCTTATGTAGCCTATGTGATCAAATTTGATACCAGCTAATATCACCGGTGTGGTGATAAATAAAACATCCATTAGTGATGTATAGCCTTGGGGCTATGATTAAACATCCATTAGTGATGTATTGCCCTTGGGGTTATGATTAAACATCCATTAGTGATGTATAACCCTTGGGGCTATGATTAAAACATCCATTAGTGATGTATTGCCCTTGAGGCTATGATTAAAACATCCATTAGTGATGTATTGCCCTTGGGGCTATGATTCAAACATCCATTAGTGATGTAGTGCCCATGTGCCATATTTTATGTCCATTAGTGACAGGCCTATGTGCCATAATCTTATGTCATTAGTGACAGGCCTATGTGCCATATTTTATGTCCATTAGTGACATGCCTATGTGCCATAATCTTATGTCCATTAGTGACAGGCCTATGTGCCATGTTTTAAATGTCCTTTGTGACAAGCCTATGTGCTATATAAAATTGTCTATATGACAATGACAGTTGTGACATTACGATCCACTATCTAGTAATATATGGACTACGTCCAAATTATAATTTGCCTTTGATGGTCCTTTTGAGACCTAGGCCAAATATAGATAACATTCATTTAAAATGTTAAGCCTGACAGTTGTGATTCTATGCACACTGGTTCAAATAGGCAATGGATTTATATATCCAAACTTTATAGCCTATATGGTTATTAATACCATGGCTAATGTAGACTTAATTTGGTATTTAGTACCCAAACGTTCGAGAGGCTAACTCAGATGAAGCGCAAGGTAGTCGCCGTAATAATAATTCTAACAAAGCTGAAAATATAGCCATCAATAATGATGACTTCCAAGCTCGCATTGATGCAGTTGTTGGAAAGGCCATGGAAAAATTTAAGGAGTCGAGCGCTACTCGCTCCAAACCTTTATCTATTCCACCATCATCAGCTCGAAAGGAGAGCTCTGTTCACTCTTCAAATGCCGAAGAGTGAACCAAAGAAACTAGAATTTAATGATAGTTCCCGTTCTTCTAAAGACGGGTGTACCTATAAATACTTTGTCTCCTACAAGCCCCGGGATTTTAATGGAGAAAAGGGGGCTATAGAAGCTTTGAGATGGCTCGATGAGATGGAAACTATTGTAGACATCAGCGGTTGTGCTGATAAGGATGTGGTGAAGTTTGTATCCCAATCCTTCAAGGGCTATGCCCTAATATGGTGGAAGCCCATGGTCCAGTCAACAGGAAAAGTACACCTGTATAACTTGGGATGGACCAAGTTTGCGGACCTTGTTAAGGAAACGTACTGCCCACCTCATGAGGTGGAGAAGACAGAGATAGATTTTCTGACTCTTACAATGAAAAATCTGGACTGTCAGAAGTATATTACCGACTTTAATTCCTTATCCAGATTAGTATCTTATCTGCTTTCACCTGAACCCAAACGCATCGTGCGTTTTATAAATGGGTTAGCGCCTGAGATTAAAGGCATGGTAAAGGCTACTCTACCTACTACTTATAGGTCTGCTGTTGACCTATCTCTCTCACTCACCTTGGGTTTGATGAGACAAAAGTCAGTCAAGACTGAGACTGACGGGAAGAGAAAGAGAGAGGATGGTAACTCCCAAAGATTTAATAAGATGAATAAGCGGAGATTTGGGTTCAAAAAGAACCAAGATAAGTCGGGTGTGACGCCGACATGTAAGACCTGCAACCGCAGACACTGGGGACAATGTAATTTTGACCCACAAGCTAAACCCTGTGGTATCTGTAAAAGAAAAGGGCATAAGACCCTAGAATGCAAGGATCTTAAGGATGCAGTCTGCTATGGCTGCAATGAAATATGGCATATTAAGACTAACTGCCCTAAGAATCTCAAGAGTAATAATGCGAAGCCTGGAGAGGCCAAGAAAGGAAATGCCCGTGCCTTTCAGATGAATGCTAGAGAGGCTATTAATGAAAACAACGTCATAACATGTACATTCCTCATAAATGACGTATATAAAGTTCTATTTGATTCGGGTGCAGATAAGTCTTTTGTGGACCATAAGTTAGCAAACTATTAAACTTACCCATAAGAACTCTAGACATAACCTATGAAGTAGAACTTGCCGATGGAACCTTAGAAACCGCAACTTCTATTCTTGATGAATGTTTTATATTCATTAAGAATCATTCAATTCCTATTTCTCTTCTGCTAATGAAATTCGCGGGGTTTGATGCAGTCTTAGGCATGGATTGGTTATCTCATAACCAAGCCCGCATTGCCTGTGATAAGAAACTCATCGAAATTAAAATCCCATCTGGTGAAATGCTCACCATCTTTGGAGATTCACACTATGGATTGCCAGACAAAGTGTCGTTATTTAAGGCATCCAAGTGTTTGGGGAAAGGTTGTGTCATTTACATGGCACAAGTAACTATTAACTAGCCGAAGCCAAATATTGAAGACCTTTCAGTTATCTCAGAATATCCCGATGTTTTCCCTGAGGAATTACCAGGTCTACCTCCAGATAGGCAAGTGGAGTTTAGGATTGATATCCTACCAGGAGCGGCACCTGTTGCTAGATCTCCGTATCGGTTAGCACCGACAAAAATGAAGGAATTGAGGACGCAATTAGATGAACTTTTAGAAAAAGGCTTTGTTCAGCCTAGTTCCTCACCTTGGGGAGCTCCTATTCTTTTTGTAAAGAAGAAGGACGGTTCAATGCGAATGTGCATTGATTACCGTGAGCTAAATAAGATAACAATCAAGAATCGTTATCCTCTGCCCAGGATCGATGACTTGTTTGACCAACTTCAAGGGGCTAGTTACTTCTCTAAGATCGATTTGAGATCAGGATATCACCAGCTGAAGGTTAGGAGTGAAGACGTTCCTAAAACAGCCTTCCGGACTATGGTCACTTTGAATTTTTAGTGATGCCTTTTGGGCTCACAAACGCACCAGCAGCATTCATGGATCTCATGAATAGAGTCTGCAAACCTTATTTGGATAAGTTTGTCATTGTCTTCATAGATGTAACATTTGTGTAAATCGGGTTTCGAAAACCCGCCCCTTTTATCAATCATAGAATAATTTGTTTTCGTGTTTAGATATTTATTTATAATGGTTAAATTAAATGTATAAAAATAAATTTATAAAATTTAAAGATTTAACCCATTAATCAAGAAAAACAAATTAACTAATTAAGAATTATTTATAATAATAAAAAAAACAAACAAGGAAAAAAATGGTTTTAAAAATGAATGGGTGAACCTGGAGTCGAACCTGGGTTCCCCAGCCGCACGCACACAACAAACACCACCGGGACACACGCACCATTTGGTAAGATTTTGAAATCATCTTATATAAATATACGAAAACGAATGTTTCCTGCAAGTTCAAATCAGCAAAAAAAAACCGCCGATTTCGTCCCTGTTTCTGAAATCTGGTAAGCACCAGCTGTCAATCCGCGTTAATCATTTTCGAGTTTGATTCAATCCATCCTAATTGCAATCACCCAATTCGGTTTCTAAAACTGAAATCGAGCACCCAATTGCTATGGTCACTTTGAATTTTTAGTGATGCCTTTTGGGCTCACAAATGCACCAGCAGCATTCATGGATCTCATGAATAGAGTCTGCAAACCTTATTTGGATAAGTTTGTCATTGTCTTCATAGATGTAACATTTGTGTAAATCGGGTTTCGAAAACCCGCCCCTTTTATCAATCATAGAATAATTTGTTTTCGTGTTTAGATATTTATTTATAATGGTTAAATTAAATGTATAAAAATAAATTTATAAAATTTAAAGATTTAACCCATTAATCAAGAAAAACAAATTAACTAATTAAGAATTATTTATAATAATAAAAAAAAACAAACAAGGAAAAAAATGGTTTTAAAAATGAATGGGTGAACCTGGAGTCGAACCTGGTTCCCCAGCCGCACGCACACAACAAACACCACCGGGACACACGCACCATTTGGTAAGATTTTGAAATCATCTTACATAAATATACGAAAACGAATGTTTCCTGCAAGTTCAAATCAGCAAAAAAAAAACCGCCGATTTCGTCCCTGTTTCTGAAATCTAGTAAGCACCAGCTGTCAATCCGCGTTAATCATTTCCGAGTTTGATTCAATCCATCCTAATTGCAATCACCCAATTCGGTTTCTAAAACTGAAATCGAGCACTCCCCCTTGTTCAATCTATAAATACTGACCCAATCCTACTATCCAACTCGCTCAATTCTTTCCCTCTAATCGTAAGTTTACTCTGCTCAAACCCCCCCCCTGTTTCACCGGAAACCGCAGCCTGTCGCCGGAAATTAACTCGCCGGAAAACTCACTGCCGACCGGTAACTGTTCTTTACTTTCTAATTCAGTTCGTATATTATTTCATTTCATTCATTTCGGTAACTTCAAAATTACAGCAAGCAAGTTAATCGAGTTTTGAAATCAAGAACGTGTTATGGAATCAATTTAAAATGGAGAAGACGAAGTGGCTTAAGTGTTTTTATGAAATTAAATCCTAAGTTTTAACCGGGTTAGACACACAGTCCAGTGGTGGACTGTGTGCAAACACGACAATCACATCCCCGGTTCGAGTCTGGTTCATGACCGTATAACTGTTATATAACAGTTTTTATTTTGATAAATTATAACATTTAGCAGTATGTATATAAAGATAATATAAAATCAAGTTTCATTGGGTTAGACACCCAGCCCAGTTGGTTGGGCTGGGTGCATCACATCGCCAAGGTCATGGGTTCGAGCACTGTGGCACGCACCAGTCGGATTACTGAAACCTTTTTGTAAATTTAATTAAATTATAAATAATCTAAAGTGTGTATAAATATAATTAAAATCCAGAATATGACGGGTTAGACACGTAGCTCAGTTGGAAGAGCTGCGTGCACGTGAACGTGAGGTCCCGGGTTCGACTCTGCATACGCGTATGCCTACTCCCATCGAACCGGTCTGACAGGCTTGTCAGACTGACAAGATTTTTATATTATTTTTTTTATTTAATACTTTAATTCTAAGGTCTTTATTAAAAGAAAAATCAAATAAAATATTTAAGAATATACATTTTCAAGGGTCTAGAATATCAACACAAGCCACAAAAATAACCTAAAAACCTAAACAAAGGATTTTAACCTAAATATTAATTTAATTTATTTACCGAGTTATCGCGTTCTAGGTTAGTACTTTCTCGTTGATTAAATTCCCAACTCGTGCGCTCTCCTTACCATTCAAGAATACGCACCCAAGGTGAGTGAATCTCTTCAAATTCCACGTTTTAATCACGTTTTGGGTTGTATCATGTGTCGTACAATTCCTTTATTTTATTTAAACATTTGTGCTTATATCATCTTGTGATCAAATGTGTAATGGTTGCGTGAATATTATGTGGATTAAATTTATCATTTCAGTGCACTCATTTCATTAGGCCCATCAGTTCCTCGTGGGATACGGGTTGCGCATCAGGTGCCTCATTAGATCGGCTCCGTTTGATTGAGCCTTGATCTCAAATACATCATCATTCATGTCATATATTCATCCAGTGTGGTTTGTGATTGTTTACATATATATATTTGCTCACTTGTGATTTATGCATGAATTTTCCTTAATAAATAAAACATGCAATTATTTAAAATGTTTTATCAAGGTTCACTCGCCAACTTTTGTTGACCCAAAATCTCCCCTGTTTTACACATGATACAGGTGATCCAGTTGAGGAAAGAAACACTTAGGATGGCATAGAAGAATAAACAAGTTATTGCGTTGGAATAAACATTTAGATTTTTTTTTGTATTTGTACGAACTTTGTTTATTGGATATTTGAATTTGTAATTTGAATTTAATAAATATGAAACTTCATAGGAAATATCATGAGCTTTGGTGATAACCCAATCATACCCAGACTTTTATTCCACTGCGGGTCGGGGTGTGACAGATTGGTATCAGAGCTTGTGGCTATAGGGATATAGGATAGGTTATTAGACCCGTAGAGCCTATACTATAGTCGATTAAATTTTAATTGTTTATGTGTTACATGAAAAATTCATGATGTTTATATGTTTCATGTTCACACCCAATATTATGCAAGCACACGCACAAGTACATGTTAATATGCAATGCTCATCATAGTTCGTATCCTCATAACATGCCATATCTATGAAAGCGCACACCTCACGATTTCCATGATTTTTGCAATGATTTCGTATTTTTCAAATCACATCAAAGTGAGTTTTCATGACGGGCATGTAGTAACTGGAAGGGTATGAGTACCGGTAGTCGGAACGTCCGGTCTAGGCTTGGCATTCGTATAAATCCAAAATAAAGGACCAGTTAGTCTACCTGGGGACTAACGATGAGAGTACGAAGGACCTATTAGGCCAAAGCATGCTATACCAAACGTTGTGCTAGCTAACCCCACTTTGAGTTGTCATTGTGTCTACACCTGGACACCCTTCTACCATACATCTCACAATCATGTTTTACGATTTTCATTCGGGTGGTGTGAGTGTTAACCCGCTGACACCAATGTGAATCCTACCAAGCCCAATAGTCATGGGGGCCCACATGACTACACAGGCAATGGTATGGGGGACACTTGGAGGCCCAAACATGAGCAAACCCAAGACATCCTATGGATGTAGTTGAATTATATTCAGTTATGTTGTTTTCATTCTTTTTACGACACATGACACATAGGAAATTCTTGAACTCACAATCTTCCTACATATGTTCCTGTAGATGTCGGCTAGGCAATTACGTGGAGGTAGAAAGTCAGGAAAGTCAAACGAACGCTTGGCCATACAAATTGCTAAACAGATAGCCACAGTGCTTCCTAACATCGTGCTACAAGTTCAACAAGCCCTCACCGCTAATCCCATCAACCCTCCCAACCAAGAAGACCAAAGCGTCGCCAACCCTCCTCCCAAAACCCCCCAAATGCACCTACAAACACTTCAAATCCTGCGATCCCCCAAAATATGAAGGGACTGAAGGTGTCACCGCTCTCCTTCACTGGTTTGAGGAGATGGAAAACACCTTTCTCAACTGCGACTGTCCCGAGGACCGTAAGGTGCGATACGCGACTGGAAGGTTGTTTGGGGTAGCCCTTACCTGGTGGAACACGGAAAAGGGTAAGCGAGGTGTTGAAGATGCCATGGCCTTAACATGGGAAGAGTTAAAGGAAATCATGACGAGACGCTTCTGTCCAAGAAGCGAAATCAAAAAGCTAGAAGACGAGTTTCACGCATTGAAACAAAAGGAAGGAGACCACACTTCATACAATAAGAGATTTCTCGAGTTGAACCAGATGATCCCCAATCTGTTCACCCAATTTTACCGGCTAGTCGAACACTACATTCGAGGCCTCCCCTCGAAAATCCAAGATTCGGTTTTAAGCACTTCGCCTGCAACACTTGAAGCCGCAATGGAGTTAGCTACGGAACTCACTGAAAATCGCATTCGAAACGGCAATGAGAAGAAGAAAACACCCATTGAGACCCCAACTCCAAACCACCCAGTCTCATCCTCGAAGTTTGCTGGTAAGAGGAAGCGAAATGGCAAGAATTTTGCTGTCACCCAAACCAACCCTCCCATCACTGCTGCACCAATCACCCAAGTTGCCCCTCCAGCCGCACCATTCAAAAGGCCATACACTGGCCCACACCCGAAGTGTAACCGTTGTCAATACCATCACCCTCCTGAAAACCCCTGCCAACATTGCACCAGCTGTGGTCGTGCGGGTCACACCATCCAAACCTGCCGTACCCTTCAGCGATTAAACCGCAGTCAACCTCCAATCCAAACCCAAAATCAAATAGTGGGCCAAGCCCAACAACCCTTACTTCTACCGCCTGCTCAACTCGCAACCCAACCTTACTACCAACCCAACTACCCCATGATGCAACCCATGCGAGCCTGTTTCAATTGTGGGGACCCAAACCACTTCAGGAACACTTGTCCACGCTTAGTGAACATCATCCATGCCCAAGCTCAAGCAAACCCGGTAAACCAAGCTAACCAAGCTCCTCCACCTGCCAGAGGAAGAGCTTTCAATATCAATGCCAACCAAGCCAGGGCTGACAACAATGTGGTCAACGGTACGTTTCTCATCAATGGTAGTTATGCATCCATATTATTCGATACTGGTGCGGATAAGAGCTTTGTGTCCTTAGAATTCGAACCTATCCTCGACCAACCTCGTGTTAATCTCATTGAATCTCTGACGGTGGAAGTTGCTGACGGAAAACCCGCTACATTAAATTCTATTATACGCGATTGTACTCTCACCCTAAATGATCACGACTTCCCAATTAATCTCATTCCTATGAAATTGGGAAGTTTCGATGTTATCATCGGCATGGACTAGCTCAGCCAGCATCACGCGGAGGTGGTGTGCCACGAAAAATTCATTCGAATTCCCCTCGCTGACGGTCAGACACTACGTATCTTTGGGGAAACCCCTTCGAAATGACTCAAATTGATGTCCTGCCTTCAAGCCCGAAGTTATCTTCGCAAGAACTACGTCGCATTTCTAGCTCACGTCGTCAAGAAGGGAGACAAGGAGAGGAAGCTCGAAGATATTCCAATTGTGAAGGAATTCCCGCAAGTTTTTCCCTACGACGTTTCAGGACTTCCTCCTGTGAGAGAAGTCGAATTTCGAATCGATCTTGTGCCCGATGCTACACCGGTCGCAAAGTGTCCTTATAGGTTAGCTCCATCCGAGATGCAAGAGTTGGCCAGTCAACTGCAAGAATTGACTGACGAAGGATTCATACGTCCTAGCTCATCGCCTTGGGGTGCACCTATTCTTTTTGTGAAGAAGAAAGATGGAATGTTTCGCATGTGCATTGATTATAGAGAACTCAACAAGTTGACGGTTAAGAATCGCTATCCACTGCCTCGCATAGATGACCTCCTAGACCAACTTCAAGGCGCCACCTGCTTTTCCAAAATCGACCTTCGTTCTGGTTATCATCAGCTTAGAGTGCGCGAAGAAGATATCCCAAAAACCGCCTTCCGAACTCGTTATGGTCATTACGAGTTCATGGTCATGCCTTTCGGTTTAACCAACGCCCCCGCTGTCTTCATGGATTTAATTAATAGGGTATGCAAACCCTACCTCGACCGTTTCATCATAGTCTTCATCGATGACATTCTTATCTACTCCAAGTCAAAATCCGATCATGAGCGACACCCTTCGACTCATTCTTACACTCTTAAGGACTGAAAAGCTTTACGCTAAATTCTCAAAATGCGAATTCTGGTTAGGAGAAGTACAATTTCTTGGTCATGTCGTCAATGACAAAGGGATTCATGTCGATCCTTCAAAAATCAAGGCAGTACAAGAATGACAAGCGCCACGTACCCCTACCGAAGTTAGGTCTTTTCTCGGCTTGGCTGGTTACTACCGACGCTTCATTGCCAATTTTTCCTGTATCGCCGTACCGCTCACGGCCTTGACTCACAAAGGAAAACCCTTCATTTGGGGACTAAGCAAGAGGAGGCCTTCCAAACTTTAAAGCAAAGGCTTTGTGACGCACCTATCCTTACACTCCCTGAGGGTTGCGATGACTTTGTGGTTTATTGCGATGCGTCAGGGCAAGGACTAGACTGTGTATTGATGCAAAGAGGAAAAGTGATAGCCTATGCCTCTAGGCAACTCAAAGTTCATGAGAAGAATTACACCACCCATGACTTAGAACTTGGAGCCGTTGTGTTCGCTCTCAAGATATGGAGACATTACCTCTACGGTACCAAGTGTGAAATATACACTGACCACAAGAGTCTCCAACATATCTTCAACCAGAAAGAGTTGAATATGAGGCAACGAAGATGGGTCGAACTTCTCAACGACTACGACTGTGAAATCCGGTATCATCCTGGCAAGGCAAACATGGTGGCCGATGCGCTCAGTCGAAAAGGTTATGCGAACTTTATTCGTCTTCTGTGTTTGCAAATCATAACCGACATCAAAGATCGAATCCGGGCAGCTCAACATGTTTCTGTAACAGAAAATGGCGTACGCGATGAGCTGTCATGTGGGGCTGAACTCAAAATTGAAACCAAATCCGACGGTATTCTATACTATTTAAACCGCATATAGATTCCTGATCGCGATAACCTTCGTGATTTCCTCATGAATGAGGCACACAAAACACGATACTCTGTACACCCAGGAGCCGATAAGATGTATCAAGACCTACGATACACCTACTGGTGGCCTGGCATGAAAAAGGACATCGCTGTTTTTGTTTCCAAGTGCCTTACCTGTTCCAAGGTGAAAGCTGAACACCAAAGAACGAGATGTTCCGATCCGCGAGGACTTCAAGAACGAGAAGTTAGCTTGTATCTACATCAGCGAGATCATAAGCCGTCATGGTGTACCGTTAAGCATCATTTCAGACCGTGATGGCCGTTTCACTTCACAAACATGGCGAGCCGTACAAACCGCTTTGGGTACACGGTTAGACCTCGGTACCGCCTTTCACCCTCAAACTGATGGTCAATCGGAACGCACCATCCAAACCCTTGAAGACATGCTTCGAGCATGTGTTATAGACTTCAAAGGGAACTGGGACACTCATCTACCGTTAGTCGAGTTTTCGTACAACAATAGCTATCATTCAAGTATCGGCATGGCTCCTTTCGAAGCTTTATACTGTCGTAAATGCCGATCTCCAGTATGCTGGCACGAAATTGGTGAAGCGCAAATCACCGGACCTGAATTGATTCAAGAAACAACCGACAAAATCCTTCAAATTCGAAACAACCTTCTAGCGGCTCAAAGTCGTCAAAAGAGTTATGCTGACAAACGACGAAAGCCCTTGGAGTTTGACATTGGTGATCAAGTACTTTTAAAAGTATCACCACGGAAGGGAGTGGTTCGTTTTGGCCAGAAGAGCAAGCTAGCACCGCGCTACGTAGGACCTTTCAAGATACTCGAAAGAGTAGGTCCTGTAGCATACAAGCTTGACCTACCAGAAGAGCTTAACAGAATTCATCCCACATTCCACGTATCAAACTTGAAAAAGTGCCTCGCCGACGAAAATCTCCATATTCCTCTAGAAGACATTCAAGTCGATGAATCAATGTACTTCGTTGAAAGACCAGTGGAAATCATGGATTTCGGTGAGAAGCGTTTAAGGCGAAGTCGTATTCCAATCGTCAGGGTACGTTGGGAGTCAAAACGAGGACCCGAGTTTACTTGGGAACGTGAAGACTCAATGTGCGAAAAATACCCGCATCTTTTTCCAGTTACAACTACTACTTAAATTTCGGGACGAAATATCTAAAAGTAGGGGATACTGTAACATTAGTGTAAATCAGGTTTCAAAAACCCGCCCCTTTTATCAATCATAGAATAATTTGTTTTCGTGATTAGATATTTATTTATAATGGTTAAATTAAATGTATAAAAATAAATTTATAAAATTTAAAGATTTAACCCATTAATCAAGAAAAACAAATTAACTAATTAAGAATTATTTATAATAATAAAAAAACAAACATGGAAAAAAAACGGTTTTAAAAATGAATGGGTGAACCGGGAGTCGAACCCGAGTTCCCCCAGCCGCACGCACACAACAAACACCACCGGGACACACGCACCATTTGGTAAGATTTTGAAATCATCTTATATAAATATACGAAAACGAATGTTTCCTGCAAGTTCAAATCAGCAAAAAAAAACCGCCGATTTCGTCCCTGTTTCTGAAATCTGGTAAGCACCAGCTGTCAATCCGCCTTAATCATTTCCGAGTTTGATTCAGTCCATCCTAATTGCAATCACCCAATTCGGTTTCTAAAACTGAAATCGAGCACCCCCCCTTGTTCAATCTATAAATACTGACCCAATCCCACTATCTAACTCGCTCAATTCTTTCCCTCTAATCGTAAGTTTACTCTGCTCAAACCCCCCCTGTTTCACCGGAAACCGCAGCCTGTCGCCGGAAATTAACTCGCCGGAAAACTCACTGCCGATCGGTATCTGTTCTTTACTTTCTAATTCAGTTCGTATATAATTTCATTTCATTCATTTCAGTAACTTCAAAATTACAGCAAGCAAGTTAATCGAGTTTTGAAATCAAGAACGTGTTATGGAATCAATTTAAAATGGAGAAGACGAAGTGGCTTAAGTGTTTTTATGAAATTAAATCCTAAGTTTTAACCGGGTTAGACACACAGTCCAGTGGTGGACTGTGTGCAAACACGACACTCACGTCCCCGGTTCGAGTCTGGTTCATGACCGTATAACTGTTATATAACAGTTTTTATTTTTGATGAATTATAACATTTAGCAGTATGTATATAAAGATAATATAAAATCAAGTTTCATTGGGTTAGACACCCAGCCCAGTTGGTTGGGCTGGGTGCATCACATCGCCAAGGTCACGGGTTCGAGCACTGTGGCACGCACCGGTCGGATTACTGAAACCTTTTTGTAAATTTAATTAAATTATAAATAATCTAAAGTGTGTATAAATATAATTAAAATCCAGAATATGACGGGTTAGACACGTAGCTCAGTTGGAAGAGCTGCGTGCACGTGAACGTGAGGTCCCGGGTTCGACTCTGCATACGCGCATGCCTACTCCCATCGAACCGGTCTGACAGGCTTGTCAGACTGACAAGATTTTTATATTATTTTTTTTATTTAATACTTTAATTCTAAGGTCTTTCTTAAAAGAAAAATCAAATAAAATATTTAAGAACATACATTTTCAAGGGTCTAGAATATCAACACAAGCCACAAAAATAACCTAAAAACCTAAACAAAGGATTTTAACCTAAATATTAATTTAATTTATTTACCGCGTTATCGCGTTATTATTTCTAGGTTAGTACTTTCTCGTTGATTAAATTCCCAACTCGTGCGCTCTCCTTACCATTCAAGAATACGCACCCAAGGTGAGTGAATCTCTTCAAATTCCCCGTTTTAATCACGTTTTGGGTTGTATCATGTGTCGTACAATTCCTTTATTTTATTTAAACATTTGTGCTTATATCATCTTGTAATCAAATGTGTAATGGTTGTTGTGTGAATATTATGTGGATTAAATTTATCATTTCAGTGCACTCATTTCATTAGGCCCACCAGTTCCTCGTGGGATACGGGTTGAGCATCAGGTGCCTCATTAGATCGGCTCCGTTTGATTGAGCCTTGATCTCAAATACATCATCATTCATGTCATATATTCATTCAATGTGATTTGTGATTGTTTACATATATATATTTGCTCACATGTGATTTATGCACGAATTTTCCTTAATAAATAAAACATGCAATTATTTAAAATGTTTTATCAAGGTTCACTTGCCAACTTTTGTTGACCCAAAATCTCCCCTGTTTTACACATGATACAGGTGATCCATTTGAGGAAAGAAACACTTAGGATGGCCTAGAAGAATAAACAAGTTATTGCGTTGGAATAAACATTTAGATTTTTTTTTGTATTTGTATGAACTTTGTTTATTGGATATTTGAATTTGTAATTTGAATTTAATAAATATGAAACTTTATAGTAAATATCATGAGCTTTGGTGATAACCCAATCATGCCCCGACTTTTATTCCGCTGCGGGTCGGGGTGTGATAATAGACGACATACTTATCTATTCTCGTGATCAAGCTGATCACGAGAAACATCTTCTGTGCATTCTAGAATTGCTAAGGCAAGAGAAGCTTTATGCAAAGTTCTCAAAATGTGAATTTTGGCTTAGAGAAGTCCAGTTTCTTGGACATGTAGTAAGTGAGCGTAGTATCCAAGTGGATCCCGTCAAAATAGAAGCCATAATGAATTGGGAAGTACCTAAAACTCCATCAGAAATTTGTAGTTTCTTAGGATTGGCCGGTTATTATAGGAGGTTTATCGAGAACTTCTCAAGAATAGCCACTTCTTTGACTACCTTGACCCGTAAGAATGTTAAATTCATTTGGGGTCCAAAACAACAAGAATCTTTTGAGATTTTAAAACAGAAGTTGAGCAATGCTCCTGTGTTATCTCTACCTGAGGGTATTGAGAACTTTGTTGTTTACTGTGATGCCTCGCACACTGGCATGGGCTGTGTGCTAATGCAAAATGGCAAAGTAATTGCCTATGCATCACGACAACTAAAGGTGCATGAAAAGAATTACACCACCCACGATTTGGAATTGGGTGCCGTTGTATTTGCACTAAAACTGTAGAGACATTACTTGTATGGCACAAAATGTATTATATACACTGACCATTAAAGTCTCCAACACCTGTTCAATCAGAAGGAATTGAACATGCGACAATGTCGTTGGATGGAAACACTTAATGATTATGATTGCGAGATTCGCTACCATCCCGGCAAGGCAAATGTAGTCGCTGATGCCTTAAGTCGCAAGGAAAGGGTTAAGCCCATAAGGATTAACGCCAAGAGCATCAAGCTCAGAAATAGCTTGAATGAGAAACTATTAGATGCGCAAAATCAAGCCCTATTAAAGGCTAATATTCCTAACGAGGGATTAGGCGGAACTGTTGATCAGTTAACGCCTGGAAAAGACGGAATCCTTCGATTTAATGACCGAACCTGGGTTCCAATGTTTGGAGGACTTAGTGATCTAATCCTCCAGGAGGCGCATAATTCAAGATACTCAGTTCACCCAGGTGGTGACAAGATGTATCAAGATTTGAAGAAGAATTATTGGTGGATGGGTTTGAAGAAATCCATAGCCACTTATGTAGCTAAGTGTCTGACGTGTTCGCAAGTTAAGGCCGAACATCAGAAACTGTCAGGACTTCTACAACAACTTGAGATTCCCACTTGGAAATGGGAAATGGTAACTATGGATTTGATTACCAAGTTACCTAAGACAAAACGTGGTAATGACACGATTTGGGTCATCATAGATAGACTGACTAAGTCATCATATTTCTTGCCAATTAAAGAGACTTATAGCTCTGACAAGTTGGCTAAGTTGTATGTGGACAAGATTGTGTCCCTACATGGTGTACCGGTATCTATTGTATCAGATAGAGATACTAGATACACTTCTCACTTTTGGAAAAGTTTCCAACAATCGTTAGGCACACGATTAAACTTTAGTACGGCTTACCATCCGCAGACTGATGGTCAAAGTGAGCGTACTATTCAAACTCTGGAAGACATGCTTCGGGCATTTGTGATTGATTTAGGTGGAAATTGGGATGACCACTTACCCCTAATAGAATTCTCCTACAATAATAGTTATCATACAAGCATCAAGGCTGCTCCTTTTGAGGCCTTGTATGGGAGAAAATGTAGAACGCCCGTGTGTTGGGAAGAAGTTGGGGAAGCCCAACTATCAGGACTGGAGATTGTCCTGGAGACCACGGAAAAGATTGTGCAAATCCGTGATCGTCTCAAAGCTGCCCGTGATAGGCAGAAGAGCTATGCTGACAAGAGACGTAAACCTCTTAAGTTCCAAATAGGGGACAAATATTATTGAAGGTATCACCCTGGAAAGGTGTGATGCGCTTCGGAAAGAAGGGCAAGTTAAGCCCGAGATATATTGGACCATTCGAGGTAATCGAATGTGTCGGTTCTGTAGCTTATAAGCTCAAACTGCCTGAGGAGCTCAGTGGAATCCATGATGTGTTCCACATATCTAATTTAAAGAAATGTATAGCCGATGAGTCGCTAGCAATGTCACATCAAGTTGTGCAAATTGATGAAAACATGAGGTTCAATGAGAAACCAATTTCAATCGAGGATCGACAGGTTAAAAAGCTCCGAAGGAAGTTTATACCTATTGTAAAGGTTAAGTGGGATGCCCGTCGTGGCCCCGAGTATACATGGGAGGTTGAGTCCATGATGCGACAAAAGTACCCCCATCTTTTTGAATAAAATCTCGAGGTCGAGATTTCTTTTAAGGGGGTGAGGATGTAACACCTCGTAAAATTCGTGTTCGGTAATGAACCGACACGTGTATATACCCTTAAAAAATAGATAAATAAATAAATAAAATAAATTAATACAAAATATAAATACCTCAAATAAGTTAGCCACTCAACCCCTTAGACATATCCAAAAATCTAAAAAAAAAATTTTAAACTGATAGTAGCTTACGGTCCGGGACCGTATCTTACGGTCCGGGACCGTAGCTTACGGTCCGGACTTTCTGGTTAGAGTTTAAACCTAACCGTAAGCTACGGTTTGGCAACCGTAGCCTACGGCGAAACCTTAGAACTTCAGTTTTAAACCATATAAACTTTCAACTAATAACCCTAAGGTCCTAGACTTTATTATAACCTTTTCCTTGCATATTTAAGTCATTTTTCGACCCGAATGACACCCGATTAAGGTAATATCTTGTGATTCACCATTCTTGAGTATCACACATCTTCACCAAACCTTAAACCTTACTAGCTTGGGTGATTTAACCCATTAAACCATAAGTGTTTGTATCTTTCGCGCTTAAGCTAGTAAATGCTTATAAGTCATAAGAACACCTAGTGTGACACCCGTTAACGTTCGGTTGTTCGTACTCTTCTTCAATACATCTCGTATTGAACGAAAAGACCAAGTTGTATCATTATGTCATTGGATATAAGTCAAGGGAAAATTCATGACAATCAACAAAACTATTCTTGTGATGATCCTAGAACACCTCTAACACCTAGCTTCATCTTTACACACCCTCTTGCATTATAAATAGCAACTCAAGCTCACTCATTCTTTGCTCATTCACTTCTTCTCCTCTCTATTTCACTCTTGGAAGTTCCTAACCATTTGGGAGCTTTCCTTTGAGTTCTAAGTTTCTCTTGGATCACTTGTAAGTGCTCCATCTCTGCTCTTTTCTTTTTATAGGCTTTTAATAGCCAAAAGTCAAGCATTTTCGACAAATGCCTTGACTTTCGGTTAAGACCACTATGGTCCAGCCATTGTTCGAAATGAACGTGGCTAAGTGATCGTAATTAGGAAGGTATTAACCCCTTAAAGGGGCACCTCCTAAGGATCACGTTTACTAGGTCAATTGACGGGTCAACGTTATTGTTTTAAAAAGTCAAACGGGTCAGATTTCATAAAAATCATATTATGAGTTTATACATGTTATAAATATATTTTTGACACTTAAACAAGTTGGTAATTATTATTAGAACATGTGGGAACATATTCGATCCGTCAATTTCAGTCCTAGAGTCGGTTCGCAATCGAAAATCGTGAAGTTTGACTTCTTCTTTGACTTTCGATTCTGACCCGACCTAGATTAGTTAACTTCTGAATTAAGGTCACATTATGATCGTAATGCAATGTAGCATAACCCTCTGAGGTTATATTACATGATCATAATCATAATCTAAGTTTATGCACAAGTTCGAAAAATGTCAAAATTTGACTAAAATGCCCTTTTTACATAAAACATGGTTTTAATCAACAATGAACTTGCAAATGAAATACCTACTGATATGTTAATGTAATTAACATATTATGATGTTAATATTCTGATCATAAACTGATTTTAGTATAATATCGTAAACTATACTTTTAAATGACCAAAATGCCCTTTCGGTGCATAGTTTAGTCTTAAACCATAAACCACACTTATGTGTGCTATCTTACTGATATTATATCACAAATTAAGTATTTTTCCAGAATGTTTATGATCATAACATCAGAATACACGCAAGTTCCTTTTATACGACATATAATTACCAAAATGCCCTTATGAGGCATAATTTCGTTTCAAAACCTTTTTGGGCATATAAGTTGATATCCTACTGATATTACAACTTATTTAAAGTATAATGACATATAGAACTTGTTCATGACTCATCCGGTTACCCGATATCGCTTATATGCATACGGTTAAATATATGTAACTAGTTTACGAAAAATAACCGAAACGGGTTTAACCTTATCATTTTAATCTCAAATTCCAGAATGTTAATTGTTTACCCATATTATACAAGTATTAAGTACTTGTTGGGTTTAAACTACATTCTATCCGGTCATCGCTTAATCTAGCGTCGTACCGATTTTGATCCTTAAAGCTAGTCGGTCTAAGTCTATGACTTAAATAAAGACCGTTAGCATTCTAATTGGTTAGCTTATGCCATAATCCAGACTAGAGCCTTCCAGTAAATGCTATCTGCACTTATTTCATTTTGAGTACGGCTGAAATATTAAATCTTGCATATTTAAATCAAGACTAGCTCAGGTAAATAATCTTGACTTATTTTCCCTATACGGTTTGGGTTATGGTAAATTATTACCGCTTGGTCGGAAATGGGATCAATCGAATGCCGGATTGTGGCTAGTAAATCCACATATTCCGTTTTAATCAGTGTTGTTTGATAACTTAAACATTGGGGGTTAACGACTGTGTCCTGGATATCCTTGGCTCATTACATTAGATAATGGCTACGACCAAAGCACGGGGTGTAGGCATACACCCGACAGATGCGAATGCTAAAATTATTTTTACCACAAGTTGGGGATAACTCCTTTGTGGGTTCACAAGTGGTGTGTACGTTAATCATGTCTCGGTCTCTGTACTGGGCCCCATATGTATTGACAAACATGTAAAGCTGTTAACAAGGTTACAAAGCTGACTTTCCCAAGTTATAAAAGATTTGTGTCCTGTGCACTTAAATCTAATTTTTAAAATGTTTTCAAAATGAGCCAGTCGGGTGTATTTACCAGCGAAAGCTAAAGTATTTTCAAAAGACTAAGCTTGCAGGTACAATACGAAATAGGCTGGAAGCTGATCGGTAGTGATATAAGAGGATCTTGCAAATCCTTAGATCTGCCCTAAAGTCTGTTATACATTTTATACATTTTACGATCCGCATGTTGATCTTTCATTACAAGCCGTCTGTATATTATTTTGTACTTTGAACATTTCGGTTTGTAATAGTAATTTAAATCCAAGACTTCTGTTGTACTATGTTTAATTGACAATGATGATATCAACTTACGTCACGATATTCCCCACCCGGGCCCACCGGTGTTTGGATTGGAAATTCGGGGTGTGACAGTTGACCTAAAAACCATTTTTTACACATGATACAGATGAACAGGTCGAAGCAAGGAACACATAGGAATTTGCCTTAGAAGAAAAATAAAGAGTTCATGAATGTTGTGTTTGGAACATGTTGTGCTTGTATATTTGATGTAATTTCTCTTTAAATTGGAAATAATAATATGAAACTTTGTAGCAAATGTCATGAGCTTTGATGAAAACTTAATCATGCCCCGACTACCATTTCCGCTGCGGGTCTGGGTGTGACATATTGGTATTGGATCTTTTGACTATATGGATATAAGATAGGTTATTAGATCCTTAGAGCCTATACTATAGTCGATTAGATTTTTAATTGCTTATGTGGTTACATGCAAACTTATGATGTTTATTTGTTTCATATTGCTACACACACAAATGCATGCAAGCACTTCACTATCATTTTGTGTGATACTTAATGAGTTAAACATACTGTCAAACATAACATGCTTACATATACATTCATCATGCACGTTTCAATTCTCACATATTCAAATCATTCTCATATTTTCTTTATTCAAGATTTTGTGATGTTTTCGTTTTTTTCGATCCCATCAAAGTGAGTTCTACGACGGGCATGTAGTAACTGGAAGGGTACAAGTACCGATAGTCGAAACGTCCTGTCTAGGTTGGCATTCGTATAAATCCAATATAACGGACTAGCTTGCCTACCTGGGGACTAACGATGAGTGTACGAAGGACCTATTAGGCCAAAGCATGCCACACCAAACGTCGTTTGAACTAACCCCACTTTGAGTTGTCACTGTGTCTATACCAGGACACTCTCTGACCTTATACTTTGCAATCATGTTTTATGATTTTCATTCGGGTGGCGTGAATGTTGACAGGTCAACACCAATGTGAACCCTACCAGAGCCCAGTAGTCATGGGGGCCCACATGACTATCAAGGCCAAGTATGGGGACATATGGGAGCCAAACATGAGCAAAGCCCAAGGCATCCTACGGATGTAGCAAATTTATTTTTCATTTGTTTTGTGGATGTTCATTTTATACGACACATGACACCTATATGTCCAACTTATACTCTTGATACGTATTCCTTGTAGATGTCTTCTAGTCACTCTCGTAGAGGTAGGAGATCAGGAAAATCCCGCGAGCGCATGGCTGCCCAAATCGCTCAACAAATGGCCGCCGTGATTCCCAACATCGTAGTTCAAGTTCATCAAGCCCTTCCGCTAATCCCATCAATCCAATCCCCCAAATACCACCAAGTGCACTTACAACCACTTCAACTCATGTGACCCTCCCAAGTATGAAGGTACTGAAGGAGTCACTGCTCTTCTTCGATGGTTCGAGGAGATGGAAAGTACATTCCTCAACTGTGATTGTCCCAACGACCGCAAAGTGCGCTATGCTACTGGACGCTTATATGGAGTAGCCCTCACGTGGTGGAATGCTGAGAAAGGCAGACGAAGCGTCGAAGCCGCTGTAGCCCTAACCTGGGAAGAATTAAGAGAGCTTATGACTAGAAGCTTCTGTCCAAGAAGTGAAATTAAGAAACTAGAAGACGAGTTCTATTCCTTAAAGCAAAAAGAGGGAGATCACATAACCTATAACAAGAGGTTCCTCAAGTTGAATCAAATGGTTCCAAATTGTTTCACCCCTCTTTACCATTTGATTGAGCACTATGTTCGGGGCCTTCCTTCAAATATTCAGGACCCTGTAATAAGTACCACACCTGCCACTTTGGAAGCAGCAATGGAGCTAGCTACAGAGCTCACCGAAAACCACATTAGGAATGGAGACTTCAAAGATGAGAAGAAGAAAGATAAAACACCGACCGAACTTCAAACTCAACCTAACTGAATCCTCTTCCCAACCCACTACTAAGAGAAAGCGAGACGGTCAAAATTTCATTGCCACTCAAGGCAATCAACCAGCTCCACAAGCCGTACCACTCCAAGCTATCCCAATCACTCAAGTAGCACCCAACTCTGCTTACCCAAATAAGAAACCTTACATTGGACCTCACCCTCAATGCAACACCTGCTTTTATCACCTCAACCTACCATACCCTGTCGATTGTGTGCTAATTGTGGGCGTTATGGTCATCTAAGTAAGACTTGTCGCATGCCCAAAAACTAAGCTTCACCCCCTACCCAAAACATGATCCAACCCTATCAACAACCTCAATACCCCATAGTTCCGTATGTTAGAGCTTGCTTTAATTGTGGCGACCCTACCCATTTTAGAAACACGTGCCCTAGATTGGTTAACATCATACACGCCCAAGCTCAAGCAAACCCAGTTAACCAAGCAAATCAAGCAAACCCAGCACCATCACCACCGAGAGGAAGAGCTTACAACATCAACGCCAATCCAATTAAAGATAATAACGGCGCAAACGAGCAACCTAACTAGCCTTCCATCACCAAGAGTCAAGACTCAGCTCCAACCGTTTAGTTTTTAATGTTTTCTATAAATCTTAATCTTTGTGTATCCCTATTTTAAGTTGGGAATTTATGTATCCAAGAATTTTAATGCTAATTGATATCATGTTTTATTTTATTCATCGATTTGATTTTCATATCATCATGCATCACGACGCATCTCGTCTCATCATTTAAAGAAGTTGGGTCGTGTCTCACTTTTTCATAGACTGACCCCTTCATCATAACAAACGAGAGAGGTACCGTCGTCATTCAGTCATGTATTCTCGCAGATTTGAAATCAAGTTTTGGCTATTGTGTTTGTTTATGTTTAGTAGATTTTAGAGTCACATAGAACAAATCATAACTCACTGACAAAGCCAATGAAAATTTGACAAGAATATGGTGGATACACCGCTGGTACTTCCTATATATAAGTATTCTTGTCAAAGGATCAAAAGCATTGTCAGGCGGTTATGAGAATTCCGTGTAGGTTTTAATATCGTCATGGTTGAAGTTTTGTCTTGTGATATAACTTTATCTATTCAACGCATCAATTCTCTCAAAACTCTTATGCATGAGTTCATATCCAGTCAATCAACTCTGTGTATTAACGCTTCTCATCTTAGGCATCAAAAAGCGATTCTATAGCAGGGTATTCAACCCATACTAGGAACGTTACGCCTCAATCAAAATTTAAAACCTCACACTCCTCTGGTTATGTAAACACCAAAATCCAAACCTCACACTCCCTTTTTCTGTTAAAAGATATCTAGATTTTAGTCAGAATACGTTGGGAGTTAAAACGAGAACCTGAGTTTACTTGGGAACGCGAAGACTCAATACGTGAAAAATACCCGCATCTCTTTCAGTTACATCTACTACTTAAATTTCGGGGAAATTTCTAAAAGGAGAGGATACTGTAACATTCGTGTAAAACGGGTTTCAAACCCGATTCGTTCAAATAAATCAAGTATTGAATTTCGAAGTTTTAATACGCATTTAATTATGGTATAAACTCGTATTATTCTATTATTTTTTTTGAAACTAATAACTAAATAATATAGTTAAAATATGACTTTAATAAAAAATATATACAGTTATGAAATGGTGTGATTTAATTATTTATAGATAATAAATATATAATAACTAATGAAAGAATAAATAAGGTAATTAAAATTTAATTAAAATAAAATAAAAAATAAACAGCAGGGGTAGCCGGGAATCGAACCCGGGTCCCCAACGGATTACACACACCAAAACACCACTGGTATACACGCACTATATGTTTAAATCCCGAAACAAATAAACTTTATACTCAAACAAATCCCTAAAACCTGCAAATTTTTAAATCAACGGTAACCGCCAAATCAAAGAAACATCGCAAGTTACGTTTTGTTTTGGGATTGATCAAAGTCATAAAACTCTGTTAAAACTTAATAACAGTTTCAATTATTCTGAAACCGCCTGCAATCATTCAAGAATTAACAAACCCATAATTTGGGATTTTTGAAACCGAAATCTTGTGATTTACCATTCGCATTATATATATCGACTCATCTCACCTTCATTACCTCGCTCATACCCACTCTATTCTCTCTGATCAGTTTCTCCGTCGCCGGAAAACATTTGCTCTCGCCAGATAATATCACTGGGGATTATCCCTAATTCCTTTTTGTAATCTATTATTCAGTATGTACTAACTTTAATCAGTCAACCAAAATTTGTTTAAAACAATTTTCAGTCGGGATTCAAGTTCTGGGTTTAATTAAGCGAAGAAGATGATGTTATGTAGTTTATAAATATAATAAAAATTCGATATTAATCGGGTTAGACACCCAGCCCAACTGGTTGGGCTGGGTGCAAAACAACGTCAGGGTCGCGGGTTCGAGCCTCAGTATGCACGCCGGTTTGTTTAGTTTTAAAATCTTTTTAAATGATTTATATATTAAGCTAATCAGTATATAATTATAAAAAATCAAATATCTAACGGGTTAGACACGTAGCTCAGTTGGAAGAGCTGCGTGCACGAGAACAGAAGGTCTACAGTTCGAATCCCACCACACGCATCCAATTCCACAAAGAACCGGTCCGGTCCCTCCTGTCAGACCTAACAATATTTTTTTAATATTATTTTATTTTTATTTTAATCATTTATATTACTTATATATTTATATTTTAGTTAAAAATCAATTAAAAATACTTAAAAATACAATTTCCAAGGTTTTAAAATATCAATAAAAACCACAAAAATAACCTAAAAATCTAACAAAAAAATACTAAATTAAAATATTAATTGGTTTATATTTATCGATTTATCACCTTATTATTTTAGGTTAGTATTCGTTTGTCGATATCCTCAATTCGTGCGCATTCATTAGCAAACAAGGAACGCACCCACTGTGAGTGAATTCTTACAAATTCCCCTTTTTATTCATGTTTTGGGGTGTATCATGTGTTATTTATACATTTAGTTTATTCAAACACTTGTGCTATTACCATTATATGATCTAACATGTGATGTAAATGTTGTTTTTTGTATTGCGTGTTTACATGTTTGTCAAGTTGCGTGCAAATCATTCATTAGGCCCATCATTTCCTCGTTGGAGATTAGTTGAGCATCAGGTGCCTCATTAGATCGGCTCCGTTTGATTGAGCCTTGATCTCATTGTTCATCATTTGATATGCGTGTGTGCGCATTAATTGATATTATGTGTTTTGTGGTAAAATTTACATACACGTATACTCATATTTGGTTATGCACATTTTTATTCAAATAACCAATATAACTAATTCGTTCAAATGCTTATAAAAGATTCACTCACCAACTTTTGTTGACCTAAAAACCATTTTTTTACACATGATACAGGTGAACAGGTTGAAGCAAGGAACACATAGGAATTTGCCTTAGAAGAAAAATAAAGAGTTCATGAATGTTGTGTTTAGAACATGTTGTGCTTGTATGTTTAATGTAATTTCTCTTTTAAATTGGAAATAATAAATATGAAACTTTATAGTAAATGTCATGAGCTTTGATGAAAACCCAATCATGCCCCGACTACCATTTCCGTTGCGGATCAGGGTGTGACACATGTTCTACTCCTACTTGGTGTAGAGTGAGGCACTGATGGACAATGATAGGAGAACTAGGAAAACCTGGGTTTGATCTTTGACCCAAACGAGTTTTACCGGTAATTTCATCGTCGTGCCTACGGGCGGGTGGGGTACCGAGTTTTCCTTGAAATTGATGGTGGACTCGGGTTACTCTCGGAGTACTCCGTTTGATCCAGTGGTTGCCCCGAGAGTGCTCGGGATTGATTCTGTTGGCCGTTCAAAAAAAAGAAATTTGAAATTTTAGTAATTTTAAAACAAATACTTAATCCACAATTATGTTTATCTATCTTTTTCCATTCCAAGTTATTTGCTCGCGTATTGTGACGATACATTACCACGGGCATTGGATTGATATTGATCCGGTTCGTTATAGTACCGGTACGTTATTATATATATATATATATATATATATATATATGCATTCATTATTGATCGTTGAGTAACTTTTAAACATGTTGCACCTATTTTTATTTTTACCACTTTAAGTTGTTTGCTCACGCATTGTGACGGTACGTTAGCACAGGCATTGGATCGATATTGATCCAGTTCATTACATCACCGGTATGATATATGCATTCATTATAGAAATTACATGTGTTTTGCATCGAGCGAAAATTAAAAAACGAACATTGTACCGGCACCAATGTTGTTTGAACGCCGGTTCAGATTGTGACGCTACTATTACCGATATTCATTTATCGTCGAAGATATACTTGTATAAATGCAAATTTTCGAAACCAGAAACCATAAAAATGAATCTAGGTACCGGTACCGATATTCCGTATGGTAGCGATATAACGTCAGCTTATCGAAATAGAAAACAATAAAATAAATATCGGTACCAAAACCGTTGTACGTTCGGTTCACTACGGTAGCAGCACAATATCCGTTATTAAACAGGAAACCATAACAATGAATACATACCAATATTGATGTTGTCCAGTTCAGTTTGGTATGGTTTGGTAGTGATATGGTGAGAGGTTATCCAAAGCAAAAACAATAAAAATAAATATCGGTACCGGTGCAAATGTTGTTCAATTGGTTTTGGTTCGATAGTAGCATAGTGTTGGTTTTCAATAAAATCTATATCGCAATGTTGAAAAAGAATAAGCAAGAACGCAAACGAATCAAACCAATATAAACTGAACCCCATCAGTATCGGTATCGATATTTGTTTTTATTGTTTTAAATAGATGTAAGATTTTCTTTTTGGCTTACAATAACGAGTGTCGCTACTATAACGAACCGAACTAATACCAACCGATTTTCCGCCGCAAAGCAGGAGATTATAACTAGTTATAATAAAAAAACAATACGTAGCAACTTAGTTTGTATGATACATATTCTAATCGTATGTGGTCGCTTAGAAACTTTTTTTTTTATTTTTTATTTACATAATCATCAGTACGTGACACGAGTCGTGGAAATTATTTATATTACTTATTTATTATTATTAATGATTAATCTATAATGAATACCATACAAAAAATTGACAAATTAAGCTATATGTTTGGATTTTATTATTAATGTAACCTATATGTTTGGATTTTAAAGATCATCAAAATGAACATTTTATAAGGGGAATTTATGCACACACATAAACAGATGCTAGACTTTCTATTTTTATCCAATATGTACTGTTCTTATCTCTATCAGCGAGTGTTATATCAGTGTTTCGGAAGAAGTACATAGCAACAAAGTTTTACTAAACAGTATGAATAGAAAAAAGTGGAAATCTAATTTACTAAAGTATTAGTAACTTATATGATTAGATGTACTAGACGCCGAGGTTTTTAGTCTTGCCGTAGATTATGGAGTAGAAGTAGGGGCGTGTAAACAAGTCGAGCTACTCGTGAACTATTCAAGAAAAGCTCGAAATTAGCCGAGCTTAAATGAGCTCGAGCTCTAATCCGAGCCTAAAAATAAGCTTGTTTAGTAACAACTTCGAGCTTCACTTATCGAGCTCGAGCCGGCTCGTGAAACTAAATAAACCTATTTATTCATATAATTGTATTTTATATAAAACTTATATTTATATAAAAATAATAAATATTTATAAAATAATAATAATAATAATAATAACAACAACAAGAATATACGAGTCAAGCTCGAACTCTCATAAGTTAAACGAGCTCGAGCCCGTCTATGATGATGTGATCAAACTTCAAAAGCAAAAAATTATAGAAAATTTTTTATTTATAAAGTATGTAATAACTAATTATCTGCCATTTGTTTTTAACTTGTTGTTTTAGCATGATACTTAAAGGTGACTATAGTATTAAAAAAAACATAATCTATTTTAGTTGTTGATAGATATACTTATAACGGTTATATTATTTTGTAATTTATTTATCAAATACGTAGATGTTACACCCTAAAGTAAATTATTATTTGGGTGTTATGATGTCATTTGGCCTTTTTTGCGTGATAGCAATTGATTTATACAAGTAGGCTTTTTCAACACAAATTGACATGCTCAATTAGGGTAATATAGACATTTTGTGTATTGTCAATAAGGTGCAACACATATTTGCTCAGTGAAAAAAATTTCTTCTTGGTGCCTTTCAAAATAATGGATTTGTTATTTATATATGTTATCGGCTCTTGTTATACGGATCCATACACTTTTTACTTATGACATACAAATCAACGTAAGTTATCATGAATATTTGCAAAAACTTAGGTGTTGTTTGTTATTTAAAGGTAAAATGTCTGCACTTTACGGACCACATCAGCACACATTTGTAGAATAATAGGTGGACCAAACATCTGTAATCTGCAAGAAGAAGCTTGTTTATTTTTTTAACGTATGTAAACTTATAAAATAATTGGTACTGGTGTACGAACGGTGGTGGTGGTTGACGTGGACGGTGGGTGATGGTAGTGGACGATGGTGGTGATGGAATGTGGTGATGGACGGTGGTGGTTGTGGTGATGGACGGTGGTGGTTGTGGTGGGTGGTGGTGTTTAACCCTTTATAGACATTAGAAGATTTTAGAAGTGGTTGGACAAAGTTTGCACCAAGAAGTGCTCGCGCATACGTTTTTTTAGTAAAACGTCTTCGAAAAAACAAAAAAATCTGCAGATGACAATATCTACGCATGGTCTGCATGGCACAGACAGAAGAGCATGAATAAATCTTTTTTTATAAAACAAACACCACCTTAATATTCATCCTTTGACGTTTATATAGAAATCAAAACAATTTCTTTTATTTTTTGAAATTTTGTCAAAGTGACTCTATTGACCATTTATTTTTTTGTCGTGGATTCTATAATTAAATATCTAGTTGGTTCCTATGATTTACAAGTATTGAAGAATTGATCTCAAGGCTTCAATAATTATAAGGTTGATCCGATTAATTATAATTTTTTAATCGTATAATCTTTATCACTAACTTATATTAAACTTCTCTGTTAAGCGTGTAAAATTACTAGATTGCCCATGAATAATTAAAAAACTAAAAGAGATCGTCGACTCTTCATCTCCTGCAACCACAACCAAACCTTATCCCTTCATATCTCTATCTCTCTCTCTCACGCACACACATCTTTCTCTATCTCTTAAGAATCGGCCGGCCACCTAGATTGGAAACCACTAAACACCACGTAGCCCAACCACCACCATATACTCTATGCCTCCCTAGATTGGAAACCACCCACACCGCCGCTGCTGCCTCCATGTCGGAACTCAATCGCCGACAGCCCCCTTAAACTAAGTAATATGGCGATCGATTCATCAACATTGGAAACTATGTAATATGGAGTTGTGTAATTTGATTAAAAAGTTTAGACGGTGGTGCCTTGCTAAGTCTTTTAAATAATGGAGTGTGGAGGAGGTGGCGGGTGTTTAAGAAGATAGAGAATAAGGATGGAGAGAGAGACCTGATAAGAGAGAGAGAGTAGTGTGACTTATGTTTTTATATTTTTTTTTATTGTTTGAGGTAATCTAGTCATTTCACCAGAAGTTAACATATGTTAATAATAAGGATTATATGAGTGTAAAAATTACAACTAGGACTAACCAGATGGACCGCCAGGTCCTTTGAATCGCTTTGGAGGATGGATGTCTGAATCATGGTTCTTCTTTTCTGATCTGTGAGGAATAATGTTTGAAGCTGGAGCATTGACATAACCGCCCATCCATGTTAGATTAAATTAAGTATTTAAGCATTTAAGAAGCATATCACGTTAGGTCCTTCTCTGTCCTAATCCTACTTTCGTAAACTTTTCTTCCTCCTAAACCTATTGTCGTCTCATATCTTCTTCTCCTACACATCGATCTCACTCCTCTATTCAACTAATACCCTACCTTTCTACTTGACATTAGAATCTAATAAGTTCCATCTTGCTTGCACTGTATCGAACATTAAAAGTCTCATCCCCTTAACTTTGGAGATGGAGACCGGGTAATATGCGTCCTGTTATATTTTTATTATTTATTTTTCTAAAAATTTATTTTTTTAATTATTGTTTACCTATAAAAACCTAGTAACAATAACTTAAAATAAATATTTAACCCTTTATGAAAAGATGATTTTGGTATTTTAAGAACCCCTTTATTTAAAGTGCATAGACCCTATATGCTCTGAATAGTGGTTTTAAATATGATCATATAATGAATTTGTATGATTATTAAAATGATTATAAACATTTTGTTTATCTATTGTTAGGAGGTTTTATCCTTTTTTTTTATCTCTACGTTTTCATTTTCTTTTTATATTTCCTTTACACCGAGACCCGAATCTCAAGACTCGTAATTTATTTTAATCTTTTCATTTATTTCTTGTTTATTTATTCGTACACTTATAAAGTTATACTTTTACCCTTTTAGGTTAGTATTCGCCTTGCTCGTCTTGCTCTTACGCTTATTCGTGATTTTTCTAGGTTTACCTTCGTAAAACGGTGAGTATACATTATCCCCTTTTACTTTTACACTACTTGGGATCGAAACCATGTTCACATGTCAAAACACTACAAAATACACATACTTATTCAAACACATATCCACTTATATGTTCATTAGTCTATGTGCTCTATGTGTTATATACTTGTTTACAATTGTACTTGTACAAATTCATTAACTTTGCAAGCCGTCTTTAGCATGTATAGCGCTATGGGATTGACAACCCGCCTAGATTGATCCTTTCGTATCCATGGTCATCGTTCAGATTTCATAGACCTAATATTTTGATGCTAGGGTGCTCAATCGTCTTACATTTTAGGTTTGAATTATGCGTTTTGTACATGCATGTTACATAATTTCCATATTAGTACTTTTGACATGTGGATATGCCTTTTTTTCACTTATGCTATATGTATCAAACTTGTATACTCGCCAACATTGTTTGTTGATTTTTATTTTAACATGTTTTCAGTAAATACTTGAGATGATATTGCAAAGATTGATATTACATAGGGCTTTGGACCTAGACTATCCATTTCAGTTAGTGTTATGTTATTGTCTTCTTTAGTTGAACAATGTGTTTCCCTTTCGATGCATTGTCTGACAATTTTAATTTGATAATTAATATATTTCTATTTTTGTACCATGAGTCTTTAAACAATCTATTACGTCTCACCTTGATGTTTCCACCATCGGGTGGGATATGACAATAAGGACCCTAAAAATTTTCACTAGTGCAGCTTATTTTCTCCTTTGGGGCCTAAAGTGATTTTTGTGATAAATTCACCTCTCAACCACCCAGTTTGATGAGCCCATTCCAAGAACACGAGGTGATTGCCACAATCCAGGTTGGCGAATGTTTAGGAGTTCAATTGAAAGTAAGAAGCCTAATTATTGGTAAAAATGTTGCTCATAATTTGCAATGGATCTATTATCAATCAATAAAATTAGAGCTGTAGGAGACCCAAATAAATTGGATTGGGTCGATTGTATGAAAAAAAGGAGTATAACTTCATTTCTTGGCTATTCAAGAAACAAAGTTTTTACTCTTTAAAAATAATATTCTATAATTTTTGGATAACTCGTCTTTGGTTACAAATATGTTTATGCTAGCGGTCGTCTTCCATGTATTTGGGATTCCCAGGTGTTCGATATGACCGAACCATTAAGCGTTTGATATCTCGCTTCTTGGAAGTGTTTTATATTGTAAACACATACACTCCACAAGACACCATTTCAAAGAGATCACTATGGGATGAGTTACTTGCCTTAAAGAACTCAACATATGCACTTTGGTTGTTTGTTGGTGATTTTAATATAGCGACTCAATGAGAGACACGGGTGTAAAACAAAACTTGGAATCCGGCATGGTAAGTGCAAATGATTCCAGTGATTTCATTTGCAAAGTCCCATCATTTGATTCAAAGATCCATATAAATAGTAGGACCTAATTCAAGATGATTATCTTCAAATTTTATTTCAAAATTTCCATCTAAAGTTTCTATTGATTCTATGGGAATTTGGAAATGAGTTTCAATATCAGTATATTAGGGTTTATTAGTGTGAGCCCACGTGTTACGGCACCATCAGCCGTCATGCCACTCAATGCACTCCTCAAGTAGCTCCTTGCGTCCCTGCCGCCACTCTCTTTTGTTTTCTATGCCGTTTATCGGACTACAGTCCCTATTATTGCCGCCGACTTCGATCCGCTGCTGCACTACTAGTTAGTTAGATTTCTACAGCTTAATAAAATATAGGTTAGTTGTAGAAGTATAACAATTAATAGTGAAGCTGTAAAGAAATAAATAGAATGGTCGTTAGGGTCATTGTGTTAGCTTGAGAGCAATAATCAGTGATCCAAATTTGCCTTTCAGAAAAAAAAAATCTTATTCTATCAATTGTTTTGTTTTTGAATGTAAAAGTTTGTTATGTTTTTGGCTTCATATAAATTTGATACTCAAAGAATCTAGCTTTATATTTATAGTAACAACTTACATTTCAATCCAAGAACTACAATATTCATCATAAATCACATATCCATTAATCTAAAGCAATGGAGAAGATCTTTTCCATGAACACACAAGGAACAAAGCTATAACTCCAGATTTCCATATTGTCGAAGATGGAATCCTATGTTTCCCGTTCCCAAATAACCCTTTCAAGAACTCCCAAAAGCATAGTAACAACCAAATACTACAAAACATCTCTCCTAACCCTAATCCTAATACCTCCATCCAAATTCCACTATAGTCAACCTTTGATAGTTATTGACCAACGCGGTCATGTTGACTAGTAGAATTACAACACCTGGAACGAACACGGGTGACTTGTCAAAAGTAAACTTGTTAACATTTTTATCATTGTGATAACCAACACCATCATTCGACATGTGTTCCTTTCGTGTTACTTTTGATAAACCCATGAGCTTTAGCATCACACTTAAAAACCCGAAAAACCATGCTGTTATAGCAATCACTCTCCCCATTCTCTGGAAATTCCACCACATATGTAGTGATACACCTAAACGTTTAAGCTCCCACAAAACATAAACATTGTATATGACGAAAATACCCAAAGGGATAATAAAAGCCATTTCACTGAGTTTGGGCAAGAAATGTGTGCCTGTGATGATACAATATGCAGGAAGAAATGCATAACATATCTCAGGAATGGACCGGACTCCCCATAAACATATCCAGTAGTAAGCAAGGGCTTGTCGAAACCAAAGGTTTCCTTTCATAGTAAGAAGTAACGGGTTTTTATCGCTTAATAAGATCTCTGTAAGCCCGTTGGCCCATCTTTTTTGTTGGATCAATGAACTCGGGAACGTGGATGGTGCACAACCAAGAAAAGCGAGTGGCTCGGGTGAGCACATCACGGATGTCCATCCTTTACAATGGATATTGATTCCTGTGAGCAAATCTTCTCATGTAGATCCATAAAGCCAACCAACCTGATACTATAATTATTAGGTAATATCATAGTTAGAATATTTCACTATGTCTATAATCTATTTAGATCTTTTAAGGTAAGGATAAATGCATGTAAAAACTCTTGTAACTTTCTTTATATAGTATCATAGTTAGAGTATTTCACTATGTTTATTCCTGTGAACCCATACTGGATGCCTGGTTCGCTCATCATATTTAAATCATTAACTCCTAGAAAAATTCAAGGAAAGGAAAAACAACATGTGTTTGCCACTCGACTCGACTCGACCCAACTCAACCTGACCAATTTGACTGAATATCTAAGAACCACCTTTTTTCCCAACTATAGTACTATTTATAATCATCATATTTAAAACGTTAATTTCTTGTAAAATGCAAGAAACCGAAAGAAGAAAAGTGTGTAGGTAGACCCGACTCAACCTGGCTAGTTTGACCCAATACTTTTCTTTTGAACAGCTGCATTCCTGTTTGACGATGCCCATCCGAAATGGCTTGCCATACCGGCTAGGCAATCATTTTAAATAAGGGTTGCAACACAAGGACTTCCCAGGGGTCAACGATCTTTTTCCAACTATACTATTTATAATATCATTTACCTTTTTGCCCCAGTCTGTACCATGCTCGTAGCTACAGCCCGCAACTTTGATTGATGCATCAGTTAAAGTAGAGGGACTCTTTCGATTTTCTATTTTTGGGTTTGATCCTGATAATATCTGGGCAGCAGACTCTCTCAATTCAAACGATTTTCCAAAGACTTTATGTAGATCTTCATTTCTTATATCTCCTACCAGATGAAAATATGAGGAGTTAATCTGAATTAATTTACAGTCCAACAAATTATAAAAGAGGAAAATTAAATAGGTTTTAATTAGCATACCATAACTTATCTTAGCATTTGGAGATGAAGCATAGATAACCTTTCGTCTATGGAAACAATTTGATCCCATATAGAATATTCCTTCAAGTGCTGCTACTCCATTTATAATATACTGAAATAAATGTAACAAAAAGGTTAGAACAAATTAATTCTAGTGATTGTTTAAGAATTAAAGGGAGTAAAAGACATTTTTATGGAAAACAAATTGGGACAGTTTAGGAAATGGGAGTAAAAGTCTCTACGATAGTTGTTAAATAGGTACATTTATTTCTCTTAGAAAAATGTTTCGTTCGATCTTATATAAATTTGATGATATAAAATTGAATATTTAAATAATCAATAGTAACATGCGTTCATCCAAGCGTCACAAACTGGTTAATTTAACTTCAGGTTAGATAATCAGTTCCAAAATGCAAAATGCAAGCTATAAGAAATTTATTTTCAAGTGAGATATTTGTACTAGAATATCAAGAACAAACGCTTAAAGAAACTAGAATTCACTTCTCGTGTTGCGGGGTCAGTTTTTTAACGTGATTCAAGTGTAGTTTTCTCAACGTGATTTGAGTGTAATTAGTTTTCTTTTGTAATTGCTTATAGATTAAAACGTAAACCAACCGGAAATGTCGATAAAAATAAGCAAGAAAACGTATTAATTTTGACATGAATCATTTTCGGAAAAAAAAAACCCTCAACACATATATCAGCTAGAAGAGCACATGAAAATAAATATGAAAATGTATTTTATTTGACCCGACTCATTTTCTAAAAATATTTACATCGAAACGTAAACCATCTTAAATTTATACCGGTACGTACATAAAAATAAGCATGTAAGAAAATAGTGTTTTCTTAAGTTAAAAAATGGTATTACGCGTTGTAGCGGTATCCAAACGTTAAGTAACTCGAATATACCGTCTAATGAAGACATATTATGTTTGACGCAACTCGTTTTCGAATAAAATTTACATCAAAAACCTAGACCAACCGAAAATATCCATAAAAATAAGCATGAAATCGTGTTATATCTGATCACACCTATTTCCGGAAAATTTACCTCAAAATGTAAAAGAACTTGAATTTATACCAACTCACACATAAAAAATAAGCATGTAAGACACGGTGCGGGGGAGGGGTCAAAATAACATTTTTATAAGGTTTTTAAAAAGTTAAGGATATAAACATTAATGTTAAACGTGAGTAATGAGATACACAAAAGACAAAAGAAAATAAAAAAAATATCTCCTGTAGCTAAGAAGTTATCAAATTATATATATAATAATAATTAAACTCCCGTACATGTAAATTGGCAAGCTGATTCCCAAACGGGTCGTCCTTCAATCCATCATGAAAAGCTTGAGGGAATTGAACAAAACCACAATCCTGATCATTCTTGTAGCCCAATAAAATACATATTGCATGAAGAAAAACTTGTGGATTGTTTGCATACATATCACAATCTACATTCAACATCAGGGGTGCATTTGTCATTACTCCTGACACCCTAGTCTGCTCGTCATTTAAAAACAGATAGACATATCAATGCATATAATGATAATAGTATATATTTGGCTCGTCAAACGTATCTGTACGTATATAATAACACGCTTATATATTTTGGTATATGTTTAACTAAAGAGTTATAAAGTGTACTAACCAAAACATTCATAGCTCCAGCTTTGAAATGATGATGATGTTTGGGATTTTTCTATCTTGAGATGTATATTACAAGGGGTATATCTGTGTTCTCTGATATAACCTACAGTAGTAAACAAAACTTGTAAAATGTAAAAAAAACAAGTTAGTCTTCTAATATAAGTCCTAAGTAGAACACTTCTCACCATGACAACTACATTCTAAAACATGAAAAGATCATGCATGATTTTTACTTTAATGATAACAAAGCAAGCTATCTCTGATATCTATTAGTAACATATTAGTTTTGCTAACAACTTTGCTTTTCGTTGCCAAGTGGAGATTTCCCCTAGTGGTCACCCATCAACCATCGTGTTACTACTCTCACTAAAGTATGTTCCTCTCATTTATAGCCAATATGCCGATATGACTAAAGGACAACAATAATGTCCCTTATATATGACGTTGTCACACCACCGTATTGAATGTCGTTATGCAATCAAACAAATTACATTATGACACCAAAGTTTCCATTATAATTTTAACCACTAAAAAGCTAACCCGAGTGAACATTTTTGTCACTTTGAGGCCTTTTATTTAACACATGGATGACATCAAATTTTAACAAATGGGTTATGGTACCTTGATGATGGCTGGATGGTCTGACCGGTTAACATCACAGAAAACAGCAAATTCCGAATTAGGATCACATGTGAATGGCCTCTGAGCTGCAACCTCTATTATCTTGCAGAGATCACCATATAAGTTCTGTAATTGTATACACATATAAAAGAGCATGTGAGTTATTAGTACACCCACACATCATCTAATGGTCACATTGGGGCCCAAGAGTACGAGTTCAATTTGAATTCTGAAAGCATTTTCACATTTGCAATGATTATACAATATATATTAGTAACTAACATAAATACTTAATTTTAATAAAACAAATAACGCTTATAAATAGTTAATTAGGTTTTAATTAATATTTAAAATTATCTTAATTATTTCTATTGATAATAATAATAATAATAATAATAATAATAATAATAATAATAATAATAATAATAATAATAATAATTAATAAGAGGAGTTAAGTTCGCGTACAAATAGGCTTAACGTACAAAAGGTATGAAAGACATGAAAAAGTAAAAAAACAAGTTACATTTTCGTAATTATTTTACTCGTAGGGTAATTATCAAAATTACTTTTCAAGTGCATCAAAATTACTCTACAAGTTTATCAAACAACATACAATTCAAAATTTTATACCTTCATACTTTTCCATTCATTTCGGAACTCTAAAGAATCATCTTCCAACGGGGTGGAGTTGGAAGTGAAGCATCGAAACGGGGCTCTAACTTGGATATTATACTTTTTGCAAAATGGTACCCAAAGTTTTGCAAATTTTGTCGTCTCAACAAGTGAATAACATATAAGTGGTGAGCTCGCATCATCGGAAAGATAAAGAGCTAGCTTGTCTGCTGGATAATCTACCGCCAATAAGGATAATACGGTGTTCATTGTTATGATGCATGGTTCTAGGATGGGATCTGCAGTGGTAACAAGGATATCTACTGCCGGAAACTCGAATTCATTTACCCTGAAACACATTAATACAAATAAAACCCTAAGAGCACAAAAGCCTACGAGTTAAAGGTTAGTTTTACCTTTCCAAGAGTCGTTGAGGGTATGTTATGGTGGAGGTTTGATTCCATTTGATACTTATACTAAGAATCCATAAAAAAGTGAACCATGACTCGCACAAAAAAGTGAGAAACCATGGGAAATTGTGGTTTTGGTCTTTGAAAGAAACAATCCGATAAACAAGCATGGAGACGAGAAAAGAGAGAATTACGAGCTCTATAGCCCGAGCCGTCTTGTTAGTATGGACTATTTTTTCTTGTAGAGGGAGAGACTTTTGAGTCTTGAACGTTTATAGTCATAGTGTGCCAAAGCTATAAAGAATTAATGGTCTTTCAGAAGAGTATGTGTTGTTGGTATGTCAAAGCTAAGTGTTGAAATGAGCTTTTATAGAAGATTTCCAAGAGTCAAAAGGCTGTTTGATATGTGAACAAAATACAAAAGGTGTGATTTTGAAGACCGTGAGACTTTGTTTGGTGTAAAGTATTTTTCATACACGTTTAACTATTTATTTACTACTAATTTTCTTAACAAAACTAATTGTTAGCCACACTGGTTATATATACCGGTCTGTACCACGAGTACAAGTAGATTACCTTACGTTTTATTCCCAGCTTTTGTGTTTTAAGTTCCAAAACGTCTATGCATGATTGGTTTGCATTTCAAAGAAATTAGGCACATATACATGTTTGTCTATTTCGCCATCAATTTTCAAATTTAAAGTGACATGTAAACTCTTAAATTCTTCATACTTGATACATAATTCGAAAGAAATTAATTTAGGTCAATATACATGTTTGTGTATTTGCGCCATAAAGAATTTCACGTCTTAAATATCTCATATACATTTTGACCGTGTTAGTTCATTTAATTTTAACCGAACACAAACTATTAAACAAAGAGCTATTCTTGTTCATGTTTGTCTGTGGGCCACACGTTCAACTAAATCTTGATCATTCCTTTTTTGATATTATCTCTTAATTAACTTCAATCCAAATTTAACACGCAAAAAGCAAGAATAGAAACCAATAATGTGTTTGGATTGATCTGTTAATCATTTTTTTTCATATTAAACCTTTGGGATGTGGGGCGTAAGTTGGGCCGGGGTTGTCAAGTAATGTTGTCTAAACTATATCGGGCTAGCCGTTGGCCAACAGTTATTTAACATAAAAAAAATCTTTTAATTATTTTATATATAAATAAAAAATTTCTTACTCTATTTTTATTATCAAAAATTCAAAACAACTATCAAACTCCAAATATATACATAAAATGTACTTCAAGGTCAAGCGATTCGTATGATAAATTTGTTTTGTCATCCTCATCCGACGACGGGGCGGAATTATTATTATCAACAGTGGCGACGGTGGTGAAAGCTATTGTTGAAGATTCAGATGAAGGGACTTCCCAACCCCAACCCAAACGGAGGAAGTATATTGTTCGTGAACGTGAAACCGCAAACGATTTGCTGGTAAGCGACTATTTGTCACCCGAACCAACGTATGATGAAAGAATGTTTAGGCATCATTTTCGTATGAGTTAAAATTTATTTTTAAGAATATCAAAGGATTTAATTACGTTTTTCCGACAAAGACCTGATGCGTGTGGTAATTTAGGAACCACGTGGCAAAAGGTTACGGCCCCCTAAAACAATTGCCTTACGGCAATAGTTCCACCATAATGGACGACTATTTAAAAATGTCGTCACGAGTGGCTAGGGAAAGTCTTCACAGTTTTTGTGCGTATATCATTGAACTATATATGAAAAGATACTTGAGAAAACAGACGTTTAGTGATATACGACAAATTTTGGAATAACACGCTGAATATTATGGTCTCCCTGGGATGATAGGTAGTTTAGATTGTATGAAATGTGAGTGGGAACTTTGTCCAACTGCATGGCAAGGCTCTCACACAAGCGGATATCATGGAATGATGGCTATGATGCTTGATGCTGTTGCATTACAAGATCTTTGGATCTAGCATGCATTCTTTGGTATGCCCAGTTCATATAACGATATAAACATTATATATCACTCGCCCATTTTTAATGATCTAATAAATTGTGTTGGACCAAAAGGAATATTTTTTTGTAAATGAGGTTGAATACAAATATGGGTACTATCTTGTTGATGGAATTTACCCTGAGTGAGCTGTTTTTGTGAAATCATTTTCAAGATATGGAACCCTAGATCCTAAAAGAATAAAGTTTAACAAAGTTCAGATGGCGGCACGCAAAGACATCGAGCGAGCATTTGGTGTTTTGTAGAAAATGTGGGGTATTTTGAGCATGCCTTGTCGATTGTATGAAAACAGATCAAATAAGAAACGTGATGTACGCGTGCATCATTCTACACAACATGATTTAGAGGATGAAGGGCGTGCAATAGTTGAATATTATGGCGAGGAGCCCGAATCAAATAACGAAGACATTAGTGATGAAGAGAGAACGCAAAACCAAAATCTAATCGAATCAAGACAAATCAATTCAAGCCTTCTAGCTAATTTGGTAGAACATGTTTAGACACTTCCTAGATTTGACTCCATTGAAGATAAAGATGATTGATTATTATTTTCTTTTTGGTGATGTAATGTAATTTAATATAAATAAAATGTGTTTTTAAAATTAGTTTTGTAAATTCTATGCTTAATATAAAAAAACAAAAAAAAAAGAAATTTAGGTGTCACATGACACCCCAACGCCTCCTAGTCACCACGCCCATTCCACACCCTACTCTTTATGGTGTGGACTAGTGGAGCCCACACCTGCCATATGTCCAGCAATACTCCCAACCCAAACCTCTTCACACTCTTTAGTCTTGACCTTAAATTGGATATGGCGTGAATGAGCGACAAAGATGCTCTCCATCTCTGATTGGACAAAATTTACTCAACTATATTACATCAACAATTCTAAATTATCTCTCGATAAAACTTGCTTTTACTCTCACCAATCAATTTTTTTTAATATTAGGTTTAAACCTGAAACCTATGCTTTAAAAGACATATACCTTTCTACTAAATGAGCTAATCCCACATTAACAAACAAATAATTAGTGAGTCAAGAATTAAACTAAATCATGATCACTTTTCACTTACCCAAACCTTTTTGTTTTTATCTCTTAATTAACTTCAATCCAATTTAACATACAAAAAGCGAGCATAAAAACCAATAATATGTTTGGATGTTAATCATTTTTTAACTATTTATAACAATTTAACTTAAGTTAAAAAATTAACTAAACAATTTTAAAAATGGGTTTTCTTTTTTTTATCTAACTAAAAACTAATGAAGCAAGCACGTTTAAGAAAGGATTATATCTTTATGAGCTTTCTATTTCTTTTGCTATAAAAAGAGCACCAAAACCGTTAGTGTTTTCGCGCATCACAATGCGCCGGCTACTTAAACTAGTTTAGTATTGTGGTTGGTGAATCAAAATACTCAAATATAGTTTATATAATATACAAAGTGAAAAAAGATGATCAAAGGTAAACCGACAAATATGACACGCTTGTCAGACTATACTTGAAGGAAGTAGTCTCGCGACATGGCGTGCCCACCTCTATCATCTCTGATCGTGACCCTTGTTTCGCGTCCTACCTATAGCAGTCCATGCATAAATCATTCGGATCGCGATTAGACATGAGCACGACCTATCACCCACAAACCGATGATCAGACCGAACGCACCATCCAGACACTTGAGGACATGCTGCAAGCATGTGTTATTGATTTCGGTAAAGGTTGGGAAAGACACCTACCCCTAGTGGAATTCTCTTACAACAATAGTTATCACTCGAGCATATAGGCCGCACCGTTCGAAGCATTATACGGACGGAAATGCCGATCATCTATTTGTTGGGCTGAAGTTGGAGACAGCCAAATCACTGGTCCTGAACTCATGCTTGAAACATTAGAGAAGATCATTCAGATTAGAAACCGAATGGCGACAGCTCGTGACTGCCAGAAAAGCTACGCTGATAAGCGTAGGAAACCGTTGGAATTCCGAGTTGGTGACAGGGTTTTGTTGAAAGTCTCACATTGGAAGGGCGTTGTTCGTTTTGGGAAACGAGTCAAGCTCAATCCACGCTATATTGGACCATTCAAGATCATAGAAAGAGTTGGCACAGTGGCTTATAGACTGAATTTACCTGAAGAACTCAGTGGTGTGCACAATTGCTTTCATATATCGAATTTGAAGAAATGTCTATCTGATGAGACACTTGTGGTCCCATTCAAGGAACTCAAGATAGATGACCAACTCCGTTTTATTGAAGAACCACTTGAAGTCATGGATAAGGAGGTCAAAATGCTTAAACGCAGTAAAATTCCCATTGTTCGGGTTCGTTGGAATTCAAAGCGTGGACCAGAGTTTACCTGGGAACGGGAAGATCAGATGATGTGCAAATATCCCCAATTGTTCAAAAATGATGCATCCAAAGCTGAAGTTGATACTGAATTTCGAGATGAAATTCCAAACCAACTTGGGGATGATGTAACACCCACGAAAACGCTAAACTGCACTAGCTTCTTCAGCAATTGTTCGCTAAATTTCGGGACGAAATTTCTCTCAACTTGGGGATGATTTGACAACCCGGAATCTTGAGGTAAAAATTATTATTAGTTTCGCATTTATAAATAAATCTATATAGACTTATCTTAATCGATGAATTAATTTTATACCTATTTAATTTATATTATCTAAACGCGTATTCGGACCAAATCCATATCGGATTGAACCGACCCGAACCGTTGAACCAAAATACATATCTCGCTTGTCGATTCAACCCACTCGCATAGCTCGAAACTTATGAGGCCCGAACCTTAACATGAATATTATACGTTTACATTAATTGATTAATTATTCAATATATTATTATTAGCATAAATATTACCATTAATAATAATAATAATAATAATAATATAATATAATAATAATAATAATATAAATATATATCCATTTGAAAGTCATACAATCTACGCTTCTGTATATGTTTGTTATTTTTTTTCTTCTCTTTCTTTTCTTTTGAATCTCAGCCCACGCCTCCCTCTTTAATCGCTCACATCTCGGCCCAAATTCTCGATTAACCGCCATTCCCGGTGCACGTGTGATATTATAACCGCTCTAACCCCTCACAACTAATAACTTGATCCCGGCTCTCTCTCTCTCTCCCACATCTCAATTACGCCAGCGAGAAGCCTCCATCCATCGTCCGCTTGGACCAGAACACAGCGAGGAAACGTGCAGTTCAGTCACGCGCCCTTTCTCTCGGCAACGGCTGCCAACTTCGGAGTAGCCACCCAAGATCATCACGCAGCCGGTAAGCGCCACTCCCTCCGTAGTTTTGTAGTGAAGTCTTGTTGTTTCGGCTTCGATTCAACCACGACTCTAAGACTCGCAATACATAGATTTATACATGAAGCTGTTTTAAGTATTATGTGCATTTGATCGATGTAGCGAAGTATATGTGAGTGTGGTTATACGTAATGAAACGTTGTTCGAAAATATAAGCATGCGTGAGTTATAATATGGATGACTGTAATGTGCATGTTTATGAATGATTAGGTATATGAATATGGATTTGAATGAAATGGATTTTGGTCGTAGAAACTGTGATACAAGAAATGCCTTATATAAAATGTGTTGACTGTTAGCATGATATTACATGTATTAGCATGATCGGATGGCTTTATACGTGGGAGGGGATGCTCGAAATACGGGTGTGACGGGTATTGATGTCACACCCTGGTCGTAGCGGAAGCGCAAGTGTGTGACTAATAGGTAATCATTGCATCCAATATAGTAAACATTATAAATTAACAACGATGCATGCCATTCATAAGTTTCGTTCCGATATATACAACCATCAAAAGGTGAAATCACATTGTTATCAGTTTCAAGTTACCATTACAAACATAGTTTAAAAGACATAGTTCCAAAATAGGATAGTGTTTTGATCACAATTTCATGCTTAGGCTTTGACCTCTATATACCCAAGCGAAGTTGGGATATAAAAGGCAAACCCTCCAAAAGATAATACATCGTTGTCCTGACAGTTCCCAAACCCGGATCCCATCACCAGCTCAAGTCCTGCGCCCTGAAATACATGTAAATTTTAAAAAGTCAACATAAAGTTGGCGAGTTCATGTAGTTTATTGTTTTCGTATCCAGATGTCATCTTTGAAAACCTGTATTGAAATCCAAGTACGTTATTAGCATCAATGAGTTAATTTAGGATCTATCAGTGTGTCGCGAGCACCCTGACATACTAGTGCCATAAGTAAGTAACCAAACCGAGACTTCTTTTACATGTTGAGATCACAAAAGCACTCCAATGGGTATACCAACCAGGAGCGTAGCGGGTCTCAAACTCAATAGATCTACCTCTTTTGCACCTTGGTCACTAAGTGATTAATGGTTACTACTGTTATTTCCTACTTACGCACAGTGATCTGTTATCTGCTAACTCATAGCTAATATACTGATTTGCCAAGACATGTATTTCCCCTCGATAGTTTAAAACAAAACTTAATGTAAGTGAAAGGAGGGACATGAACTCACAGTTTTTGCGTCCCTTTTAAGTCGTACAATCTAACTTTCGGTGTCCGCAACGTATGTAACCTACATGCGTATTGGTTTCATTAGACACCTAGGTCTCAATGGACTTTTTACACGTTGTTCATCTTGAATCCTTGTTATTTATTTACTTGTTATGATTGAGCAACTTAGAATGTTATTATAGTGTTGGTAGTTTGTTTGTTCGATGAATATTGTTATATATATTTCTTAAAATATATATATTATTGTTTTCAAACAATGTGTGGACTGGGCCTTGCCCTTCACATGTCATTGGTTCTAGCCCGTGTTTTCTTGTCACCGGGCCTAGCTAATGTAATTTTTGACTTTGTGCCTAGCCCATGTTTTTTTGTCATTGGGCCTAGCCCACGTCTTTTTGTCATTGGGCCTAGCCCACGTCTTTTTGTCTTTGGGCCTAGCCCATGTCTTTTTGTCGTTGGGCCTAGCCCATGTCTTTTAATATCATTGGGCCTAGAGACGGGCATAATCGGGTTTTATTATTACCCGGAACCGATTCCAACCCGGACCCGGTTCTGCTTGGATGTCATTGGAACCGGGTATGGTGTGGAACCGGGTCCAGTTTCTACCCGGGTTCACACCCAAGAATATGGAACCGTGTAGAACCGGGTACAGGTATTATGGAACCGGGTATGGTGCGGAACCGGTTTCTGATAGTGTTGGGAACCGGTTCCTGACAGTCAAAACCTGACTTTTTTACTGTTCAGAACCGGTTCCTGACAGTCAAAACCTGACTTTTACTGTTCAGAACCGGTTCCTGACAGTCAAAACCTGACTTTCACTGTTCAGAACCGGTTCCTGATAAAAATCTTACCGTTGGAACCGGTTCCTGATAAATGTTACCGTTGGAACCGGTTCCTGATTACAGAATCGGTTTTTCTATATAAACCCCTTTACACTTTACACTTTACAGAATCGGTTTTTCTATATAAACTTAACACTTTAACGAGAGATAACGATGGCTTGCAACGATGAGGTCGTGGTTGTTTTGGAAACCAAAAGAAACCCCGCTATTTGGAAGCACTTTGACTTGTGCTTGATGTCAGATAGCCATGAAATGGCTAGATGCAAGGGGTGCGGGAAGTTCATGAAGACGGCGGCCAACTCGACGCTCAAGAAACACATCGACCGCCATTGTCCGATGACAAAGGCGAAAAACAATGAAAAGGGTGAAGCATCCGGGACCGGGTCATCGAAAGTTTAGTTTGTTTTATGTATTGTAAACCCATTTGTGTTTTATGATTAGTATGTTTAGTGTTTTATATGTTTTGTTTAACGTTTCTTGTTTAGGTTGTTTGTGTAACCGGGTACTTGTTTCTAGCAAAGACTTATAAAAAAAACTCACATTAAAAATATATTGACACCGGGTCTGCAAGGTTACCGTAGGAACCGGGTATGATAAGAACCGGTTACGGGTACAACCCAGGTACGGGTTGGAACCGGTTCCGGAACTTATTTTTTTCCAAAAATGTGGAACCGGGTAGGAACCATCGGGTATTTTGAACCCGGAACCGGTTCTACTATATGTCTGATAGGAACCGGAACCGGTCCCAGGTAGGTTCCACCGGGTCGGGTTTGGAACCGGTTATTATGCCCATCTCTACTTGGGCCTAGCCCATGTATTTTTGTATCCTTGGGCCTAGCCATGTCTTTTTATATCCTTAGGCCTAGCCCATGTATTTTTGTATCCTTAGGTCTAGCCCATATATTTTTGTATCTTTGGGCCTAGCCCATGTATTTTTATATTCTTGGGCCTAGGCCATGTATTTTTATATCCTTTGGGCTTTTATTAGTTTTTGGGTCACCTCCATAACATTATGGAATTTGGGCCTAATATATGGTTTTTCACCATTTTTGGGCCTAGCCCAAATGTATATATATTATATATATATATATATATATAAGCCCATTTTTTATAAGTATTTACTTATAATTTTTCTAACTTTTTATATACGTACCTTTCCGGATTTTTGGTTTCGATAACACATATATATATATATATATATATATGTTGAGTCGTCTAAAAATATATTTAGACTCGTCGTCGGCGTTGTTCATTGTATGCTCCTTTTCGTCGAGGATCGCCCGTTGTCATAGCGACCTTTTGTGCCGGCGATCCACCCGTTGGTCGTCGACGCGACGGTGTAATTTGAATGTCCGCCTATTGTTCGCATTGCCTTAATTGTCCTTGGGCCTAGCCCATGTCTTTTTGTCTTTGGGCCTAGCCCATGTCTTTTTATATCCTTGGGCCTAACCCATGTATTTTTGTATCCTTGGGCCTAGCCATGTCTTTTTATATCCTTGGGCCTAGCCCATGTATTTTTGTATCCTTAGGCCTAGTCCATATATTTTTGTGTCTTTGGGCCTAACCCATGTATTTTTATATTCTTGGGCCTAGCCCATGTATTTTTATATCCTTTAGGCTTTTATTAGTTTTTGGGCCACCTCCATAACATTATGGAATTTGGGCCTAATATATGGTTTTCACTATTTTTAGGCCTAGCCTAAATGTGTGTATATATATATATATATATATATATATAAGCCCATTTTTATTATAAGTATTTACTTATAATTTTTCTAACTTTTTATATACTTAACTTTCCGAATTTTTTTGTTTCGATAACACACACACACACACACATATATATATATATATATATGTATGTTGAGTCGTCTAAAAATATATTTAGACTCGTCGTCGGCGTTGTTCATTGTATGCTCCTTTTCGTCGAGGATCGCCCGTTGTCATAGCGACCTTTCGTGCCAGCGATCCACCTGTTGGTCGTCGACGCGACGGTGTAATATTGAATGTCCGCCTATTGTTCGCATTGCCTTAATTGTCCGATTTATTGTTTCGGTGCTTTATGAGGATGTATTTATTATGACACCAATGCTTAGTATATTGTTTAAGTGTTTGTATTTTGTATAAGATTGGGTATTTTATTGTGAATACCCTAAGTTTCTAATACATACATATACAATGCACACATGTATACATATTATTTATTAGCACAAATATGAATACAACACTTTGTATTATTTTCCTTACAAGAATATATATTTGTAAAAAGTATTTATTTTTCTTGTAAATACATATGTGTGACTTTATTTTAAACACTTGGTTATTTAGGAATAACCTTTGTCATTAAAGTCCACTTAATGACGTTTTATGTTACTAATCACCCCACTAATCATGCTTTAATCGCGATTAGATTTTTTAGAAAATTTCGCCACAATTTCCCCTAAATATGGCGTTTTCCATGTTTTAAAAACGTATTTAAAACCTGTTTAAGCTCATAATCATCATCAACAAACCACCTAATACTTATTTAACATAATCTACATATCATCATCCAGACTTTTGTTGTTAAAAACCCTAGTAAATCAAGAGGGTTTTTTAATGTTCATTATTCTTTTCAAAACAATACTTTAGTAGGTTGTTTAAACAAGTTCATGCATGTAATTCCTTTGATTACTACACACTTTTAATGTGATTACAACTTGAATATATATGTTTACTTCTTATAAAAATCACTCTTATGTATAAAATTATTCTTAAGTTGTAGTATTTTACATGGATGATGTAAATGATGATCTTGTTTAGATTTAAACCTTATCATGTTTAAATCCTTATTTTTATACTAAATCATACTAGATCATCTTACTTTTATCTCATAATATCAACATAAACAACTTCAATATACATTCTAACAATCATATAAGCATGTAATCAACACAAAATAATCAATATTTATTGTTAATATTATGTTGTATTTTAGGGTTTTTGATGTATCTTTTCTTGATTTTCAAGATGATCAACTTGTACACTAATAATCTAAGCATAAAAATAAGTTAGATTATGGAGGAGATTAGCTCACAATGGGTGCACAAGATTCTTGAAGATTTAGAAGAAAAGTAAGCTCCTTAGAAGGCCCTAATGAGCTCCATCCATGCAAGCTTCCTTGAGGGTTTTGATTAAGCTTCAAAGTATATGAAAAGTGGTGGTTTGTGGTGGCTTAATGGTGGCTTAAAGTGGAGGTGGTGGAGCCGTGGGGTAGGGGGGAAAGAACAAGGGAAAATGTTGCAACTTATGAAGAAGGAAATGATGAGATTTAGTTTATGATATCACATATATTTCCATCATTTATCATGTCCATCAACACCACCATACCTCTTAGGCTTTGATTTTCAACAAAAACAAGTGGGCATCAGGCCCACTTATGACCGTCAAAATGAGGGGGGGGGGGGGTAAAGTGTAAATTATTTTTTTACCACATGTTGAAATTAGGAGATATTTAGGTACTTATATTAATTATAGCAATTAGGGTTAATCTTCTAGCATCTTAAGCATAAGACTTGTGTTTAGGGTGTAATTATATGGCATTTAATCCATATGATCCTCCAAAATAAGTTTCGGATGACGGATATGTCGCTAGATCGTTCATCGTCGAAGTATTCGCTAATAAACGGAACTATATATTTATTACCGGAAGCGTTTGATTTCGATTACCACAACTAATATGGTGTCAAATTAGTGCATTTCTGGTCCAAAAATATTCATGACTAGTTCGCTAGATGAATATACGATGACTTAGGGTTGCCGATATGTCTTTCATTCGACCGTTCGATCGATATCGGCACTTTTATGATCCACCGTCGAACTTTTACGAAAGTTGTGTTTCCGTGACCTCATGTTAGTTGAATGGATTCCGAGTTTCAAATAATGCTTAACTAGTTCACTAGACACTCGGATGAGGCTATCAGCCACCAAAATATTCGTCGTTTCGACGATTGTCCGCTTTCCGGTCGAGTTGTGCACTGTTTGCCGAATGACCGGAAACGACGTGTTATGTGCATTTTTGCTATTTTCACATTATTTTAGGATGTTTAGCGTTGTTTTATTCTTATCTTGGCATCCGGAATCCTCCGAATTAGTATTACGGACAAATCGCCATTTATCGCCTTTTCGGTCGAAACGGACAATTTGCAATTTAGTCGTTATGCCGGAAAGTTATGTATTATTGTAATAGTTGTTCTCAAATATGTGTTTTCATTTATATATGGACTCAGGTATGGCATTAACATGCCGTCATTTCTTGTTCGGATTCGTTTCAGTGGGTTTTCCGACACGGTTAGTGTCACCACATTTAGTGCATTCAGCACTTTCTACCAACACTTTTAGGGCATTGTTTTGGTCTGTTTCTCGTCATAACGGAAACCAGTATATGTTATGATCAGATTTACTTGCCCTAATAACGTACGACTCAGTTTTGAATTTAAATTACGATAATTATGCATGAGATATAATATAGAATTAGTGATTACATTGTATGGAATTTTCAGTTATTTGTCAGGTGTCACAATTGAAGTATGGGGTACAATATACGTGATTCGGGGTATGAATAAGGAACCATCTTGTCGGTCTTATAGGTGTGAGTATACGTTACTCGTGAGGTGTATTACTTCCGAGACTTGTTAATGCCGGTAGCGAATAATGGTCGGGTGATAAAACGAAACTGAAATCACATGTTAAGTGTAAAGGACGGCTTAGGTGGATGTTGTGATAATAATTGGATGCGGTAAGTTTCTTCACGGACTCGAGGTGTGGTGAGGTTAATGAATTCAATATTGGTGAATATGATAAAATAGACACTATCCTATAACTAAACTAATTAATGTAAATAGTACATGGATGTATAAGTAACCTCATGTTTCCATAAGGATGATGGTATAGAGTAATTGGAGAATATGCATAATTAAATAAGATATCATATATATATATTATATATATATATTATATACACCTTCGAAATGTGTGAACCTATGTTGGGAATGCTAGCCTTCTTGCTTGGTAAAAACTTATACACGGTTATACTTAGGGTCCCAAAAATCTGAAGCTTAAGGCAATAGCCTGAAACTGTACAACGACCTTCTGAATTAGATGTCTAATAATGAGATGATATTTATATCAGGGCTTACCGAACTTAGAAGCTTCAATAATTGTTCACTGTTTGCTGTGCACCCTAAGGTGAGTTCATAACTATTTTCTAAAAGCATGCGTCCCTAGTTTGGACAACACTTTTTACGGTATCCCTGGTTTGGGCTACACGCGCGTCCCTTGTGTGGACCACTGAAACATGCTATCCACTGGAGGTGGATAGTTACACTTAGACTAAACGAAAACTCTATCATGAAAGTCCCTACATTTTACCGATTAGATTGCCGGGTGGGCATACGCGGGGTATTAGTTGATAGCGCTATTAGGTTTGACAAACCTCACACCGTGCTGGAGGACCGGGCGTGAACTTCTAACCTTCACTCTTGCTTTAATGTTGATAGACATTATTGAGGGCACAAACGAAACGAAACATCAGCATTCGGTACACAGTTTAGTCATATGATGAGGGTTAGCTACCCGAGTCATACTTAAATTAAAACGTTGTGAACTTTACTTTTACTAAACTCAAAATTTGTGAATTCGCCCACTTTATTGTTGACACGTAGTTGCATGCTTTGCATGTAAATAGGTACAGCTGTGGACGGGCGTTGCAATCGGCTTGAGTGGGTGGTTCGTTTAAACTTATTGTTTTGAACATCTATTTAACTTGTGGTTTTAGTTTCCTGTTGGGTTTTTAACTTTGTTTTCCGCTGCAACACAAACTGTCTTTTGAACAAAATGAGACCTTATCGCTAATCATGTTAATAGTGATACTTTTATTATTTTAAATGGTTGGTTCAACATGATTAGTGACTAGATCCTGGTCTGTCACACGTCTCGCGGTAAAACCCCACATGTGAAATTTGAGGGTGTGACAATTGAGGCCCTATGGATTTGGGAGCCTAAAGCCCTAGCCTCATGGATTAGGCTTGAGCCGGTCCTGCAGAAGGGTGAGGCAAATTTTAAAAATAGAGGCTAAACATAATTACGTCTCAAACCTCAAAGGGTAAAATTGTAGTTTACTCTTCTTATTCATATTGTTATTATTATTATTAATATTATTATTATTAATTTGCGTTCTATTTATTATTATTATAAAACTAGAAGTTTTTTTTCACTTTTCTGAAGATGAATTTTTTCTTTCTAATTAATATCCAATAGCTTTTGAAGCAAGGAAGTCTTGTTTGGTCCTACAAGAAAAAGGCTACAAAGGCCCCCACAAAGTCGTCACTAGGCCCCACTTGTGGTATTGCGTTGGTCCGTTCCGGTCCCTTAAATTCGTTGACTCGTGGCTACTATTAGAGGTGCACAAAAAACCCGTATTCGAAACCGGATCTGATAAAAAACCTGAAGTCGTTTATTTTTTACCTGGGTATTGTTTACCTGCAACCGAACCCGGCCCTACCCGTAGGGTATGGATAGGGTATACATTTTGAGCTCAATACCCGTAACCGAAACCGTACCTGATTTATACCCAAAAATACCCGGAACCGGTCATACCCGATACCAGGTTTTTAATACCCGATAGAATACCCAAATTTTTAAGGTATATTTTTATGTTTACCTTGCAACTTTATATTTAAGTTTTTTTTTTTAAAATGCATATTATAAAACAAATAATTTGTTTTTAAGTGAATTTATGTTATTGTAATTTGTTTTTAATTACTTTTACATATTACAAACCAAATTTAATTTCTAAACGTATTTATTTTTAAGTAAAATAAAAAAAAACCTATTTTTTAAAATCGTGTGTTAACACCCGGATCCATACCTGGTTTCAATACCCGGTTGTACCCGAATCCAATTATACTTTACCCGGGTACATAACGTATAACTTCTCTTCAATACCCATATCTGAACCCTACCCGGTTTCTCTTAATACCTGATTTTTCAATACCCGATCATATCCGAAACTGATTCCATACCCAAAACCGGGTATTAACAAAAACTCGATTTGTGCACCTCTAGCTACTATGCAAGATGGTTCATCTCTCCATTCAGTTTTGTCAAGTTACATATTTATTCCTTCAACTTTTTAGTTTTCAGTCAAAATCTTTAAATATATTTGCTACAATCACCATAGGGGTTGGTGGCCCCGATAGGACTATGGTGGCAAAACTTTTAGAAATGCCTGACTTAAGAAGTCATAAGTTCAAATGACACAAAAAGTAAAGAATTAAAATTGTCGTTCAAAATAATTACTACCATCAAAATAACTTTCAACATGTCATAACATAATCAAAACTGAAACACATGACAACTAATATACACCACAAACGATTTAGTATGATAATTTTCTTTTCCTATACAAGCATATTCTGGTTCATACTAGATCACTCAAGAGAGTAAAAGATTTAACGGTTAAATGTGTAAATAGTAACTAGTAAATTTTAACATGTAAGAGTTAGAAATGTACATGTTTAATGATTTAATTAAAACTTATTAAATAAAGATAGGAGATGTGACGCCCCATAGGGTGAGATAGCACATTCTTAACGCAAACATATATAGCCTATCATAAATATATATTAACTAGTTATTTTCTCGCGTATTGCGGCAGTACATTATTGTAGGCATTCGGTAGGTATTGGTTAGGTTTGTTATAGCCTTGGTATAATACATATACTCGATTTAGAAATCATCACACGTTTTACATGGACTGAAACGAAAAAAAAAACACGCCAGTACTGACAACGATGTTGTCTGAACGGTGTCGGTTGGTTCAGATCGTCACGGTGGTGGTATTGATATCATCACAGACAGAGTTGTATTAATGAAAATTATCGAAATCGGAAATCATAAAAATAAATACAGGTACATGTACCAATGTTATTCGATAGGATACACCAGCTTATCAAAAGCAACAACAATAAAAATAAGTAGCGGTACCGATACCGATGTTGTTCGGTCGGTTTCGGTTTGGTTAACTACGATATGAACACAAAATTCATTACCAAACAGAAACTATACAAATGATTACATGTACAAATAACAATGTTGTTCGACACGGTATAGTAGCAATACGATGTTAGTTTATTGAAAATAAAAACAATATAAACAAATACCGGTTTATCGAAAACAATAACAATATGAATAAATACTGGTATCAATACATATTATTCGGTCGGTTTCGGTTCTTTTTTGGTACGATGGCGGGACAATATTTGTTTTCGATAAAATTTATACTTCAATGTTGAAAAAGAAAAGCAATCGGTTTCAGTTCTATTTAGTAAGATAGTAGCACATTATCCGTTTTTAATAAATTTAGATCGCAATGTTGAAAAACTAAACATAGGACGCAAGTTATTAGGAAAATAATCAAATATATAACACATAAAATATCATTAAAAAATTGAAACAATTATTTAAAAATCAAAATCACTATCTAGAAAACTTTGTTTTAATTATATATATATACGTATAGGGGAATGTTCATTTGAGAAGAAATTTAATGTAAGAAGAAAAAGAAGAAATGGCATAATTGTAAAACATTAAATAGTTTATAACTTCTCTCATTAATTATGTTATCTCTCATTAATAAAACAAAAACATTTTATCCTACACATTTTAAAATTTATCCTACATATATCTTATACTTATCAGAATTTACCATACACACATGTAAATTTACCCTACACATTTCAAAATTTATCATACACATACTAAAATTTATCCTACACATGTCGAAAATTGTCCTTCACCATAAATTATTTTATCTTGAAAAAATATATTAAAAAATGTGTTACAAATTTAATCAATTAGCTAATTAATGATAATTATAGATTTACCTATATGCCCTTTTTCATAATATTAAATACACACATTAAATAAAGTAAATAGAGAATTTCTATTGGTTTAAAAGTTATTCTTTTTATTCTTATAAAATTTTTCTTCTCATTTGAACTCTCCACTATATATATATATTATTGAAAAAACTGAAACAATTATTTAATAATTTAAAAACACTATTCATGTTCGGTTTGTTTTAATAAAATAAATTAAATTTTATTGAAAAAAAACTGAAACAAATTATATATAGTATAATTTACAACACTTCTAGGCTTATGGTTGTTATACCATGTGGATTGTTAGTGTTTTGTGGCATTGTATGTTGTAAGTCGTGCTAAACTCCGGTGGTCATTGTGGATCACATCATGTCCAGCGGCACCAACGGTCGCTGCCGCTTCTGGATCTGGTCTGATTTAAACATGCATTTTGTTTTGATTGAGGCTGGTGGTGCGATGGGTGTAGGGGTGGGTTAACTTGGACTACGTGTGTGGTAGAATGTGATTTGGGGGGTATTTTGTTGTTATACTTGGTTTATATGGGTTTTTAACCATTTACTACATGTCGTATTCATTTGACAAAGGAGTTGTGTACTCTAGATTTTGTGTTCTTAATCTGTCTGAACTGAAAGTTTTGAGGTTGTGATGCATAAGCTGAGCTTCAAACACTATGATGATTGTATGAGCCTCTCTTGTGATGCTAGAAATTGTGTATATGAGGTGTTTGATGAAATGTTTTTATCATGTGGTATGTTCTTTTGAAGAGTACTTACACTTGCCTAACTTGATAATAGTTATTAGGCTATGATGGTTGTTGTATTTTGAGGGTACATAGAAGATCCGAGTAGCATCTCGGGGCAATATCAAGGTTGCATAGTGCTCACTATACAACTGTGTGTTTGCAGCCATAACTTTACCCGGTTATTAGTTGTGTTCATCTCTCGATTATATGTCTGAGTTTTCGAGGATGTTTCCATAAGCAAAGGGGAATTTGTTTTGTGAGTCGGTTTATGATGAATGTTTATAAAAAACATTGGTCAACATTCAGTCATGACTGTGAGCTACCAATTGGCAATGGCAAATGTTTGGAAATACCAAAAGCAATGTGGAGTTTATATTATTACTTTTTCAAAAGTCCATGCTTTTACGGTTCATGGTCTAGATGAATTGGTGAAAATATTGGACTATAAGGAGTATAATGGGCAGGTAGTTCTTCCGATTTTCTACAACATTGACCAGCCCCTAATTCGGCAATAGGCCATGATTTTTTGTTGTGGTTTTGGTAAGTATGAGAAGTGTTTGGTTGTAGATATTAAGAAACTGGAAAATTGGCGGCCAGGTTTTTACTAAGTTTGTTTATATACATTTTTATTTGCAATGTTTTTACTAAGTTTGTTTTGACAAAAGATACAGGCACGAAGCGCAGCTTATCGAAGCTATTGTCGCGCATGTTCATAACATAGCAAAGCAAAATTAGCAAGGTATCCTATGGGATTGGAGATGTAGTGCTGGTAATCTGGATTTTACTTATTTATTTACTTATTGTTTGAGTTTTCGTTGTTATTTCCTTGATAGAGTGTTAGAATCATTTCATGCTTCATATGTAGAATCGATGCCATTCAAATATATAACAATGTTTATTGTGTTCCAAGTGGTGTATTTCTTGATTTGCTATGGAATCACATGGATTCTGACGGGTGGAATATTGTTTCCTCTATTATTCTTCTTGCTCATACGCGTTCTAGAGTATCTTCTTCCCTAAATGTTTTTCCCTCGACACTACAGGAATTAGATGCATATACGTATCAAGAATATTTCGGGCGTCCAGTTCAAAGCATGAGTCTTTCCCGGGTAATCTAATTTATCTATTTCTTTCTTTTATAAATAGTTAATATGATTATCTCTTTCAAAGTTGAAGCATGATTCTGTATAAGCAGAAATAGCTTCAGATAGGGAGAATTGTAGGGAGAATGATTTCAAAATCGATTCGGCTGAGATACTTGATGAAATGATGACCCGCTTTAGAGGAGCTAAAGCTTAGAGTGAGATTCAATGATCGATTGTTTCGTGATAGCGGCATTGAGACGAGCACTGTAAAAGGCGAGTTGAGGCTAAGATCGAGCTTCAATGATGGGTTTCATGTTAAAGATTCATCTATAAACTTTTACAAGTACATATTTTAAATTGTTGATTTTTAAACCAGTCAGTGAACTTACAATAAAACGATTTATTTTAGGTTCACTAGCATAAACATAAGAAAGTTGCAATAGTTCAGAAGCTTTATGATACATGTAGATAGATATATGCTGATTGTGGAACTGGTGTTATTCCATTTGTGGAGGGTATTGAAAGGCTAAAACATACTTTAAGTTTTTATATTTTTATGTATTTGTTTGTGAGGTTAGCTTCTGGGTTTGTAATGTTGATCTATTTCTGACTGATGTTTTGTTGGCTTTTGTTGATGTTGTTTGGTGTCCTTGAGGTTGGATTTATGAACAATAATGCATTCTGATTTGCAAGTTGTTTTCTTTGTAAGGTTTCAGCTTAGTTTGACTATCTTTTCAGTGATTTTGTTCGGTATATGTGGGTTTTGAATGAAGTCTAAACCTGATTGTGTTTAACTTCGAAATCGTGAATTTAAAGTACATTCAAGTTAATTATGAGTTTACTTGTAAGCCTCGAGTCGCATGCGACGGAGACTTACATCTAGTTATTTAATAATTTAAAAACACTAATTATGTTCTGTTTGTTTTGTATAAGTATAAAATGTATAATAATAGTAATGGAGGAGAACTCAGACTTTATCTACCCACTTCTAAGTATTACCTTCTAAAAATACTTTTCCGTATTAAATGTTTCATACGAGAATAGATTCAAGCAGATAAGATAACAATAATTTTCTATGACATATAATTCTATATATATTTTCTATGACATATAGTTCCATATATATTTTGAATACGATAGTTCTATTTTGGATAGTATTGGACTGAAATAAATATCAACATTGACCAAAGTTTATTTGCTGCATTATAAACTTTATTACAATATGAACCTGAGAAAAATCATTTTCTGGTCACCTCAATAAAGAAAAGAAAGCTTTAAAAAAAGTTATGAAGATAACTTTTAGAAACTCGTAGTAGTTTTTTTTTTTCGAATTTGTTTATATAAATAACTTTGTATACATGTATAAGTGTATAACTAGTTTAAAAATAAAACCGTGACGTTCTTTTTTATAGACGTGGTTAGACTTTATATATTTTTTAAAAACTAATTAAACTAATAAATACACCTTAAATTAGATATATATAAATATGTAAAATACACCTTAAATTTGAATATTTACAAAAAAAAATAGCTGTAAAGTTTGAATTGAAGGAGTCTTCATTAAATATATTTCACACTACTTTCTCTCTTAGAACAACATGAGAAGCCAAAATATATCTTATAAACATTTTCTACATTACTTTCTTTCCTCATTAATATAATGTTTTTTTAATTATTTGAGCTTCATGTATATTTTATATGTAAATGGGGGATGACAATTTATAAAGTTATCAAACTAATATATATACAAAATGTTTATTAGACATTTTTTATAACATAAAGTTAAAAGAAAAAGTAAAATTTATCTGAATTTTCTTTTTAAATTGACTACTGAACCGCCTCCCTATAAACTATGGCGTTGAATAAAACGGTTAGATCCAAAACATCCAAGTTGTGTGGTCATTTTCCATTATGTTGCCCTTTTTTTCTCCATGTTTTCAAGTTTCTTTATTAATATTTAATTCAATTTTCTTCGTCAAATGCCGACTTAAAAAGAAAACAATGTTATCCGAAAAGGAAAATAAAAAAACAATCAAACACCAAAGAGAAAATACATAAAGATAAGAATATATTGTACTATTTTAAGTCTCATGTTTATATTACTTTTTCTTCTTTTTTACCTGAGAACTTTTTACTGGCGATTTTTTGGGATCTCATGAATACCCTTAATCATCCTAAGATCATCTTACTCTGATTAAAATAGGAAGTTTGTAGATTCAATAATTTATTAGATCTAAATTAACTTTTATAAAGTGTTAGTTTTTGAAAAAAAAATATAGTGTTAGTTTTTTGAAAAAAAAATCTACCATAAAATTGAGATTTTACTTCATGTGTATAAATAACATGTCCATAGAAACATCAACTTAAGCGTGACACATTTTCACCGTTTCATCCGTTTCTTAGGCAAAACCAACTTTATATTAGAACCGTCCTCCATATAGTATAAATAATAATGAATAAAAATTAAAAAAAAAAGAAATTATTTTTTTGTAAAAGCATATGGATTTTGTAAAAAAAATGATAATAAAAATATATGAATAAATAATTTTGATTGTTCGTTTCAAACATATATAAACACATAGTTGATCATTTCTATGTACATGACATGCACAAAATCGTATTAGTATGATCCATTTATAACAAAATTAAACCACCTCGATTTTTATTCGATATTTTTAGTTACCATAATAACTTAGTGTTTCCAATTATTCCCACCGTATAAAGATGTTTCACTATCTCTAAAATATAAATTAGGCTACCCTCTTCTTACCTTTTCAAACCCTATTTTACAAGTGAGATGTTACTAGATGTGTCTATTCGTACAATAGTTTAATACAAAACCAATTTCTAAATACACTGCAACAAAGTCCCACTCTATATAATGATATATATATATATATATATATATATATATTATAATATATAAATTAATATATATTGGGTGATGAGTCTTGCTGAGGTTCCATTTTTATAGCCGAGTCCAATGTAAACTTATGAGACTTGATTTCTCTCTCTAGAATAATAAATGGCCAGTGGACTCTCCTTTGATTCAGATCACAACACATTACTATTTCCACTTTCCACCACCACCACCGCCTTCATGGACAACCCTCCACCACCCACCACCATCCAATTCCCCATCAACCTCAACTGCAACCATAAACCCATCAACGAACTCGACTTCTTCGCCGATAAAAAATCTTCCTCCGATCATAAATCTCCTGTTACTGATTTGGATCACAATATCAACGTACGTTTTTTATTATAGTTTTTGAGTTTTTAATCTTTCTGTCGAATTTACATCGAGATAGAAGGCATACGGGCCGGCAACACGTTGTGTCCTTTCATTTTTGAATAGCAAAACTAATTATTTTAGAAACTATAGATCTCAGGGTCATAACATTACTATGCATGACGCTTTAAACTTTCTATCGTCGTTTGATTGAGTATTATTAATATGATTGAATTATGTTAATTATTATTATTATTATTGTTTTGTTTTTTTATTAATAAACGGTAACCGGTTAACAAGCTCCACCACAACCCCTTTGGATAGCAAATCTAATCCTACTGAAAACAAAACTTTGGTTCCTTGACGTTGCAGTTTTTCGAGTTTTTAATCTCTCATTGTGGTTGATTAAATAATTTGATTGAATTATGTTAATCAGAAGTTAACTGATTGTAGTTTTTGAGTTTATATATTCTTCTTTGATTTGTTGATGGTATATTCAGACCGGTTTGCACCTTGTGACCGGAAACTCAAGCAGCGATCAGTCGATAGTTGATCATGATGACGAAACATCTCCGAATTCTGAAGATAAACGAGATAAAAATAAGGTCCTTATCGAACAATAATTTCGCAATTCTACGTTAATTCATAGCATTTCATGTACATAGTTTGAACAAATTGAATTGTTTGATGTGTAGTTAGCGGTGGCTAAAGCGGAATTAGGGAGGATGATCAATGAGAATCAGCAATTAAAAGAAGTGTTGAGTCAAGTGACGGTGAAATACAACGCGCTACAATCGCATTTCACGACAATGATGCAACAAAATCAATCTAATGATGGAGGTGGAGCAGGTGAGGATATGATTGTACCGAGATCGTTTATGGATCTAAGCTTAGGAGCTCCGGTTGAAGCCGATGAGAATTCACAGTCGTCGGAAGAGGGGAGGAGGAGTGACGAGCAGTCGCGATCACCGGAAGAGAGCCATGAACAAGCTAATAAGGTTCAAAGGTTGAATTCTTTGAAGAATAGTGCTAGCAATAATATTGATCAAGCTACCGAAGCGACTATTCGAAAGGCTAGGGTTTCTGTTAGAGCTCGATCGGAAGCTCCCACGGTATAATTGGTTATTGGAATTTGTCCTAATTTCGGTGTTTTGTTGGTCGAATTCGATATTGATTTTGTTAGGGTTTTAGATTGCAGATGGATGTCAATGGAGGAAATATGGGCAGAAAATGGCGAAAGGGAACCCGTGTCCACGAGCATATTATCGGTGCACCATGGCTGGCGGTTGTCCGGTTAGGAAACAGGTACGATTACACCGACATTTTAATGGTCGGTGCAAAACAAACACCTGTGACACGCTATATAGACTTCACTAACGTGTCATACATGCCGCATGGGCATACCACTAATACAAAAATACTCTTGGAGCGGTCCAAAATTCATTTTTGTGGTGGTTTTACTAAAAACCGCCTCAAAAATTGATTCAAAAACACTTATTTGGACCGGTCCAAATTAGACGTCATGTATTATGTGTTTACCGACACATAAATAAGTATGTGACCACTGACAAAGTCAATCATATGGTCTGCATGATTTTTTTTTCTCCTTATCATTAGGTCTGTATGACGTGAAAGGCTCTAGTGCCTGCCTGCATGATTTAACACTATACGACCCGTATGATGAGATACCTAAGCTGGTGTACACTATTTGGGGTGGTGTATGTATGGTAGTATCATTTAAATTCCTTTTAGCTTTATGTGATATTTTTTTTAGTAAAAAAGTAATAATGGTAGTGTATCATGCAGGTGCAAAGATGTGCAGAAGATAGAACAATACTAATCACCACTTATGAAGGCAACCACAACCACCCTCTACCGCCAGCCGCCATGGTGTTAGCCTCCACCACCTCATCCGCCACCAGGATGCTCCTCTCGGGATCCATGCCAAGCGCAGACGGCCTCATGAATTCAAATTTCCTAGGCAGAACCTTCCTCTCTTGCTCATCAAGCATGGCCACCATCTCAGCCTCCGCGCCATTCCCCACCGTCTCCTTAGACTTGACCCAAACCCCGGACCCGTTACAGCTCCAGCGCGGTGGAGCACCGTTCCAAATTCCATTTATGAACCACCAGAACCAAAACTTCACAGGTCAAAACAATGGACTAGGTTTATACAACCAATCAAAATTCTCTGGCCTCCAAATGTCACAGTATTTGGAGGCTGCTGCTGGCGGCAGCTCGCAACATGGGCCGTCACCGTCATCAGCCGCTTTGGCTGACACGGTGACTGCCCTTGCTACTGACCCAAAATTCTCTGCTGTTCTAGCTGCAGCTATTTCATCAGTTCTTGGTGGTGGTAACACTAATAATGGCAATGGCAGTGCAACTACTATTAGTGATAATAGCAATGGTAACAGTTAAGTCAACTACTTGAGTTTTTTAAGGGTGTTAATTAGCGATATTGGAGAGGTTTTAGTTTTTTCTGTTTTAGTTATATTTTTTTATTAGCTTATACAACTACCTTTATTTGTTTTGGCTTTTTGGGTTTCATTGTTTGTGGTTTTGAGATTTTGAATTAGGAATGCAAACTCCTTTTTCTATCTATCGTTTTAGAAGATAGAAATATGAATAAGAAAATATTATATTGATTTTTTCATATGATTATCTATACATTTTTATCTAAAGTTGGTATTCAATAAAAGGTTAAAAATATAACTCACCAACCCATATAATCAAATAAGTGTTCTTTGGATGACTGTCACATGAATTGGTTTGTTAGTAGGTATAGACATTTAATTAACTTCATGATTTGATTCAAATTTAAAGACTTACAATGATTTATCTCTTCAATAAAGGAAAAGTCATGTGAGCATCTAAAAGTTATAAGATTGCGTGGTGTGGAGTGCGGTCCCACCTCTACATCAATTGTTAACGTTTTGAACACCGCACCAAAGGTGTTAAAAGGGGCTCTAGGAGGGAGGGGGTGTGTGAGTGGAAGGGGGCGCTTATATGGCAACTAAGGTGGAGCAATGAGAACCCTCCATTTGGAGGGATGCTTTAGCCCACACCCTCTAGCCTAAGAATGAAGTCAAGAATGAAATTGAGCGTAATAAAACTTTTCAAATCCTTGATGGTCTCACTATTCAACTTAAGCATTCACTCCTCTTTCATTAATTGTATCCTATATGGTCAATGCGAACACTCACCTTCTAGCAATGGATTGAGTCAAAATGGGAACCCTGAATGATCTAACTTTGCTTTTAAAACTTTCAAATCCATGTGCAATTATGTGACATGGTTACGTTGTTCCACCTTTTATCGTTGAGTAGAGACAAAGTATGTAAAAAAGGTAGAGTTGGTGGGTTATTCTATTCGGTATGGATGGATAGAATAACAATATGTTGAACGTAAATGAATAGTCCTTTGATTACCGATGCTTTACTACGTTGTTGAAGTTGTGTCGTTCAAAAGTATCGATTAATTAATAGTAAACGATAATATAAGTATGATGGTAATCATTTTGTGGAGCATAAGAATTCTAGCTCATCGTCTAAACAAACCAAATAACGGAATAATTTATTTCTTAAGAGAAAATATAAAAAATTATATGATTATTATAGTTGTTTTCGTGAATTTTGTTTAAAATACTAAACGAACTAGAAAATTACGAATAATTTATGAGACATGTCACTTAATCTATTTGACCTTGGGCATTTTTCTCAAGTTCTGGATGTTCACAGAAAAATCAATAAAAAAACATTTAGCACATAAACGGAAAATTCGTCTCATTATGTCAAGTTTACGGTTGATTTTATATAAAAATTCTCGTCGATCTGATTGATGAAATCAGTTGGAGAATTTCGTCATATCCTAAGATATATACCGTAAAAAGTTCAAACATTAACTCCAATTATTGACCAAGTTAGGACTTCTGTAATGAACTGCACTTTCTGCAGAAAAACTCAGCATGTACCTGTGTTTCCGTTTTAATCTTTTGGAGGACCTAAACTTGTCGAAAAAATATGAAACAGGTGAGGTTTGAAAGCTATTTCATTGATCTTCGTTTTAGACTGAAGAACCACTTGATTTCGTTATGTTTTGACCAAGAAATAGTTGGTATAAATTGGCTTAAATTTCTGAGCATAAGTTGTTTGTTCATAGCAGTTTACAAAAACGTTTTTATGATGATTTTATCAAACTGTTTGACTACTAGCAGGTACTACATTTAAATACATCAGGTTTAATATCAAGTTTCCATCAAGATCACGTAACGAACCAAAACTCTAAGCATACAAGCATATATTCGTAACATACTAACCCACAAATTCCATAACTACAAGGATTCTTGTATCTACTAAATCCTAGGTTTCATACATCATATAATCATCAAACGCAGCCATGAACTAAATCTGTGAATCAAGAACTATAAGCGGATTCAAGAGGAATTATTGGGATAGAGAGATTGCAAGAAGAATAAGAAGCCAGAGAAGCTTCGTGGGTGCTGGGTGTCGTCGATTAGAGAAGAGACAAGGATAAGAGATGAGATCGCAGATGATGGGGAGGGGACGGTTCTAGGGTTGGGTGTCATATTGTTATTTTTTTACATACTTACACAATTGATCATCCAATTATTAACCTCCTACAACTTGGGTAGCAAGTTACCCTAACTAACTTTGTATTATGACAAACAAGTCCCCCGTGTTTCTAAACTTGAAACTTCATGTATGTACATTGGTTCGTGATTTACAATCTACACGTATGATATAAATGCATAGACGCTCAACAATTTATAAAGATGCAAATAGGAAAAGTTTACGGTATTTACCCGAAAATGCGAATTGTCACATCATCCCCAAGTTGAAAAAAATTTTGTCCAAAAATTTGGTAAGCAGTCACTAAAGAAGTCAAGGTGTCTGGGGATTTTCCACGGGCATCACAATTTCATTCCCCGTATCAAAACGATCAGAATGATACACGAACTACTGGGTTGCGTTTAAAAGGGGTTCCGCGAAGGTTCAGAATTCCCAGCGAGACTCTGTTTTGTAGAATGAAAAACAGAGAATTTGAGTGGATTTTAAGGGTGTAAGTGTTTAAGGGATCGACTAGGGTGTATATTCATAACCAATTTGATTGTTAACACGTTTAAATCGTTAATTTAAGTTGATTTCATAAGGGTTCCGAAAATAAACGATATGGTCCAATTAAAGATTGATTCGGACAGATTCTATGCGAAGGATTGGTTCGGTTTACGTAAAAGTTCATGGTGCACGAATTTGGAAACACGATAGCAAGGTTTTGGTTGAAGATTTTGAAGATCCAAGGGTTGCCGACAGATATTAGCGAAGATAGGCTGGGCGGGTTTGCTTTAAGCGGGGTTTGAGCAACTTGTCAAGACAAATCCCTATGGTTTTCGTAATGGTTCCAGAACAACCTTAACTCTTCTACTCACATAATGAACTTTCAAGATCAACATAAATAGTCCCTGAACTTTGTAACTCGGTTAAACTAACTAATTTAACTTAGTTAACAATCTTCTTTATAATAATTAACAGAACTAACTAAGTTTTATACAAATTTTTTTAAGCTTTAATTAATTATATTAATACAATACAAATAAAATTAAAAATTAATAAATGATAAACATTCCATCTTTATTTATTACGTGAAAAATCTGGTTTACAACAAGTAGGGTTTTTCTACAATTCACTTTTTCATGAATGTTACACTCATAAACAAAAACATGCATCTAAGAACGAGCTATGACATTCTCTCTCCTCCCTGCCGCTCATACCACTGGCTTATGTCGTTCTTCCCCAAAACTACGCCTCTCCTATCTCATCCACATCACCACTCTTTTTTTCCACCTCACCAATTTCCTAAAAATGTTGAAGAACATTGTCATTGGTAAGGCTGACTCTAAACTTGGTGAAACAAGGCCTCTGCCTAGGCCCTAAATGCCCATTAATCCCCCCCCCCCCCCTCTCCCCTCTCCCAAAAAAAACAAATAGTTTTCTAATATTATGGCTAGTAAAGTGAAACATGTATAAGGTAGGAGGGAATGGAATGAAGCCTAGGCTTCATTACGCCACCTCAATGCCATGTAGACATGTGGCTTCTTTGTCTCTTCTTAATAACACTCATGCAATGAAATAAAGCCCCCTTATTGAAAAAAAAGAAAAGAAAAAGAAGAATAAAAACAGAATAACTTGGTTGGCTGATTGGTTATTCCATTGGGGGCCACCACCTTCTTCCGGTTATTCTTCGTTGATGGGATGGCAAAGCTTCAATAACACCTCTAATGGCGCCCAAGAAATAATAGAGGTGCTATTGTGTGAAAATTGGTTAAGCTGCAGGTGAGCTCCAACCCATACCCTCCGATCTAAGAGAAAGTAGAAGGAGAATGGTCTCATAACTTATATGCCAATAGCAAGAAAATATTGATTATGCGTGTGAAACAATAACTAAAATATTATGGGGACAACATAGGGAATAAGGCCTGATAACCTGGATGTAGTCCTTGTCGATTTGTCGGCTGCTACTGATATGTGTAATAGTGGAAAAAAAACAAAATTTTTATTATAACGCATATATAAAAATGAAAAGTAATAGCACCAACATGATTTGGATCAACGTTATAATTAGTGTTGTAGAGTGAATTAAGATCATGTGTAGTGGGATAACTAAAATGTGTAAAAGTTTCTGTTACGTCACTGTCATGTAGGGGAGCAATAAACTACACCATAACTAAGGGTAGTGGTTTATCTAAAATTAAATAAATAGAAAGCAAATAAAAAAATATGTGATTGATTGGTTTGTAGTTGATCCCACCGATTCACTCGTGTTATTCCGTTGGTGATGGAGCTCTTTGGTGGCCCCAATTGGCGATGGGGTGTGGTGTTTGGCGCTGCATGGTTGTGCCACGGAGGGTCTGGCGTAGCAACATCTCGCGGTCTCCACTACATATGGTCTAATAAAAACTTTATTTTATACTAATGATTCCTTTAAAATCTAAGTAGTTGACAAAAACGATGTTCGAGTTATCTTTAATTAATATTTTTTTTATTTAATTAATCTCTTGATTTATGAAAGGTAATTACTTGTTTTTTAGACTTTTTATTCATTCATGAGCAGATGTAAAGACGTAGCTAAATTGAGTTTATTAAACTTGGTAGTATTTCACGACATTGGAATATATCATCTTATGGAAAATACTTTCAAATTGTTGTGAAACAACGGTCTATTAGCAACTAATATATATGTATAAACATGAGAGCATGTAGAGAAGTGGACATGGAGAATTCTTATTCATTCATCTAACATCATATACAAATGTCATTATATATATGCACTCACATTAGTACAATAGTAAATAAGAGAAGGGGTTATACATGTGGAAGGTCACTACATAATGGATGCATTCGTAGATAGGGGTTATACATGTGGAAAGCCACTACATAATGGATGCATTCATAACACTCCCCCTTAACTATCCACATGATGGAATACTATTCTTTAATACACTTAATGATGTTGCCTCATTAAAAACCTTGCTAGGAAAACCCAATGGGACAAAACCTCAGCTAAGGGAAAAAGAGTGCAACGCATATTGTCTCCCCCTCAATATAATATGTATCATTTCAAGTAACAAGTGCCAATCTTCTATGAAAGTTGTTGAAAACTTTTGTAGTGAGTGATTTGTCGCTTGATGTGCAATCTATTAATGAACTTGATGTATGATCTTCATGTAAAACTTTAATTACCTCCTCTTGTAAGTAGATACCCTAAGATCTATGAATATGTTTTGTTATAATCCCTACATTTACAAAACTAACCAAACTTGTTGATGGGTTAGTAAAATATGAACCCATACCTTTCGTACCTTAAGGGTATAGAAAATAAATGTTTTACTCATTTCACTATCTCCTCGTCGTACGCGAGTTAAATCTTGCCAATGAATTTATTGGTATATGTTCGTGTATAGCTAGCAAGATATATTAATACAATTTGTATTGAATTATGGTACTTCATGACCAATGATCTTTGCTTCTTTGATAGAAGATGATAAAAGTCATTTTTATCTATATCAAATATTTGAACATCATTAAATGTACTTACACCAAAAGCTTTGTCCATATGAAAATGTCCAACATTTTCTACATGTATTATGATTGATGGATTATAATATAAACGTATGTCATACGTATCAAGCCATAAATTTGCAATATTGTATTTTATTTGCAAATTCTTGCTTAAATATTTGAGCTCTTTTTTTTTCTCTTCGGGAGATTCAGTGACATCATCAACATATATTGCAATACTTGTAAACCTCATGTCGTTTTTTAATGAAAACAAATGGACCAACTTCATCATATGTATTTCTCGTTTTCAAGCTCACTGGTGAGTCAATTATATCATATTTGACTCGACTATTTTAGTCCACACATATTTTGTCAACTTCATATAGTATGTTCTTGAGGTTTTGACATCAATGCTTCTAGCATTATCAATCCATGAGGGAATTCGTTCCATCTTATCCATATATGCATGTGCTTTCACTCTTCAGGAGTTTTGCTATATAAATTTGCCCATTTAACACATAGATATCTATATCATGTAAAAGTGTCATGAACACATTGCTTTTATCTCCAAAATCCATATTGTACCATGCGTGTACACTATTTATTAAGAAATCACAATCACTGGGTACAAGTTTTCAATGTATGTTTATTGGTGCACAAGAATTACATCGTTAAGATGTTTTGATTCACCTTTAAAGAACTCAATTGCTTTAAGAAACTCATCAGGAGTTCAATCGTATAAAAAATGAATCTGTATACAACGATCATATTGTTCTCGAGAACTTACTTTACATGAAATACATAATTTAAATCCTTCAAGGACTTGCATGTAAACTTTAGTATCTAAATGATACATAACATTTATAAAACGCATCAATTCTCTCTTTATATTACCAGACTAATTAAATACTGGAAAACTATTGCATCCACCACTGGAGAATACGTCTCCTCATAATTAATCATAGGTCTTTGCGAAATCCTTGTGCCATCAATTATTGATCCACATAAAAGACCTAATTATATTAAATATATTTTACAACTTTTTTTATGGACTACTGGTCCGTAAGCTTTCCATTTTAATAGAGAATTCAACTTTGCCTCATTTGCGTCGTTTCATTTTGGCCAATTATTTCTTTGTATTTATTTATAGGCAGATTTTAAATCTTGATCCTCATCATTTCATCTTTTCAAGCGCTATATATAATAAAGTATAACGACGTCGATTTTATTTCGACTCCATACACTCCTAGACATGATATAATTTACTAAGAGCTATTTATTTTCAGGTACCTGAGGTTCTTCCAGAACCATCATGTGTAATGTCTCTTCAAGAAACCTTTATTTTTACTATAACCTCGACTTGACCATCTTCTTCATTACTTGCTCCAATTTTTTGAGGAATTTTTTTTCTTGGAATCAACTAGTCTACCACGCTTCAGGCGTGCAATAGACTCATTAATATATGGTTTGCCCTACTAGGACAATTAACTTAATTGGAGCATTAGCAGTTGACTACGTGACTTACTTAGTTACTGTATTTATGTCAGTTAACATGTCTGGTGATTGATTCTTTAATCTAGGTAACGAATTATCTTTTGAACTTCTTGTTCACACAATTTCGTTTGAGGATCAATGATAATACATGCATACCCGTTCCTTTTTCAACTGCCACTAATCTCCCCCTAATGTTGAAAATGTTAATTTACTTAGTAAGATTTAACGAGACATAAATAAATCTCTCGTTAATTGCTCTAAGTATGTAATCATAAATAGTATTTTCATCCAACATATATTCCCAACATTATTTGAGTTTCAATCTTTATGCGTTGTGGTGGATCAATTCCAATGTTTACCACACAATAAAAGGTTTGATGGGAAATATTTGGTTCCTGACCAAAACCAACTATAATGGGGAGAAACTATTACAACATATTGGCTTGATGTGAAATAATGTTACCGCATGTAAAATCACATGCGCTCAAATATGAACTTTTGCTCTCTTGATTATTGGCTTTGCAATCAATTTGTAGACGTTTGATCATCGTCTTCAACAAAAGCAATTTGTGTCTTAAGCATTTAGAAAGTTTAATACTTATTCCAATAATCATTAGTAATATGGATACTAAATCCAATATTATAACCACCATAAATATGATAATATGGAATAATATGCTTGATATCTCATTAGCTAAGCTACACACAACTTCAAGTTGTAGATTTGATGACCATTTAGACGATGTATCGATTTAAAAACACTAAATGGTATCATGTTTGGATATATACATCCTTCATTCATTCCACAATATTTTAGGGATTTATACCATCAATTGGCAAATAAATAATTTCCCTTAAGAGCAAACATAATATGCTATCAACTAGAAGAATCTTCAAGTTCTTCATTATATTTCACATCATCATTGACTCGGTGTGGTCTAACCGGTCATACCAATAAAGTAAATAATCATAATCCATAAGCTTATGGTTTATGATATTGTATATGTATTACTTGCATGTATGTAATACAAAACATAAGATATGAAAGAATGTATTATAACTTCAAAGTTCAAACCATCATGTTATGGAATCACTAGTTTACCACTTTTGGTGGTCGATCTCATCATGACTATCATTATAATACTGATATTCGATCTCATTGTTAGCTTCACTATCTTATAATTTCTGATAGCTTGATCTCTTATTAACATGATGATTGTTGCACTTCTAATGGTCAATCTCATTATTAATATGATCATGATTACAACTTTCTCAATGATGCCAATGATCAATATATATTCACTTCATGCATCAGAGTAAAACCATACAATTTTTACGGTTTTCCATTATTTTCTCGAACATATAGATATACAGTCATTTCAAACCATTTATACCATTTAAATGATATTGCTACTTCAGGAGTATATTTGAGGTTTGACAAACAAAATTTGTTTTATCCGATTTCCCTTATAAATAAACTTCTCTTCGTATAACGTCAATTGAGAAGTAATTATATGTCCGAGTCATATAATATTTCTTTTATACTTGATAATGAGATACAAGGAGTATGACACTTTGGGTGTCAAATCGAAGCATATTTCTACCTTTTCATGAGAATGACAATAAACCACAACTTTGGTTTAGTCGTTCTATTCGGTATTATCGATGCAAAGAAGTGATAGCATATAGAATACAAGGTTTAGATAGCAAAAAATCATACAATACATGACCTTATAGCATGACATCATATAAAAACAACTTATGATGGGCCTTTATAAAATAAGAAATTTTTTTTATCACTAATAAGCAAACGCATATAATTTATGTAATAACTTATTATGGTATAACCAAACATAATATCTTATATATTTTGAACACTTACTTTAAAACTTAAACATATATCTTTTTCAAATTCTCAGATCATTTATTGTATTTGAAAATTTTATTTGAAAACTGTAATACTGATGAATTACATAACATACTCATTTTTTTTCTTCTCAAATATTGATATTTAAACAACTAGTGACATCATATAAGCAACCTATACATTGTATATATGAAGCAATAGCAATAGTCATTATTTTATACTAACAATAGTAATAGTTAATATGCAAATAAATTGTTAAACATTATGACATGGCATAATGAATGCATATGCAAAATTAATCTAGCAACTAATGATATCTAGCAATATTAATCTATTATATGAATTTCTTATATGTAAAATTTGTTATAGCATTAACCTTAGTATAAGTAACAAACGATATTTGCATAATCATGTTATAACAATAATAATAAAATAATAATATATTGCATTAAAAGTTGTATAGTTTATTTAAAACTAAATCAATTGATGTTTACTCACATAACTCATTTATATCTCATTATGTAAAAGTCTTTTGGCATGCTATGTATTAACAATGACTAATGAAAACAATTAATTACAAAATTCATATCAATTTAAATTATAAACTATACAAAATAAAAATCTAGTACGTACATCATGTATATATTACCACCAATACAAGCATATACAATTGCATTGTTTAGTCCATAAATTTTGAGTTCCATACTTTATAATATTGAAGATTGAATTTAATTGTTTTTTAATGGATTCTAAAAGCACATATAATATTCTCTAGATTGTAAATTAACTTTCTCAAATCAAAAATAATTCAACAATTTTATTTACAACTTAATAAGGTTAATAAAGAAGCATAAATATATTATTATGGTGGCTCAAGGAATATGCAGATGAGCATCACTAGATTGTAAGAGTCCTAAACAATATATATTATAATTAAATTAACTAAGTAAATGATAATCCAACCAATTTAGAATAATAGAAGGGATCATTTGTAAAAGAGAAAAATAAAATAAATATACGTGATATCGTCGTCTTCGACGAAAACTATAGTTATTCAATTAATAATGAGTATTAAAAAAAGATGAATTAGTCAATTGTAACGTCATAATTTATGATGTAACATCTAAATTCTTATGAATACCAACATGCTAATATATATATAATAACTTCTAAAAGCAAAAGACAAAAGATATATAGATAAGAGTTCAATCATGAGACTACATTTTAGAATTTATAGTAATGATCAATTTTAAATTTATATATGTATATTAGTAAGTACCACCAGTAAGATTGATGTATCATCATCAAATATAATATGAATAATCATACGAAGAATCATACCTTTATTAGTAGAGATAGTTGCATAATTATTGGGTTGCTTTCTCAACGTGCGAGATTGAGTTAGGTTGGAAAATAATGCACATCAAAGGCAAGGAAAAAGGGATACCAAGGGTGGCAAAATACATAGAGCACGTTCGAGCTGATAACGTGTTGTGAAACAACGCTCTATTAGCAACTAATATATATATGTATAAACATGAGAGCTAGACTATGAAATCATGTAGAGAATTGGACATAGAGAATTTTTATTCATTCATCCAACATCATATACAAATGTCATTATATATACACTCACATTAGTACAATAGTAAATAAGAGAAAGGGGTTATACATGTGGAATGTCACTACATAATGGATGCATTCATAGATAAGGGTTATACATGTGAAAAGTCACTACATAATGGATGCATTCATAACACAAATTAAATTTTGCCTTGCGCTTTCAAGTATGTTTAGATGCCTCTATTTAATGGGTACGACCGTGTTACACGTTACTATTACCAAACCATAGAATGATATGTAATTAATAAATCAACTATAATTTAAAAAAAATATATATAGGTCATTTATACGTCAAAATAAATATACAACTAAAATCAAATAAAAGGTGTAGTGCTAATAGTGCCGCAAAAGCTCTGGTGAAGTGTGAATTAAGACCCGCAAGGATGTGACGTTGAGGCTAGAGGTGTACAAAAAAATTGATTACGCAACTGAAACCGAAAAAAACCGAAACCGATTATTTTTAAAACCGGTTTTTTTTGTAACCGGTTCGGTTACTAACCGGTTTGACCGGTTATTAATCAGTTGCATAATTTGGTTGCCGGTTCAGTTTAGAAACCGGTTATAAAAAAACCGGTTGTAAAACTGGTTAAAGGTAAAACCGGAAAAAAACTGGTTATTACAAAAACCGGTTACGATAAAAAACCGGTTAACCGGTTACGTTTATTAAAAAACCGGTTATGAAAACCGGTTAACCGGTAACGGATATTAAAAAACCGGTTATTTGTGCCCAGATCCAAAAAACAGTCATATGACCGTTAGGACCTCAAAGTAGCCGTTTTTTTTTGTTTTTTTTGGCCTAAAATGCAGATCCAAAGTAGTATAAAAAGGTGGTGGGTGTTTTGGTTCAATCACACCGTTCTCTAATCTCCCAAATCTCTTAAAAACGCTCACTTACGCTCACTTTATTGTTCGGTAACTCTTACAAAAAGCATGGCAAGCTCTAGTGCTCAAGATTCGGTCAATGTTGGCGAGTCTACAACCGATACGGTTGTTCGTGTACTTCCAACGAAGCGCAACCCCGAAGTTTGGTCACATTTCGATTGTGCGAGATGGCGAACGGGACGAAAAAAGCACGTTGTCATCATTGTAATGGTTTTTACGCCGTAGGGGCAAACACCACCTTGAGACAACACGTTGAAAAATCATTTTGCAAGTCGTTGAAACAATAACACACTAGTGGTCAAGCTTCAATGGGGAGTGAAGGCGCTAGCTTGTTCGCGTACAATTTGGATGTGACTAGAGTGGAAATGGCGAAGTTTGTAATCCAAGAAAGTTTGCCGTTCAACCATTTCGACAACCAATGCTACACAAAGATGGTTTAAAGAACTCTCCAACCACGATATACCCATGTAAGTCGTGCTACTCTTAGGAGAGATTGTTTAAGATTGTGGAAAAATGCTAAACAAGAATTAATCTCTTATTTTGAAAAATTAGAAACCGATGTTAACTTGACTAGCGACGTTTGGTCCGCACCGCACGGTTCACCCGACTCGTATATTTGTGTCACCGCCCACTGGATTGAACCGGTGACGTGGCCAATGATGAAACGCACGATTTTGTTTAAACTATTTGATTACCCCCACACCGGTGAATCTATATATAAAGCAATCGACAAATGCATTAAAACGTACAAATTGGAAAACAAGATTTTTTCAATAACTTTTGATAACGCCTCAAACAATACGCTTTCGGTAACGCATTTAAGATTAAAGTACAATCCAATTTGTGAGGGTATTTTTTTCCATAGTCGATGTGTCGCACATATCATAAATTTAGCCGTTCAAGATGGCTTGAAGGTTATTGAAACTCAAAAAGAAGCTTTCAAAAAAATGTTACGTCATATATATGGTCACACGCATAGACATTCAAAATACATTAAAATGTGTAAGGAAACGGGTCGATTATGCTTAGGACCCAATTGGGACGTCGCTCATCGATGGAACTCGACTTGCACCATGTTTGAAAATGCAATTTTGCAAAAGGAAAGTTTAATATCATTTCATAACCTTTTGTCGAGTTGTGGAAAGGTTTCGTCTTACCACCAATCGAATTGGGGTCTTATTGAAACGGTTACACAATTGCTTCAAGTTTTCAAAACGTCAACAAAGACTTTATCGGGAGTTTACTATCCAACTAGTTCATTGGTACTTCACAATTTGTTCAAAATGTGTAGGAAATTAAATGAGTTGTCGGGGAGGGGTAGACCATATTGTGATATGGTAGCTACGATGAAGAAAAAACTAATAAAATATTTTAAAGAACTACCCGCGGTTTTCACTTGTGCCGCCGCTTTAAACCCTTGCTTTAATATTTTTGGAACCGAGTCTTTGATTTTAAAAATTACAAACGAGTTGGATTTAAACACTGATGACGAACCAAACTTTGGCGAAGCCGCCAAAATTCGTTTTAACGAACAACTTTCAAAAATGTTTGACGTTTATGTAACAAAATATGGTCAAACCTCGTCACACATTCACGATTCAATGAGAAATGCCGCTTTCGGCGAAGGTTCATCAAGTATGGAGGATGAAGATTTGTATGTTAATAACAATTTGTTAGATGAGTCGAGTCAAATGCAACGTGGTAACACTAGTGGTAGCGAACTCGGTCGGTATGGTGGGTCGAACTTTCTACAAACAATGACTTCACAAGAATTTAAAAATTTTGATTTGTTGGGTTGGTGGAAAGGAAAGGAAGATCAATTTCCGATTCTAGCCACAATGGCCCGAGTTTACTAACGGTCCAAGCTTCAACCGTAGCTTCGGAAAGTGCTTTTTCTATAAGTGGTAGGGTGATTTCTATACGGAGGACAAAGCTAACACCAAAGGCGGTTGAGATGTCAATTTGCTTGAAAGACTACTTGGATGCGGCGGAGAGATGTCAACACATACGCTCACTCGAGGGAGAATTAGATTACGAAGGCGAATTGTACGAGGACGAGGTTGTAGCCGAATTAACAACCCCAATGACCGAGGAAGAAGCCGAACTAGATGAATTTCTACGCAATAGTTCGAGTTCGGATTCAGGCGAAGAAGATTAAACCAGGCTCATCAAGATATATTATAGTCCAACTAAAAAAAATATATTAGTGGACGTTCTTGCGGATTAATATTTTAACTTTAAGTATTTCTTTTGTAACGTTTAGCGTTCGTATTTTCATTGTTATGTAAGCGTTAGTTCCAAGACTTAATCGTATTATTATATTTTAACCGTTTTATATTTTAATTCTTAATATTACATATAAAAAACAACATTTCAGCCTCAAAAGTGCAGGAAAACAGCAAAAACAGCAAAAAAAATGCATTCTGTGAAAAAACTGCAGAACCGGTTTTTTTACCGGTTTTTTTTCAACCGGTTTATTAACCGGTTTTTATATCCGGTTTTTTTGTAAACCGATTACTAACCGGTTCTAACCGGTTAGAACCAATTATAGTTTTCGAATAAAAAAACCGGTTTATAACCGTAACCGGTTTCTCAATAACCGGTTTCTTGTTCAGCAAAAAAAACGGTTTGGTTTTTAACCGAAACCGGTTTTAAAAAAAAACGTTTTGTACACCTCTAGTTGAGGCTTCGCTCCACATACGTTATTTTTCATTAATGGCTCCTCTAAAACATAATTAATTAATTAATTAACTAGTTTATAAAAAAAATGAAGTTTGAGTTATCTTTTATTAATAGTTTTTTGGAATTTAATTAATCACTTGATTTATGAAAGGTAATTAATTATGTTTTAGATACTTTTACTCATTGGCAGATGTAAAGACCATCCATGTAAAGACGTAGTTAAATTGAATTTACTAAACTTGGTAGTATTTCACGGCCTTAGAATAAACATCTTATGGAAAAAGGCATCCAAATTAAGTTTTGCCCTGAGTCTCTAAGTATGTTGAGCCGCCCATATTTATTGGTATGGCCGTCTTACTCTCTTACATGTCACTATTACCCAACCAAACAAAAAGAATAACATATTATATATTAATATATTCTAAACAAATTCAACTATAATTTTCTCAAAATTTTTGCAAGTTCATTTAAACGTCAAAATAAATATACAACTAAGAATTGACGAGGGAAAGAAGGACAAGTTCAATAAAAAATCAAACGAAGAAACAATATGGAAATTTTTACAATTTCTTATTGTTTCTGTCACGCAGCTTATTCTGCAGTTACTAAACGTATCAAATCACTCGGTTTCTACTAACGATGTATGAATTTAATGTACAAATTGCTATAAATTGCTTCTGTTTTGTTTATTCAATTCAACTAATACTAACTCTTGGCGATTGTTATGAAGATTTGGGGTCAGTTCTTTTACATTTATAGTTGATTTTATTAAGGAATTTAGTTGTTGATATATTCCATTTAGTAACCAACTGAATTTCATATGTGAAATTTGTGAAAATCGAGGTTTCTTTTGGTAAGTTGTCGGATAATCTTACGTTAAACGCAGAGCTAAAGATTTGGGGTCAGTTCAAGTTGAGCTTGCTTTTGTTGCTTCCTCTGTCACCTTCGGCATATTCGGGTCCAACTGACGATGGTGGTAATTTTATCCTTTCTCCTTGCTAGAAACCGGGTATTTTTGGTCGCAAATAAAGGCTCTTGCGACCAAAAATGTTGTGCCAAAACTTGCGACTGAAAATGTGGTGGCAAAAACATGCATCGACAACTATTTTGCGACCATTTCTTCTTTAGTTGCAAATTTTGGTCCAACCATTATCAAAGTTGTGAATTTTATAGGTTTTTAAAGTATTTTATTTCAGGACTTTGCAATAGTGGTTGTGCAGCAAATGCTGATTCTGGAGCTTCTTTGTTGGGTGGTCCAACGGTATGTATTTGTTTATATGAAATTGTAAGCTTTGACACAAGCAAACGGGCCTTTTTAGGACAATTGATGGTGTAGGCTTCGGGTTTTAATCGTTGGTTTACATATGGGAAAACGACGGGTCCTATGCTTGTGTAGGTTGGGTAACGAGTCAAACTGGTAAAAGAACAAGATGAGTTGGTTTGGGTTGACATCCAAATACCGCTTTATTTTTATTTCATCATATATAATATGAACATGCGATCACAAAAGCTAAAATAATATTCCAGTTGTTTTTAAATAAAAACAATTTAGGCGGTTGTATTCACTTCACTTTTCTTCGCCACTTCTGAACCAATCCGTATTCGCATAATGGGTCGAAAGTGGGCCCTCTAGTTGTCTAATGTTGTGTTTGTGAGTTTTGGGTTTGACAAGTTGAATCGTTGAACCTTAAATAAACGGGTTGACATGTAATAATAATTTGGTTAAACTACCTGTTAGCTTGTAATAAAAAAACAAATATGAGGGTCCACGTGTTTAGTTAAACGTTTAAACACTTATTATTTTGTGTCATGTTTGGAATTGCTATTCTTACCTCTAAAATACGCAGGAAATCATAATAAAACCACCAAGGGGGCCAATTAGCTCCGGAGGACCCGGTCAAACCAACTAGTCAAATCTTTCTCCCCTCACATTCGACAAGTATATGTTAGAATCTTCGCATACAAGCAATTACATCAACATCTGAATATGGTGTTTCTCATGTGAATTCTAGAAAAAAAAAAAATAAGTAAGTAAAGGATACACGTATATATGGATCCTTTGAATTGTAATTGTTTTTGGATGATCATAGGATGTCTGAGAACAAAGAAAGAAATCGAATACTTTGTTGATACATATGCAAACAAAAATATAATGAATATATGATTATAGGTTTAGGATCAAATACAAAGGCTCTTAAAAATAAGAATTCGTACAAAGGGTATCAAACGAACTCTAATTGACCTCATTCAAGCGGGAGTGGAATCGTCTCATCGAACTCTACGATGTGAGATTTTAGGTTTTCACTTTTGGATTTATAGGTTGTAGATTTTAGAATTTTTGTTTATTATCATTGTGTCTTTTATTTATTATTGTGTCTTTTCTATAATGGTGTCATTGTGTCTTTTTTCCTCGACATTGTGTTATATTTTTCGGTATTTTGTTATATTTTGCTCGACATTGTGTCATCTTGTGCGATCCATTGTGTCTTTGTACACTTTTTATTTTTAGAAGCTTTTGTAGAATAACTTAACCCAATGATTATAAATGTGTAGTTTTTTTCTTTTTTCTTCTTTTGTAAAAGTATTAACATTAACACTACGTATTATATGAGACCCTTTATCAAATCAATGTTAAAAGTGCTTGCTAAACCAGTAATCTTAAATGAGACCATCTTTGTGGAACAACCGTCAAGTTTTATTGATGCATAACACCTAGACCATGTCCGTCATCTCAAAAGGGCCTTATACGGCTTTAAACAAGCTTCTCGTGCCTTGTTTCAATGTCGTAGCAACTTTCTCATACATAAGGGGTTCTCACGTATTCAAGCTAACATCTCCTTGTTTCTTTTCCAATGGGCTTCTTGCATCTTATATATCTATTAGTTTATGTAGATGGTATTTTATAAATAGAAATAACAGGTTATTATTTGAAAGTTCATCACTCGGCTAAACAAAGAATTAGGTATTAAGAATTTTTACAATGTATGTTATTTTTTTGTCTTCAGACAACCTACAAAAAAAAACGATCTCTTTCTCAGCCAAGCAAACTGTCACATCCACATAATCCACACGCAGAGTTTTACCGCGAGGGGTACGACTGACCAAAATCCAGCCACTAATCATGTTGAACCAATTATTAAAGTTGTAAAATCATCACAATTAACACGATCAGTGATCAATGTTTAAAAGTCCAAAACACAATTTATCTTGCATTGAAAAAATAAAGTAAAATTCATCAAATCTTAAAAACCACAAGTTTAATAAATATACGAAACATAAGGCTTTACGAACCACACACTCCAACCAATTGCAACGCTCGTTCAAAGTTGTATCTACTGACCTGCAAAGCATGCAATAGTATGTCAACATAAAGTTGGCGGGTTCACAGTTTTTCAGTATTATTTTTAAAAAAAAACTTAGGTTGTTAAATTACTTAATTTATAAAACATGTCATGGAGAGCTATCCCATCTTTAAGCTACTAAACTGTGTGGTACCGAAACTTTGACTGTTTAAGTTGTTTGTGCCCATGTCAATGTCTATCATCATTAACCAGCTGCCAAGGCATAAAAGTTCACGCCCGTCCTCCCAGGTACGGTGTGAGGTTTGTCAAACCTAATAGCGCTATCAAATAATATCCCGTTCACCAGGCGCTGGCGATTAATCGGTATAATGAGTGGTGACTTTCAGATAGAGTCCGTTTAGTCCGCTAAAGACATGAAATATAAATATCATTTAACAGTATTCCATCTCCAGGAATACTAGGCAATCCCCTAATCAGGGAAAGTGAAGTTAACAGTATTTCATATCAGAAACACTAAGGCAATCCCATACCAGGGAAAGTGAGGTTCCCAACCACTTGGAGTACATGTTTTTAATAAAGTGTGAACTCACATTTGTTTTGCTCGGTAAGAAATAAAGTGCAAATAGTAACGAAGACGATCAACCGCATCCCAGAGATGGAGTGAAGATCAAGCAAGAAGGATTAGGGTTTCTTGACCTCTTGAAAACGCCTAGAGAGGGGGAGAGATGAGAGAGAGTCGTATGATCGTATGGGGAGTGGAGGGGCGACTTAGGGTTTTTGTTACTGAAACATGTTTTAAATTTTATTTTTCTAAATGACACTTCAAGTCCCTCAAGTTTCAATTCTTGGAAACTTGCATAGAAAGCTATCAGTCTAATTTTATTAATTCACCCATAAGACCCCCAAGTCTCTAGACCTTGAACCTGCTTGGAAAGTTAATACAGTAACTTTATGTTTTATGACAAGATTAGTCCTTCAAGTTTCAAAACCTTGAAACTTGCATAGAAAGTTAAATGAGTTACCTTGTATCGAAAGGTATTCCAAATAATCTTGCGTTATGAGTGTAAATCGTTTAGATTTAACAGAGAAGGTTAACGACGTTAACCTGAAGGTACGTGATGTCACACAAACTCTGCTCATAATGCTCTTACTCGCTCCATCTTCCTAGACTTGGAACTCGTTAGCCATCCTCTTGCGATTAACGAACTCTTGTCAGTACATGCACGCTTTCACTATCCTACATTGTGTTGATCTCTTGCAGGGTCGGCCTACGCCCAAGTATTTTGAGGCTTGGGCTTTGGGCCTCAATTTTATTAGGGCCTCCATTTTTTTTAAAATTCCAGGGTTCTTGGGTGTTTGCGGCTGCAAGAATAATCTGTCACACCCTGACCCGCAGCGGAATAAGAGTCGGGGCATAATTGGGTTATCACCAAAGCTCATGACATTTACTATTATGTTTCATATTTAATAAAGTCAAAGTTACATTTTCAAATATCCAAACATGTTCATTCAATACAAAGGAAATAAACCAAACATAACAATCCCAACTCTAAAACGTTTTATTCTTCTAATCCAAGTCCTATGTGTTCCTAGCTGCTGCTGGTTCACCTGTATCATGTGTAAAATGGGAGTTTTTGGGTCAACATAAGTTGGCGAGTGAACCTTATTAGATAAACATATATTAATAAATTAATTGTTAGCTTATCAATGAAAATTAGTGCATAATCATAGATGAACAAATGTAAATAATCAAGCAAAGGCAAATAGCAGTCACAACTATAACATACAATATCATATGACAGCATACATGATCATACCAACATCATACTGTAAATAACATAAATGAAACTGTGCGATCAAGGCTCAATCAAACGGAGCCGATCGTATTGCATGTACTGAAAATGAAAATGTCTGTGCGATCAAGGCTCAATCAAACGGAGCCGATCGTATGTGGGCACGCCAGGTTCAACCGCATAATAAAATGGGGAACATGCTCAACGCTCATAATGTAATGGGGAGCGGCGGCCTATGAAATTGCATGTACTGAATAATAAATTGCATCCAATAATAAGTACTTAACAGCAACAACTGAATACACAAGTTCATAATATGATGTATGCACAATGGTTTAGTAATAATATATATATACAAAGACACATGATACACCCCAAAACGTGATTAAAACGAGGATTTGTAAGATTCACTCACCTTGGGTGCGTTGGATTGGAGATGGTGATATGCGCACGATTTAGATGAGCAGAACAACGAGGATTACTAACTTAAATAATAACGGAAAATATATTAAATGAGTGGATTTTATTAAGGATTTTAATGAAATTTTTAGATATATTTTTGTGAGTTTATGGCTATTTTCTATCTTTAAAAATGTTATTTTTAAGTATTTTTAATTGATTTTTAAGTTAAATTAAATAAATAAAAATATAAAAAAAATTGTTTATTTAGTGTTGACCGTTGACCGTTGACCGGTCGGTCAGCGTATTAGTTTGCGCCGGGTGAGGCTCGAACAGGCGACCTCCCGTACGCGTGCACGCAGCTCTACCAACTGAGCTACGTGTCTAACCCGAAATAATCTTGTTTTTATTTATACTTATACACTTATTCAGTTAATCCGAATTTCCTTTATTTACAAAAACATTTTAATTCAATCGAACCGGTGCTCGTGACGGGTTTCGAACGCGCGACGTGTGGTTCATGTTGCACACAGTCCACCGCTGGACTGTGTGTCTAACCTGGTTATTATCTCAGTTTTTATTATACTTAACAACTAACTGGGTTATCCCGATTTAGTTTAAACAAAAAGGCCTTTTATTATACAAGGAGTGCGTGGAGCAGGGATCGAACTCGGGACGTGCGTATGTATTTTGCACACAGTCCACCGCTGGACTGTGTGTCTAACCCGTTTATAATTCCGATTTTAATTAACCTTATGTTATGTTGAGTCTTCATCTTCTTCGTTGATTTTACACAGACAATCATATCCTGACTGTTATGACCGATTCATGACTTGTACGCTTTTCAGACATTACAAGTAATTTAAAAGTAAAGAATGGAGAGAGTTTGGGGAAAAAGATGTACCGATTGAGGTTGTTCACAGAATTCCGGCGGAGGTTCGTCGGTACTGAAAGTGAACTCCGGCTGTTGAAACCAATTAACAGCTTGTTCGATTATTTAAGAAGTTGAGTCACTTAACAAGGTTTAACAGAAGTTTGGGAGATCATACCCGTTCACGGTGTGTTTCCGGCAGTTTCAGGAGTTTTCCGGCGAAGGTAAGATTTTCGACAAACGTGGACTAGGATCGATTCTGATGGTGGAGTTGTGTTAGAGACTGATTAATCACATGATTGAAACGGAAAGAGTCGGAGGAAATACCGTGTGGATGTGAGTCCCGGTTTTCCGGTGACTTGCAGAATTTTTCCGGCGGTCTGATTCAAGCTTCTCTGGTGGATTGTAAGGTTGCGGAAATGAAATTGGGAGTCTTGCAGAGTGTTTTGAGTCGCAGGAAAGGTCTAGGATTGAAGTAATCCGAGAATTGAAGACTTTCGGTTATTAAACCGATCTACTTCCGACTTCAAGTTATAATCATGGCAGCATTGATTGAAATCGTCCGTTTATCGGTTATACTCGCTGAATCGAGAGTATCCAAATCGACTTTGGTGTTTGATAACCGATTTCAGTTACAATTTGTAGAATCGGTTGATTTACCTTAGTCCATAAAACTTATTTGTTTTCTAAAGATAACAGAGAACAAGCAAGTGGCGGAGTGGTCTTGTGATTGGGTGATAAGTCGTTGAAGTGTCTTGGCTGACCCGGGTTCAAGTCCCGGCAGCGTTATAATTTTTTTATTTATTTTATTTTAACTTTTCATCAAATATAATTTTTATAGTTTAGTTTATTTATTAATTATGTATTGTTTTAAATCAAAATAATCATAAATATTCGACATAACTTTTATAACTTGATATTCGATTACAAAACGGAGCGGGTTTTGAAAACCCGATTTTTACAAATGTTACATAATCGCTCCAGAAGAGAGAGTACGCTCAATAAACTATGGGAATTCCAAAACATCGAAATTAAGTTGGGCATTAAATTCGGGCAGTTCCTATGCTACCCGACCACCCCATTCAACGTTTGCCATTTTCAAAAAAATTCCGCATCAATTCCAAAATCGTACACATTATTGCAACAAACGGATGGATTCTTTTGAAAAAGTTTTAAAAAGATGGATTAATCAGATCGATAATTTACAAAATTGACTGGAACGCTATTCGAATCAAATAATCAGAATTCACTATTTTAAAGAAGAAGGCTTCCGAATTCGAATTAAGGTACACTTTCTCTGTTCAAATCAACAAACTTCTACAATGCTCTAATTCTGGTTTTTGAGAAGGCTCTGATTGATCGATTCAATATTCAGGTTGTAAGGTGCACTTTGCTAATTGAAATTAGTTTGCTAGTTTCTGATTGAAATTACTTTGCTAGTTTGCTAGTTTTTTGTTCTTTATTAAGATTGCTTTGCTAGTTTCTGATTGAAATTAGTTTTGCTAGTTTATAATGACAAATAGAAATTTTAAGTACGAATCCGGTCCCAAGCCTTGGTAAATGAAGACGGTTTGTAAGCTTTTTTGTTTTAAATCGAAGAAACAATGAGTCACAAGGGCCTCAAATTTTTACTACGCTTGGGCCATTAAAATGATTGAGTCGACCCTGATCTCTTGTAGGTGCACTTCAAGACATTACCATCTCTCGCCCAGACTTGTCCGTAAATCAAGCTAGTTAATTTCTTCATGCTCCAACTAGCACTCATTTAGTCAAACGTGTTCTATGTTTGTTAAGGCGCCATTTCATGTGGTATTGATTTCTAGTGCCCTATTCATTCCTCGTTATCATTATCCGAATACGGATTGAGATCGATATATTGAAACTATATGCTCCACACCTATGCTTCCATTTTTCTTATTAAAATCTTGTTATATGGAGTACTAAAAAGCAACCAATTGTGTCAAGATTTTTTAATACCGACTATAGCTTTATCATACATATTTAATAGTTATTATACTTAGTCACTTATTATGTTATACTATACAAATATTATATAAAATTATATTCACAATTCATACAATATTTAAATATCTAGATTCCCAATATTATTTATAAATTTTACCTCGAATTCAATCATCAAATAAACTCTAATCTTGATTTTACCTAGGGTTGTCCAAATTGCTTGTCGCTTGTTCAATTTTTCACTTGGTTATAAATTAGTCGATCGGCGAGATTTGATTTGTAAACAAGCCAAACACGAGCAATGGTCTCTATAATTATATATAGACACAAATTATATTTATATCTATAGTTTTATATATAGAACTCAATTGGGTTGGCCCAGTATATGCAAACATACAATTATATTTACCAACCCAATAAAAAATTAACACTAGGTTAAATAGTAAAACCTAATTCGTAAGTGACAGTCTTAATTTATTTCCCTCATAGTCGTTCGTCGTTAATTGTCTCCCTTTATCACGCTACGCCGCAAGCCGCAATGTGACAATCATTCTCTGCAGTATCCTGACCTCACAAGCTTCAACCTGAGCCTCATCTTTGGATAGGCGAACCTCAATCTTTACCCGACAACGAAAACATCAAAGGAAACATCCCGAATTCATGGTTGTTAAAAGCAGTCATCGCTCGCTCAGAAAGATGTACACTTGGTTTTCGGCTCAGCTCGGTTTGTAAACAAGTCAAGTGCGAGCAAAGATCTGCTCGATTCGGCTCAACTGAACTCACAGACAAGACAAGACAACCCTAATTTTACTTGATTCAAACTTATTTAAGTTTGACTCTACTTTTATAAGAGTAAATGCCATTTTCGTCCCTAAGGTTTGGCCAGTGTTACGACTTTCATCCAAATGTTTGTTTTTCAGCATCCGTATCCAAAAGGTTTGAAATCTTGCATTTTTCATTCGTCTCGTTAACTTCATCTATTTTTCTTCGTTAAGACAGGACTATTTTGGACTCTTTTGTTAACTTAAAAGACAATTCGGTGTTTTTCACTTTATGTACAAGCATTCAAGAAAGACAAAAATACCCTTGAGTTAACACAAAATACGAAAATAACCCTAACACAGTAAATGGAAGAAGTTAACGGGTCAGATAAAAAATGGCAAGATTTCAAACCTTTTAGGTCCGATGCGAAAAAACAACTTTTTGGACGAAAGTCGTAAACTGGTCAAACCTCATAAACGAAAATAACATTTCGTTAAATGAAAAATAAGATGGAGTCTTCGATTCGGCAAAGAAAAAGCAAACAGAAGGGCTCTAATTGACAACATAAACAAACTAAAAGGCCCCATATGACCTACATACAAACAAAAGAAGGAGAACAACTAAATTACGCACTGTGGGAACTGTCTTATTCTACACACCGCAGATTTCTTAACACACACGCTTTCAGTATTGTTCCTATCACGCAGGTTGTACCTCTTTTCCTGTTAACAATCGTCTCTGATCACTCGATTTTCACTATTTCTGTATGTATTTCATCTACATATATCTATAACTCTTCATCTGTTTGTTTAATTCGTTTGAATTGATCTTAATTTGTAGTCATCGGCATGATCGCCGATGAAATTTAGGGTAAATATACTTTTTTCTTCGGTTTTCTTGCATTCGTAGTTAATTTGATTCAGTAATTAAGTTGTTGATATGATCCGTTTTGTAGAAAATTGAATTATAGATATGTGAAATTCGTGAAAACCTAGGATTTTGCAGAAGTTGTAATTGCTGTAATTGATTATCTGTTTTGTATAATTTGTTTGAACTTATCATAGTTTTTGGTGATCGGTTTGATCACAGATGAAATGTAGGGTAAATAAATAACTTTGTGCCTCGGTTTTTTTATACATATTTAGTTTATTTTATTCGCAATTAAGTTGTTGAATAAAACTATTTGGTAGAGGGCTGAAAATTATATGTGAAATTCGTGAAAACTAAGCGATCTCCAAATCATACATGGTGATGGTTGTGGAAAGTGATTGATGATTTTACATTCTTATAGTGTTAAAATTATATTTTGATTTTACATTCTTATAAGTGTTTGACTGAGTTTGAATAAATTTTTCTTGGAAAAACTATGACAATAGACAATTTGACCTTCAAGTTAATGGAAGACGTAAGAGACATGCATATTTCAGCCCTTGGCAAAATAGACAAAAGTGTAGGCTAAATAGCCGACGGATAGGATTTAGCTTCTGTTTTTAGCCTATGCTTTTTCATCTACCGGTTATTTAGCCTACGCTTTACACGCATTGGCGGATCTTGAACTTAGTTTTCGGTAAAATCAGGGCGGGCGGACTTGATACATATAAAATTTTCGGTAAAATTTACACTTGTAAGCGAAAAATCAGGGCGCCACTGTTTACATGTCTTTTCTTTATTGTTTTTTATTTTGTGGTGTGCGGACCCCATTGTACTTCACCATGAGTTTTTCTGTAGGCTAAGCCTAGCCGTCTTAGCCCACGGATCCTGTTTGGCGTCGTCCGATTGAGTCTTTTTGTCTTTGTCTATTTTTCAAGGTTGAATATGCATGTCTATTCTATTTCTATTAACTTTAAAGGTCAACTTGTCTATTCTACTAATTTTCCCTTTTATTTGAGGTTTTGTTGTGAAATGAAATATGATGATCATTCATTAATTCATTCTGCATTGTTTAATTTTGATTGATGCTGATAATCTGTAATTGCAGTGCTAGAGATGGGTACACTATTCAAATCGAGCTTTCTTTTGTTGTGTCTTTGGTTTGTTTTGTCACCGACTGTGTATTCGGGCCCTAATGATGGATTGGTTAGAGTCGGACTAAAAAAGAGGAAAATCAACCAATTGAACCAAGTTGGTGGACATGCTAGCTCGAATGAAGGAAATGCTAGAAGAAATCATGGTGTTCGTGGTAATTTCGAGAATTCGGAGAGCGACATTATTGCCCTAAACAATTACATGGATGCTCAGTATTATGGTGAGATTGGTATTGGTACTCCGCCTCAGAAGTTCACTGTGATTTTTGACACTGGTAGTTCTAATCTGTGGGTCCCTTCTGCAAAGTGCTACTTCTCAGTGAGTTTCTCTTTTCTTGTAGTTTTGGATTCCTAATTAAACCCTTGTCTCGTGCTCTCCACACATGCATGCGCTCACACACACACTTTTGTTGATCATTGTTGATATGAATGCAGGTCGCTTGCCTCTTTCACTCAAAGTATAAGTCCAGCCACTCAAGTTCCTATGAGAAAAATGGTATGGTATCTATCTGTGGTTTCTTTATGTACTTCATCTTTCATTTGACATTTAGAGCAGAAGTGTTAAGAGACAATTGTGAGATGAGAGGGTTTCCTATAGTTGATCTTAGGTAAGATTTAGGGCTGCGAACGTACTGAACGAACACGAACAAGACCTTGTTTGTGTTCGTTTGTTAAGGAAATATATGTGTTCACAAACTATTCATGAACACTTACCGAACGAGATTTTATGTTCTTCGTATATAAATAAATGAATGTGTTCGTGCTCATTTGGTAATTTTAGATTTTTAGACCAGGAACGCAAATGAACGTTCTTGAACACAAATGAACACAAACGACACAAACTAATGTCCATGTACACAAATGGAAACAAACGTACACACACAAGTGTTCATTTACAAAATATATAATACATGGACACTTACTAAATAGTTTATTTGTCAGAATTTTGAAGTTGTAAAATAATATATAAAAACTAAAAACACTAATGAACTATCGAACACATTACTAAACATTCACGAACATAAATGAACGAAAGCGGCCTCTGACCCTCTGTTCATGTTCGTTCATCTGACTAAATGAACGAAGTTTCTTGTTCGCGTTCGTTCATTTATTAAACTAACGAACACAAATGAACTTCCTGCCGAATTGTTCACGAATTGTTCGCCGTGTTATTAAAGGACTTAATATATTAATATATATTTATGTCTTATTCAGGTAAATCGGCTGCAATTCAGTATGGAACTGGCTCTATCTCCGGTTTCTTTAGCAAAGACTCTGTGAAGCTTGGTGACCTTGTTGTAACAGGACAGGTCTTGTAATAACTTCTGCATCTAAATGTAATAAATGGCATATTTTTATATAGTCTTTTCATTTTGGTGTGTCAATATTTTCAGGATTTTATAGAGGCAACTAAAGAACCCGGTATCACTTTCTTGGCAGCCAAGTTTGATGGTATACTTGGCCTTGGGTTTCAAGAAATCTCTGTTGGTGATGCTGTTCCTGTTTGGTAATAGTTGACTCTTCTCCTGTTACTGAACTTTCATTCTCGGAATAATGTATACAAAGGTTTTCGCTAAGGCCACACATAAAGCAAAAGGTAGCCTATATATATGTGTGTGTATATATATAGGGTTAGGATCCCTACCCTATGTAGGGTTAGGATCGTGTGGAAGCACTAGGCTAATTGAGAAACTTGAGAAGCATTTTGGACCACATATTTCCCTAAGCTTTTCGTTAATATACACATATGTATAGTTTAAAATTGATTATATACATACGTAATTTCAAGATTTGACAATATACATACATGTATATAGTCAATTTTAAACTATACATATGTATATGTGTATATTACGAAAAGCCTAGGGAAATGTGTGGTCCAGAATGCTTCTCCAGTTTCTCAAATATGGTGGACTTCTCTTAGGATCCCTACCCTATATATAGGGTGGGGTTCTAGAGTGAACACTAGTGTATTTGTGAACTGAGTGAACAATTTTTGGCCATTGATTTACATCATCAAATCGTAAAATACACTAGTGTATTTCATTATCAAATCTTGGCCATTGATTTACACTTGTGTATTGGTAAATCAAGGGCTAGGATTAGTTCACACAGTTCAGTATCAAGGGAGTTGTTCACAAATGAACCTAACCCTATATATATATATATATATATATATATATATATAGGGTTAGGTTCATTTGTGAACAGATTTCTAAGGATGAACTGTGTGAACTGATCTGGACCGTTGATCTCTTTATTAGTTGTCAAGGGCAGGATGGTAATTAAACATTATTATTTTAATTTTCAATTTCGTTTTAACAAAATTTATATTAGGTAGTTACATTATTTCCTAATATATAGAGTTGATTAATTCAAAACATATATTTATAATACATAATCTACGATTTTATCAGTTAACAATGAACAAATTTTAAAAAACTGGGGTGAAGATCAAGATTGAATTGTTGCTTGTTCTAACCGATTATTAATCCAAAATTATATCAGTTCAAATTTCTAAAACTGGTAGAGAGGCAGATTTAATCGAAAACGTTCGAACAGATTCCCAATCCAAATTTATATGTAATCAAATCAGAACAAATATTCTATAATCTAGGCTTTATTGTTATTCAGTTTCAGAATCAAAAAAGTTCGAGATATTTTCAGATCTGTTTCAATTTATTCGAAACGTTTGTTTAATCCATTATTCGTGTATCAATTCGTTACTGATCCTACTCTTTTCTTATTATTCAACGGTTACACCTTTTTGTTTCTTATTGTTTTTGTAATATCGTCGAACGTATAACAAATACGGAAAAGACAATGGTGAACGATGATGAAGTTAACATTGATAATGTCGGTAATACATAAGTGTACTATACATGTCTAGCATTCCAACTGCCAGCACCCTGCTTCTGCACTCTTTTACAATTACAAATATACGGGTAATACATATGTGTACTAAACATTTACTGCATTCACACATCCAGCACGCTGTAATACATAAGTGTACTATACATGTCCAGCATTCCAACTGCCAGCACCCTGCTTCTGCACTTTTTAACAATTACAAATATACAGGTAATACATATGTGTACTAAACATTTACTGCGTTCACACATCCAGCACGCTGTTAATACATAAGTGTACTATACATGTCCAACATTCCATCTGCCAGCACCCTGCTTCTGCACTCTTTAACAATTACAAATATAAAAGTAACACATATGTGTACTAAACATTTACTGCATTCACACATCTAGCACGCTGTTAATACATAAGTGTACTATACATTTCCAGCATTCCAACTGCCAGCACCCTGCTTCTGCACCCTTTTACAATTACAAATACACAGGTAATACATATATGTACTAAACATTTACTGTATTATCGTGAATTTTGCAAACCCTAATCAACCATTGTTCAAAAACACAGCAAGGGAGAAAACATAAAAATTTCAAAACGCCCCAATCGATATTGTTCACGAGTATGAAAACCCTAAACATCTACAAGAAATTTTGATTCCTCGTACTAACGAATCCAGATACTAACATACACACAAAAACCCAAAAACCGTCAAAAATACATTACTTGAACAACTACGATTACCTTTGATTCGGCGATTGATTTAACCACAGTCTCTTTTTGTCCGTATTCCCTAATTTTAGGTTTCCTTGTGCACGATATCGCTTAAAACATGCGGCGACAATGTGGTTTTAATCGATTCGGATGAGAGGATGCTATTCTTGACTCTGATTTTCTTCAAATCGTATGCTGTTCGCGATTTTGGGGGAGGAATGTGACTGAATATGAGGGAAGAAGATATGGAAACGTTTGTGTTTCCTTTATTCAAATAGATTTGCAATAATGTTCATTTACCAGTATACCATTTTCATTTAACTTTTATTTAAAAAACATTACTTATTAATTACAATCATGCCTCTATTAAAATGTTCAAGATGATAGGAATCAACGGTCTGGATCAGTTCTCACAGTTCACTCTTAGAGAGTTGTTCACTCATGATCCCTACCCTATATATATATATATATATATATATTTTAGGATAGAGATCGGGACGAACCCCTTGAGTTGTGAGAACTTCGAGAACTCCTACTTCCTGTGCGAGTTTCGCCACCATTTTTTGCACTAACGTAAATGAACATGTTACAAACACACCTGTAAAAAAATTATTCTGAGGGGTATTTTAAGCCATTTTACACCACTGTAAGAAGCTGCCGACATCAGCATTTACCCCCGCTATAAAGGGTTTTTTACGCTGGTGTAAATCAACAAAAACTATTTTTTAGTGGAAAAGTTGATTTTTTTTAGATTTTTGATAAAAAAAAATTGAAAAAGCCTTTGTTTTTGGCCGAGTCCTCTAAGTTGTCACAACTCATAGGAGTTTTCATTTTACTCTAACCCTATATATAACAACGATCAAGGAAGAACCCCCTTGGGTTGTGAGAACTTCGAGAACTTCTACTTCCCGTGCGAGTTTCGCCACCAATTTCTGCACAAACGTAGATGAACATGTTACAAACACATCTATAAAAAGGAAATTGCTGAGCGGGCATTTATTCACCATTTACACCAATGTAAAATAGCCGCTGACATCAACATTTACTCCATTGTAAAGGTTTTTTACGCCAATGTAAATTAACGTATACTAATTTTATTTCTTTTTGAAGTTGAAAACTTTTGAGTACTTGGGTGGCCTATGTATACATCTTCCCTTGATTCTTTTGTTCGAACTTTCATAACTGACTTCGTTTTCCTTTTTCATATTGCATATGACTTTAGGTACAACGTGGTGGAACAAGGTCTTGTTCCCGAACCCGTATTTTCATTCTGGCTTAATCGCAATGCCGATGAGGGTGAAGGGGGTGAACTTGTGTTTGGTGGGGTTGATGCCACTCACTTCAAGGGTGAACACACATATGTCCCCGTGACTCAAAAAGGCTACTGGCAGGTGAGTCTTCTTTTATTTATATATTTTATCACATTATGACGGTTCCTCATACACTCAAAACCTGATTTGGTTGTTTATCTTCTGATAGTTTGATATGGGTGAGGTCCTGATTGGTGATAAAACAACCGGTAATTTTGCAGCATTTGTTTTAATCCCTTTTAACGTTGATACCTTGTGGGTTAATCCTTTAAAACGTTATTAAAGTTCTGAATTTATAGGGCTTCTGACACGTTTTTTTTCAGGATTTTGCGACAATGGTTGTGCGGCAATTGCTGATTCTGGAACTTCTTTGTTGGCTGGCCCAACGGTATGTATCCATTTATATTCAATTATAAGTTTTTTTGGGTAAAATGTCACCTAATATTATAATTTTCTTTGTAAACAATTTTCATCACAATAAAGTCATGCAAAACATTTTGTAAAATTGCAAAAATCATCCAAAAAGTCAAATATAATATTGTTTCATTGTTGTAAAGTTTCTCATAACTTGTTAAAATCAAGTTATGGAACAATTATGAAACTTGACTACCATTTAGTTTTTGTTGTTTTCTTTTTTCTTTCAAGTTGTGATATTGAAACTAAAAGTGGTTATGTATTGTATTTTCTAGAATCAATAATATGTTTACAAAGGATCCCTTTATATAGGGATTGAACCCTAGCACTAAACAAGGAAACAATAATCATAACCTAATAACAATACAATTACGAATATATGGAAACACAATCACAAGCATAATTCTCGGCTAATACTCCCCCGCAGTCTGATCGGTCATGGGACAAACGGTCAAACTGGATCTAAATGACTAGAAAAGTTGTCGAGACAAACCCTTCGTAAATATATCCGTGTATTGATACGGAGCAGGAACATGTAAGACCCGAACATGACATAGGCGCACCTTTTCTCTGACAAAATGTATATCGATTTCGATATGTTTGGTACGCTGATGCTGCACGGGGTTATCGGACAAATATACTGCTGAAATATTATCACAAAATACGACCGAAGCCTGGAGAAGGGGGACACGCAACTCAAACAGAAGATTACGAATCCAAGTGACCTCAGCCACTGCGTTGGCGACCCCGCGGTACTCAGCCTCTGCACTAGAAAGAGATACAGTAGGCTGACGCTTAGACGACCAAGATAGTAAATTATTCCCAAGAAAAACACAATATCCACTTGTAGATCGACGGGAATCAGGACACCCGCCCCAGTCAGTATCCGAGTATGCAACCAAGGAATGTGTATCGGATTTTACCATTCGAATACCATAATCCAAAGTCCCCTGAATGTATCTAATAATGCGCTTCATGAAAGCATAATGTGGATCATGAGGCTCATGCATAAACAAGCAGACCTGCTGTACCGCATAAGATATGTCGGCCTGGTGAAAGTGAGGTACTGTAAGGCTCCCGCAAGGCTACGGTTAGAGTGGGATCATGAAACAAAGGACCATCCGTGGCACTTAATTTGGAAGACAGGTCAACAGGAGTGACACAAGGCTTACAAGATGTCATATTGGCCCGATTAATAATTTCTTTGGCATACTGTGTTTGGTCCAAAAACAACCCATTAGCCGTGTGGGTGACCTTAATTCCCAAGAAATGATGTAATTCACCAAGGTCAGACATGGCAAACTCTCGGGAGAGTGTTTGAATGATGTCATGCAACAATTTGTCAGAGGATGCTGTGAGGATAATATCATCAACATATAACAAAAGATATGCTATATCATGGCCGGTGCTGTAGATGAACAAGGAATTGTCAAACCCGCTACTCTTAAACTCGTGGGATGAGATATAATTCGCAAAGCGTGTGTACCAAGCGCATGGTGCCTGTTTAAGCCCGTATAAAGATTTCTTTAACTGGCACACAAAATCTGGAAACCGTTTATCAATGAACCCAGGGGTTGGTGCATAAAGACTGTCTCGTTAAGGTGGCCATGTAAGAAAGCGTTCTTGACATCTAACTGATGAATAGGCCATGATTTGGAAACTGCAAGAGATAATACTGTTCTAATTGTGGCAGGTTTCACAACAGGGCTAAAAGTGTCCTCACAGTTAATGCCCACAGTTTGCGACTTCCCATTAACAACCAATCGTGCCTTATACCTCTCTAATGTACCATCCGATTTAAACTTGAGGCGAAAGAGCCACATGCATCTGATCACCGGTCTATCAACCGGTCTAGGGACCAAATCACACGTCTCATTTTCCTGTAAAGCAGTAAATTCAGCTTGCATGGCGCGCAGCCAGTTCGGGTCGATGAAGGCCTGGTGATAGGTTTTAGGGACGGGAGAGATGGTAGTGGTGTTAAGGGAATATAGGGGAGGTTTTAGGCTTCCGGTTTTGGATAGGGTGGCCATTGGGTGAGATGATTGGTTTTGGGTCCGCGGCTGTGGTACAACCGTGGGCTGTGGGACAGCCGTAGGTGGCTGTGTAACATGGTGGGTGGCTGTGGGACTGTAGGATGCGGTTGGGTAGTGGGCTGTATGGGGGCCTGGTATGTTTGGGTCGATTGGGGGGCTGGTGGGTTTTGTGATGGTCGTGGGCGACGAGTATAGGTGTAGCGAAAAGGTGAAGTAGTAGTGGGCCGAGGGGGAGCCGTGGGTGGTGGTGGGGGGTTGTTGGAGGCCATGGGTGGAGCAAAGGTAAATCCGGGAGGGATTATGTCGTCTAGAAACCAGTATGATGGAGTAGGTGTGGGTATGGTGTGAGGGAAGACGGTTTCATCAAACGAAACGTGCCGAGAAATAAAGACTTTCCCGGTCGTGGGGTCAAAGCACTGGTACCCACGAAAGTCAGGTGGGTAACCAAGGAATATGCACCTGATGGACCTCGAGTGAAGTTTGTGGGGTTGAGTTCCGGATGTGTTCGGATAGCAGGCGCATCCGAACACCCGAAGATGGTCGTATGTGGGGTGACGAAGGTAGAGGGCAAAGGTAGGAGTAAAAAAATTAAGTCTTTTTGTAGGAAGAATATTGTGGAGGTAAGCGGCGGTGTGAAGGGCTTCGACCCAGAAACTAGGTGGAAGGTGTGAGTGGATAAGGAGAGCGCGAATGATGTCGTTTAGACGACGGATCATGCGCTCGGCACGGCCGTTTTGGGAAGAAGTTTGGGGACAGGAAAAACGGAATAACAAACCGTGCTGGCTGGCAAAGGTTTTAAAATCATTGTTGTCAAACTCACCACTGAGGTCACATTGGAAGGTTTTAATATTTCTGTTGAATTGGGTGGCAATTAGGCGGTGAAACTTAACAAAAGTTGGAAAAGTTTCTGATTTGTATTTTAAAGGGTATACCCAAATGAAGTGTGAAAAGTTGTCAATCAAAACAAGATAATATTTATACCCAGATTTACTTAACACGGGGGAAGTCCAAAGGTCACAATGAATGATATCAAATGGTGCAAAAGTAAAAGAATTAGATGCATAAAAAGGTAAACGTTTGCTATTGGAAAGCTGACAAGAGTGACAAAGACTAGATGTTTTGTTCTTACTACAAGAGAAATAAAAATGACGACTAAGAACATCCAAGACTTGAGCGTCGGGGTGCCCCAAACGATCATGCCATGGAAGAGATGTGGAAGTGATGAATGCTGCTTGAGGTGGGAGTTCTGGCGGTGTGACAGGATAGAGATCCCCGGTGCTATTGTGGCGGGAGAGAAGACGCCCAGTTCGAAGGTCCTTCAAAGAAAAACCAAAGGGGTCAAATTCAATGGAAACACTGTTATCACGAGTAAATCGTCTAACAGAAATTAACTTTTTAATGATTTGTGGGCAGTAAAGGATTCTGGGTAGTATGTAAGTGCGATTGGGTAAGGTTAAATAGCCCGTTCCAGACCCTTGAACTGGCAAGGACGCGCCATTGCTGACTAATATGTTACTGTTAATAGGAAAAGAGTCCGGAGTTTTGATCATACCTTGTTCATCTGTGGCGTGTGATGTTGCTCCCGTGTCCATAATTGAGTCCGGGTCATAATGGAGCTGCATCGAGGAGAAGGCTGCAGTAAGATCTGATGGACACATAGGATTGTAACCAGTGGGTTGGATGGAATTGAAGTGGGCCTGCGGTGTGTAAGGTGTGGAAGGGTATGGGGTTGGGCCGTAGGCGGGTGCGGTTTGGTTCAGGTTTGTCGAATGGGCTGCAGTATAGTGGGGCGATTGATTTTGGGCCGTGGGTTGGAATAGGGAGCAGGGGGCTGGAAGGCGGGTTGGGTCGGGTAGGGGCAAGGTGGAGTGTTCCACCAAGCCCATTGAGGGTAGGAGAAGTTGCTTGGGGCCCAAGTTTGTGGTGAAGAGTTGTTGCCGCATCCAGAACCGCGACCGCGGTTACCACGCCCCCGACCACGTCCTCGGCCACGTCCAGATCGGTTAGAAAAGGGTTGGTTGTTGTAGGTATTTGATCCAGTAGGAGGTGTGTGGTTGTGGTTATGGGAGGTTTGGTTTTGAGAGGTTGTAACATGAACGGACTGTGTGGTCTTTTGGCGGGCTTCTTGTCGAATAACTTCATCCTCCAACATACTCCTAGCAAGATCCCAATCTGCATTATTGGCGTTGATAAGAGAGGCAGTCGTGTCATACTCTGCAGGCAGCCCCCGAACAAGTTGAAGCACAAGACGTTCTTCAGTAACCGGATGGTCCACGTCCTTGAGCTGGTTCGCGAGATCTTTGAGGCGCTGACAGTAGTAGTCGTCAAAAGATGAGCAGGTGGACAAGGTGAGGTTACAAAACTTGGTTTCAAGCGCCCCGGCCCGAGCCTTTTTGTTGCTCAGGTATATTTTTTCGAGCTTCACCCATGCATGGCGAGCCGTAGGGCCGCTTTCAAGAGCCCGGGGCAAGAGGTCGTCGGACACAGTGCTGTAAATCCATTGGAGAACGAGAGCATCCAGTTCTTTCCAGGATTGGTAATCTGCTGCGGTGGCTAGTGGCGGTTCGGATCCATCAATGTGATCGAGAACCTGATAAGCCACAGCTTGGAGCCGGAAAAGTTTAACCCAAGACGTATACGTAACCTTAACGCCGTCGAGGGTACGTATCTTGGACTGCACGTTTGTTACTGAGTAGGCTGGGTGCAGATTTTTGGTGGGTTTATCGGAAGAAGATGACTCGGGGTCATCCTTTTTGTTATCGTCTGTCATAGGATAGATGTGCTAGGGTTTATGAAACAAAGGAAAGGGGTTGTCGAAACAGCAGACAATCGGAAAAAGGGAAAAAGGAAGAGGGTATTTAGAACCTAGGGCTCTGATACCATAAAAGTGGTTATGTATTGTATTTTCTGAATCAATAATATGTTTACAAAGGATCCCTTTATATAGGGATTGAACCCTAGCACTAAACAAGAAAACAATAATCATAACCTAATAACAATACAATTACGAATATATGGAAACACAATCACAAGCATAATTCTCGGCTAATAGAAACTTGGTTACCATTTGATGATTTTAACCTTTTTTTATTGCCAAAGTTGAAGGTGAAAATAGAATACATCTTCTATGTTCTCTGTTTATAATAAAACATCATTACACATCAATGTCTAATTGGTTATTTATCTTTACTTTGCTACATGAGACTAACATCATTTCGATAACAATAACATCCAACTCTTGTAGGCTGTTATTACGCAAATCAATCAAGCCATTGGTGCTGCTGGAGTTATGAGCCAACAGTGCAAGACATTGGTCGATCAGTACGGAAAATCTATAATTGAGATGCTACTATCTGAGGTACCTGCACTTAGTTCTCTTTTTTCTCTTGTTTCTAGATATTATTGCTTTCGTTTTTACATATGATATATATTTACACTCGGTAAATAGTGCTAGACATGCACAAAAAGTCTTAGGTCTGAAAGTTGCAATCAGTCTTAATACTTAACCTTCGACCGGAAAGCGCAGTTAGGCCCGTATGCCCGGTCCTTGAGGCCATTTCTTGTAATCCTAACTGATAAGTCGTTTTCTCCCAATGATGTTTAATTTTCCTGACTTGGGATCATGTTTTAGTTAAGTTATATTTACATGTACTATTGAAGATAAACTAGTATTTTTACCCCCCGCGCATTGCAGCGTCGTCGAAACTCAAAGTAACTCGAACTTATACTGTCAAATATTTGACCCAACTCGTTTTTGAACAAAATTTACGTCAAAACGTAGACCAACTGAAAATATACATGAAAATAAGCACGAAAACGTGTTATATTTGATCCAACTCATTACCGAGAAAATTTACGTCGAAATGTAAACCAACTTGGATTTATAACGAAACGAACTTAAAAATAAGCTCGTAAGAAAATAGTGTTTTTTATACGTTTAAGAATGGTACCACACGTTGCAGCGGAGTCCAAATGTAAAGTAACTCGAATTTATATAGCCTAGTGAGAACCTATTATATTTGACCCGCCTCATTTCTGAACAAAATGTAGACCAACCAAAAACGTACATAAAAAGCATGAAAATGTATTATAATTGACCCATGCACATAAAATTAAGCACGTAAAACTCGAGGGGCGGTCAAAATGACATTTTACAAAGTTTTTAGAAAGCTGACAGGGTGTAAGTGGGAACTTAATGAACCTTTTATTTTTTGATCTGTAGACACAACCTGAAAAAGTCTGCTCTCAAATGAAGTTATGCACCTTTGACGGTTCTCATGATACTAGGTCAGTTTCACACTTCTCGACATTTGTGTACTCTGGTTTGTCGTTAATTATGCTAACTTGTATGTTTTGACAGCATGATAATCGAGAGTGTAGTTGACAAGAATAATGGAAAATCATCTGGTGTACATGATGAGATGTGTACTCTTTGTGAGATGGCAGTTATCTGGATGCAAAACCAGATCAAGCGAAATGAAACCGAAGATCAAATAATTAACTATGTTGATCAGGTGGCGTGACTTCACCATCAAAAAAGAATATATGAAGCAAATGTAGCGGTGGTAATTTCGACCCGTTTACATATGAACGGGTCAATTCATGCTTAAAGAAAACGGGTTAAATGGGTTGAAAATCTCCCAAAGTTTGTTTTTAGAGTAAAGTATACGGATGGTCCCTATGTTTACCAAAATTTTGAATTTGGTCCCTAGCTTTCTAAAAGTACATAGATGGTCCTATGGTTTGCACTTTGTAACGTATTTAGTCCCAGCCAAGAAATCTAAAGGTTTCAGCAGGTCCAAGTTAGAGATAAATGCGTTTCAAAATGCAAACCACAGGGACCATCCATGTACTTTTGGCAAAGTTTGGGGACTAAATACGTTACCAAGTGCAAACCACTGGGACCATCTATGGTACTTTTGGAAAACTAGGGACCAAATCCAAAGTTTTGGTAAACCACAGGGACCATCCCTATACTTTACTCAAATTTAACCTTTGTAATCACTGTCACAATTCACATGCTAATCGTTTACAAAGACAAAAAAAACAATTATGGACAATAACTGTTCAGGGTCAACCCACCCGACATGCTCGTTTTGCTACCTCTAATAAAAAATCAATAAAAGCTATGATTGATGATCTCATGGGAAAATTGGATTAGATTTTTAATTTATTTTTCAGCTGTGTGAGCGGATACCAAGTCCAATGGGTGAATCTGGAGTTGACTGCAACAGTCTTTCATCCATGCCTCATATCGCATTTACCATTGGTGGTAAAACTTTTGACCTCTCACCCGAAGAGGTAACCTTATAATGTTAATCTGATTTGTATTTTTTTCTCTTTAACTGCGTTAATGATTTGGTTCTTTGGTCGAGGGTAATTATTTATTTAACCTGATTTAACATATAAATTATCCTTGTTAAATTTCATGTGATCGTATAGTATGTCCTGAAAGTTGGTGAAGGAGCAGCAGCACAATGCATTAGTGGATTTTCTGCTCTTGATGTGGCACCTCCTCGTGGGCCCCTATGGTACAGTCATCAGCTCTTGTTGCCTTATTCTTAGTTTATCACTTGTACAAAAAAAAAATCAAAAAGCTTTTTCTTTGTGTTTAAGCCATCATCGTATGTGTATTACCTCAACTTTAGGTTTTATGCCTAAAGTTGGAAAAATGAGTGGTTTGGATAACGGGTCAAAACGGATAACTTTTATATGGGTTGGGTTGACCCAAGACACATTTACACGAAAATCCAACTTACTTTCATCTTTTGTTATTGTATGTTTGGAAAAATGTTTTGTTCTGTTACATTATTTTTGTTCTTACCATTATATGCAAGTAACCTTCTATAGCATATTAGCATGTGAAATGGTGACATGACCACGTAAACATGTCGAAATTGACATCTCTACCTGGAAATAATACGGGAATTTTGATACAGGATCTTGGGAGATATTTTCATGGGTAAATACCACACGGTGTTTGACTATGGTAAATTACGAGTCGGGTTTGCAGAAGCGGTTTGAGACCTCTAGTTTATCATCATCAACATGCTTGTTTTCATGTAAATGTGGCAATAAATACATCACACATATATAAACGTAAAAGTTTGCTGGCGTATGTTACTTGTGGAACAAGTAAAAGGTTAAACCTCGATGTTTATTTACCATCTCATAAGTTATGCCTAGGGTTTGTGTAATATTTGACCGTTTAAACTTTCATTGTTTGGATCTGTTGTCTTATTATGTATTTCTTACATATGTCCACTTAGACCATGTGTTATGGAGTGTCATAGTGATGGTAAAAGACACTATTTAGGCGCCACCTAGGTACGAGGGGTGTCCCCTCTCACTATCAAAACATATGTTGATCCACCAAATTGCTTCACTCACGAGCATGAGACCAACCATGCCCACTGCACTCCCACTCACTTTGTTGTGACGTATTGTTTGTGTGATAGTAATGGATACATAGTTGGTATAAATAGATGGTTATTTCACCACATTTGTCTCACTTGAGTTGGGTTACGATTACGAGGTTAGTATAAATAGATGGTTAAGTCTATTGTAATTTGTGTGCTTTCATTGATTAATAATAAAAGAGTCGGAACAAGTTTGTTCAACTTTGTGTTTCTGTGCTCGATCAACGGCTTAATGTTTCCTATATTAGAAATGATTAATACAGTTTAAGATGGGTGACAATGGTTCAGGATAATAGTTTACGACATGAATCAGTTAGAGCATATAGACAAATCCCCCACAATTCCCTTCTATTTATTATTAGAACATAGACTAACAAGAGAAGATAAGAGAGCGACTATACGAGACCTAACATGAGCTCGATCTATCTCAATCAATGTTATAAATAATTCGATGTACTTGTTAATTTTGGAAACATCCCAACAATATGCATAGAACCTCGCAAAAAAATAAATTTAATAATGTTTGCTTTATGATGTGCTCTGGATTATAGATTTATAGATATGTGGTTGATGATAAAAAGACACCGTCACTATAAAGGGAACTTTAATTACAAAACCCTTACTCATTTTATGCAAAAAGAGTAAAATACACAAAAAGTCCTTTATATTTTCTCAAACATGTAGGTTTCATTCTTTATATTTAAAATTTGTCAAAACTATCCTTTTAGTTTACTTTTATTACGGGTTTAATTCTTTATGACTAACCTCGTTTATTTACTCGGTTAAGTTCCCTCACATGCATAAATGTGAGGGTAAATTCGTCTTATTGGTTTCTATTGTTATAAAACGCAAAGAGTGAATTTCAAAAATTGTCTTTTATTTTTATACTCTTTGTCAGGCAGTGTCCTTTATGTTTAAAGTTAATGAGTTTTGTACTTTATGTTTTAAAATCTTACACGTTACGTCCTTTAGCACTAACCCACCTAATTTTTTTTTGTTAAATTAGACATGTGCAGAGCAAATGAGGGTATAATTATCTTTTTACCCTATTATTTAAAAGAAAAATAACCAATTTATATATTAACTCAATGCATTTCTCTCTCCAAAAAACCCTCATGATCTCTCTACTCTATCTCTGTGTGTTCCTTCTTCTACCACCTCCTTCCACCACCACCACAACCTCCTTTCACCACCACCACAACCGATTCCTGCCAAGAAAAAAAACACACTACTGCCTAAAAAACCGCCAAAACAGTTCGCAAATCAACCAACCAACAAACAAAATCGAACAACCTGCGATTTTTTATCATCTCCATCGCAAGTCCATCAACCCCTGTTTCTCTCTCTACTTTCACACACATTGTTGTGTGTGTAACGAAAACATATTTGAAGATGAGAACGAAGATCGAACCTTAATTTCAACATTCAAATGATGATAATCTGATATTCATGATAATCTGTATGAAAGGTACAAATTTGGGGATTTTGTTGGTGTGTCAACGATCTGCTACTGCTGTTTTTCATTATGAAAAGAAAAGCAACGATATGTTGTTTGTCTTAGTAAAGAGGAGGGTGACGCACAAAATTGAGGTTCATGTGTTGGTGTTTTGTTTCTGGGTTTCATGTTTTGTACTTGCGATATAAGGTTTTTGGGTATGTAGTCGATACGTCTACTTTGATGGTGGCAGGTGGGGCAATGGTGGACAGTGGTGGTTTGTGTAGAAGATGGTGGTGTGGTGGTGATGTTAGGTGTTGTTGTTACACCCCGGATTTCCAACCCAAATCCATACACCGGTGGGCCCGGGTGGGGAGTATCGTGACGTCATTTGATAATCATCATAGTCAATTAAACACGGCACAGTGGAAGTCTTGGAGTAAAATTACTATTACAAACCAAATGTTCGAAATACAAAAATAATATACAGGCTCGTAATAGAAGATCCACAGATGGATCATAAATTGTACATGGAAAGAATGTAAAACAGACTTTGGGCAGATCTAGGATTTGCAAGATCCTCTATCACTACCGAGCACTTCCAGCCTATTTTCGTATTGTACCTGCAAGCTCAGTCTTTTGAAAATACGTTAGCTTTCGCTGGTAAATACATCCAACTGACTCATTTTGAAAACATTTCAAAATTGTTTTAAGTGCGTATCAGCACAAAATTTTTATAACTTGGGAAAGTTGACCATCCAACCTTGTTAACAGATTTACATGTTTGTCCATACATACAGGGTCCAGTTCGGAAACTGAGACATGATTAACGTACACACCACTTTGGACTCACGAAGGAGTCAATTCCTCCCAACCTTGTGGGAAAGCATTATTGATCGTCTATCGGGTGTATGCCTACACCCGTGCTAAGGTCGTGGCCATTTCTATTGTAATGAGCCGAGGATATCCAGGACACGGTAGTTAACCCCCGATGTTTAAGTTATCAAATAAAACTGATTAAACAGAATATGCGGATTTACTAGCCGCAATCCGGCATTCGATTGATCCCATTTCTGACCAAGCGGTAATAATTTACCGTAACCCAAGCCCGTATAGGGGAAATAAGTCGAGAGAATTTTCCTGAATTAGCCTTGTTTAAAATGCAAGATTATAACCCAGCCATATTCAAAATGAGCTGATGCAGATAGCATTTACCGTAATGTCTCTAGTCTGGATTATGGCATAAGCTAACCAATTAAATACTAACGGTCTTATTTAAATCATAGACTTAGACTGATTAGCGTACTTGATCAAAACCGTAACGCTAGATTAAACGATGATTGGATAGAATGTATTTTAATCCCAACAAGTACATTGACTTGTGTAATATGGATAAACTATAAACATTCTGGATTTTGAGATTTAAATGATAAGGTTAGACCCGTTTCGGTTAATTTTCGTAAACTTGTTACATATACTTAACCGTACACATATCAGCGATATGGGTAACCGGATAAGTCATGGACAAGTTCTATATGCGATTATACTTTAAAAAGTTGTAAATTCATTAGGATATCAACTTATATGCTCATTATGGTTTTAAAATGGAACTATGCTCATAAGGGCATTTTGGTAATTTCATACCGTATAAAAGGAACTTGAATTTAATGTGATAACTATAAGTAATTCTGGAAAAATAATTTATTTATGATATAATATCAGTAGGATATTAACTTTATGTGTAATTTATCTTTTATGACCAAACTATGCACCGATGGGGTATTTTGGTCATTTTACAAAGTTTATAAATTATTTGGGATTCTGAGTTTATAATAGGTACCTACTGTAGATATGTTTAAAATAAGTTTTAAATCAGTAGATAACAAATCTTGGTCAATTAATATGGTTTTAAACCATACTATGCGTCGAAACGGCGCTTATGTCGTAAAATGACGTGTTATGCGTTGTTTTATGAAAACTGACGTTAAGGTTAGATTAAAATGTCTTAGATATGTTTTTAATATAACATATCGTAGGTAAAAGATTTACCTTGAAAAGATTTGATTAAAATCGTTTTATGAGCCACGAGGGCTAAATCGTCATTTATCGACATAATTTAAGGACCTGCTTGTAAACTCATTTTAATCTGATTTAACATCCAAATAATCCTACTTGTAATATTACATCATTAGAAAACTTATTTTCAAGTTCATTATCATTAAAACCTTGATTTATGCAAAAAAGGCATTTTGGTCAAAGATGGCATAATTATGGAACTTACGCATAAACTTAGATTCTGATTATGAAGAATATAACCTCAAGGGTTATGCTATATTATATTACGATCATAATGCAACTTTAGATCAGTAGGTAACTAATCTAAATCGGGTCAGAATCGAAAGTCAAAGCAGAAGTCAAACTTCGCGACTTTCAGTTGCGAACCGACCCTAGAACTGAAATTGACGAGCCGAACATGTTCTTACATGTTCTAATAATTATTACCAACTTGTTTAAGTGTCAAAACATGTTTCATAACATACATAAGATCAATTTATGATTTTTCCGAAAAATGACCTGTTTGACTTTTTAATATCGTAACTTTGACCCGTCAATTGGTCTAGCAAATGTGATCTTCAGGAGTTGCCCTTTATAGGGATTAACACCTACCTTATTACGATCACTTAGCCATGTTCATTTCGAACAATGGCTAGACCACAATGGTCTTAACCGAAAGTCAAAGCGTTTTCCGTAAAACGCTTGACTTTTGGCTATAAAAGCCTATAAACGAAAATGCACAAGGAAGGAACACTTACCAGTGATTCCTAGGGTGCAAAAGAACTATGTTGGATGCTCCTTTCAGTTAGGAACTTCTAGAGGAGGGAGAAGAGTGTATGAATGAGAAAGGTGCAAGTTGAAATGGTGAACTTGAACACCTATTAATAGTTGAAGAACTCAAAGGAGGTGATTCCAGGTGCTTAGGGGTGTAAGAGGGAGCTTACAAGTGTCCCAAAATGTGGCATAGCAGTTTGGGAAGCCATAGTTTCGATTAAATGGTTTTTGGAGCTTTGTTTGGTAGCCAAGCAAAACTTTCTGCAGCAGAGGCCTTCTCGCGCCTCGCGAGAGACCCAGGCCTGGTCTCTCACAGCCCGCGACCGCCCTGTGGCCAGTTTCAAATTTTGACACTTTTAGCCCCTTTACTTAATAAAGCTTCTAAAACCCTTTTAAAATACCTTTTTGGCACTTTTAGCCCTCCGTAGCCAATATTTGGCATGCCCGGGATTATGCCCGGACATTGTCGAGCTCTCGGTTTGTTAAAAGGTCACTCAGAGGTATAAATCCCTCCAATATCCAACTTTCACATATTTATAGAATTGAATCCTCTCGTCCAACAAATGGCACGTATGAGAGTTAGGACTTCGCAAAGGATCACTCAGAGGCTTATTATAAGCATGTTGACTCCGATGTCACTCAGAGGCTAGGCATGTTAACATATCAGTCACTCAGACGCCAAGTTTTAAGCATGTTGACATATTAGTTACTCAGAGGCTAATGATTTGAGCATGTTGACATATCAGTCACTCAGAGGCTGTTATTTATGCATGTTAACATCGGACCATCACTTAGAGGCTCAGTTTGAGCATGTTGACGCCTTTAGTCCTTATTGGTCTTTAATAGACTATATTTAAAATACAACACGTGTCACTATACTATTGGACACGATTTTACAGGGTGTTACAGTTGCAGAAGGTGGTGGAAGGTGGTGGAAGGTGGATGGTTAATGGTGGTGGATGGTGGTGGTTGAAGAAGGTGGTGGAGGGATGGTGGTTGTTGGTGGTGGATGGTGACGCGATTGTTCGAAATTGAAAAGGGGGTTTTCGTGTGTTGGATGGTGGCAGGTGGGGCGGTGGTTTGATTTGTTGTGTTATGTCAGATGGTGGCAGGTGAGGCGATGGTAGGCGGTGATGGTTGATGTTGGCGGTTGTTGATGGAGGTGGAGAAAGTGAGAGATAGATGTAGGGAGAGAGAGATAGATTTATATATATAATTTTTTAAATTTATTTAGATGTTTTATTTCTTAAAACGTTTTTATATAAATTGGTAAAAAGACTAAGATACCCTTGAGTAATCAGATCTAACAGAAAAAATTAACTAGATTAGGTCTAAAGGACATAACGTGCAGTATTTTAAAACATAAAGTACAAAACTCATCAACTTTAAACTTAAAGGATACCGCCTAAAAAAGAGTATAAAGATAAATGACAATTTTTGAAATTCACTTAAACGCAAATAAAAAACCCAATCTTTCAATACAAGTTAACCCCCCCCCCCACCTTCTCTGTATAAAATCCTTCCCCGACGTTCAGAATTCCGATCACCCACATAGTTCTGATCAACACTTATAAACCAAGTCTGATCAACCATTCGAATCCCCAAATGGCCAACAAAGGAAGTGTATTTCACATACGAGAAGAAAAAGATGATTATGAAATCGAGTTCATGTATGGTAAGTTTTTTGATCAATCTTCACTATACTCCGATCCTTTTCATTTACTGTTTTCAAGTTCAAAATTTTCATTTTTCAAATGTAGAAAATTTATCCATCAGCATGCATCATGGAGGATATTTTACTGACAAAACAGGTCCTATATGGTTTGAGGGTGTTATATGGTTTTAGAGTGTTAAGGGGTTGCACATATAAGGGGTTGCAGTTTATGGTTTTTATGGTTTCTGGGGGCAGGTTATGATGTAAATTGATTAGTTTGGGTGCGGTGCAGGTTTCGTTGTTTTAGGTGCAGGTTAGTGGTTGTGTTTAGGTGTAGGTTCTGTTGTTTTAGATGCAGGTTTTGTTGTTAGGTGCATGTTTTGTTGTTGTGGGTTGTAAGTTTTGATGTTTTTAGTGCAAGTTTTGCTGTTGGGGTTTGCCGGATTTCATGATTGGGGAAAAACTTGCATTCACAGAACACGAGTGAAAACGTCTTGGGTTTCATTCGGTTCGAGAAATTTTGAGTATTGCTTGCCTCCCACACAAACAATAAACACAAGATATTGAAGATGAATTGAAGATGACATTAGATTCTAGGGTTTTCAATTTTACTAGATATGGAGATGAAGAATGCGTGTCAGGTTTTTAATTGAGGTTGATGAAGAGGAAAATGGGTTTGGGGTTTTTTATTTGGGTTTTATAACAATAGAAACCAAAAAGACGAATTTACCCTCACATGTTATGCATGTGAGGGAATTTAACTAGGCAAATTAACGAGGTTAATCATAAAGGATTGAACACATAATAAAAATAAACTTAAAGGATAATATTGGCAAGTTTTAAAAATAAAGGATGAAACCTATAAATTTGAGGAAACATAAAAAACGTTTTGTGCTATAGGTTTGAGAAAACATAAAGAATGTTTTGTGCATTTTACTCATTAAAAACTTATTACACATTTAAAAACTGCTTTACTAATAGTTGATTGTGGAATGTCCGTACTTTTTTAAAACTTTCAACAATTGTAAATAAAGTTGAATTTGCTTTAATCGATTTAAATATCAACAAAGAAAAACTATGTAGCATCCTTATAATAATAATAATAATATTATATATATATATATATAATATATATATATATATATATATATATATATATATATATATATATATATATGATGACTAAGTTGTTCGATTTGATTGTAGTTATAGCTTGCACAATGCAGATAACTAGCATATTTTTGCCATCACGGTATTTCTTGTCTTCATTGATTGTGTGATTTATAATACAAGTATTTTTTCTATGAACCATTTTTTTTGATGGATCATTGTTTGACAAAGAAGATGAAATCAATGCAAACTAAATGATGAAATTATTGAAAGGGGAAAAAAGATGAAGTGATTTATGTCTTAAGATGTACAATAGTTCATTCTCAAACATAGCTTAGTGGAATGATCTAATTACGGGAATAGTGACGGACCCAGAAATTATTTGTTGAGGTGTGGATGAGTGGTTTAAGCATATTTTCAAGGGGTGTAGTCCGGTTTTTTGCCTAAAAAAATACGCCCAATTTTTTTTCAAAGGTGCGTCCGCCACCGACGTAGACATTTAAGTCCGCCCCTCACGGGAATTTACATAACATAGATTGATATCGTGCAGGAACTGCAATCAAGATTGGATAATGTTTCATGTATGTATAGATTAATCAAGGTATAACTATTGTATCGAGAATGCTAAACGATATTTATGATAAAAGAGTTATCGAAACTATATCAATGCCAAGTTATTCATCATGACGAGTCATGGATGATGAAAAAGTTTTCAATGAAATATAGTAGACCGATATCAAATTAACGGGCATAAAACGTTTGTTTATGATAACTTAGATTAGTAACTCTGTTGAATTTATATAAATGAATGGTATTAGTGGAAAGATAAACGGATAATAATATAGTTATAGTGTTTAGTGGGAGGCTAGTTTATTTGGCAGAGACCCTTAACTCTTAGTGAATGTTTTGGATTTAATCGCAAACAAGGTATAAATTAGGAATAATTTGGTGGAAATTTAAGTGTGAATAGCATTTGCTATTTAAAAAAATAGTAATTTAGGTAGCATATAAAAATAAACATATGATGATAGTGGAGGGTTAAGTGAGAAGAATTTTTTTTTAAAAAGAATAGAGAAGAAGTTTCAACCAATAAAAGTAATTCATTTTACTTCATTCAATTTTGATGTAAGGATATATTTATAAACTTTCATAGATCTTTAGTTTATAGTCTTCCTCTGTAATAGCTAACTACATTAAATGTATAACTTATTTTCAAAAGATTTTTTTCAAAAATAAAAAAAATTAATTTAATGTGTCGAACAAATTACTAGATATGTAGAACATATTACGAATTGTGTAGGATAAATTTAAACATGTGTAGATAAATTTCGAAATGTTAGGATAACTTTTTATGTGTGTATGCAAAAAAAAATTATGTGTGTATAAAAAAAATTAGTGTAGAGAATGATAGTATTAGTGAGTAATTAATTAGTTAAAGATAATAATAAATAAGATGAAAGAAAAATAACTTAATATTTTATAATTCTACCTTTATTTTTTTTTCTTTTTAACTATTTTTTTTTCTCAAATAAACATACCCATATGATGATATTAATTTTTACATGATAAATATAAAGAGAGCCGCTTTAGAATATTGCATTTACACCATGGCCACACACATATAATTACATCATCATGACAAGAGGCCAAAATTGTACCCGTTTAACTAACAACTTAAAAACGTGGTTATAAATATAAGTTATAATGAATGTACCCACAAGGTCCCACTTCACTTGCAAAACTACAAACACTACGTGTTCTATTCATCTATCAAGTATTTTCTCCATCTTTTCAATTTCCAAATTTAACCAACTTATTGTCTTGACATTGACATGATACCATCAGTTGTAATTATAACAATTTAACTACAACCGTAATCTTGAATTTATTTTTATGAAGTTTTCTTATAAGCATTGATCTTTGAAGAAAATAAATATGATTAGTGGCTAGGCAGTGCTAAATTATAAAAGTTGATGGATTTCTTTACAGATTTTTAAGTTTTAGCATAAAATATCAAATCATTTTATGATGTGATATAAACATATACACTTAAAAAGGTAATAAAAGGGTCAAGTTGCAAACCTTCTAGTTCAACCCAACCTATTTAGCTAAACGTTTTTTGGGTTCAAGCAGAAACTGATCAGTTTTTTGGGCTCGACCCAAATCCATCTTAACTAAACCAAAACCTGCAAATCCTTAGTTAGGTACTTGTTTTGTTTTGATATCGTGATACATAAATTCACACGCATACTAGTGACTCTTATTGGTTAGTTTGAATGATGATTATGACAATCGTTCTTATTTTTCTTGTTTATTCAAACCCCGATTGACAACCTGTTTTTCTTGTATATTCAAACTTCAATTGACAACCTATTTTTCTTATGTATTCAAACCCCTATTGAAAACCCTAAGCCTTCATTGGTATTGGGATATTAATAATTCATGGAGTTAGAGTCGTATTTCATCCTGAGCACTTCTTTCACCACTATGACCATTCATTAATGCTAGTTTCATTAAGTTTCTTATCATCAATGACATTTATTGTAGGTTATGCAACTTGTTTGTTTGCTTGCATGAACAAGGTAATTAAGGTAAGTAAAAAGTGCAAACATTTTATCTCATTTTTCTCATCGTAGTGAATGATTTATATGTCATAATTACTTGTATTTACATGAGATTTACAATGGTTACATTAGAAGTTTTAAATTTAATAAGTAATAGTTACTTAACATCAAATTCATGGTTAACTTATGTGAAGTGGGGATGGCCCTTAACCAAATTGATTACTGATTAGCATGGTTGATTTGACTTTTTTGCTTGTGATAAAAAGTTGGTAGACCCTCTTGCTTTGTTTACTCAACCAATTAATGTATGCATTTTAATTATTCCACTGGTATCACAACTTACTTCAAACCCCACCAATATTATCTATTGTAGGCTCTATTAAATGTTGTTTTAGTGTATGATTAATACAATTTTAATGGGTTGTTCAAGATGGTGATTATATTCTAAAATTTTATAATGAAATATCACTGTTAACTTTTATTAGGATAATAATTAAATTAAATTATAATACAAATAACAATGTTATTGCATCACTTATAGACCCTAAGAGATGTCCTGGTGGTAAAATGTCTACTTTCCATTCTAAAGATGAATAGTTTTAAATCTTGTAAGATGTAAATATAAGTGACCATTAGGAGTAAGTTAGGATTAAGAGCAGTTCTAAAAAAAATTAGTGTTAATTAGACTATTAGAGTGATATAATATTATACATGATATAGTGATGTAACATACATCATAAAATATAGTGATGTAGCATACATGATGAATATATTTTTATCTTAGCTCCTTGGTATTTAATTACCGTGATTAAATCCTAAAACATAAGGTAGAATATAGAAAAAAAACTATTAGAGTTTCATTAGTTGGCCGATAACACTTCCTAATCAACTGAACCTTAACTCAGTTAGCTGGTCAGCTGCCACATAATCAAAAATGCCATGTCAGCTCTCATGTCATCAAAAAATGTCACACAACTGCCACATCATATGCCACGTCAGCAAAAAAGGGCCATATCAAATATCACATCAGCAAAAACTAACTGAGTTAGGGTTCAATTAGTTAGGGAGTGTTATCGACCAATAAGTTGAAAGTTGGGAGTGTTGGTGTACTAGTCAAAAGTTTGGAGTGTTATCGGTCAATTGATGAAAATTGGGGTTATTTAAATCCAATATCCCAAAAAAATTATTCTTTGATATGTTTATAAAACTAATGTTGTTTAATTACGCACATTTCTAAATGGTTTATAGTTAAAATCTAAGCCTAATCCGGTTTTTTAAAAGTCTATAACTTATTTGATGGTATTTAAAAAGTCTATAACTTAACATTTTTTAAAAGTCTATTAACTTATTAATATGTAAAGAAAGTGTCTCAATTAGAAAAATTATGCTACTCGGTATGGGTAACGGGTCTTCCTTCTAGGCGACCCGCCACGTCAGCATCCACGTCAGAGGCCTTGGAGGACGCCCCTCCAAGAATGGAAGCAAGGAAATGGGTGATGACCCGACCCTACCTAGTTAATTTATTTTTCTTTTTTTAATTAAACTAGTTTTTAACATTTACTAATATAAAATAAAATCATTAGTATTAAAAACCACACATTACATAACCTAAAAAAGAACTTAAAAATAAAAAAAAATAACCAAAAAAGTAAAAAACATAACCTAAAAAAATCCTATGAACTCCACTTTTTTGCGATTTTTTCTTTCATTCTTCGCAAAATCGGTCGATCTTCTTCCGGATACGAGTTTATGTCGGCTGTCATGATTTCCCACTCTTTATACTCGTTTTTCTCATGCTTCAACCGAACCCGTTCTTCGACCTCATGTTCCTTCGCCTTTGCCTTTTGCAAATGCGCCCTTTTTTATTTGTCCCTGCCCGGGGGACGTTCCTCCTCTCGAACCAAAACTCTTCATCGTCAAATTCGGACTCGTCGTTTATGTTTATTTGACATCGTGCGTCCGAGCCTCCCGTGCTATAACTACCGGTCTCCGATATTTTTGTTCGTTTAGCCGTTGCAACCTAATTTGGAACTGGCACCCACTTGTTACTGGTTCGCAAAATTTCCCAAGAACGTACGTGGGGGAAAACGGTCCGATGCGTATCTTCGTATCTACGCATCGCCTCTTTAAAACGTCTTCGTCACTCATCCCACAACGGCAACTAGTATACAAGTTATTATAAATCGCCGACAACCGGTTAACGACCGGATGCATCTTTTTCCATTTGGAAGAGATGGAATCGATGTCGCGATAATGACCTTGTTCCATTATCGCAAGAAACTTCAATAGTATTTCTTTCCAAAACCCCTCGCCGGTTTGGTTGTTACCTATATTTTTAAATTGCAGCAAAAGTTATATTAAAAAAAAGTATAATCCATAAATTTTTGGTATATTTTTAAAATGTAGCAAAAGTTATATACCGATAATGGGGCTTTTGGAAGTGCTAACCCACGCCTTGGCTAACGCCTCATCCTCCATCTTTGTCCAAAGTTTCGCCTTCCCTTTCGATGATTGATCTTTCTCAACCATATGTTGCTTCCCTTTTTTTCGTTTAGACGATTGCGGTTGGGTCTCCGGCACAAATTCTCGAACGTCATCCTCTTCGGGTTGTGGTTGGGGAGACTCCGGTGTTGGGGAATATTGTGTTGGGATGGAAATTGCGAATTGAACGGGTTTCGCATCATCATTTATTGCACCGACTGCATTTGTTTCATTGATTGTAGTTGGCTCATTTGCGGCGTTGGGGTTTGTTGAAAACCCCCCAAAGTGATGTACCAAAATTGTGAGAATGACCAACTCGGTTCCATACTAGGATAGTAGTCGGGTACCGAGAAAATGTTTTGGTTTAGGTTTGGGTTCGGGTTCGGGTTGCTCGGGTTGTATTGATCCATGGCGAAAGTTGAATGATTTTATAAAAGGTTGAATAATTATAAAGAAATGTGAATGATTTTATAAATTTGAGAGTAGAGGTGGATAAAGTGTGTAAAAAAGTGGGACGGTATTGGTGTATTTATAGGTAAATTTATTAAATTTAATTTTTTTAATTTAATAGCTGTTCAACGGGTATATATTTAAAGTTCAAGCCCCGTCTCTAACGTCTTGCAACGGACGCCCACGACAACGACCATCCACCCGGGGCGGTGTTGGGGACGTCGCCGTGCCAGGCCGGGTCTGGACAACCCCCCACACCGAGTGTTCTTGCACAAATAGTATATATGGTCTGTTTATATTTGAATTCGTCTGTAAGTATAAGAAACTTTGTCATGATTTTATTTGTTAATACAAATGGGTACTAAGGATAAAAGTTAAAATGAGTTATATGATCATTTCGGTTAACAAAACAATATATGAGTAACATATGAAACCCACCCTCAAGCCTCACGCCCCTCTACCCCCTCTTCCTCTTTTCTCTCTAATAACCAACGACATCAACGTCAACGGCAATGACAAACTCTTTGGTTGCCATCCTCCCTATGTTCCCTCCTCAGTCCTTACCATCAGTGATGGATCTAGAAAACTTTCATAGGGGTAACGTTTAAAAGAAATGAGTGACGAAATCGAAAAAAACGTCAATTTTTTCCAAAATTTACACTACCGCCGAGCGCCAAGGAGTAGCGGAACCTACCCCTAATTATGAGGTACATCCGCCCCTGCTCACCATCGCACCTCATATCTCTTACCCTCACACCACTCGTGAAAACCGAATCAAAACCCGCAAGCGCAATCCTCTTCATCACCTTCTCATTATTTTTATTTATTTTTATATTTTTTAATTATGTTTTTCTATTAATTGTTGCATATATAATTAGATATTATTAAAGAAAAATAGGAAGTTTAGCTTAAAATTAAATTGAAGATTATTGGGGTGAAGGGACACGTGCGTGGAGTGTGACTAAAGATGCAACAACCAAATAAAAAGTATGATAAAATAAATAAATAAATAAATAATTAAATGAGGAAAAAATATCTTATGGGACACGCATATATATATGTATCCTCTACAATATTTGCTTTACGTCCGTCCAATTAATCTAGCTAACTTCACCGGCAAGCGCTTCACATTTGAAATGTGGATTATTTTTCAACCTTAGGGGACCGTTATTTATAATAATCTTGATTTAGAAGTTATAACCACCAATCTATTATCTACTAACTAAATCATTTCACCCAAATCTTCATTCACAAGTTACCAAAAACCAACTTCTTTTTCTAGAAGATGTTGAGTGATGCAATAGAACCATCACAACACAACACACACAACACATGTTAGTTTTATAGTTGTTATGTCTAGTTGTGGCGATTATGATATAGTGTTATAGTTACATGGGTGTTTATACATATTTTATGTACGTATTGATGGGTTGATATTATAAAATTAACGTAATCCTTAAAGTTTTGCCAGACACATGAACTCAAACATGACATTCATATTTTTGAGTTGTCACAAACATGACTCACCTATCATGAACTTATAACTAGGGGTTGACGGAGCAGAGCTGAGTCGATTCGAGCTCAGCTTGATTTAATCTTTAATTCTAAAGCTCGAGCTCGACCTGTGGATAATTGTTCAAACTCGAACGCGGCTCATTTATTAAGTATTTATTAGTGTGTGTGTGTATATATATATCTAGCTTAGATCCCGTGTACTACACGACTTGAGTTAGTAAATTTTGTAATTTTAAATATGTGTGATCATAAAGGGCAGAGCTCGATAAGTGAAGTTCTGGCTCGGAATTTTTTATTAAAAAAACCTTATTGTTAGACTTTGAACGTGGATTCAAGCTCGTTTAAGCTTTTGATGAGCCGATATCAAATATTTAATGAGTTGCTTGGTTCACTTACACGTTTTCTTATTACTACTCTAAGATTATAAAATTACATTAAAAACATAAACGACTACGAAACAACAAAGTTTCCACATGATATGATAACCAATTTATATAGTTCTTTGACATGTTTAAGTTCTAAATTTATATATAAAATGTCTTGTGGTAGAATTAAAAATTATTTTCTAATGGTGCAAATGAGGGATTCAACCAAACTATTAAGGGGTGTGATCAACCCAAAAAAAAAAACTTCACTTGGGTCCAACCTTGCCTTTAAGAAAAATTATAAACTGGTAAAGCTTGTAAATTGATTCAAGAGTGGCTTGTTTAGCTAAGCGTGTTTATATGACTCGAACAAGTTTAAACTAAACTGAAATCCATGATTTTTGTGTAAAATCCATATCATAGTAAAAAAATTACACCTTTAGCCACTAAGTTTAATAGCAATGCTTACGCTTAAATGATGTACAAAAATCCCTAATTGACGTGCTAGTTAAATTTCATGCCCCACATTTTGATTATAAAGTGGTGTTAGCGAACACTAAGCTATGTGTGGTTTAAACAATTTCAGGGATCTGTGGGTCATGGTCGAATTGGCATAAAAAGTTTTTACACAACTAATCACAAATGAAAATAATAATAATAATAATAATAATAATAATAATAACAACAACAACAACAACAACAACAACTTTGACTTGAAACGTAACCCATAAGTTTTAAGAGTATATGCCCCAAGACTTCATTTTTATACAAAAGTATAATTTAAATTACTCAAAGTTCATAGTATATTCTACCAAAAAGTGGCATATGTGATACCAACCACTTTAGTGGTTCAACCCATTGCCTCCAAACTTCTCCTACCTTATCATATAATAATGCTCACATTCATAAGCATTGTGTAATACGTGTCATCTTAGTCAATAATGAGGCATTATAGGACATTTTTCTAACTTGAAATGTAACCCATAAGTTTTAAGAGTATATGCCCCAAGACTTCATTTTTATACAAAAGTATAATTTAAATTACTCAAAGTTCAGAGTATATTCTACCAAAAAGTGGCATATGTGATACCAACCACTTTAGTGGTTCAACCCATTGCCTCCAAACTTCTCCTACCTTATCATATAATAATGCTCACATTCATAAGCATTGTGTAATACGTGTCATCTTAGTCAATAATGAGGCATTATAGGACATTTTTCTAAAATAGGTGTAGTGAAGATATGAGCATTGTGAGGCATTATGTTAAAAGATGTGTAAATAAATGAAAAACTAATGATATTTGATGTGCAATGATCTGATTGGCCAAAGAAAATAAGGAGGAGCGTGGAAAAAAGGACACAAGATGCATTTTTTTAAAAAACATCCAGGGGCGTTGTGAGGCATTTTTGAAGGGAAAAAAAACGCCTAAAACTGCCCCACTACGCATGGTCTAAACCCCTCAAAATCTTTGGTTTCCAAAGTCAACAAACATAAATACAAAATTGGGCATCCAACCCTAAGTTTTGGGATTGGTTTCAAACTCTTTATCTTTCAACATTTACCTACTTTTATCAAAATCACATCACATTACCTGTATTTCAAGATTTATCATCTTAAGCTTCTTGTCTTTTTGATTTTAATAACGCAACCCTTTCATCACATCTACTTAGTTACTGCGTAATTTGATATAAAACCATTATATAATACCCAAATGTAAACTCCAAACTAAAGAATTATCAAACTTTAGGTAAAATTTATTTGGTATAATACAATTACCAACTATTGTGAATAGTAATTTAAGATTTTTTTTGTCTTTTATATAGTTTTACACTTTTATCTCTTAAATTTCAGCATTAACACTTACATCCTTTAAACTTTCTAAAAACTTCGTAATCGAGTTTTATTTGTCTATTTTTATGTACGTATGTGTATAAATTCAAGTTAATTTTTATTTCTACGTAAATTTTTCCTGAAATGAGTAAGTCAAATGTAATACATTTACGTGCTTATTTTTATATATGTTTTTAATTGTTCTATGTTTCGACGTAAAAATTTTTAAGCAACATCGCAGGAACGTGTGGGACAATTTACTAGTATATTTGTATATTTAATGTAACATTTTTTTGTAATTATGAAACAAATCCCACAAGTCAGGGATTATATTTCCAATTTGAAGACATACCCTTGATGACACGTGTCCCTGCCACCTATTTGCCGTCTTGGCCTGCACAAAAGGTTACCCATATTATGCCACGTCAGCAAACTTCCGTTAAAAATATCGTCAACTCTAGAAAGAAAGACATGACACCTATACACTTGCCACCCAACCAAATAATTACAACTCCTTACACCTTTTCAACAAGAAAACTACAAGTCTACAACCCCTTTTCTTTTTTATTAAAAAATACTTTTATTATTCCACAAACAACAATTAAAAACATTTTACACTCCACTATGTATATAAACCATAAAGCCCACAAAACATAACCAACAAAACAACTTCTTCACACCACACTCTCCATCTTAACCCAAAATGGAGTGGACAAGAGGCCCTTTTCTTGGCCGTGGTTCATCCGCCACCGTCTCCGCCGCCACCTCCACCTCGGGCGATGTTTTCGCGGTCAAGTCGACGGAGTTTTCGCAATCGGAAAGCTTGCAAAATGAGCAACATTTTTTGTCAATATTAAAGAGTCCTTATGTGGTGAGTTACAAAGGGTGTGACATTACAATTGAAGAAAACAAGATGGTTTACAATATTTTTATCGATTACATGTCGGGCGGTTCGATTATTGATTCGATTAACCGAAGAAACGGTGAAGGGTTAACCAATTTGGAAATTGCAAGCTACACAAGACATATAGTTAAAGGGTTAGAGTACATTCATTCAAATGGATTAGTACATTGTGACATCAAAGGGGGAAATATTTTATTACAAGAAGGTGGCATCGTGAAAATTAGCGATTTTGGCTGCGCTAAGCGAGCTAACCAAGCGTCCCCAGTTTGTGGGACGCCTATGTTCATGGCGCCAGAAGTCGCACGAGGCGAGGAACAAGAGTTCCCCGCTGACATATGGGCCCTCGGGTGCACGGTGATCGAGATGGCCACCGGTGTCTCACCCTGGCCCAATGACAACGACCCGGTATCGGTTCTTTACCGAATCGCATATTCGGGCGAAACCCCGAAAATCCCAGATGGGTTATCCGATCAAGCAAAGGACTTTGTGAGCAAGTGCTTGATCAGAGACCCGAGACGCCGGTGGACCGCGAAAGAGCTTCTCGAACACCCGTTTATTCGACAATTCGACGAAAATTCAAACCAAATTGTTTGTGAACAAATCAGAACAGATTCACCCACAAGTATACTTGATCAAGACGTGTGGAACTCAATATCATCATCACCATCATTGTCTCCGGTGGGTGGTGATTTTGCAGAACAAAATAGTTTATCAAAGTCAGTGAGGCAAAGGGTCGAACAGTTGGTGTGCAAGTCAGAGATGCTAAATTGGGGGTGTGAAAAGGGTGAAAGTGAATGGGTAATGGTCAGAATGAATGAGGGGGTGGCTGTGGGGCGGTGACAGGTGGCGGTAGGTGATTGGTGTAGGTGGAGTGGCGGTTGTGAGTTGGTTGGTTAGTTGTAGATCAATAGCTGTAAATGTAGTCTTGGAGATAAAGCGCCACCGTTTTTGAATTAATTTGATATGTAAATAATTATTTTTTGATAATTACTTATCCTAGTAGATTTCATATTCTTGCAATAAAATACTCACATTCTACATGGATTGTTATATTAAAATACACTGTAACACCTATTCAAAATATTTGTAACCATATATAATGAGTTAAATGCTTGGTTGGTTCCTGTGGTTTACAAATCTTGCAGACTTGGCCCCAGTTGTTCACTAATTACACACTTGGTCCCAGTAGTTTCAAATTTTTGCACTCGGGTGGTCCTTACCACTAACCTTTGTTAGATTTCTCAGTTAAGTATATGCAAAATTACTATATTACTCTTGAAATAATAAAAATAAATATAGATCTTCAACAATAATCACCAAACCACCACCATCACCATAACACAAACACCACCAAACACAACCTCCACAAAACCGGACCACAACAGCACCACCACCCCCGTCATCAGACCGCCACCACCAGCCCCGTCATCAGACCGCCATCACCACCTCACCCAGCCGGAAAACGCTATCAACTAACCCCGTCGCCGAAAAACAAAACAAACCACTGTTCTTCATGTATATTCGATTTTTCCGGCGTGGAGGTGAGCAAGCCGGTGCACTCCTAATCGGTTCAGTTCCCAGTTCTGAACTTCATGTATATTCAATCTCTTCATCATCTACATTCGGATTCATGTTTGCATCCAATCGGCACTCTTCAGTTTCTTCATCATCGACAATCAGCAGAACTGCAAAAACAATGGATTCTTCAATTTAGGTTCTTTAGATTCTTGTTCATCATTAAACCACCATTTACCATCAAAAGTCAAGCACTTCCACCTCAACCCGCCGGAAAAACGTCATCACCTCAACTCGCAAATCTGTTTTGAGCCATCTAAATCTACTCGAGTCTTGACCGGAATTCACCGATCGGAACTTTGTCGGAAGCCATCAATCTCCTTACCGCCACAAACCCACCTTAACACCCACCAATCTAACCGATTTAGTAAATTGCAACCTTGAAATGAAACGGAATCAGTCATCTCTCTATCTCCTCTGTTCTCTTTCTCTATCTTTCTCTACCACTGGACCATCGCACCACAGTCAAGTTCATTGATCAAACCCACACTGAACCCGCTGAGGTCACTTCAAGCCACCCGTACCGTAGGTTTGACATGTCATAATACCAGCAACGGGCAGAGGCTTTAGAAGGGCTGTTGGAGTTTAGTGCACAGCTGATGCAGCAAGAGAGGATCGAAGAATTAGGGGTTTTGTTGAAACCGTTCGGGCCAGAGATAGTGTCTCCAAGAGAAACTGCTATTTGGTTGTCAAAAAGCTTTAAGGGGATTACAGGTGACTTGTAGTCTATATGGAATCTGATTACAGGTGACTTGTAGTCTATATGGAATCTGATTTCAAGGGTAATATAGTAATTTTGCATATACTTAACTGAGAAATCTAACAAAGGTTAGTGGTAAGGACCACCCGAGTGCAAAATTTAAAACTACTGGGACCAATGTGTAATTAGTGAACAACTGGGACCAAGTCTGCAAGATTTGCAAACCACAGGGACCAACCAAGCATTTAACTCATATATAATTAAAGGGACAAAACTCTCTTAACGACCAAGCCAGCGAGCCGTGTTTACTATGGATCGGGCTCAGCTCAGCTCAGCTCTTTGACAAATGAGCCAGTTTTGAATAACGAGTTTTTTGAACAACTCCAATTTGGATTAGGGTGTGCGTTGGGTCCAAAGTGGACTGGACCGAACCAAAAAGGACTTGAACAAGCTAGAAAATAAGTACCCAGGAGTGGACAATAAAAGGTGGGTTTGTAGTGACGGATGCATGAATTTTTTGTCCCTTGGGTTCATTTTGGTAGACTATCACTAATTTTTTCCAAATCATACAGGATTCTCACTAACGTTTTCATTTTTTTCTAAACCGAGTGGATTCATGTAAATCCGCAAAACAGAGCTGGATCCGCCACTGTCTGAATGTACGTTGGGCCAGTAGTTGTTTGATGAGTTTGCTCATGTTGATTTTGTCAAAATCTCATATCCACACATGGGAAACACGTAATACTGTAAGGTTTCTACAAATATAATGATGATAACATGATTCTTAAATAAGTAACAAAATGTATATTGTAGAATAAGGTTCTACAATCACATCACACTAGTTAATTCCAAATATAATGATGTTCTAGTAGATTTCGTAAGTAGTTAGTTGCATTTAATAATGAGTTAGTTTGTACTCATGTATCTTGTTGTGCGCATGTATTAAATCTTTTTCGTACAAGTCAGGTGAAACATAATGAATGATCCATTGAGAAGGTTGGAAATTCGGCGAAGTATGTTAGAGGAGATGTCAGCAACATTATACTACGATACCATTACATAACAAAAATAGTAGGAACATTCTTAGGGGATAAAGTTTTGTATGACTTGATTCCCTTTCGTCATTGTTCATGCTATTAACATGCGATATAGCTCATCCGTTGCATGTTATTAAAAGAGTTTGAAGTAAGCCTATGGATTAGTGACATTCATGATCTTAAGGATGACCTAATCCATGAAGTTAGCACGATAGAAGAGTGTGAAGATCACTAACGCCGTTCCCATTCTTAATCCGTATAAAAATATTAAAATTTATGTCATATCCTGTCACGACCTTGAAAGCTAACCCGGCCCGTGTTCCACCCCATTGATTTTCCTCTCATTTTAGTATTTTAGAGTAACGGAAAATGAAAACCTGTATATTACTGATTAATGTAGTATATAATATGTATGGAAATAGTAAATACTCCTCAATATATCTAAACAAATTACATCCATCTTTATACACATAGATATAGTGGAAAATAGGGGGCGTATATTTTACTCTAATCGGGTGGTTGTGCAACCATTCCTAACTCTAGTAAAACTTTTTCTAAAGATTACATGTCAAGTTGAATATAGTATTTCACCTAATACCCATTCTTAAATCTCTTTTTTGTCACTTCCAAAAATGTGGTATCAGGGGCGGACCTACCTTATACGAACCCCTTAGCGCTCCGGCGGTAGTGTAAATTTTGAAATTTTTTGACATTTTTTATAAAACGTTACCCCTACGAATATTTTCTAGATCCGCCACTATGTGGTATCATCTTTTCTTATTAATATCCTGTCCTCTGGCATCTTATGATGCTTCGTTTTTATGGTCTCTTATGCATTGTTGGATTGGATTGTATTGTATAACATAACGTATTATACATGTGAAATAAAAATAAATTAGAAAATACGTGACAATGAAATATACAATATTGGCAAACGGATACCATATATTGATACCTCATAAATAAACATAATACACTTATTCAACATTTGATGTGCTCGCAAAGGGGCATATATTTAGAAAGTTATTCTTCCTTAACTTTTTTATGTGAGCAACTTGTATTAACTACACCATTAGCTTTCACATCGCGCTTTTGTAACGTCTTTTTTGCACCCCATAATAATAACTTCAAAAAATATATGAAAGCAAGACGTACACCCACAGGGAAGTGATGTGGTAGTGGTTTGCTTGGCCCGCTAGCTTTATTCAACCCAGTCCAAGTTCTGGATTTGGGACGTTTTCTAAATAGATTTGGAGACCGTTTGCGTTTCAAGATAGGTTTTTCCCTATAGACATCCTTTAGAAGAACTGTATTAATCGGGAAAATATGGTTGACCGGAGATGAAATTGGGACTGCTGTCGAGTTTAGATGGTTGGACCGGTCTTGAAGAACGTATGGATTGATGTTGGCTTGTTGAGAAAGAGTGGGGTGAAACTGAGAGCATATGAAAAAGGGTACAAGGATATGAAGGAATAGTAGTGCTTTTGGTGTCATTGAGTGATGATGGTTTGACTTCTAAAAGTTTCAAAATAGTGGTGTTCTTTTATATGGTGGCATCTAGATCCATGTGTTTGTTGTTAATTTGGACAATATTTACATAGGGACCTCAGCTGGACCAAAAGACAAAACAAAGAATAATGTTGGTTTGTATCATGTAATAATGTTAAAAGTTCAATTAATTCGGTTTAATATGTATATTATTACCAATTGCCGATTGATTGTTGTAGGATTTAACTGAGATTTTGAGGGGTAGAGGTTATAATGTTTCTAATTGTGTTCGTTCGTGGATACGGGAAGGTTTTATACTATTAGAGAAGTTATGTAGCGTTTAAGAAGCAATTTGTAACATTCGGCTTCCCGTGCTATTATTAATATATTGTATGATTTGCAAGTTTACTACTAGAGGGTCTTATGCCATTTCCTTTTTTTTAGCGATGGCATAGCCCAACATAAAGTCCAACAACTTTTTTGTAACAGCCCATTTAATTCAGCCCAAAGTTTTATCTTTTAAGCTTCTGCAAGTTTACTTTTCGGCCCATTTAGTTGCATTGATCATTGATCAAGCCCAACTAAAATCTTGTGAATTTTACTAGTAGCCCAAGTCATTAATTGGTCCCCAACTCTCCAACAAGTTTGATAAGCTTTTTGATCCACATTTTAGCCCAAATGATCTTGTATTAGAAATAGAGGTGCACAAACCGGTTTTTTTAGCCCAAACAAGTCCGGTTTTGATCAATCAAAGTCAAAACCGTTTTTTTTGCTGAAACGGTTCTAGTTCTAAACCGGTTTCCAATTGAAAAAGGATAGGTTCACTTCCGAAACGTTTCCGGTTTTTGATGGGTTCGTTCCTTATAGGTTCTTGCCAATCCGGTTTCAATATCGAGTTACAAACCATTTGGAATTCCCAAAGCTGTTTTTGTTGCACCTCTAACTAGAGTCTTCATTTTTGGTAATTGGTAATATAAACTCATCATTTTAGCTTTTATCTCTTCAAATCTAAAAAATAGAATCCATCAAGATAATAAACAAAGGCATAACACTACATCATTTGACTCTAACCAAATTTATTTTTTTTATTATATTTGATCACTCAACGGTATTTTAGTCTTTTTACCCTATTTATTTAATATTATTAAACAATAAAACATAATAATTTAAACTATTATTATTATTATTATTATTATTATTATATAGCTTCTCTCTCAATCTCTCTCTACCACCATCCTTCACCGCCGCAAGGCTCGCAACTAACATCCCCCACCGCAACCACCCACCCCGTTCTTCCTTCAACCCGCAAGAACATATTTGAACCCCATCACCAATGAACAAACCTGAAACTCACACAACGCCCCCACCTGAATGACAGATCTAAGTGTTCAAGTTGAATGAAACTGAAAAAAAGTATTGAACATCCGCTATTTTCACCTTCTTAATTCATCATACTTGAGCAAACAAATAGAGAGTTACCCGGAGCCCTGGAAGTAATCAGCAAACTGCATCACAAATCCTTGTTTTTCTCGATTGAACCCTTCCTATTTCTCAGTTAAATTTTATTCGAGGTCCCACCTTTCTTGCCCACCATTGAATCCCCACACCTAAATCCCCACCGCACTATCGCGTTTTAGATGTTAATTTGATGAAAACGATGTGTTTTTCAACTGACAAGAAAAAATTTAAAACTCGCAAGTTTTTTAGATCTTGATGTGATGATAACTTGATGAACATATCTGAAACGAAACGATGGGGGCGTTGAATGATTAATGATCCTGAGAGGATTAGAGCTTTAAGAACTGTCTAGGTTGTGTTTGGTGGTGGGCGGGGGTGGTGGTGACGAGTAGAGAGAGGGGTCATGGTGGTGCTTGTGGGTGGTGGTGGTAGAAGTTGTTGGCAGGTCGTGATAAAAGTTATTTCGAGAAAGAGAGAGAAGTGGTAAAAGACCGATATACCCTCATGTGTAGTGCACGTGACATAATCAAACTGAATTTTTTAATTGGGTTTGGCCTAAAGGATAGAACGTACAAACTTTTGATAGATTAACTGCTAAACTTGTCAAGTTTTACATTAAAGAATACCGCCTGCAAAATTGTGTTAACATAAAGGACAGGACAAAACTTGTAACTTACTCTTATTTTTTAAGCTTCTCATGTGTGTGTGTATATATAACAAATATAATCATGTTATTGTTATCAAATTTCAGTATAATTTTATTGTGTAATCACATATAAAAAATAATTGTATTTGTATAAAGATTATGTTACATCCCAACCCGCAGTGGAAATAAAAGTCGGGGCATAATTGGGTTATCACCAAAGCTCATGGCATTTACTAATAAGTTTCATATTTATTAAATTGAAATTTAAACTTCAATATTCAAACACAACGAATTATACAGACATAAATAAAATCGAAACATTGTTCAGACATAATAGACTGGTTTATTCTTCTAAGGCCATTCCTATGTGTTTCTCTCCTCAGCTTGTTCACCTGTATCATGCGTAAAACAAAAGATTTGGGTCAACAAAAGTTGGCAAGTGAATCTAGGTAAAAACAATTAGCAAAATCTCATATGCTAATTAATTAAATAAAAATCTGTGCGTAAATCATAACTGATCATATGCATATGTATAAACAATCACAAACCACAAAATATCCACAATGACTACATGACATGATGAATGATGAACTTGAGATCAAGGCTCAATCAAACGGAGCCGATTTAATGAGGAACCTGATGCTCAACTCGTATCCCACGAGAAACTGATGGGCCTTAAATGAATGATTGTACTGAAATGACAAAATGTATCCACACATATCCATACCAATTAACAATACACATTTGATCACATTACGGTGTTAGCACAAGTGTTAAGATTATAAAACAAGTATGACACATGATACACCCCAAAAGACGATTAAAAGTGAAGTTTATAAGGATTCACTCACAGTGGATGCATTTCTTGCTTGATAGAATATGCGCACGAATTTGAGGAGTTTATTTGACAAAGAAAATCTAACCTATATAAAAAGAACGCAAAGATTCGATAAATATAAAATAGTATAACATTTTGATTTATTTCTTTGCTTCCTAGTGTTAAGTAATTTTTTTATTTATAAATTTATCCCTAAAATGTTTTAGATTTAAAACTAATATTATAAGGATAAAATAATAATTAATTATCAGTTAATATTAAAATAAAAAAGAAAAGAAAAAAAAATTAAAAAAAAACTTGTCAGACTGACAAGGTGAGGTGTCAGACCAGTTTTACTATGGAATTGGATGCGTGTATCAAGATTCGAACTCGTGACCTCTCGGTTGCGTGCACACAGCTCTTCCAACTGAGTTACGTGTCTAACCCGTTTAGATTTGGTTTTTAATTATTCTTATACACTCTTTGAGATTATTAGGATTTTATTTAATTAAAAAGGTTTTTAAAATCATCTGACCGGTTGAGCACAGCGGGAATCGAACCCGCGCCTTTGACTTGTTTGGCACCCCACCCAACCAGTTGGGCTGGGTGTTTAACCCGTCTATTATAGGATTTATATTGAATTTATCTACTAACTGTGAGAGTTCTGCTTAGTTAAAAAAACGTTTTGATGGAGTTGGAACCGGATATACACATGAATCGAACTCACAACCTGTGCTTTAACATTGCACATAGTTCACCACTGGACTATGAGTCTAACCCACTTAAAAACCCAAATTTAATTATACATATGAGGTGTTTAACTTCATCTTCTTCATCATGAACACCAGAATTCGGGTTAATGATCCCATTTTAAAAGAAAAACGATTTTAAATGATATGCGTTGAATCAAGACAGAACAAAACAATTTCCATTAACATAATTTAAAGGTTTATCGGTTGACTGAGGTGTTCCAATGGTAATTCCAACGAACAGAAAACGAAGATTCCGGCGACTGAACTAAATTCTTGTTTGGGAAGTGACTTTTCGAAATGCAATTGAAGGTATATGAGTGTTTTGAGAGTGGTTTGCATAAGGTATTTATAGGCAACAATGAAATTAATCACCTTCAATGTCTTCGGTTATGATTTGAATGCTTATGATGAATAGAATTAAAAATTTCGGTTATAACTGACATTAAGCATCCGTTATACCCGTTAATGATTGGAAATAACCGTTACATGTTTTGAATTGGTCTTGACAGTTCCGAAGATGAAGCCTTCCTTGAAGGTTTATTTGACCATTCGACTTTAAGACTTATTTTGTTCCAGAAAGAAACAATAAGGTGTGTGTAGTGTAGTGGTTTTTGGTGTGTGTGTGCGCGTGGGAGACCCGGGTTCGATTCCGGTTTGCTCCTTTTTTTATCGTTCTTTTGTTTTATATTTTATCTTTAATTATTTATTACCATTTTTAACTAACATTAATTATGTCAAAAATATAAAATGATCAATACTAACAATGCACATAACAAAAATAATTTAAACGAATGTTTGATTATAAATGGTGCGGGTTGTGAAAACCCGTTTTATACGAATGTTACAGATTAGGCTCATTAAAAGATTAAAAAAGATCCTAATTAATCTTTGACTCGAACTTGTTTAAACTGAGATCATTTTAACCTTTTAACAAGTCAATCTCTAGTAGCTCATGAGTTAATCTACTCATTTACCCGTTAATATTGGATCTAGTTGAGGCTTATTACATTTTTTTTTGCAAATGTTATAAACTTATAATTCAAAACAAAGTTCCTCGTGAGGGGGAAAAGTTAATATACTTTTGGTTTATATATTTGAAAAGCTACTGAATGCAATTATTCATAAGTGGTATGTTTTACCCACGCTATTTTTTTTTTCTGGCTCATTTTTATAAGATACATTTAAATGTCATAAAATAAAAGTTATCATGTTCATCATGCACATTTTTATATGGAGAATTTAATTGATATTGATTCGGTTTATTACAGTATGGGAATATGTTATACCAATCGAAATAGAAAAAGAAGAAATAAAGTTATAACATGATCAAAACAATATCTACATGTGTCCAATTCGTTGTAATGACATAATTCTAAGTGAATGTGAAAGAATACATTGCCTCATAATTTAGAAAAAGCATAATATAAAATCATGAAAAGCATGACTTATCTAAATTCGAAATAATTAATTAAAATCTTTTCATAACACTATTTTTGAAACTTAAAAAATAAATTCTTAGAAGTTGAATAAGTTATAAAAATAAGTATAGCTATAAAGAAGAGATATCAATGAAGTGATCAACCCGTACGTAAATTAAATCTAGACTCGCTTGTTCAACATTTAAAAATCATTACAAAATGATATAAGATACAACACAATAGGCTATTGAAAGAAAATTTTAGTTTCCTCCACCACCTCCAAAGCAACTACCTGTTCCGACACCACCACCGCCACCACTACCACCACCCACACCTACGCCCACTCCAATGCCTACCCCTATGTCCGCTCCACCGCCATGACCACCACCAAGCCCACCTCCACCGCCACCAAGCCCCGATCCACCACCTAGGCCACCGCCACCACCACCACCTAAGCCTCCTGCAGCTCCGCCACCTACACCACCTCCGGCACCAAACCCCCCTCCATGACCAGAACCTCCACCTAGACCACCACTTCCACCGCTACCTCCACCGCCACTGACACCTACACCTCCTGCACCACCACCAACGCCTCCACCGGCTCCAAATCCACCCCCGCTTCCTGAACCTCCTCCTATACCACCTCCTCCACCACTACCTCCACCTCCACCACCACCAATGCCACCACCACCTACTCCCCCTCCAGCTCCAAACCCACCTCCACTTCCTGCACCTCCCCCTAAACCACCACTTCCACCGCTTCCTCCACCACCACCTCCACCAATGCCACCACCTCCTGCACCACCACCTATTCCCCCTCCAGCTCCAAACCCACCACCCTTACCCGAGCCTCCCCCTAAACCACCACCTCCGCCACTCCCGCCTCCACCAATGCCACCACCTCCTGCACCACCACCTACTCCCCCTCCCGCTCCAAACCCACCACCCTTACCTGACCCTCCACCTACCGCCACCACCTCCCCCACCCAATCCTCCTCCACCACCTAATCCACCTCCCGAACCCCCACCACCAAAACGCCTACACCCTCTTCGTCGAAATCGACAAGGGTCACGACCCCATCCTTGAGTCTCGAGTCTTTCATCTCCACGAGTAATTAGACTCATGTGAACGACAACACTTATTATAAGAAGCAACGTGCACGCCCATTTTTGAGATAACCCCATAAATCTATATGGCTCATTTACTCAAACTTAAACTCTGGTGTATGTAATGCTTCAGAAAGTTGGATTATATAGGGGCATGTAGGTTCTTGTCCACTTGCATACAACTAAGTAGCAATGAATGCCTGCATCAGGGTTATGGCTGATTTATTGTATGCCAACGCGTTGAGCCGTTTATGGATATCAACCAACTAGTGGGGTTGACCCAAGTGTCATAAACCATACTCACTCACTTGTCAATACTTCAACTCCTCACCCATCATGTCACTGTAAATTTCCACCCATTCCTCTTTGTAGGTTTAAATTCACTTGGGATGACCAATTAGCACTTCACGATTCTACACACTTTTAGATGTGTGCATTGGTTAAATATGATATATTTACAATACAATAGACTAGTTTGTTGTATTAGAATTTATTCTATGTATAACTTGATGTTATAATTAGATGTGAGATTATAATCGGATAAAAATTAAATTATGTATGAAAATTATGAACTTTCAATTGAAAAAATATATATATATATAGCGGTGCGAACAGCGTTAGAGGCTCTTTTTTTCTACTTGCCTAGGACCTCAAATTCTCATAGATTCTCATGAACGGCCTTATTATTAGGTTATGTGTTTTGGTAACAATGACAGGGTCTTTGAAATATCAATAGTTATTTAATATTAAAAACAATTGACAATGAAGATTCATACATAATCGACAATTAGAAGGAAATGGAAGTAGAGTGGTATAATAAATTGATTGAATGTGGAAAATGATATATATATATATATATATATATATGTTTGCATTTAAGGCGTTGCTATCGCTTTTATATCTGCCATGTTCTATGGAAGTCTTCTTCGATCTAGCCTTCGTTTTCGTATTAACTCCTTTCCAACGTGAAGACCAATTCTTCTCCTTATTTTAAAAACCAATATTAGCACTTTACAAAATCAAGAATCACTTATTACATAAAAAAAATTAATTACAGTACCTATAATGTTGAGTTCGATCCAGGATTTTGTTTTTTTTTCCAAAAGTGATGCTAATATTCAAATTTGAAGCCTTCTCTTTCACTCTAATTCACCCATGTTGCACTAAACACTTTCGAATACATATCTAAATCAGATATCTCTAATTCCTTTGAGATTCAATCACCCAACTGAAGTGAGAGTCAAGATCAAAGAACAAAATAGAAGACTTGTGTTACAACTTATCATCTTTCTAGCCTTTGTATTGTTGTAGTATTGAAAGCACTATGATTGTATTAGCATGGGATTTGTGTGGGGCATCACTTCGTTGGTGATTTTAAGAGAGGTGATCACTACCTCATGAGATTATTGAAAGAGAGGTGATCACTACCTCATGAGATTATTGAAAGCAAGAAAGTGATCAATACCTTGATATAGTGAGACGTTGTAAGGTGTTCACTGCCTTGATTTAGTGTAACGCTTGTAACGGTGATCTCTTCTGTTCAAGAGAAACGATTAGTGGAGCAACTCTTGATTGGAGAATCGGGGAGAGGTCGTTGAGTAGATTAGTTAGCTTCCCTTGAAAATCGGTTTTGTCATTATTTCCCTAAACGCTTTACTTTACTTGCATTGTACAATTGTTGGGTGTCAAACAAATGTTAATCCTTCCAAATTAGCTTTGTAATCAATAAATTTTTAAGAAAACCTAATCATCCTCTTTATTTTTGTACAATTTAATTCAAGTATTAGGTGTGATCACACAAATCAACTAAACAAATGTTTATGTAAGATATTCACTGACATTTATTCTCCTTACCAGCCTCTACATTGGTTTCCAAAACTCTAAAGAGGTTAATGGTTGCAATCATTTATTCTACTTATGGATTGCTCGTAATGCTAATGTGGGGATAACCCACTTGATAGTGGCTGATATAGGAAATATAATTCAGTGTCTTAACTGTAATATTGTAATAGTTGAGGGGCTTAGGAGTTAGAATAGTAGTTAGTCGTTATTGAGTTGTTGATGGTCATTATACTTAAACACATGTGTAATAACTGAATGAGCAGTTAGTTGTGTTGGTATCTTCTTTGTCTCTCTCTCAAACTCTTTCTCTCATTAACATAACCACGGGGTGTCAACCCAGTGGCCAGCCTCACCCATTCCAAACGGGAGGACGCGGGTTCGAGTCCAGCTCGGCCTGAATAATCCTGCTGGGTAGTAACCGCCAGGCAGCTATGGGGCTAAGCTAGCTTGGGGAGGGAGAACCCACCCGCGGTTAGGGTACCGTGCATTTACCCTTTTTTTTCTCTCATTAACATTCACGTATCATTGGCACATCTCTTATAGGGGATGTCCTAGGTTCAGACCTAGGCAAAGAGAAAATATTCAGAATTATTGGTGTAAATGGGATAACATTAGCCGTTAAAAAACAATAGAAAATATTTACGTCCAGTTGTTCTCCCGAATCCAGCACAAATCGAACCACAACTCTTTATGACGGACAAAATGGTCTTGTGCCCCTATATCCTGCTTCTCTTGAATATCTGGTTACTAGATATTTTCATGTATTTTTAAGGCGGATTTCTTTAATCCTGTAGTCTTAGGGACTTAGATCCAAGACTTTTTGACCTAAATATTTTCATGTTTGAGTTTAATGTTGTTTACTTTTGTTACGGTTATTTTTCTTTTAGCTTCTTGTTTGTTTTTATTAAATTTCCCTTATAGCCGGTAAAAAAAATCCGATTTTATTATATTGTCGTAAGAAGAAAAACATATAAACTCATTAATGTTGGAGATACAAGAGTGTCGGTACAATGATCAAATTAGGAACCATCAATGGTGATATTTTGATCTCATTAATACAAAAGAGTGTTGACCGATTCATGTGCTAAAGTCAACCTGATTAAATGCATATGAGCTACCCGACTGTAGGGGTCGATATCAAACTTAATATTACACTTTTATTGATTTATTAACTTTATAGTAATGACCCTTTTTAAACCAAAAAAAATAATGGCAGGTCATGGTCATGTAACTTGTCATGTCTAAAATAGCTACCAACGATCGTTTTCTTAGTCATTAAACTTTTATAGATCAAAAGGTTGCTTTTGTAAAGTATAAGCACATAAACTAGTATCACGTATGTTGGATAACTAAATAAAAAACTAAGCTTAGTGTTTGATGCTAAACTCATATAAATCAGAGTAAATAAAGAAACTTGTATGAAAGAAATTGGTAAATGTTATAAAAAAATAACACATAAAAGTAAGAGTAAACTGTAATTTGCGTCCTTAGAGAAAGGGTCCGATGTCAACTCGCGTCCCCATTTTGAAAATTTCAACCAATGAGTCCCTGTTGTTTACAACTCGCTACGATTGACTAGAAGATCCTAACATCTTCTGCCGAGGAGCTCTGTTCTTTTGATGATCAACAGATTGATCATTTAGTAACTTCACACATCCTTCCTGATAGTGCTGTGGTTCGACCGTTCGATCCCAAAACCAAAGCTGACCTTAGTTCTGAAAAATGGATTTGCTTTCCATTCTATCCCTTTTCAATCGGTTTCACCTATCCATTTCCACCCCTTGAGGAGTTTTTTTATCGTTACTAAGCTTGCTTATTCGCAGGTCATGCCACTTCTGTGGAGAATGTTGTATACTTTTCACAACATTAACCAGACCTACTCTCTTGATATCACCATAGCTGAAATAGCTAGTGTTTATGAGTAGAGGACTCATGGAACCTGTCACTTTACCCTTCGAATCAAACTTGGTCAATATCCAGTTCTTTCAAAAACCGAACACAATGAAAAAGACTGGAAAACCATATTTTCTTTGTTCGCCGAGACTCAATCCCTAATGGAAAATTCTTGCCTCTTCACTGAATTCTTTGTCAGGATCCTTAAAACGTGGTAAGTACAAGTTAAGTTTAAAATTCTTGTTTTATTTCAGGTTCCTGATTAATGTTTCTAATGTCGTGTAGGCTCTCTCCAAGCTCCTTACTACCCAAGATGAGCAAGTGGCTCAATATGTAGAAAAGATTTCTGATATGGAACTACTTGCAAAGCACCGGGCTAAACACTCTGAGGATCTCCGCATCAAACTTGAAGCTACTAGGAAGAGGTGCCATTAGCCGGAGAAGGCTCATCATGAACATCTGAAACAAAATTGAGTCTGAAGCCAAGATTAGATATTTAGCAAATCTTTTATTTGCTTTCAAATTATCAATATACATGATGGGTTCAATCTCAAGTTTCTTTCATCATTCGTTTTCTAAATTATATCTCGGATAACATTATTATTTTTGGTATGTCAAACTCACTAAAACTATCACATACTCAAACTACTCATACATATATAAGTAGTTCAGATGTATGTGATTAAAATGGTTCTGAAACTTATGAACTCATAATAGTTGCATATGTGATTTCGTCCTTTGCCTTGGCTTTTTCGGATTAATGTAATCGTCAATCATGTTGACCATTTGAAGGTCACGTTTTTCACGAAAAGAGTTAATCTCCTCCAAAAATGATATACAATCCTCTAATCCAAACATCGCTTATTGTTGCTTGGTCGATGATTTGAACCAACAAAATTGTATTTAACAGATCTTGATCTTTCATTTGAAGACATTGTTGGGACAATGTATTGTGACCTCTAAAATATTCATAAAGTATAAGTAAAAAATCATATTGTTACAGAAATAATGTTATCCATTTTTATATTCAAGCTTTTTCAGTGATGGATTAATATATTTAAACAAACAAATGTTTAATAATGAGAATTCCAACGTATATCTTCACCGAGAAATTTCTTGATAACAAGCGACTCCCGTGTCAAAAATTTGTTAACATTTTATTTATTTTTCTAATAAGTCAAATTTGTAAAACTAAAAGAATTTAAATCAATATTTTTTGTATCATTAGTCACACTTCTTTAATACGTGTCGGTATAAAAAATTATTATGTGTCGTTCTGGTTTCAATTACACATATTATACATAAAAAGGTTCATGGGTGTTGATGCCCGTATCATCATGCTTCGTCCACTGCTCATTTAGAGGCATAAAATACGTGTAACAAAAGCCTACTGAGTGTATTACAACTTTATAAAGTCCAACTCTAAATCTCTAATCTTATACACATAATCGAAAAGTGCATTGGAAGACTTTCACTTTGTACAGTCTACTATGACTTTAGTGGAAGCACTTCTATTAGCTATCTTTTTTTTTTCACTGAGAATATACCTTTAGGGACACTTATTTTCATTTCTTGAGTGTCACTATGACAATTGTTACGTTTAGGGTTTTGTTTAATCAATTCCAGAGTGTGTTTCATAAGAATAATAATAAATAACATGCTATAATATTTTTATTACCGAAATAATATCCATATTTCTTTAAATTTATCATTTTAATCATTACAAAATCACTAAAATAAAGAAAATACAATCAATAAAATGCATGTGAACACATGACCAGCTCACCAGTTGTATACTGCTTGTAAAATGCAAAGTTAAATGATACTTGTAACATTCGTCATAAAACGGGTTTTAAAATCTGTTCCGTTTTGTAATTACAAGTGTACGTTATGATGTTCATTTTGCAATTATGTTAAACATTTAAAGAATTCGTTACGTTGTTAGTATTAAATAATAAATAATAACAAGTTTTATAATAATAAAGTTTATAATAATAATAATAATAATAATAATAATAACTGAAATGAATAATAAAAAAATATAAATAAAATAAAACAAGAAAAGGGTGTGGACCGCGAGTATTGAACCCGGGTCTCCACCCAAATCAAATACACATCACACCATTACACTACACACATATCTGAAATAATCCAAGACAAATAATTTTTACATTAAAATGATCTCCAGATATCAAAATTTCAAACACCCGCCTGTAACGGATGAAACACCCAAAATCAATCATCAATTTTCGTTTCTTTTGCAAAATTAAACCGAGAAATGGTTTCTAATCATTAGACTCAATTAATGAGCCAACAATGATTAAATCGGTTATGCAATTCATTACAGCAATCAATTTTTTTGACCATAACTGATGAAACCGAAATCAAACTTGAACCCACACTTTCAACTATAAATAGCGATCTATTGAACCTTTGGAAACTCGCTCAAACACTTTGTAAACTCTCTACACACCTTCTGATTCAAAACAACATTCGCCAGAAAAATTCTTTGTCGCCAGAAGTTCGTCGAAGAAATCAAGTCCTCTTCATATCGGTACAAAAATTCTCTCAATCCTTTTCGTTTATGCGTTTTGATCTAACTGTGGTATCTAATCAACGAGTTCATGGGAATTTTGAGTTAAACAGTCGGGTATGGTTTTTGAGGTTTGAACATGAAAAAGATGAAGATGTGATAGTTTATAAGTATAATTAAAATCATAGATTAACCCGGTTTAGACACACAGTCCAGTGGTGGACTGTGTGCATTGCAATCGAAGTTACCCGGGTTCGAGTCACACCTACGCTGCCGATTTCCTGAATAAAACCAACCTTTTTAATACATATATATACTAACAATCGGTAAGTGTATAAATTTAATATAAATCCAGTACCTACCGGGTTAGTCACACAGCCCAATTGATTGGGTGGTGTGCAACATGAATCACACGTCGCGGGTTCGAGTGCGGTTCGATGCACGGTTATACGCTTTCTGAAATAAATCAAACTTTTTTTAAAATATAATCAAAATATGGTTTGACTTAGTTAGTGTATATATATAATTAAATTCAGATATATTTCGGGTTAGACACGTAGCTCAGTTGGTAGAGCTACGTGCACGTATATGAGAGATCTTGAGTTCGAATCCCACACGCTGCGTATAATCTTGAATCCGACCGGTCCGACCCTAAAAAATGTATATTTTTTTAATACCCCTTTTCTTTAATTTTCTCTAAAATCCATAAAGATACATATAAAAATAAGTCTTCTTAAAACATAAAATGTGTATTAAATACTATAATAATTGTCTAAAAAGCCTAATAAAAGGCATTTAATAAAAATCTTAATTGCAAATAAAACAAATATATTTACCGAAGAATATTTAGGTTAGTTTTCTCGTCGATTGGAATCTATAATCGCGCGCATTCGATATCAACTCAAGAAACGCACCCACTGTGAGTGAATTCTTACAAACTTCCCCTTTTTATTCATGTTTTGGGGTGTATCATGTGTCGTTTTATTTAAATATTTTATTCAAACACTTGTGCTATTACCATTATGTGAACTAACGTGCTATGTGATATTTTGTTTATTGTTATTTGTGGTTATACTTTCTCATTTCAGTCAAGCTGTCACATTAGGCCCATCAGCTCCCTGTATAGACGGGTCGAGCATCGCGTTGCCTAATTAGATTGGCTCCGTTTGATTCAGCCTTGATCTCGCAGCTCATCATTTATTTTCTCATTTCAGTCAAGCATTCACAATAGGCGCATCAGTTCCCTGTATAGACGGGTAGAGCATCACGTGCCTCATCAGATCGGCTCCGTTTGATTGAGCCTTCATCTCACAGTTCATCATTTATCATGCTCATGTGTACATTGCTAGATGCTCATATTTGGTTTATGCATATTTTTTTATAAAATTAATCAACATGTCTTTTCTTTCAAATATTTAAACGGAATTCACTCGCCAACTTTTGTTGACCCAAACCTCTATTTTTACACATGATACAGGTGAATAGGTTGAAGCATAGAACACATAGGATTGGGCCTTAGAAGATAAATAAAGCATTATTTGAATATCTTGTTCAGAACACGTGGTGCTTGTATGGTTTATGTGTTTGTTGGAATTTTTCCTTTTAATTTGGATTAATAAATATGAAATTTTATAATAGTAAATGTCATGAGCTTTGATGAAAACACAATCATGCCCCGACTACTATTTCCGCTGAAAATACTTAACTGTAAAATCTTGATGTAAACAAAAATAAAATGCATGAGGAGCATTTTTATGTAAAACTCGGCTATGCTCACACAATTGCCACCATTTTTTACATGTTAGTTAGGGGTTTTTATCGGTTCTGTTTATTCGGTTTTTAAAATTTTGTATCTGAAATCAAAAACCGAACCAAATTCAACTAAATTTAATTCGGTTTGGTTTCGGTTAAAAACCAAACAAACCAAATTAAACCTAAGTGCTTTTTTCCGAATTTATATTCCAGTTTACGTTCCAAACATCAAGTCAGTCACTAATTTAAAACGGACAATCAAACAACATAACATATTAATAAAAGAAAGTTTCAAAGCAAAATAAAACAAACACATCCATAAAATAATCGTACGTAGAACCACAAAGTTAAAAATTCAAAATACGGGTCATTGGGACCCTAGTTTGTACTTTGAAGTTCAAAACCTAGTTAGATTAAAAATGAGTGGGCTTTACGTAAAAATGACATGGACGTCGGTGTAGGGTGATTGGAGCCATGTGGCCTGCTAGATGTACTTGTTGTCGAGCATGTCATCAACTTTGAATGGAGCAGTGAATGGCGCAAACTGATTGGCTATACGTCACAGTCTTTCTGTATTATTTGTCTCGTGCACGATTGATCATCGTGGGGATTGTATTGGCAAAGCCTCTATTTGGCTTCAGGCTCCTGTCACTGGTACTATATGTACTTGTACCAGCTGTCATTGTTGTATTCGCACAGATGGCGTCCTCGCAGGAGCTCTGAAAGTAGCTGAGTGTTGCGTTAATTAAGTCCGGGTATTATCTTCTATGCGCAAGCTTGTAAGGCTTTGCGAAGGATTTGAAATCATATCCTTCGGTTACGGTTTTTATTTGGTTTCGGTTATTTCTAAACACCCCTATTGTCAACAATCATATTCGCAAATACGGCCACTGTTGTGTCACCAAAGAAGTACCACTTTTACACCGATTACACTTGAATACGTTTTTAAATACATAAACAAAAACATTAAACCAATCATAGTTTTGTAGGATTACAAAAAGCTAAACAAACATATGAAGAAAATTAATAGAAACTCTCATATATAGAACCAGCCACCCTTTCGTGACGGTTCCTACTCCGCGTCCCTAATTTACAGGGGCCTGGTCTTGCGGCCACTTGCTCGGCCGCAAGTAATTGCATTCTTCGGAATCGGGTACTCATCTCTCCATGAATTCACCGGTGAATATACCCGAAGATAAAACTGTTGACCTAAGTATTGTCGCGCCCAATTCTGGGATCGTATATTCCACATCCCGACGTTGTCTAATGGTACATATAACGCGGTCCATGATTTCGGATACACCTATACAATTATAAATACCAAATCATTTTTAGTGTTTTTTAGCTAAGTATATCATAAAGATCTATTTATAAAACATATGGTACCTGGACAGTGGATCGCGAAATCCCGTCTCTTAAATTGTAACTTGCTCGGCTAGCAGCGGTCCACGGCCCGCCATCCATCCTATACATTTACCGACGGTTTAGCACCATCAAACCGTCATATATGTACTTAAAAGCAACGAATTTAAGCTTACCCGACGACAAAGAAGAAGTGACCATCAATGTGCCATGACTGCACGGTATCTTCTGAATTCTCCAACACTACCTCGAAAAATGCTCTGAAATCTGCGGCCATGACCGAAGTCTGTAGGTAACCACCGCCGCCTGTCGGGCTGTCGGATATTGTTCCAAGCGAAAACACGCCGGAGATCTTGAAATAATCAGCGATCTTTAGAGGGGTGTCCACGGGGATAAATGACACGCTATTGACAGCGTATCGCTGCTTTCCGTTTATAACCGGAGCAGAGTTGGCGAGCCTGATGGTTCGAGTGAAGTTAACCATCCCGTAATGGTATGAACCTTGCGGGTTCGGCCGCGGACCACTTGCGGTCAAGTTTTGCCTGTTAACAACAACAATTTTTTTTCAAGTTTTGACGGTAAAGATATGTAGAAGCTATTTCAACAGAAAGATCATTTTTGTAATTCTTTTTACATTTTTTAAGATTTTTTTATTAAAAGGGCTTCTGCATGTATTTACATGCAAAAACTCCAAAAACATGTTGAAAAAAAATAATATGAACATGTTGAATTGAATTTTTATGTTCATTTAACATTTTAAATGCACTCTTCCCGGTTCTCCAGTTTTTTTGTTTGCCAGTTTCGACAGTTTATGAACACCCTTAGAATATGTACCTGATTGACCGGGCTTGATTCAAAGACCAGTCGATTTGGATGGTCGGACCGCCGGGTGGAGGAGCCGGAAAGGTTCCGGGCGAGTTACTATAACGAAGAATGGAGGTGGCAGTGAGGACCTGCGAGGTAAAGCGAGTGGAGACGACCATGTAATAGTTCTGTGGCGGTTGATCCGCGGTGAGCAACACAGAGTATGTCTGGCCCAAATGAATATCAAGTGAAGAGTAAGTGTTTTGAAGAGTATGAGTCCCTTCTACCTCCACAAGCAGCATTTTGTGGCCCTGGATTCTGAAATTGATTGATGTTGCAAGCCCCACGTTTGAAATCCTCAATCTATATGTTTTCCCTGAATCAATGTTCAAAATTTAATCAGACTTTATATTTAGTCGAATTAACCCAATTATATGAATTCGCTGTATTTGGTTGACACCGAAAACCAAACCAAATTCGAATGTGGTTTGTGATTCAGTTTTGAACTACTTAAATTCCGTTTAGTTTGGTTTTATTTTTAGTAAAAGGAACCAAATAATCGAATAACCGAAAAGAACCCATGGACACCTCTAACGTTCCAAGTTGTTTAAATTATTTGTCATAATTTTGTTCGAATTTAATATGTGACGAGACTTTAATGTTTAAAAATTTGTTGAGTGAGTTTTTTGAGACAAAACAAAAAGTATGTTGGTTTTGCGTATGAAAAAAAAATGTTGAGCAACTTTTATGAGAAAACTGAGAAAGTATATTAGTTTTTATGATGTTTCCCCTTTTTTATTTTAAAAATATAAAGTTATATGTAAATATTATGTTACAGTCACAGTTTGGTTTTACCAGTTTACGGTTTAAAACTTGGAACCTGCCATCTAGCATATATTATTTAAATTTTATTAATTGAGGAAAATAAAGTTATTACTACAAAATAATCTTTTTATTTTAAAATTTAAATACAATCTAACTTTTTTTAATAAACCCGTAACTGGCCAAACCAAACCAAACCGAGAAAACCTTAGTTACCAGTTCGGCCCTAAACTTTTTTCAAAATTGACAAAATCAGACTGTGAACACTCCTATCCTATCGGATGTAGTAATGTACACCTTGATCAACATTAAATGTAAATCCGTTAGATCCGCGGCCATTGATGAGAAGACCATCGGGGAACGGAAGATCATGGCCACCGTCTAGTATCGCTTTCAAATCCTGAACGATTTCGCGTTAACATTAGACGACAATGTAACTAGCATTACATGTTAGTATGCTTAACAAAGGTACTTACAGTGTGATTTTGTTTAAACCAGTCACCAGCCAGAATGGTGAAGTCTCCAGCGGGTGGAGGAAAGGGGACGGGGATCATCGGACGGCTGGAGATGGTAATGCCACCGTAACCTCCAGCCGCCCGGTGAAATGCGAGCGAGGGGAAGTAGAAGAAGCTTCCTATTTGATCCTTGAATTGAAGAATGTATGTGAAGTTTTGACCAGGTGGAATGGGGCAATTTGTGCCATAAACACCATCTTGCCATGAATTCCTCCTTTGTTGTATCCCATTCCTGATTCATCATCATTATCCTTTCAATTATTATATTTCCAAAAACCTAAATTTACACCAGTGATGGTAATGGAACGGGTATGGCCGACTGCTCATCCATAACCCAATGCCTCACGGGTAATTACCGGTTGATTATCCGTCATTTGTCATAAGTTACTATATTATTTAAGTCTTTATTCCTTTTTGAATAGCAAAACTAGGTTTTTTAAAAACTACGTCCATAGATCTCGGGTCATAACATTACTATGCATGACCCTTTGTTCAAAGAAATTAAAAAATGGGTAAATTACACTTTTCGTCCTTTTTGTTTATACCAAATTTCAGTGGATAACTAAAAATTTAAGTGGGTTAGTGTCAAAGGAAAAGCCATATGAAGTTTTAAAAACGTTAAGGATTTCTTGATATTTTTAAAGGTGAAGGACATCTCTTGAAATTCAGTATAAACATAATGGACGAAAAGTGTAATTTACCCTTAAAAAAAACTACAAACTGGCTATTAACAGAATAGATATATTTCTTATTATTCAAGTTTTATATAATTTTATTATCCAAACAAATTAAAAATCTAAAATTACAAACTAGTGAATTAGTATAATACGTATATTTTTTTATTGTGCAAGTTTTATATAATTTTATTATCCAAATAAATTAAAAATATATATATTTAATTATATATAAACCCCAAATTATTATCCAAATTAGTTAAAAAAAATATATAAAAAGCCCCCAAATTAGTGAATTAGTAGATCATTTCCAAATGTGAAATGCTAACAATGAAATTATCAAATAAGAACTAACCAGGTAATTAGAAATGGTTCATCCAAGCTATTGTAAACACTAACAATCACATTATCATTAGTCACTGCATCAATTTGTGGCCCTGGAAACTGGCCATTGATCAATATACCCTGCAACCAAAATGTACAAAATTAAAATTAAAAAAAAATGTGAACTAGATCTATCTACTTGAATATAACAGTTTAACCAAAAATAAAGTACAAAAAAACATGCCTGTTGTTTAACTCCAAGTGGGTAGATGTCACCATAAGTAACATTCCAGTTGAAGAATCTATAAGGGTCTTCACCATGAATGGTGTTTGCCATTAATATTATCACAAATATCAACAATGCCATCTTCATGATGAAGCTTTGTTGTTGGGTTTAAATGGTGGTGAGAATGGGGATAAAAATGGAGATGAGATATACACAGAAAAGATAAAAAGCCCACACCCACACTGGTTTAATCAGACTTTCAGATCTGTTTGCATAAGATGCTTTCCATCAACTTGTAGCTGTGGTAGTGTCCCTCACTCTTATACTCTTTTTTTTTTTTGGCTGTTTTGAAACTTAATTTAATAATATTTTATTTTAATTATATTTTATTTTATATCATTTAAAGTCGTCCGTTATACTCGTCTCTAATCCCTAATCTCAAATGTCGCCTTTAGGACACAACACCGTCTCTTCTCGTCCTCATCCTTTATCCTTAAACTTATGTTATACCCATTCCTTGTTTCTCATAAGTAATATACAAAACCGTCACGTGACAAATGGTCATAAGCAGTTAGCCAAAACTGACGTACCAGATTTCCATCATTTTAAGCCTCGGTCAAAATATTTGGACTTACCTCATGGTGAGGGGTGTGGACGAGGGGCGAGAAGGGATGTCTCATGTGTCATCATGACGCTTAGTAGACACGGTGAAACATTAGAGAAAATATGAATACATTTTGTACTACAAAACATACAATCCAACTTAGTTACAAGCAAACTACAATGTGAAGAGAGAATATTGGTTTACAACTCTACATTAAACTTGGAGGGATTTTAAAAATTAAATAAATATAAATATAAATATGGTAAGAATAAATAAATAAATGAGTGCAGGCAAGTTGGATGAGGCAGCTGTATACTCCTACTCATCAACGACATGACCCTTTTGCGGTATTTGCGTCGTGTGTGACTCATTTACGGGTTAAATTTGGGTGTATCTTCTTTCCAACGCGTTTTTATTGTTTATTTTAACACTTGTTTTTCCTCCTATATCTATTATTATAACAACATATAAATACAAATGTTCCATTATAAATTAAATTTAACAAAAAATTCGTTACTATTAATTTAGTGACTATATAATAATATTAGGTTATGTAGCCGTGTAATATACGATAAATCATATAAACCTTAATCTTATAAAAAAACAAGATACAAATGAAATTACATATTAAATTATAAGAAAAAAGTTAAATCGGGCGCCACCTCTGACACCCACTTCACTTCACACTTCACATGTACTCCAATCCAATGCCACCTTCGACACCCACTGACCCTGATCATGGCATTTTCTGTAGGGACGGTCATGGATACACACGTAGTCATAGATAACTTTGAACTTCGCTTTACTTAATCTTGTTAGTGTAGTTTACTTGAAATTGAACATGATACAAGTTGATTTTGAACATTTATAGTCCGACATTAAGGTCAATGGTACCCTAACCCACCTCTTATTGCACTTGAAGGTGATGATGAAGTTCTTAAATTATATGAACTTTGAATTCGGCTTTAAATGAGGCGGGGAAGATAGGATCAAGTAGGGGTAGATGATTTTGTCTGATTTGATGCTTGATTATGTTAAACTACCACTCGATCGTAGTTTTTTGATGATCTAGGTTTATTTGTAAATCATTATTTTGAAAATGTATATGGTTTGGATTATCATGAGATGTTTGGTTGTATAAGGTTCTAGTGTCGGGTCAAATGGTTTAGTTGGTTTATGGTATATGGTTGTATATGATTCTAATGTCGGTTCAAATGGTTAGTTCTGTGTTGGTTCAAATGGTTGGTTAGGTGTTGTTTCATATGGTTGGTTATATGTTGATCCAAATAGTTGCTTCTATGTTGGTTTCATGGTTGATTCTATGACCAATTCAATATTGGTTGGGCATGGGTAATCAAGCCATGGTTTATTCTATGTTACTTGGGTATTCAACTATGGATTCATAATGGCCGATTCATGCCTGTTTGATGATAAGGACCGATTCATGCATGGTTATAGAGGGAATTCTAAAACTATATGTTTGGAAAAAATGTTAAAAGCACAGAGATACATATTGCAAAACTAAAAGGCCAGCTTTGTCTTTTTACCATTATTTAAACTAAAATGTGATAAATGTTAATGGGAGGGACGCAAAGAAAAAAGTTGGTAAACCACAGAGACTTAGGCTGCGAAAATAAAATTAAGAAATGAATCGTGATCCTAATATATAATCACAAGGACACAAATTATGGTTTAAGCAAAATACATATATAAGGAGAAACTTATGAAGTTACAAAAATAAAAGGATAAATCAAACATTATACTAAAAAGTAATACTTTTTTAAGGTTATCATCCAAAATTAACTTACAATACAGGCCCTTGCCACGTAATTATTAGTTAAATGTTAATATAATAATTACTTCATTTCATTTTCTTATATGAATCTACTTTTAATAAGTGGTTTCAATGAAACGTGACATCTCTCTTATAACGTTTTAATAAATTATTCTAATGACACGTGACATCTCTTCTATAACCTTTTAATAAATAATTCCAATGACACGTGACCTCTTTCCTATAAGGCTATAGGGTGTTGTCATGACCCTCATGGTCACCATGACCCTCCACATCAGCGCCATGGCACACACTTCTAATCTATCATTCAAAACCACTACCCTAAGGACGTGGTCATGACCAAAACCATTATTCAAAATAAATATATATACTTTTTCATTTCATATTGTATCATTTATTCAACCCAGTGTAATATACAGAATCAAAGAATGCAATTTTCTCTCGTTATATGTTTTGCGATGACGACAAATAAAATTTAAGGACAACTTTTTAAAAATACCTAGTGTTTACACAAGTTCTGTACGTGACTTTTCCCAGAGTCAAACGTAGAGATGAACTTAAACTGTTAATTGTTGATAAAGATAGTAATCTTACGAGTTGGACATCCAATATTGTCTACAAAAGCTTTTTAGAGATTTGTAATTTGTATTATAGATTTGTAAATTGTAAATGTAACAATAATTTGTATTTTTTATCATCTAAATTCTAATAAAGAATTCCAATTAATGTCACGTGACACTTTCTACTTTAATCTCACAATTTTAACATATATAATTATTTTTAATATATTTCTTAATAGTTAATACATGTATATAACTTATTATATATATATATATATAAATAATTCTTTTCTTTATTTATAATAATGAATACCAAATTTTTAGTAAGTCAAATATTCAATATTTTATCTATAGAAATTGATATAATTTAAATTCATACCTAAATCATCTCCAAACTAATTTCCGTTGTTATCTATAATTTTAATTATTTGATTTAAAATCCTCATATATAATCCTACTTTAATAACAAGATTATTATTAAATTAATAATATGTTTAGATAAAATAAGAAAAATATAAATTAATGTAAAAAATCAATATAAAAAATTCAAAATATACGTATACTTTTTTATCTCACATTGTATCATTTATTCAACCCTAGTGTAATACATGTAATCAAAGAAGACAGTTTTCTTTTGTTGTTTATTTTGAGATGATGCTAAATAAAATTTAAGTACAATCGTCATCAAGAGTTGGTTTGTTTTTAAGATAACCAGTGTTTTCACATGGCCTGTATATTGTTTATTCCAAAGTCAAAAGTAGACATGAACTAAAACTGTTAATGATTGATAAAGAATGTAATCTTACGAGTTGGACATCCAATGTTGTCTACAAAAAACTTTTTAGAGATTTATAATTTGTATTAGTTTTATTGTATCATTTTTTATACCCAAACCGATTAATACACAAAACTATAAGTTAGTTATATGTACGTAATATATAATTATTTTTTATTAATGTTTTATATCACTTACATAATTTTTTATACCTAACATTGTAACTCCTGTACGCTGGTCTATAAGATGGTTTAGATATAGATTTAAAATTCAAAAAATAAGATTGAAATTTAAAGTTACAAAATAATTGCTACCGATCTGATATCATTAATTATCAAATCTGGATGCAATCTATGTTCGCTTGTAATATAATATACTTTTGTTTTATTAAAAGAAAAACACAAAGGATTGGTTCTTTCCGCGTGGACCCGTCGATTCAATCCAAATTAATATAATATGATTATTATCAACCCCTTTGGTCAAAGACTCAAAATTCAAAATATAATACAAAATATTAAAATTTTCACCAAGTTTATGTGTGAATTAAGTAAAAAATTAGTTACAATAATTATTAAATCTATACGCGTTACACACTAAAAGGAGAAGTGTGGCATAGGATCCAACCAACAATTTTATAAAACAAATTGTAGCTATTTAAATCATTTTGATAAAAACCATGATAACTTTGATATCATTAACTACCCATAACTTTTAATCCAAACTTAGTTTGCATGACTTACGTTCCATCTTTACCTAAACTAGTTAGAATCTGTCATACTTAGAGCATCCACGATAGAAATGACTAAAAATACTTAAAAACATGCCAATAAGATTGTTGTATTAAAAAAACACACGTCTTTCATAAGCATTATTTGAACATAAAGAATAAAAATATCCAAAATCTTGAACATAAAATCATCACTTTTTACATTTATTTGAACCATTTTTATGTTTTGTGTTATTTATTATTAATTTATAAAAGATCAAATATTTATAATCTTTAAATAATAAACATAAATAAAATGTATATAACAAAAATTAGGAAAAGAAAAACAAAAGCTTCGAACATCCTTAGACTTTGTGTACTCGAGCGTGACCACCACCATAGCGTTGGGGTACACCGCCTCCTGGACGCTATGGGTTCGAAATCTTGTTTCCCGTGATGGCCATAACGGCTGGAAAATTGTTGAGAGGGGTGAAAGTTATCGTTGAACAATTATATTATTAATTTTTTAACATTTTAAACCTTATATAAACCTCTAATCTCTATTATTTTTATACCACTCACTCTACCATGGTTCTCTTCACTCCATATTTTATAAAAACTCGAGATTTTTACTCTAGAAAATATGTATCCCTACAACCCGGGTTTCGTTCCTCCTCGATCAAGTGGTGACCCAAACCAAACAAACGCTCCTAACCAACCCGTTGCTCCGGTTCCCACCCGCCCAACCACCTATTAAACTGGGTTTGTCTAGTATAATCACAACCAAACCGGTTTCATAATCCTCTTGAACCAACCCCTTATATGGACCCAAATCAATACGGTTGAAATCCAAAGTTTAATTCTTGTAATGTTTATTTAATTTAATGAAATGTTATTTGTTTTTTAATTTATAAATTTAGAGACTAAAAAAAAAATTGAAAAAAAAATTCAGTAATGATTGGTAGGGGGTTATGAGGCTCCGTCCACTACACACATGTTAGTGTTATGAGGGGTCATATAACCCTTACATTACATTCTTTTTCCCACTTGACATATAAATGAGGGGTTATGACTACAAATGGTCTTAGATGGCCGCATCCGCACATGAACGCCTCTAAAATTAGTTATTGCTGACTCTCTTAGACGTTAAAACAATAATAAAACCATAATTAAGTGTCTTATTTACAAATCTAATAACGATTACCAAGACATCTTTTACAACTTTAACAATTTATAATTTATAACTGATTTAAAAACTAGAACAGAGAGTTATAGCAGAAAATACTTGAAATCGTCAGTATATTTAATTGTTAAGTGAACAGATGAAAATCGCTCGTTTTGCATACTTCCTTCATTGACTACCATATAGGGGTTTAGTTTTCACGTATTATATATATATATATATATATATATATATATATATATATATATATATATATATATATATATATATATATGTAGGGTAGGGTTCTAGAGTGATCACTAGGTTGAGAGTAAACTGTGTGAACTAATCTGAGCCGATTATATTATCTACAGATTTTTAAACAATGGCAAGATTATAATTATAAATGTTGTAACTTCCATTTAAATTAATTGACAGAAGGATATTTATGTCTTTTGTAAAGTGCATTTATTAAACAATAAAATTAAAATTCCTAAAATCTTGCTAGTTTCCGTGTATACAAGATACACAGTTGTTAGTGTATACACATGTGTACAGTCTCGATAGTATCAGTTTATACAAGATACATAGATGTTAGTTTATACACATGTGTACAGTCTCGTTAACTATCAATTTATACAAGATACACCGCTGTTAGTTTATATACATGTGTACAGTTTCGCTAACTATCAGTTTATACAAGATATACAACTGTTAGTTTATACAGATGTGTACAGACTTTTGATACATCTGTGTATTTTGTAGTCCACGACCTAGTTCCGTTATGAGTTTCATATACGGTATGAATCCGGGAGGGACAGTTGGTGTCCAGTACCTAGTTTCGTTAGGAGTTTCATATACGTTATTAGCAACTAAGTCTACACGAATTTAAATAATGGAGAAGTAATTAAAAATGTGTGTGAGAGAGAAGAATTAATAGATGAGAAAATTAATAGATTTTAATTAAGAGAAAGAGAGAGTGCTAATGTCAATATTACCCTTTTAATCTAAAAAATAATCAATGGTCAACATTAGTTCACTCAGTTTATTTTCAAGAATTTGTTCACAAATGATTCTAATCCTATATATATATATATATAAGGTTCATTTCAGAAGAAATTTAATGTGAGAAGAAAAAGAAAAAAAAATATAGTGGTAAAACATTAAATAGTTATAACTTCTCTCATTAATTATGTTATCTCTCATTAATAAACAAAAACATTATATCCTACACGTTTCAAAATTTATCCTACATGTATCTTATATTTATCGGAATTTAACCTACACACATTTAAAAATACCCTACACATTTTAAAATTCATCCTATACATACTAAAATTTATCCTACACATGTTGAAAATTGTCTTTCAATATAAATTATTTTATCTTGAAAAAGTATATTAAAAAATGAGTTAAAAGTTTAATTAATTAGCTAATTAATGATAATTATAGATTTACATATATGCCCTTTTTCATAATATTAAATACACATATTAAATGAAGTAAATAAAGAATTTCTATTGGTTTAAAAGTTGTTCTTTATATTTTTACAAAAAAAAATTCTCATTTGAACTCTTCAATATATATATATATGCTTCTTCGAATAAAAAATTGAAGTAACACACTCAAATCACGTGAACCAGCATACCACGTTGATCATCCCTGTAAACATGAAATTATAAATGTGTAATAATTCATGTGCCACCGACACCCGATGCAATAAGTTTTATTGTTTTTAATCCCCCATTATAATATACACAACTAGTGCAATTTTTCTATGGCACGGGAAATCGGTTATATTATCGGTACAATACTAGCACTAAATATGATAATCAAAAAATTAAAATTAAAAACAAATAAAATTGATATGTCTATAAAGATATGGACACGTGTTTACATTGGCGGAAAAACATAAAAATTAATAACTCTACCGATGTCATTGACGGAATTGGTTACCGTAGCTCGCTATTGATGAGTGTGAATATATACCTAAGTCGGACCAAACTTTAAAATACGGACTCACTAAAACTATACACAAACGGCAAGTGCATCGGTCGTGAAATAGTATAGAAAGTAAGACCGAGTATCGAACCTAGGGACTCTAATTAGCAAACTCTAAAACTTAACCTCAACTGAATTACTAGCCAAACATTGATTTGGATTTTGATTTGATTTTTAATTAACTGATAACCTAACTAAAACTATTGAAACTAAAATAAATACTAAGGCAAATATTGAGGGAAAATGTGACAGTGATAATGAACAAACCATCTAAGTAAGAATCCCTAATGATATGCAATGACTTCTAGTTTGACAAATCACCAATTCTAATTTTAGACCCACTAAAGAGAATGAATCCTATAGTGAATAGACAACTATGAATGTGACCCACATCCACAAAAGCCTAAACACCGATCTATGAAGTGGAATTGGAATGTGTATGAAGTGCTAAGTGTAAATAAGTCTAATCAAAGAATCCGAATCCCACAACTATAGAATTGAAAGAATAACACTCTGACAACAGTCGAGATGTGAAGCTAGTTCTAAGATCATAGACCGAAAACCTATAATTGATCACTAGGTGTGAATAGATAGAAGAACCCCGTGCTAACGAATGTTCAAGACTATCAAACAATGTGTAGATAACCTTAGAAATCCTGAATTATCTCTTATTTCAATGGAATTGGATAGATGCTTTAGTCTACTGATTTAGTTGATTAGATAACCTAAATTATCTCTAATAATAGGGTTAGAACAAAAACTAGCCAAAATTAACGAACTAACAATTGATTTTACGTGCCTATGGTGAATCTCTTCCTTATAAACACATCAATGATGATAACTAATCAAATAATCACAAAAAAAAGAGTAGCACAGATGTTCATAAGCAGCAACAACTCAGAACTATTTTAAATTAAACGCATAAACTTGATAAAGATCAAACCAAAAAAGTCAAAACATAGTAAATAGTTCATCAAACCTAGGCGGCTTCAAAGAACTAGCCTCTAATAATGTCCACAATAGATAAACACATATTAAAAGTTGAACACATGGTGTTCATTCAAGTTAAATCAAAGAAAAACCAAAAAGTCGAGTAACGATTTGCAATAATCTTCAAATTCTCGAACTTTATGATGATTCTTTGATCCTAGCACCTTCCTCAGCTAGAATTCACCCCAAATCGCTTAAGACTCGTAAAGGTGTGAAAAAGTATGACCTAAGGCTGAAAATCCGGTTTATATACCGAAAAACAGAGCGTTGTTGACATAATACGTGTTCGCGTGTCGTAATGGGAGGCCAAAGATGCCTCGCAACATGCCATGAATCCGGATAATGATAGCAATCAGGGGCACAACTCTGTAATTAATTCCAGCTCTAAAACCCATTCGCATGTCGCGATGCCAAGGTCCTCCATCCGATGCACAAAGCCGACCCCGGACTTCCTTGTTCGCTCCCGGTTGCTTGAATCTTCATTATTTTGCTAGTTTTTGCTCTTTTAATGCATCGAGACCTGCAATAACAAAATACGTAGGATAAAATGATGTGTTTTGCAAAACATCAAACATCCTCTCACTTGAACTTTTCATCTCTGAAAAAACTGTGATCAAATCATAATCAGAATAAATGGTTTTCAAAACATTAAGTTACTTTGTAGTGAAATTGTTTCTTGTAGTAAGAGTTGTTTAATATAGATCTTCTTATTTCTAATAAATGATTCTCGATAATACTACATGGCAACACAACATTAATTTAAGTAAGCAAATTTTATATATTATTTTGCTTTAATTTTTCTATTATATAGCTATTAGTATTTAAACAATCAACACATCATCAACTCATATATTATATAATTTCTATTTTTATTATACATATTAGTTATTGCAATTTTTTTATACATTATTATACTTTTATTTTTCTATTATACAACGAGCCTATTATACAACATACATAATACACAGGTCTATAATCTAGTACTAATATTTAACTATACTTTAATTCTTAGATTAATTCAAATTTTTAACAAGTCTAGCTCAAGTAGTTTACGAACGGCTAGCCTCCTTCATATACTAAGAAAATGCAATTTAGATACAAAACATGGTCGAACAAGTATGATCAAACTCTTACTTCATTTCTTATTCCATAGAGTTTATTATATTTCATAGGCTCTCGTATTGTAGGCGTTCATTTCGCATATATTTGACGATTAAAAAAATCTTATATATTTGTCCTTTTATGGAGTTAATTATTTAGTTAAGTCGTCTTATCGCTATAATTCTTGTGACCTAGCTGTCACTTCAATACCACCGGTATCCACCCGAGCTCCACCAACCACTTTTACACCAACAATTATTCACTTAGGGTTGAAGGGGCACCTTCAGTGACCCCTTCGATAACCCCTATTCAATGCGTGGTAAGGTGCGCCATCTCTCAAAGAGTAATCGGTGACCAAGATGAAAGGAGTGAAATCGGTGAATCTCAACGAAAAGAGAAGAGAAGAGATAGAGGGGAGAGAGAGGGTTAATGGTGGGCCCTACCATTTTCAACCAATCACAATTTTTTTTTAAAATTGTTTACACTCTCTATGTGTTTGAGCACTTCTAGTGATTGAGTGCAAAATGAGGAAGTGGAGTGATAAGTTGACATGGCATGATGTTATTGGTTAAAGAAAAGGTTTACCGCTCCCCATTTGGGGAGTGCCCCTTCCACACTTATGATTTTACTTTTAACTATATTATATTTTACAACTTGAATCATATTATTAGAGGCTGTTTGACAGCTTCTGAATGGTTAAGTACTGAACCAGTAAAATGTTTGAACCATTAAGTGCTGAACCAGTAAGAGGTCTGAACCATTAAGAGCCGATATAATATTTAACTGTTTAGAGGCAAATGTCTGACCAATTCAGATTAGAGGTCTCAACCATTCAGATACGGAATAATGCTTAACCATTCAGACAACTGTTTCCGAAACAAAAGTCTGAACCATTAAGTGTTGAACTAGTAAGAAGTCTGAACCATTAAGAGTTAAACAAACACCCCTAAGTTGTTAAGACTCTTCACCTAACACCACTACCCCTACAAAACCATTGTTTCTTTGATGGGCATAGACGTAGCGTTCATTCGTGTTTGAACGTTGGCTCGTAACCAAGTTGATGACAAGGGCGATTCTAGGTTTAACCAATCGAAGTATCCATCCGATTCCAGTTTTTAGAAAACAATGTGAAAAGAGATCGATATCATGTTTTAAAATCCCATTTTTACCACTATCAAGTAAATCATATGAATGATCTCGGTTTTCCCAAGGAAGTTTTAGTCAATCACGGTGTAGAAAAGAGACCGTTCACTTACAATACAATTTCAATATTGTTTCCCTCAAAAAAAAAAGATTAACAAATTGATAAATTATAAATATATTCAAACGAGACGATGACCAACTACATGTGATGAAAACCCTTTATTTACAATAATCCCTGATGGATCTAACCAACTACAAAATATGTATAATAAATATTTTTATGCTATATGGTGTTTAGGTTTTAGAGATTGTAAAAGGTACATAATAATTTTGAATTTTTGAGGGGAACTCACAAATTCATATCGTTCAATTTAACAATCATAATCCAGTGCATATCAAGAACATACCTCATCATTTGTATTATTTACTCGGTTTCTCCAACAAACGTATTTTTTTAAGAATTCTTTTAAACAAAGTAAAAGAACCAAAATCATTTTACGATATTAAAACAACCAAATGGCAAGTATTTGCTACATTTAGAGATGCATTTTATGCATTTGGATGATGACATAGGAGTACACAGACGCAATGAAGGAAGCAAATCTATCAGGAAATGCTTGCTATCTTCGTGCTTTATTTGGTACCATGCTATTATCGAATACCATGTTTAAACCTGGGATTGTATGGGAAAATAAATGGAAATACATGTCGCTCGACGTTCTCTACAAACAACGAATAATACATAATGTTCCAGGTATATTATTTTATAATTTGTTAAAAAAAAGTATGCTAAATTTATATTGATTTAATATTATAATTGTTTTTTTACATCTTAACATTTTGTTTTTAATTTAAATATTTTTAGACAATTTCTTATGTTTTCTTTTTGTTTCATCAAATTATTTGCATACATTGCAATTCCAATTTTACAGGATTATCAGTTGCAGACGAATAAATTAAAAACTTCATTTTGTTCGAAATTGAAAAGTTTTACTTCACAATAACTCAACATTACGAATATTTACAAGTTTGTCGTACCTGATCATGAGTCTTTATCTATTTTAGATAATCGTTTGTTCATAAGGAGCTATGTTACCACGACGGTTGTAAGAATCGTTTAAACGTTAGTTGGCCGATGAACGTACTAGTGATTAATTGAGATTAGTCGTGATTAATTGGATTGGGACTTTTATATGTACGTTTTAGCTTTATACATGCATATACACATTTTTATATGTAATTTTTAAGTAGACATGTTTTAATTCCTACTCAACTCATTTTCTTAAGTATACATGATTAATCACTAGAATTTATAGGTTTTAGCCAGAATCTGGTTGGAATCTCACCGGAATCGTTTATTTCTAGCCGATTAGGGCCGATTTCCAGCCGACTAGGGCCAAATTCCAGACAACTAGAGCAAACCAGGCCGATTAGAGCTAACTAGCGACTAATTCTCCGATTTCCTAAAAGTTAATTAGTGGTCGGCCAACTTGCGACTAATCACCGACTAGTCGCCGCTAATCCGATTTTTGCAAAACTGGTTAGGACACCACCCAAAAAAAAAAAACACAGACACTAACCCCTAAACCTCAACCTCCAATCTTTGTCACACCCCCGATAAATCCATCAGAGCTGGGCGTGATCTGACTGGTATCTTCATTGCACAGCGGAAGTGTTTGAAATGCTAAGACTTCTAGAAAGTGAACGCCCGCTAAGTATTCGAATCCCCATGAGTTCTCCTATTCCAACCGTGCCATAGTTTGAAGATATAACCTGAGAAAGAAACATGCGAAAAATCAACAAAAAGTTGGCGAGTTCATAGTTTGTTCGAAAAGATTTTAAATAAATCTTTTTCATAACATGTTTAAATATTGTTGAGAAAACGTAATAAAACCATTTTTCCCGTCATGACAATTGAAAACCTTGTTTTTGTAATATTTGAATAACCGTCGATGTCCGCGTATGACAAAGACAACATGCCCACATGAGCCTATAACCCACCCTAAGCTAGGAAATGCCTCGCCAAGCCGTTTACTCAAGACGGTAGACTAGCAGGTGGTTATAGTTCCGATAACAGCGAGGACTTCACTATACAGTTTTAAGCGATCCTACGGCCCTTAGTGTTGAGTAGTGGACAATCCAGTCCTTGTGTTTATAACAGGACCAACCTGTCCCCTTATTTGTATGCATGACAAACCAGTCCCGTAGCAACTAGGACCTTCTCGTCACTAGTCCTTGAGTCTGTAGCAGGACCAACTGGTCCTCTTATTCATAGATAGGACAAACCAGTCCTTGTGTCTATAAGCAGGACCAAACAGTCCCCTAACTTGTTAGCAGGACAAACCAGTCCCGTAGTAACTAGGACCTTCCCGTCACTAGTCATGAAACTCATGCACGTTTCGAAAATACGCAAGTGTTTTGTAAAACCGGTTTTTTAGCATAAACCTTCCGTAAACCATTTGAGTTTATTGAAATTCATTTGCAACATGGTTTAGAAATATGAATTTTCGTTCATCAAACCTTTTCTAAACCATTTGAGTTTATTGGAATTCATTCGTATCATGGTTTAGAAATATGAATTTTCGTTCGTCGAGATTTTTGTATACTTTTGCAAAACTTGCATGTCTTTCCAACCCCGAAAACATTTATAAAAATGTAAAACGGTAAAAAGTGGGGGTTATGAACTCACTTGATATCCTTGTGCAAAGCTAGCTTAATGTGATTCCAAAATGTCGTTTCCAAAATGTGACTCGCTAGCATGCAATCTATAACATTCCAAGTCCTTCGTTGACTTGTTGACCCGAAAGTTGACCAGGTTTGACCGGTTGACCTGTTGACTGAGTTGACCATAGTTGACCATAGTTGACCGAGTTGTCTCGATGTTGACCGAGTTGACTGTTGTTGGCTGCTGTTGACTAAGTCGACCCGAACATCCAAAACTGAGCCGTTGATTCGTTGACCCGAAAACAAACCAAAGCTGACTCGAGCCGACCCGTTGACTGCCTTTGACCATGGTTGAACCGATATTGATCGACTTTGACTGAACATCGAAACTGATTCTGAACCGAACACTAAATCTGACCCGAACCACATCTTGAATCAAACATAAACCGAACCAAAATCTGAACCTAGGGTTATGTTGACCACAGTTGACCACACCCAAATCTGACCGGTTGACCCGAACTCAAAGCAAGACCCTAAATAAATCTGAAACATGTTGACCCGAAACCCGAACCTTGAACCGAATCTGATGTGCCGAAGTTGAACTGAATCGAAACACACTCGAACCAACCAAATCTCGAACCAACATCACCACTACCACCGCCGACAGCGGCGTCGCTGTCGCTGGTGATATCGTGAGTCGCCGCGTCCAACCAACACTGAAATCCCATCACTGCCGCCTAGGGTTTTACCCTGCCACCACAGTTAGTTGTGGCTGCCAGTCACCACCGAAACCCACACACCACTGCCGTGACCGTTGTCAAGCACCACCGGCGCCGCCGTCACTGTGTCGTCGTTCCTCGACAGCCGAGCTGATCTTCGCCGTAAACACCCACCACCGCAGCTGCCGCTTTGTCAGACGTCGGAGAACCGGGGGGTCGCCGCTGAGACACGGCTGCTGCCGCTCGCCTCTCTCTCTCTTTGCCGATCTTTCTCTCTTGCCGACTTCTCTCTCCGGCCTCTCTATCTCTCTTGTCGCCTTCTCTCTCTGCAGTCTCTTTCTCTCTCTACAAATAAGATGGGTATGCGTGTGGGTGAGGGTGAAAGAGAGGGGGTGTGTGTGGTGTGTGTGTGGTCTGTCGAAAAGACGACTGGCACCGGCCGGATTCATCGTCGGATTCCGGCGACCGGACTAGAGGGAGAGAAGGCAGGGTGTGTTGATGGGGGCTAGGGTTTCAAGTGAGTGAAAGTGGGAAATGGAGGTATTTATAGTTAGGGTTTAGATGAGTCAGGCCCAAGTCCCGTTAATGCGTCGTGTGGCCCACTGACGTTTCCACGGCCCGTTTTCGTTACCGAATCTCGTATAGTGTTGTAAGATATTTATTTGGAGCCTAAACGTGTGAAATTCTAGTCGGGAGTCGGTTTTGACGCGTAAATCCGTCAGTTACGTTAAAATCGGGTAGAATCTCTACGGTTGACGTATCTTGTCCATTTTTTGATCCGGCTTCGACTGTGAGCATTAGACTTCAAAAGCGAAGCTAAATATATCTAATAATATAAATATTTAGGCACAACTCTAGTCCGGTGCTTCCATTTCGTGGTTGATTGCCAATGCGTTCTGGTTTTCGCATAATTTCCGCGTTTGAGCTCCGTGATGTTCAGAAAATCTAATAATTCACATAATTATAAATATATGATAAATATACGCACATAATTTGTATTTTTAAGCGTTGTCAGTATTTTGTTCGGTTCAGTTCGCTTAAAGTTCAAATGCGCGCTAAATTCTCGAATATCGCCAAATCGCGTAATGTTAATCACGTAGACGTTCCTAGGCTTTCCAAAGCCAAATTAAGTTAATTTATGTCAAATTACGCTATATATTATTGTCTTAGTTTTTGTTATACGCGTAATTACGATCGAAAAGTGCCGGTTGTCACACCCTCATCCCCAAACAACCCAGCAATCCCACCCCTCTCCTAAAAACTAAACCCTGAACCTTAACTCCGAAATGCCTAACCTAATAGCTAAACTAAACGGAAAACCTAAACCCTAAGGCTAAATTGCATGTGCAACATAACATATGTTGAAGATGTGTAATATTAATTTATTTATTTCAAGTTTTTTATCTTAAAAATGCTAGACTGACAGTCAAAAATGTATAAAAAAAACTTTTTGTGTGTTTTTTAAGGTTTTTTTTTAGAATTTTATAGTTTTCTCACATTTCAGTAGTTTTCTCATGATCCTTTACATATGTGTATATATATATAGAGAGAGAGAGAGAGAGTCCGGATAACGTATAATATTCCTTAACGTACAAGTGTACATTGTGAAATTACCCACGTTGTAAAACTCAAAACCCTAATCATGCATAGTAGAAAACCATAATCACGCATATTAAAAGACCATAGTCACGCATGTTGAGAAGATAAAATCACGAATGATTTATATAACATGCTTTATTACATAATTATAACATGATTCATTACATAATTATAACATGATTTATTACATAACTATAACATGCATGATTAGCAAAACACATTATGACTAGATTATACATGCTTCATTACATGATTATATAACATGCTTTGTTACATAATTATAATATGGTTCCTTACATAATTTTATAACATGCTTCATTACATAATCATAACATGCTTCATTACATAATTATATAACATGCTTCGTTACATAATTATAATATGTTTCATTATGTAATTATAACATGCGTGATTGTCCCTTTTTAACATATGTGGTTAGGCTTTGAATTTTACAATGCGCGTAATTTCACAGCGTACGCTCGTACATTAAGCAATATATATATAGGATGGTTAAAATGAGAACCACCTTAAGTTGTGAGAACCGTGAGAACTAGATCACCCAAAAGGTTTTTCTGAAGTTTTTCCCTCAAAAGTCATAAAAAATCATTTGTTTCAGCAAAAAAAAAATTTAATGCCGCATACTTACATTTACGTGAGGCGTAAAAAATATTTAATATCGTACAAAATTTATAACAGCACGTAAAAAAAACTTGCATCAGTCAAAACTACCAACTCGATAATTTTTTTAGTTTTTTTACAGATGTGTTTATAATATTTTCATCTACCGTTTGTAAAAAAAATTGGCCCAACTCGTGCGGGATGAAAAACTTCTCACGGTTCTCACAACGCGTAGTGGTTATCATTTGAACCGACTCCTATATATAGGGTTAGGTTCATTGAGAAACACTAAAAAAGTGGGAATAAAAAAAGTGCATTTAACATGTTAAATAAATCATAAAAAAACCAATTTAACATTTTAAAAATTGTTTTTTTTTCAAAAAAAATTCGGAGCTTTTACATGTAAATACATATAGAAGCCTTTATAATAAAAATTTTTCAAAACCTAAAAAACAGTTTATAAACGTTTTTTGTACAAAATTGATTTTTCATTATAATAGCTTCTACACATCTTTATACGCAAAAGCTCTGAAAAATCATTTTTATGATATATTTTAAATGTTAAATGCACTATTACCCGGTTCTTCTTATTTTTTAGTGTTCCCATTGAACCTCACACTATATATATCTGAAAAATAATTTTTATGACATATTTAACATGTTAAGTACACTGTTTCCCGGTATCCCCTTTTTTAATATTTCCATTGAACCTCACTATATACACAATATATATATATATATATATATATATATATATATATATATATATATATATATATTCACTTATTGTACAAGATGCCTTATCGTACGATGCGTACGAAATTCCTTTACAACATGCGAAAAATTCTTTACAACATGAGATTTTCCTTTTTCTTCTCTTTTTGGCCTATGCGATTTACATTTTTTAAGTACATGCGATTTTCATTAACTGATAACATAACTTGCGATTTTACCATCACGTACGCAACGTACGTTAAAACATTTTATACGATACACTTTATATATATATATATATATATATATATATATATATGTTCGTATATTCAAATGAAACGGTGACCAAATGACCAATTACATGTAATGAAACCCTTTTATATATAATAATCCCCAATGGGTCGAAACAATTTCACAATATTTATAATAATATTTTTATTTTATATGGGGTTTAGGTTTTAGGGATTATAAAAAGTACATAACAATCTTGAAGTTTTGAGGGGAACTCATAAATTTGTATCGCTCACGATAACAATCTTATTCTGATCTTCATCAGCTCCTATCCCCTGTTGATGCTTGGCTTTTGGTGCATATCGAGATCGTACCTCATCACCTGTTCATCTGAAAATAGCAATCATCTTTAGTTTTATGCATCACATCTTTTACATTTTACAACGTTCATTTTGAGTTTGATATATAGGTTTGAGTCTACACATATATAATTCATTGGTTTAAGTCCAAGTTTCTTATGTATAAGAGATATTGAGCTAAATCAATTGGCTATGTATCGATGTACTTGACACTCAAAACTAAAAAGTAAAAACCAATAACGCTTTTAAAAAAGTATACTAAACGTAAGAGCATGTGTAGTTGTAATGTCTTATACGTGTGTTATGTGACAGATGGCGAAATGTATAAGAAAGAGGGGTTATATAACTTGAGTGTGTAGTGGAAAGGGGGTTATATAACATGTATGTATATATATGTGTGTGAGAGAAATTATAGATATATATGTCTGTATACATATGTGTGAGAGAGAGAAACAAAAGTTCACGCCGCTATGAATATCACGCCATGCTCCATAACCCCTCCCCCCCCCCTAACGCCTGGCAGGAGGTGTTCCGGGGCGCCATAAGGCGCTATGGAGATGGTGGCGCCAGATAAACTGCGACTAGACATGGCTTAATAAAGAAAAACTAGATTCAATCAGTACTATATATATATTTTTTATGCATGACATCTTTTACGATGTTCATTTTGAGTTTGATATTTAGGTTTTACTTCACCTAGATATAAATTATTGGCTTAAGTCCAACAACTCTATTATATAAAAGAGTAAAGAGATCATATTGGGCCTAAATCAATAGAGATGACGTTTTTAAGAAATCGTGAAACAGACCAAAGTAGAAATCAAATAAAAAGTGTCATATATAATAATATTATAATCTTTAATTTCCATCAACTTTAAGGTTTCGATGATATTCTTAGTAGGTTAAATGTCTGTGAAATCACAAATGCACTTTTTCATGATTTAGATATTAACAAGCATTTGATTTTACATTGTATTTTAATAATGATGTTACTAAAAAGAACATATAGACCCACCCGTTCATGATATCTAGCCCCATAGAACCGAACGAAAATGGAAGGTGATTGTTCTATTCGATCGTTTAACTTTAACTAAGCAAGCAAACACAATACTTAAACGAATATAATTTCTAGTTTTCGTTCATTCATTAACAAAAGTGAACGTGTTCATATTCGTTCATGAATATTCTGCATGAACATAAACGAGTGCAAACGAACACAAGCAAATATAAATGAACATATTTTAGCATAAGCAAATACATACAAACACAAACTAAAAGTAAGTAACAACTTTCAAGTGAAAGTAAAAATTTGATCACTAATCTAAACCTTAACTCATATGATATATTGTAAAACAATTTTCTAGACGTTTAGTTTGTTAACGGGCCTAGCCACATCATCACCACAATGTAATCAATGGAACCGTTTCTGATGAGGGCCTTTAAACATAATGTGGGTTCCTATTAGGGTTTGTAACATAATTTGGATGCATAGTATATACCGTGTACACGATTTGTGTTTGATTTGGGATGGTTTTTTTATGGATTTAGGGTGACGGGTTTTGGTCTTTTGTGAATACGGATGCAACATTCGCAACAAGAGGACGAGCGCCAATGACAAATAAATTAGAAAATTGTGGGCTTATAGCGTTGAGGTAGTTCGGGAGAGAATGACCCATTTCTTGATTCAAGAAAACTTGCTATTCAAACACGTCGATTTCGATATAAGAACAACACGATAAAAGATACCTTAGTCCTGGGTTCGATTCCCATGGGGGGTTTCCCATATTTAGTGGGTTTCCTCCTGAATTGGTGTATATGCATTATGCCTAGTGGAGATGAATATGATCAGGTGGTTTTGTTGGTGGCACGATGATACTCCAGTAGTCCGTCAGTAATCCAAATTTACCATTCAAAAAAAATAGGGGGGGGGGGGGGGCTAAATGTTTTTATTACTATGTTTATTTTAGTGTAACATTTGTATATGGTGTGATAAATACTGTTTAACTTTTTGTATTGATGGAATAATATTCAATATTAGTTTTTGAATTCTTTGATGCTTTTATGTAACTGATAAAACTAAAACTAAATTAATATTTTATGATCAGATAAACACGTAAACTGTTATGATTAACAGAAATATATCACGTCAGTTTTATCTATACATATATCATACTTTTATTACATTGTTTTCAGATTCACTTGAATAACTAGTAATCATGTTGTATAACAATTATTATTAGAAGAATAAGAAATACATGGGAGCAGAAAATCAATACCCGATGGAAGCATGAGAGAAAAGGTTGCATATTGATGAAAACATGATATCCCTGCCATATTAGAATGACTTAATGTTAAGAAATATATAATGAAAATTGAAACATGTTGGAAGATTAAATAGTGTGTGTGTGTGTGTGTGGTGGGGGGGGGGGGGGGGGGGGGGAGGAATGGATGGTTGGTGTTTAGTGTTGGTATTGGGAATAAAAGGGTTCATTGAACCTGGCCACTACGCAGTAGCGTCATCCCTAAGGTATAGTCAAAACCTACATCTCAATTGTTGCATTGTGGCCTTACAAAGGTTAATTACTAATATATAATTATATAAATGTTACCTTTTTACCACCAGTTTATGTTTCTTTTCTGAATATGGACAAATGTACCACATATGGCTCCAAACTTTGCTACATTATTTCATCAAGAATGTTTTTATTGTGTGGATAAAAAACACTGTGTAAAAAATCCGTTATAAGATGATCCGAGATGGAGGCCGAAGTCAAGTTAGTCTTAAATGCATGATCGCTGACTCCAAACTCGAGTCAAGCCAACAAATATAACTTTTTAGTTAATGTGACCTCGCTCGAATAAAAATGAAAAGTCATCTCAGCATCCTAGGTGAGCCTATGTAAAAAAAGCGAACTACACCCTCAGTTCTTTCATTTTATGACTATGACCTCCATTGCTCATCTAACAACCTAGACAAATCTCACATTTTGTGTAGACAAGTGAGAAGTTGGGCTTGTAAGGAATGCTAGACCTAAATATTATCAATGGTTTTTGGCTGTGTTGGTTGTGGATGAGAGGAGAATTCTTCAAGTAAAGGTGGTCGTGTGGGGTGATTCTAGGGTTGGTTGCCAATTGGGAAGTCTCAACCTTAGTAATCAAATATAAATTAATGTCGCGCGCTAGTGGTAGGAACATGGGACAATATTGGTTGATACAGGTTTAGGAAAACATTGAAGTCATAAGTGTGCCGTTCATGATGACTACAAACCACATCAAAGATGATGAGTTTTAGGCCATCTGTAGTGGTAAACCACATAATCTTCTTTGGTGGTGTTATACAACAAATGACAAAAAAAATGTAGGGGGTGGTGTTATGAGGGGTTTAAGACTTTGTGATTGAGTTTTACGTATTTATTTTTATGCATAAGTGGGTATAAATTCAAGTTGATTTAAGTTTCGACGTATTTCTTCCAGAAATTAGTCGGGTCAAATATAATATGTTCTTATGCTTATTATTATATACGTGTTCGGTTTGCCTAGTTTTTTACGTTAATTTTGTTTTTTTTTTTCGGAAATGAGTTGGGTCAAATAGAACAAGTTTTCGTGCTTATTTTTATGTACACTTTCAATTAGTCTACGTTTTAACGTAGATTTTTTTAGAACGCCACGACAACGCGCAGGACAATTTACTAGTTAAAACTAAAACTTAACTCCTTAAGTTCTTTATTGGGCTACGTATAGTTGGGCTGTTGAAAAGCATTGAGATGTACTTGTAAAGCCCATAGACATAATATATTTATCTATTTCAAATCCTTTTAGGGGTGTTAGGTGAGATACCGAGTGTTCTTGTAATTGATAGTTTTCTTATCATTTTCATCTCTATTTTCTTGTATTTATTTGTAAACATTTGTTAACACAATCATATGTAACAAATAATGAGTGTTTTGCACTGGTCCTTTATATTGATTGTCGATTATATGTAAGTAGTGTGAATTATTATTACGATTTTATCTTTTACTACAAGTAGAAGCGTACTCCTTGTGTCCAGGTGCAAATGGGATAAATACGCATTGGTTGTTAAGGCACGTTTTTTCGTGTTTATTCACTTTGCATGAAACAACTTTTTAACATGTGTTGGTTGTCAAGATAACTTTCTTGTGTTTAGTCACTTTGTCTGAAATAGCTTTTAAAGCAGTCAAACCCACCGTAAAATCACTACTCCTCATTGATAGTGTTTGAATATGCTTTTACTGATAAATTGTGAATGACATACTAACTATATAAAATAAATTAACCAACTTTATGCAAAACAAAAGAAAGTTTAAAAATGGTGAATTTTTTTTTATTACAAATACAGTAATAAAAAAGGATTGGCGGCGAGCTTGTTGCCCGGCTACCTTCTGTTTTGATATAACTTGGCAAGTTTTCTGAATTTAAAAGTATGTAAATACTTAGAGATTTCAAGAAAAAAAAATAAACCACTCAAATTTCAAAATTTCAATATAAAGTATTAAAGTAAGTAACTTATATAAGTTGCCACATATGTAAGTAATTTTGATCTTGTTTTTTTTAATGTGACGTTTGAAATTCAGTTAAAATTTTTAAGTAATTTAACACAAAATATTCTAAGTTAGAACTAGAAATAATGGGTAATACAAATGCTTTACTATCTCAAGATAAACAAAAAAAAAATTAATTTATTTATAATTTTTTAAAAGAAAAAAAAATATGGCAGAAAGACTAAAATAAGGATAAGATGCATGAATGTATATCACAAAAACAAAGCTACTTCCGAAATACAATCTCAAAGCCTATAAAGACTCCACTCTTTCCACTTTCAGCCCTCATTCTTCAATCAGCACTTATCATCAATTTCTTCACAAATCACATTTCTGAATCCATTGAAAATCATCACAAAAATGGCCCCAGAAGATGGCACCACCTCTGCGACCCGAAAAACCGCGGCTGGTGGTGGACAGGCTTTGAAAAAGGGGCGTGGACGTCGGAAGAGGACGCGATGTTAACCGAGTATGTGAACACACACGGAGAAGGGAGTTGGAATGCGGTTCAACGGAATTCGGGGTTGTTGAGATGAGGAAAGAGTTGTAGGCTACGATGGGCGAATCATTTACGACCTAATTTGAAAAAAGGAGCGTTTACGCCCGAAGAAGAACGACGGATCATCGAGCTTCACTTTGAAGTTTGGCAACAAATGGGCTCGTATGGCACTTCATGTATGTATAGATCCTTTTTAAGGATGCACGGGTTATAAGGAAAAATGAACAGCATCCTGTATTTTCCTACAGAAATGCAGGATGCATATGTCAGGCCTAAGTGGCTTGACACCCCTGAACCCCGTGCATCGGGTTTACACATAGATTTATGTTTATATCTATATTTATGTTTTATTGACTTATATCATGTCTTGTTTTTCAGCTTACCGGAAGAACAGATAATGAAATAAAGAATTACTGGAATACGCGATTGAAAAGACGATTACGAGCGGGTTTACCGATCTATCCGGTCGATTCCCATCGGAGACAACATGAACAATCTATTGCAAATCAAACAATTACATTATCATCACCTTTGTCACTAAATCATGCAAATACCTCCATCAATTCAATATCTTCATTGTTGTTTGATCCACTAAACTGTAATGTGATGAACACACCATTGTATCTTCAAAATTCACAATCAAACTTAGAAGTTCTTCATTCAAACACCCGATTCCCTAATCGAGCTTTCCTGAGCTCCCTTCAATCCAATCATGCCATGATTCGAATACCAAAACTCGAACCGTTTGGCAATGTTAGATTTTTGAAAATGTAGAAACTGAGCTCCCTTCAATCCGATCTTCTTCTCAACCGATCACTCCAGCTTGTTCTTCAAATGATCAAATGATTACGCGATTGAATGATGGTGATAATGCGATCTCGCCATATATATGTCATCACGAAAATAGCGGTTCGTTAGAGGATGTTTTAGGCGAATCCCGAGCTTTAATAAGCTCTCATGTACATTCGAACCAATGCAAATCATCGGAAACCGATAAGGGTGAAGCGATAATCGTAGATGACCATCTCCTAATCGAAGAAGAACCCCAGAATGTAACTTTCGAATCGGTTTTTGAAGCACAAGAGGCCAACAAGATAGCTTTTGAGGAGTCCGGTTCTGATTATTCATCTATTGGTGAGTTATGTTATATATACGTGTTTAATACATTCAGTAGAAAGATTTAGGATTTATATCAGGCTTATTTTATTTGGTTTCCTTATAGAAATAGGGATCATAATTTAAGATTTATGTACCTTCAATTTTAATCAAGAGTTTTTTCTTGCTCAGGGTAGGGCTCAGGGGTCTGTTGATCCTTCACCAAAATCCTTATGTTTTTTTAAGAAAAATATTAGTGGGACGCTTATAGTTAGTACTCAAGACCCTTGATCAATATGTTACGCTACTAACTTTTTTTTAATCGGTTTATTTAGAGATCTGTGTAAACTCGGGAAGCGATGTATTTGATGAGATGATTGCAATGGACGATGATTTCTCGAGCTAGCTAGACTACCCTCACGAAAACCTGGCTGACGTTTCAAACGACAACATGAACAAAGTTGAGATTTCGTGCAACCACCGCGACAGACCATGGCCATGACCAAGACTGGACCATGGTGCCCTGCATGCTGTTGGAACAACATTCTATGGGGTTAGCTTATTATTAAAAAAGTTGCATTTCTAGTGGAAAAAAATCGCATAAGCTTTTACATTTTGTAAAATATTATGTTTTAAGGTTCATAGTTGGATAATTTAATCGTCACATAATTTTGTTAACGAGGAAGTTTAATATATTAGCAATAATAACTATAAGAAAATATACAAAATTCTACACCAGAAACACAATAATAAAACAATTACGAGAGGATCCGACAGATTTGCGAATGACCCGTTTAATTTAGACTTATTCTTTTTAAATGTTTTTTTATGTAATAACTTAAATTGATTGAATATTTTATGCCACAATCGATTGAATATTTTTACACTTACATATATTCATGGTTGTAAATTTTTAATTTTATAATATGAATATACAAAGTGGGTTAAAAAGGTCATGTATTTTAACCAACAAAAACTTACTCTATATGAATCCAAAAATTTGACATATACCCAAAATTACCACGTCAAACATGTCAACTTGAACGTATGACATGACCTGTAAATCCTTAAACACGACACATTTAACAGCTTCAACTTGATATTAACAATGTATCTTGGAATAAATAGGATCAATGAGAGATAGAGGGCTAACTTGCCGAAAGAGTAAAAACGACTACCATTAACTTAAATGTCTTAGGATTGCCCTTGAAAAGTCTATAAAAAATAAAAACAAAAAACCCATTGTTGTCCTGTGTACTGCAAAACTAATTTTAAAATATTTTTTTACATTTCTAATAAAATCTTTCAACGTTCAATTCAAATATCTTTTCGACAATAATTTTAAATTCCAAACTACAAATAAATGGCTTTTTAAGGCAAATTTGGATCAGTGAGGGACGATGCCTCGGTGATGAAATGGTAGACACGCGAGACTCAATCTCGTGCTAAAAAGCGTGAAGGTTCGAGTCTTCTTCAAGGCATAATATTGAATTGCTCATAGTGAGATATTAAGTAAATTGATAGAATGATAGGCATCGGTGATGAAATGGTAGACACGCGAGATCAATCTCGTGCTAAAAAGCGTGAAGGTTCGAGTCTTCTTCAAGGCATAATATTGAATTGCTTATAGCGAGATATTAAGTAAATTGATAGAATGATTATCGTGTTGTGTACATGTCACGTTTTCATATATGATTAAAACTTTAAAATTAAAGTATTTTATGAAAAGGAAGCTCATATCGTTTTATGTTTATCCTCTTATTTATCCTAAACATAGCAATAATTTCTAAAATGCAAACCTTTATCCCTTTTTTCCTCTCTATTTTTAGCATGTTTTTTGCAAGTGTTATTTTGTGTGTGTTTTTTTAATCGTAATCTTGACCTCTTTATACACGGATATCAAAATCAAGGTGATAGATAAATGCTATTTGTTGTCCGCTCATCATTTTTTTCAAAGTTTATAATAAACTTTTCAAGTATCCTCACGTTACAGGTTATTTTAGACGTTAACGAATCACTGAAATAAACACAAAATCATTATAGAAAAATATATAGAAATAAAAGGTTACACTATCTTTTTATCAACTTACTAAAGAACGAAACTTTCGACACATTTAAGACTTATCTTCTACCATCATGTGAAAAACATGATCTCACTGTTAGACATACTTTCGATCAGGATTACATCCTTTATTTAAATTAATATTCCGCCTTTATACATCTAAATCTTAAATTGACCGACAGACTATCTCTCAACTTTTTCCGACGAAGTGCGAAATTAGTAAAAAGAAAAATTATTGTCTGTTTATTTATCGGATAAGACTAGGTCCAATAAGTTTTTTTGGGATACTCTGAAATTTTCTTTTAGATCCGGTACTGATCGACCACAGAAAAAGGATCTAAAATTTTGTGTCAATACCGATAATAACATTAAAAGTTTATAAAAAGGTAAAAATTATATATTTATATACACAGAACCTACCAAATAGATTTTTAAGATGTACATCTTTTTTGTTATGAAATCTTCGATGACGGTCTATGGCAAGCTCATGTTGTATATCTTCTTTTGTTATGAAATCAAACTAAAATTGATATAGCATAAATTTATTAACCCCACAAACTAGAGCACTTTAATTGACGGTTAGATTCGTTGCTTATCCGTTGGCGAATATATGAACGGTTGGTGACATTAGAGCATTCACATCCCTTTCTGCATATATTTATGAGTGGTTTCGCATATTATAAAAAGTGGTTGTGAGTAGAGGAGACAGAAATGTTATTATTTATCTGTATGTTTAAGAGGACATTTCAACCCCTTTTGTTTTTTTAATATTTTTTAAAATGATTGTGAGTGGAGAAGAAAGAAAAAGATAATGATATAGGTATAAAAAATATTATTTAATTGAAAAACAAAGAGAAATTAACGATAATGATTTTTAGTTTAAATATAGGAATGGGGATAGGAGAAGGGATGTGGATGCTCTTATGTGGGAAAACCGGACATGGATAAAGATTTCATTGTCAGATCAATGATGGATATTACAGACGGATCACCAAAGGTCAATTAATTGCCTAGTCACTAACATAACATCCGGGATGGTCACCGATGAATATTACTAATGGATCACTTATGTTATGAAAGTATGCCAACGGATCCGTGACAGATGTCCACTGATGGTCTAATCACAGATAGGTCACCAAAGGTTTGTTACTGACGCTTTTCCAACGACCGTCTAACATTGATACTTATTTCATTAAGATATCACCGGCTTAAAATTCTGTTTTAATTTACGGTAAATAATTTGTTAGCAAAATTATGTTTTCTAATAGCACAATGATTGTAGCCATGTTTAATAAAAGTATTTAATATTTGTTAGAAGGATGACAAGAAGTTTCATGTGTGTTATAGTGTTTAGGGATCCTTCGCTATCTTTATTATTTTTATTATTATCCATGACATGTACCCATCAATTGTCACAGTATCTAATTCATTTATTACTTCTTTAAATGATCATTTATTTATAATTGAGTTTTTTTATTTCTAATTAAAGAAAAGGATATTGGATTTAAATAATCTCCACTTTCACCAATTGGCCGATAACACTATCAACTTTCGATTTGTACACCAGCACCTCCAACTTTCAACTTATTGGTGATAACACTCCCTAACTAACTGAACCCTAATCTAGTTAGCTGTCATGTCATCAAAAAGATGTCATGCCAGCTACCACATCAGCTGTCACATCATTAAAAATGACACATCCTCAAAAAATGTCTTATCAGCTACCACATCATATGCCACGTCAGTAAAAGGGGCCACATCAGCAAAAAGTAATTTGGTTAGAGTTAATTAATGAGTGTTATCGGCCAGTAAGTTGAAAGTTAGGAGTGCTGGTGTACAAATCGAAAATTGGAAGTGTTATCGGCCAATTGATGAAAGTTTGAGTTATTTAAATCCAATATCCCTTAAACAAATAAACGGTTGCAATCATGCCCATCTTTGGTTTAGATAAAAAAAGATTACATATCGGTTTATTTGAGTCAAACTAGACAATAAAATCAATTCTAAGTCTACTAAAATTATATAACGACTCACAACTTAATTTATAGAACTTATCAAGAAAATACTTAAGACCAAGATGAGAATTACAAGACTAATCAGATGTAGAAGACAAATGGAAAGATTAAACATACACATGCAACAATACTTAAGACCAAGACGAGAAGAGATGGTTACTTTTCTGTCCAATTGATAGTTAACAACAAAGGATTGCCTAAAAATGTATCTGAGAACCAAAGCAAACACCGAACATAATCAGCGTAGCATGAAAGGAATGAGCCTGAGAGCGACAAGCTGCCGTAAGATCCATCTGTGTAGAGAGAACGGAAGAGGAGGTGACAAATCTTGATTCACAAGATGAGGAAGCCAACTCTAGACACAAGTCCATAAGGGTGCAACCCAACCTTAACCCATAGAACCTAAAGAAAGATACAAATAAAAAGGAGAAACATTTTTGAATTAATATTATTAACAAAAGTTTTTGTTTGTCTGCCATTTACTCCTCATTGCCACACCACCACTGTCACCTCCTATACCACCACAAACATCACGGTCCTACGTTATCATCGCCAAACCCACTGCCATTGCATCCCTCACTACAATCACCACCACCATTGTCATCTCCACCATCACACCTCCACCAACATGACCTATGTCTACACTGCCATCAATGTGACCTCCACCAACCCAAACGAATTTGATACGACAATGACATTCTTCTAAACAATTACAATATAAAATCTGAACAAGAGCAAGTAGTTTTTCTGAGTATAATATAAAAACGGTCAAAACAGTTTTTGTTAGGGATATTAGTTAAGATAATAAAAGAAACTAAAGCATTACCAAATGATATGTAAAGAAATAATATAATGTGATCATAAACTAAACCACCAACACGAGCAAGCAGTACATAATTAGAATTTTTTTGTGCAGGGTTGCAATAACTTTTTAGAAAGTCCAACTACAATAAATGACAATGTTGGATCGTGATACAAATAAAATTATGACGAGGGGTCAATCTCTCGTATCTCTCTCTAATTTCGTCCATAAAAACGATTTTTTCAAATTCCATTCTTCTTTTGAAATTGTTTTCTAACAATAACTTCTTTCACTCTTGAATACCATCTAATCAATCTTCACTTGTGGGGCTATGACTAATATCACTAGACCATAAGAACCATATAGTATTCTCACACCTATATTTATTAGGATACCCATACAATTAACCTTGGTTAAAATAGGTGGAAAACATCCTCTGGCCCCTAATAAATGTCCCAAAAAATTGTCCCTGTGAAATCTTTTCGTGATTCTTGCTCTTTTCTTTTTAATTCCATCATTTGGGTAGTTGGGATCATTAATTCCACTCCTTCAATGCTACCGGCCACCACCCTCTCTTCTAACTCTAATTCTTATTTATTTGCCATTTTATATAACTTGGGTATTATATGAGAAGAATATGCATACATACATACATGCTTTGCGAGTAGTTCTATGACTTCTTTTAGGGGGAGCTGTTGAACGAGATGTTGGTTCGGTTCAATAAGAACTCAATGTTCAAATGGTGCATTGAACCTTGCTTTTTGATTGAGCCGTGCCAATATCACGTGCATGTTGCTTCTAAGTTTCTTCCACAAGTCTTTTGGTTCACTTTCTTTTGTAAACTTTTGTGAAAAGGTAACTTGATTATGCTTCCATCCTTTTCTTTATTTCCATTTCTAGATTTGTCAAAGGGATCCTGATGATGCAACAAATATTGAAGGTGAGAGTTATGACGATGGTGATAGTCAAAACATATATGTGTATCTATTCTTTCGTAATGTGCCACTTTCGGTTAGCTCTTACTATTTTTGTGAATTCTACATCTTTCACCATAGTAAAAGTATTTATTTAATTAATTCATGTAAAAACGACATTATTAATATTTTATTGATAAAAGATATTATGTTGAGTTTGTGTTTATTTCTTATACATGTGGAGCTTTATGATAACATTGGCTAACTAGTAAATTTTTTAAATATAAACTTATATCAAGGAAGACTATGGTTGCTAATACTTGTGTAATGAATATACTAATGACAATTAAATTTCCTGAAAAAAGGTTTTTTTTTTTATTAATATGTATAATTTGAAATTTCATTAAAGATTGAATCGAAAATGGAAAGAGTGTTGAAACATTACCGGTAGATGTATATGTTTATACAAAAAAAAATCCCCTAAATAAAATAAAATGATAGCAATATTTATTAAATTTATTTTGAAAAATTCTCTTGAATAATAATCAATACTTATAATTATATTATAATAAAGAACAAAAAAGGAATTTTATATAATATTGAAGTTTAGGTAATTAGAACATTTAAAACATACATCTGTCCATCATTTTTAAATATACATAATTTTTTCATATACTAATATATTTTATAAGAAAAAATACATCTTAAAACATTTTATTTTCTTTAATTTGAGTATGATATTGCTATAGTTTTTTTTCAAATTTTTTTAAAAAAAACTATAAGCGTCTATATATCCCTTCATATTTCGCGGAAACCTTTCTAGTTTAATAAAAATGTATATTACATATTTTTACAAGTAAAAGATATACTTATAAACAAGCAGTAAATTGTAAAATAGTTCAACTGTTAGTGACTATTATATTATAATTTATTTGATGAATTTATAAATTAATCAAGCACGACTATCTTAAATAGTATAATCTGATTCAATTAATTTCATTCGGGCAAATAAAAAATAATGTACTAAATTCATTAGAGTTAAGTTTTAACATTTTTTAATTTTATCATGTAAACCAACGACTTCCATTATAATTTCCTTCTCTCTTAAATATTATGTATATGTCTAATATTTGTTGTCTTTTTTATATAAATATTATTATATGTCTAATATCAGTGACGATCTAGAAAATTCGCATAGGGGTAACGTTTCAATGAAAAGGGGTAACGAAATCGAAAAAACGTTAAATTTTTCCAAAATTTACACTACCGTCGGAACGTCAAGGGGCAACGTAGGTTACCCCTTCTATCACTCTAGGTTCGCCCCTATCTAATATTTGCTGTCTTTTTTTATGTAATTACCATGCTCTTATTGTGATTATATGTTATTTCAAGTGATAATAAATTATTATCAATAAAAGTTTCATAATATACTTAATAAATTTATAAAAAATGGGGTTTTTAAACATCAAATATTTTTAACATATTAATTCCAGTTGTAATTTACACTTCAAAAGATTTAAACCCACAAATATATTAAAAAATGGAACATTGTACCAAGGAATGTGCGAGTTAAGTTCTATTTATTTAAAACTAATAAAAAAACTTTAGTTCCGTCTTACTCTTGGTATATCATACTATGTATTGTAGTATCAATACTCAGTGTTTAAAAAACGATTTTTAAATCATACTAGGTTAAGCTCAGAAATAATTAAATCGAATTGTATCAGGAAGTTTAATCGGTTAACTAATTAACCCTATAAATCCTAATACATAATTTCAACTCAAAAAGTTAATCCCAAACTATATTATTCCATTTAAAAAAATTCAAAAAATTAATCCATAGTCAAGAGATAATCCTAAAGTTCACTATCAACGTCATCGTCATCATGTTAATCCTCTGGAGTGTTGAATGCATCATGTTCACAATCGCCTTAAAATAGGAAATTCACTGTCAACGACATAAAAATCCAAATTTTAACCTTGGGCCGGTTACCAGTATAACTTCTTTTTCGTTCCTTCAGTTTATGGTATGATTCGTTTCAGCCAAGCTTCCCGCATCCGGTTCAACCAGCCGGTATAACTGATTTTTAAAACCTTGTCTATACTTATGAATATAGTAAAGCATTTTCAGATTATGTATCATTCATATAAGAGCCTTCCTATGATCTTGACATGCGACATTTACTCGTATTGATTTTTTTACTCATTTGTATACGTGGAAAGCAAAGAATGATCAGCATTCACTCTTCCAAAGTTTCTAATACACAATTCTTATGATTCTTCTAATATGTGATTCTATATATTATGGCAACATTTTCTCTCCTAAACCCTAATTTAATTCAGTTCACCGACCACTTCCTCTTCTGCTAATTCCATTCTGGTATCCTTTTCTTCTTTTTCTAATGTTAAATTGTTGGGTGTTTCTAATAGATTGAAGGTGTGATTGATTCCATATATGTTTTTTTATATTTGGAATTTACTTTTAATCTTTCATCTTAAACCCTAAAAGTGATATCCATGTGTTTTGATTTATTTACATTCTTCTGCATCATGACTTATAAAAAGAAAGTTATATTCTTTGAATTTGATTCAATCTGTATTTCTTTCATATTGTGATAAATTTTATACTCGTGTGTTGCGAGTGTGGGAGAAGACGAACGCCCATGGCGGATTCAAGCTATTAAGTAATCACAACAGAAATGCTTGAATTTCTGCAAGTAATCGTTTCTTTCATTGTTGTTTTTTATAAGTTTTCGATCCCCAATTGCCTTCTTATCTCATTCAACCATATATCCCAAACCCTAATCCTCATTCAACCGACTTCAAGATTTCTTTTTCCATTGATTTGAAGACAATTTCTTTGCACATCAACTTGAAAAGGTAAGTTTTTTATGCACTCAATTACCTTGACATTTATTGTTTTTTGGATTGTTGTTAAAGATACCCATTTACTGATTCATGGCGCTTTCAATCCCCTTAATCGTTTTCAATGTTGTTGTTTACATGTTATTAAATTTGTATGGAGTTAGTATGTCACACCCCCACCGTGTGTGAAAAACACGGTGGTGACTTCATGTTCAGAAGAGACCAAGGCAATAAAGAAAATTATTGTTGATACTCATAATCCAATTACATTGTTTAAAAATTTAACTAAACAAATAAAACAACTTATTCATAAAAATGAAAGAAGTAACTAAATCTCCTTTATTTTGTTAACTATGTAATCCTATATGAGCATGTCTTGATTTCTAAGCATGATTACCTGAAACATATAGAAAATTTTCTCAACTAGAAATAGTTGTGAGAAACATAGGTTTTTAATAGTAAAGTGCGGTAAATTGTGTTTATACAATCCAACAAGTATATCCTTTATAACTACATATTATATAAAAAACACATGACGTACACAATCAAGCCACCTGACATAACAAATGATTACGGTTTCGATTACCCTAGTGGCAATGGGTGGATTTGTCATTCCTATAGCGCTAATGTACTACCGTAGGCTTGAATAAGTTAATGATTGTGCATAGGTTAGCGATTATCATGGATGCTTGCTCTAAATAACATGTATGATCATGAAATACTTGTGTATCAATTTGAATTGTTTAAAAAAGAATGATTTTATTGACTACATGTTCCAATCCAAAAAGTTAAAAATAGAAAAGGGGGCTATGATATCACCTTGATGATTGATGATGAGTTTGTGCGTTCTCAATTATTACAAGTAAACCCTAATAATTTAAGGATGGTTTATTAGGGTTTTAAATATGTTGTGATGATGTTTGTAGATGATATTGGCTACAAGAACTATTGGTTGATGGTAAATTGTTTAGTTTTTTTAAAACGTATAAATGTTAACAGCTTTTCGTGTTGTTCTTGTTTTATGTTTTAAAAGTAATAAACGTCGACGAGTAAAATTACAAAACTTTCCAGACTACTAATTTAGAATGTGTTTTACAACTTTCATCTAGAAACTTTTTCTGTTCGGGATCTGGAAAATGGTCAAATACGCGTAATTTCCAAACGACATAAGACAAAAACCTCCAACAATGGTTTTTCTATGTTTTAATATTATTTTTCATTTACGATATACTATTTGATGCTATACCGACTATGTTGACCAAATCATGGACTTTTAAATTTTACCGGTTCGTCACGAACGCTCATTCCGGTAATTTAATGCTAAGTTATAACTAAAGTATTTTCATAACCATCTTGCTAGCAAGTTGAATAATAAATACACACATAATAATGAGTTGAGTCATTAAGTACGAAAATATTTGACGACTAAAAGCTTGAAATTTCACGATTGTTAAAGTCTCCCCTAGTTAAGTGAATTTTGTCATGAGATAAAACTAGTAGAGGCTTATGGTATCTTTGGAAGGATAAGTTATGATGTACGTGGAGTAAATGTCGTCTCAAAAACGTGTCATAGAAGTTGAGCATAATTGTTTAAAATCTTTTATTCCTCAATTAATTTGTAAAAAAGTTTGTTTTATGATCGCCCATTCCTGTTAGTTTTGGTGTTTAACCTTAAGGTTATAAATACAATCCGATGAGCACCTTATTATTTTTCTTATAACCTTTACCTTTTATGGGTGTTACAGTGGTAAGTTAGTGGCAGATCCAGGAATTTTTTCTAAGGGGTTCGCTTTTTTAAATGTTCCAGTTTCATATGTCCAAACATAAAAAAATAAATTGGTCGGTTTGACGATTGGGATCGTGTAAGGTTCATCACATAATAAAAGTAGTTAGGAAACCGTATCTGGTTAAAGCAAGTTGATTCAGATCTATAATTGTTTTGAAGTTATTTTTGATATGTTGTGCTCAGAGTACGTGCTTCAAGAATATACCGTTGTAAAATGAATATCAAGGTTGTAAATGAATATCAAGTTAGAATCGTGATCTTTCTTAATCGTGAACTCAAGTATCAGTCCCATATCTAGATTCATATACTCTTGGAAGTTATAACTATGGATCTGATGCAAAATATGTTATTGCTGCTTCCACAAATAGTGCATTCGCAAATGTTAGTCGACAAATGGATCCCGCGTTAAAGATGGTCTGAGCGTACTTGGGGATGGTCAAACCGGACATTAGTCGACAAATGCAAACTCGTGCAAAGTAACATCCTTGCAACAAATGACCACATGGCATCCGGTTAGGGGTGGTCTAAGAAGAATTAATTATTATACTTCAAGCATAACCATCTCATAGATTAGATGGCCAAGCACCAAGCTTCACAACTTAAAAGATTTGAGGAACAAAGAACAACATTCGTGGTTATAAGCCAAGTACGTGAATAAAGATAACTGAGAATATAATATTATATTATATATAATATATATATATATATAGGGAAGGTTCATTTAAGAAGAAATTTAATGTGAGAAGAAAAAGAAGAAAGGCATAGTGGTAAAACATTAAATAGTTTATAACTTCTCTCATTAATTATGTTATCTCTCTTAATAAGCAAAAACATTTTATTCTAACACATACTAAAATTTATCCTACACATGTCAAAAATTGTCTACACCATAAATTATTTTATCTTGAATAAGTATATGAAAAAAATGAGTTACAAGTTTAATTAATTAGCTAATTAATGACAATTATAGATTTACCTATATGTCTTTTTTCATAATATTAAATACACACATTAAATGAAGTAAATGGAGAATTTCGATTGGTTTAAAAGTTATTCTTTTTATTCTTACAAAATTTTTCTTCTTATTTGAACTCTCCACTAGGGTAGGGTTCTAGAGTGAACACTAGGTTGAGAGTGAACCGTGTGAACTAATCTGAGCCATCGAATTATATCATCTAGAGATTTTTAAACAATGGCAAGATTGTAATTATAATGTTGTAACTTCGCTTAAATTAATCGACAGAAGGGTATTTGCGTCTTTTGTAAATTGCATTTATTAAACAAAATAATCAAAATTCCTAAAATCTTGCTAGTTTCCGTATATACAAGATACACAATTGTTAGTGTATACACATGTATACAGTCTCGATAGTATCAGTTTATACAAGATACACAGATGTTAGTTTATACACATGTGTACAGTCTCGCTAACTATTAGTTTATACAAGATACACAGTTGTTAATTTATACAGATGTGTACAGACTTTTGGTACATCTGTGTATTTTGTAGTCCACGACCTAGTTCCGTTAGGAGTTTCATATACGGTTTAAATCTGGGAGGGACAATTGGTGTCCAGTACCTAGTTCCATTAGGAGTTTCATATACGTTATTAGCAACTGATTCTACACGAGTTTAAAACAATGGAAAAGTAATTAAAAATGTAAGAAGAGAGAGAGAGATAGTTAATAGATAAGAAAATTAAGGGATTTTAATTAAGGGAGAGAGAGAGAGAGCTAATGTCAATCTACCCTTTTAATCTAAAAAATAATTAACGGTCAAGATTAGTTCACTAGTTCATTTTCAAGAAGTTTTTCACAAATGATCTTAATCCTATATATATATATATAATATATATACTATATAAGTGGATAGGATTAGGATCATTGTGAACAACTTCTTGAGAGTGAACAGTGTGAACTAATCAGGACCCTTGATTTCCTTTTTAGTTGTTAAGGGTAGGATTGTAATTATACAATAAATTAGTTTTAAATCTTTAATTTAATCATTGACTTTCAGTTACATAATTCCTATTACTGTGATTATCCAGAATATCTTTTAATATTACAAAGATCATTATCTTAAACCTATAACAAGATCACGTCAGTTAAAAAATTCATAATATTTGGCAGTTTTATTTCAATTACGCATTGTTCATCCTAACTTTCAACCATAGCCGACCCAGAAAAAAAATTTAGAATTCTGACGAAAACCTTGATGAAGACAACGGAATAACGATAATGTTTTCGTTACAACAATGGATCGCCCAAGTGGGTATCGTCTGATATTTAAGATCAATGAATATACGTATACGAATGTTCTGTTTTTTTTTTCTTATTCTATTCGTATCGTCTGCTACATTTGTTTTCATGTGAATATTTATCCAATAGTATTTTGGTTGAGATTAATGATGCTGGTGTCGTTGGATTATAGTTGTTTGCACTATGTCACCATGATTACAGATAATAAACAATGGTTCTTTAACATAGAATAATGCAGTTCGTGTTAATACACAGACGTATAGTTTGCCAGAAAATAATATTTAGAATTCTGACGAAAACCTTGATGAAGACAACGGAATAACGATAATGTTTTCGTTACAACAATGGATCGCCCAGGTGTGTATCGTATGATATTTAAGATCAATGAATACACGTATACGAATGTTCTGTTTTTTTTCTTATTCTATTCGTATCGTCTGCTACATTTGTTTTCATGTGAATATTTATCCAATAGTATTTTGGTTGAGATTAATGATGCTGGTGTCGTTGGATTATATTTGTTTGCACTATGTCATCATGATTACAGATAATAAATAATGGTTCTTTAACATAGAATAATGCAGTTCGTGTTAATACACAGACGTATAGTTTGCTACATATTTTATTCATGTGATTGTTTATCCAAAAGTATTTTTGATTGAGATTAATGATGCTATTCGTGTTAATACATAGACGTATATTGAATACCAACAACCAGGATTTTTGTGTTTTTTAGATTACCCCACTGATTATACACATACGTACAGTACGTGGTTTTAAGTTTGAGTGAGCAATGGATGTTCTTAAATACACATGTGTGTAACGTAGGAGGGTTGCATGATTTACATCTGATAAACATTGTATTTAACACGGATAGAATGATGCAAATTCACAGTAATACACATATGTATATTTTATACCAATAGTCATGAATTAACTGTTTTTAGCTTACCCCACTTGTTATACACATACGTACAATTCATATTTTTTAGTATGATTGAACGGATATTTTTTTTGGTAACGGATGTTAATACATACACGTGTGTATTTCGTAAGTGGCTTCCATATGGCCAAAGGAAAAACAATAAAGAAAAGCAAAAAACATAGAAGAAAATGCAATTTTTATGGCAAAAGGGTAAGGAAGCACGATAAAAGGAATTGTCCACTTAAAAAGGCGACCAAACAAAGGATGATTCGTGGACATAAGAAGATGATGAGGAAGAAGATGACGAGGATTACAAGTACAATGACGGAACTAACACTGGTACTGATGGCAATTAGAAGAGAGTGAAGACAATGTTAGCGAGATATAGAATTTTTTTTAAAAACCAATACATGCACCATGTTTATGTCGTTTTTTTCCAGTTTTTTCTAAGTGAATGTTTTTATCATTGTTTGTGACTGTTTTTTGTTCTTATTTTTATTGTCCTATAGTTACTACTTACTTCTAGATACTACTCATGGTATATATGTTAAAGCGACATGATATTTAGATATTACACGTAACACATAATAGCCACTGTTAATGGATACATGTATACTTAGTTATCTATCGAACTGTACACAGGCGTACTAAGTATGTACAGAACTCTACACATATGCACAATTGTCTAATATGTGAATCAGTTATTGTACAGACCTTTACACATGTGTACTTAACTGCCAAATGCAAACATACATAGTATGAGTACCAGTAAACTATACTTATATTTAACAGATAACCAATTCCATAATATGTATCAAACCAAGCAAACAAACATACCATAGCAAAACAAATTATTTTTTCCCAGTTCACAACAAAACAACTTACCAAAAAAATACAAAAACAACACACCATCAAACGTATATTATTGTCCAAAACCAGAAACGTACTAATTAACCCAAATTGCACGCCTTCCCGTATTCTATTGCTTCAGCCAATATGCGATCACGATGCTTGTTAACGCTTAAAGTTACCAATTTCACCGTGTATTTCTCCCTTAAACGTGTCAAGGTTGCTTTCTTGGGGCCATGTGCAAGTGGGAAGTCACTATCCCATTTATCAACTGTTACGCCGAACCAAGTTTCCATATGACACATAACAAAAACACCAAAATCAACCTTGTTGCCAACCGTTTTCCAATCAAAATCCAACATATGTGGCACTGCATTTTCAATTTGACGATACTTCAGATGCTTGACCAGCTTAAAATACTTTGTGAAAACGTCCTTCTTAGATCAAAGATCATGTCATAATCAGTTAAAAATGTCCCCTAACGAATAAAGCTATATTTATTTAAATGTTAATTACCACTTTGTATGGCGTTGTGTCATCATTGATTAGATGAATCGAGCTTTCCTCTACAGCCATGTTGTCGATGACCGTTATCGCTATGTTCTCAAGATCAAAGCAAACCGAATAAAAATGAGGCATATTCAAGAATCGGGAAACATATTACACAGTAATCCAACAAACTCATTTGTGACGTTTTTTTCTCGACCACCGGGAACAAAGCACTTCTCCCGCGTACTTCAACAGAATTTTCAAATTTTGTATGCACAATTACACTTACAAAACAATCAGTATGGCAAAACATCGCAGCTTTGTCCCTTTGATTTTATCAGCATACCCAAAAATATTTGCTTCATTTGTTCGTTCATTTTCGTCATAGTTTAGCATTGAAGCAAAGCAATTGATGACTCCAGCATTAATCCATTTACTTGGTTGCAAAGCCATCGTTTGAAAAATGAACAACCCAATACCAAATGCGGTTTCGAACATAAATTGTCGATTATAAAGTATTAGCTATAACAATCTTAAAATTAACTATATTTATTAAACTGTTTTGTGTTCATGTTGATTGTGTACAATTACACTAGATATGTGTACCTTGTATTCACACATATGTATAACAGCAACATACATATGTGTATCAATAAAAATACACATGTGTACAACGGACTATACTGAAACTTACTAAAACTCTACAATACAACAAATTATTTTTCCAATGTTGTCCGTTTCATCGTCGTCGGAACATTCAATAGGGTCATCTTTTGTATTATTAAGCCTACGAGCCAATATACGAGATATCCTCTCGCTTCCCCCCCCCCCCTACGCGATTAAATAAAATATGTTCCTATTATTATATTACGAACTTGCAAGTTTTTATCTTTAAATATCCTAAAACTTACTTCTTCTCATTGTATCCGTTTTTTGTACCTATAAATGTAAACAAAATGGGATTGCTCAAGTACACAACTAAATTGAATGTATTAATACTAGTATAATGTAAACAAATGCACTTCTATATACACGGATGACTTTTACCCAAATCATCATACGAAGCATGGTTATACAACAATATATTTTAAGAACATAATATGACATTTCCCATAGCAGGCTAAAAAACAATATACACACGTGTATATTTCAACAGTTATACACACACTAGTCCCTTTTCACAAAAAAAATAACAACTTTTTCCCCAATTCAATATCAACAATTTGAACGCTAAACACAAGTGTACATCAACAATTTCACATAAGCAATACACACAAGTTTCTGCGATATCCCAAAAACTGCTAAATAAATATGTGTACACCCAATGAATATGCAACTCTGATGAACACTATACACATGTGTACATCATCGATTTTACAATAAATGAACCAACTAACAGCTAAACATCAGAACACATATAATTCCTAAAAACATAGTAAAATCAACTATCTTGTTAAATTAACCCTATCCTTCCCTATCCTTCAAAAAATAATCATGTACTCGAACAATGATTGATCAAAACACACTATCGGACAAAAACCTCGTGATTAAACAACTATTACAGCAGATTAAATAAACCCTAGCTTCCGATTTGATGTTCTTAGAAGAAGTATAAAACATACTAAATGTGCAACGAAGTACTGAACTGCATAAACATTTTACACTTCAGCATTGTGTACCTTTGTTGTTGAAAATCGTACGAGTATTCCGGCGACTACTTAACTTCGATAGACCCCCTCTGTGTTTTCTCGATGATGGCAATATAGTGAGAGAGAAAGAAGGTTTGTTAAATAAAAGTTGAATATTAGGGATTGTAAAACTGAAAGTGCGAAACTATAGGGATTGATGAACCGAGAAGGTATGGAAACTATTCAGTTTCCAGGTTATGCATTATTTCATTGTGTAATTACACAAATACCCTTATTCATTTAATTAAATAGAAAAAATTAATCAAATAATTACCATCATGCCATTCATTTAAAATCTCAAGATGATGAAAATCAAGAGTCCATATAAGTTCACACGATTCACTTTTGGGAGGTTGTTCACTCTAAAACTCTACCCTATATATATATATTGGAGGAAGGAGATGGCTATCATTCAACAAAACTCATAACAGGTATATAATGTCACTATTTATAGTTAAACAATTACTAGATATGTGCTTAGAAACACAAAACTTTATGCGATTAGAACAAGGTTTAATTGGGCTATGTAAAGCTAGGGGACCTTCAAATATTATCAATTCTTTTATATGATGCAACTCCATTATAAACCAAGTTAAGACCAATGATATGATATATTGATGATGGAATAATATTGAATCTTAAAATCAACTGAAGTGGTGGCAGGAATGGCTCCGGGCTCCGGCGATTGGCGGCTTGCGACTGGAGTTCAGGAGGTGTGGTGGCTAGAGTGGACGAGTGGTGGTCGTGTGTGTGTTTACGTTTGGGACTAAACATGAAAGGGACAACATAAAACAATCATTTTCGAGTAAAAAAAAAAAAAAGAAAAAGACTCCTAACCAGAATCAAACTCGAGCCTCAACTTTATTAACCATACATTTACCAGTAGATCATACTCACATTTCATTATAGCCTTATAGGTTCCTCTACAAATATTTAAAGGTTATCTTAGTATTTTGTATATAGGTTTACACTATAGATTACAAATCGAACAGATTCCTGGAAACCCCCTTCCTAACTCTAGATCCACCCATTGTGGTAAGTGGGCGATTCCTTCTCTAAGATTCAAATTCAACTTTTATTGTTTTCTTGTCTCAACTCCTTGAATGCCACATGAGCGTAAGTTGCATTTTAGCTAGCCCCATTAGTTAGCAGGGTATTAGTAAGGCTTTGTATGTTTTCCTTAACGTTTAAATAAAACACTATTTACTCGGAATCTTTGAACGGAACCATACTATAGTTTTAATGTTAAATAGTGAATTAAATTAACTCAAATTTAGTAGAAGCCAATAAGTAACGTATGTAACGATCATCGTATTTAATTCAACTGTCTTTAATCCCACTAGTTTCGACTTTTGAGTCTGCATGGACTATTGAACCAGAACAAGACTTGGGCCTACGATTAGTGGCTAAGCCCACAATACACCATTCATGATCACTGTATATAAAAAAAAGGCAGTTCGTTAGTGGACCTAAAAGGACTATTAAATATGAAATAAAAATGGTTTTGATTTTTTACTAACTTTTTACATATATGATAGTAATGTTATGATATAAAATCTATGAATATTTTTTTTAAATACTAAATTTTGCTATTAAAAAAAGGACACGTAGCTTCTTGTGTGTTTCTTCTGTTTTGATATATTAGTTTGCTATTAGGAAATATTAACTAGTTAATAGTAAAGAATTCATGAAATATAAAAATGATATTTTAAGGAAAAAATGATATATTTGACTCAATATAAAAGAGTTAAAAGTTAACTTTTATTTATTTTAAAAGTTAACTAAAAAATTATAGTTATAGTTATAAAATTTGACTTATTGTTTAAATTTAACTTTTGTTTGTTTTAAAAGTTAACTAAAAAATTATACTATAGCTATAAAATTGGACTTATAGTTTAAAATTCAACTTTTGTTTGTTTAAAAATTAACACCTGAGATGTTTTATTTTAAATGAATGAAATGTATGAATTCAATTTCATCTTTTATCTAACAAGCACACTTTTATTATATATAACTACAATTCGAATAAGTTTGTTTCATTGTACCAATAAATACCGACACTCGGTATATCAATCAATACGTATTTTACATCGATTAAAAACCAAAAAACAAATATTGATATCAGTTTTAGTGTTGTTTGATCGATATTAGTTTGGTTCACCATGATATCGGTATGGTAGTAAAACTCGATAAAACTTGCAATCCAAAAAGCATTCTATTGCATATACGACTCTATATTCAATAGATTTTACGCCGCCACGTAGGAAAAACAATACGGTACCGGTAACGATTTTGCTTGGTCGGGATCTGTCGTTCGTTACGATAAAGAATAAAAAAAATCTAGAACTTTTATCGAATCGCAACGGTATATTTGGAATTTTTTAAAAGTTATATTATATTAGTACTAAAATACGAAAAAAATAAATTATAAAACAAAATAAACCAATACTATACGGACCGTACTACTGTTATTGAAACATTATCGGTTTGGTTCATTAAGTAAAGAACCAGAAAAGTCAACTATATTAGACTCATTCAAACAAAACTTTTATCGAATTATAGATAAAATTAAGCACGCCTCAACGATATATTTAACCATATTAAGTTCAGTTAAAAACCACCACGAGTTTGTGAGAACCATAAGAACTCTTACTTCTCACGTGAGTTGGACCACCATTTTTTGCACAAACGTAAATGAAAATGTTACAAGCACATCTCTAAAAAATAACAAAAAAAATTGTCGAGACCATAGTTACGCCTGATGTAAATTGTTTACAGCGATGTAAATTTTTTACATCCAATTTATATTTTTGCATGTGATATTTTTTTTTTATATTTTTGATGGAAAAAGTAATTTTTAAGACTTAAAAAAAACATTTGGTGGGTATGAGTTTAGGTCACATGTCACAGGCAATTGTTGGCCACCAAATTCATCTTATTTGGTCCATGAAATAGATTTTTCCATTCCCAAATTATGAACAAAAAGGACCATTAATATGTTTTTAGATTTTTATAGCAAAGTGAATAATTAATTTTCATGAATTGGCAGGTTTCCTTCAAAACTATGATATCCATCTTACTTTTTACTTCGTATATTTTTTTCTTGAGTGACCATAAATATTATCAAAGAATCGAAATTTTTAAATTAGGAAGTGAACTAGGTTTGTGTATCCAAGATAAATATCATCAGATATAGACACTACTGTATAAAAATATATATATATATATATATATAATTAATATATATATATATATATATAATTAGATTTTTTTCTCATCTCTTTATAATTTCCACACCTAATTTTTTATAGTATGAATGCTCTACATTATTTAATTGTAGTTGAGCCAACAAAGTGATGAGGCACCCACAACACCACAAGAATCACAAGACATCATTTAAGGTCCCTGGTCCTTGTAGTTGTAGGTCACCTCTCCATACAAGCCATATAAAATTGACCTTAGTCCTCAAAACATATATAATAAAATAATAAAAGGTTAATTTCAAATAATTTCTACTCAATAATTTGATGGTCCAGATATTATTATTATTATTATTATTATTTTATATTTATGGGTTAACCACATTTATAACTATAGACAAAAACGTTGTTGGGTTATCGGGGGCGACTCGAGTTGTAAAAAGAATGATAAGTTGAAGCTTAGGGTTCCCAAATTCAAGGGACATCAACTTTTTGGGGTTTAACTATGCTTGATTCACATTCAATTCGTACTCTTCAGTCGTAGTTCCACGGCTCTTAATCTTTAGAATTTTTTTTATTGGAATTGTGTGCTATTGTGCCTATTTACAAATCGTATGCAAAAACTATGTCATCATATTATGTAACATAAAGAAAATAAATTTAAATTAAATTTCAAAAATTATTTTTGATATATTTTAAAAACCAAAATCCGCTGTCACGTACAACTTGAACCCGTATCACCTTAAAACTGGCCAAGTGAACATTTATTACCAAAAATAGAAAGAAACAAATGTGCAAAGAGCAAGAGCCTCTTGCTTTGCTTGCATTCCTCTAATTGTAATATTTTTGAAGAAATCTTGCATAGCAGGGCATCTCTTCAATTGGCCTCTTCACTCCAATGGTGTTAAAATATACATATTCTTTACAAACCTTGGCTTTGGCTTTCAACTTCTTGATCTTATAGGCTTCCAAATTTAGAAAGAAAACGCAACAAATCAGTAATCTCAAAATGTGGCTGACCAAACAGCGTTTTCGCCCTCGCCACATCGCCTATGGACTTCCTTAATCCTGTCAACGGACCGACAAATTCCACTGCAAGTCCAGTCAAATGATGCTACACATATGTTTCCAGCCTGTGCTTTCCACTCACAATCTACAAAAGACAAAATATGGATAGCCAAAATCAGAAAGTGTTGTTAGTGTTTAATATTGCTTTATTAATATTGATTTTGTGTTTTGGTACACTAATAAAAATATTAATTAAAAGGTCATTTTTATGCACGATTAAGCGATTTTATCGTTCAAAAATATAGTCTATGAGCTTGTGTATGAAAATGATAACACATATTTGGCCCACACTAAACTTACTCATTTTAACATGAAGTCTTGAACCCATTCATTACCCAACTCTAATCATGCATATGTTTGTGTATTTACTACAAGTTCAGAAAATTTGAAGCTTTACCAGGCGGGGTCCCACAACATAATCTTCGATCGTCAATATGCTCAACATCAAGCCCGATAAACCAAGATCCTAAAGAAACGTCCTCATTTGCGTACTTATGCAATACGTGTCTGAAAATAATGTTTAAACACAATTTTAGAAAAACCAACATAAAGAATGAATAAAAGAGATGAATATAATTACTGAAGCGGAACTTAACTGGTTTAATGAGATATAAGTAGCCAAATCTTTCGAAATTGCATATAATTGTCCTGTGGCATGCCGAAAATACTTGTTTCCGTTCTCACCAAATTTCCAATATTCGGGTTCGTGGTACCTTACTCCTCTGTTCCATCACAAATTAATTAAAAAAATGCAACATTTTTATTTATTTTCAACAATTTTTAGATTAGTATTTTGCTTACTTTTGTGCGAGTACCGGGCCAGACTTCATGCATCCAATATACACCCTTTTCTTCTTCCTATGCCTAACTAATGTATGACCTAGTGTGGCTGCAATCAAGATACAAAACAGGTTATAAAAGTCAAACCATGATCACTGACCCTTTTTAACCTTTGGTTTTTAAATAATTAGACTCAAATTTTGAGTTCTAAAATCCAAGTCATGCACTGATATTGCTTTTTGTGACTTGTTGTAGTCTTTTGAAGTTAACTATTTGAAAATTTAAAGTCAAAAGTTGACTTTGATTATGGAAAAGTCAAAATTACCTATGTTCACATGGACATCATCATCAACCTTGATGTAAAATTCTGCATCCCACATATTAACAGCAGTTGCAAAATATGTTTTTGTCTTTGCAGACAATTCTAGGTATCCCTCTACATGGTCCTGGTTGTATTCATGTCATTAACATTTAATTACCAAAATTTCAAATAAACAAAGCAAATTATAAAAATCATAAAACAAAGAGAGGGACAAAAAAAGGCGTACCAGTCTCAAGAAATCGCCATGCTTTCTATCTTCAGCTTCGATAGCGCGGTCTAGTATGCCCCCTACCGTGGCACTGCCGAAAACAATCATAGAATTTAGATATAATGGATATAATTCAGTTCATGATTCTTATATAATGAGTCTTTATACGATGACTTATATAGGGACGCATTCAACACAAAACAAGTTTCAAATAGTAAACTATGAGAATTTATTCATTGAGTGTCCAACTTCTATAAAAAATATGGGGGGGGGGGGGGGGGGGGTTCATCAATGTTATAAAGTGTTACATTACTGTTAGTACTCTTCATATTTATTTTCTATTTGTTCTAATCTCACACAACATGGGGGTTTCAAGTGAAAACCATTAAATAATTAGGAACAAAAAAAAGGTGACTTTAAAATTTAGAAGTGTAAAAAGGAATTTAAGAAATGGTGTTTTAAAGTTTAGACATAATGTTTTAAATTTTTTTTAGACATGGTGTTAAACAAAAATACCATGTAGTAAAAAACAATTACAAAACATGTGGTTTAGAAACAGAAACAAGACACCATATCTAAAAAAAATGAAAATGTCATATGTTAATTTTCATTTTTATATTTTAGGCAAAATCTCCTCTTTAACATAACTCAACCCATAGAAAAATATAATTGTTTTAGATCTGTCAGCCCAAAGACGGTCCTAGAGACAAAACATGGTTACTTTAGTTAAGAATATAAAGATCTAATGAACTTTAAAGGTGGAAGCCCAAATGATTAACAACATAAAAGTGTGGTCACATGAAATCCTGAAAAGTTTATGTTATCATATGCTATATTTTGAGCAAAAGTTCACTTGATATTGATGTATTTGAAGTAACTTCACTTTTTCTATTATTGCTATAACCTATATATCGTTTTAATCTAGTTAAAATACAAATACAAAGACAAATTAAAAGCATTTTAATCTTGTAAGAATATAAAACTTGATATAAATTTTAAAATATAAATGTTAAAGAAGTGATAAGAAAGTAGAAACACACCTGTGGCCGATAACAAAACGCATTATAATGCCCTTCTCCTCCTCTAATTTTTTTCTTTTTTCACCTATATTATCCAAGTGAAAGACAATAAAGTTAAAGAATGAAGACACTTTGTTATGGGTCAGTTTTGTATTTTGGTCTCAAATAATTTAATTTTAAATAGGTGGTGTGTCAAATATGGGTATAAAAATAATATTACTTATAAACGTTACATTTACAAATTTGGATGAATTTTGACTATTTTTCATTTGAGCAATTTTTTTCTAACCGTTAGAGATAAAACATAAACCTAACCGACTGCGTGTTCTTACAAACCTTGAGGCATCCAAGTAGCACGTACTGAATCTCTTCTTTTACGACTACTAAAAGCAGTATTAATTCCAACAACCATCAAATACTTTCTCTTTTCAGACGATGTCGTTGTATCTTCTCCTGGTATCGGAGAACCGTTCGCAATCGATTCTTGGATGGACCTAGCTGCAGCTAATTCCATCTCTAAGCTTGATATTGTTTTGTCTAATGTCCTATAAATAGATTAATAAATTATATACAAACAAATAAACTTCACAGAAAAAGAACGATCAAAAAGTTCATATCTAATTTTCTTTGAAAAAAAAGTAGTAAACTAAACACATTATTATTTTTGAACAGCAGCAATAATAAACAGATAAATTGTTAAATAAACAATCTAAAAAACTTAATATAGAAGCAGCTAAAACTCACTGTATAGCCTGATGAGTCTTGGATACTTCCCCGAATATTTGTTTCGGATCGCGTTTGACATTCTTCATATGTAACTATATTAACCAAACACAATCAAGTTTAGAAAATCAACCATGAATACAAAAAAAAAATAATAATAATACCTTTCTTAGATCACAACCTTCTGATACCAACTTTAGGCCTTCAGATTCTAGAGAAGTTGGTCTTGTAATAAGTTTGGAGTCCGAAACAGGCCACATTCTGTAACACAAAATTTTCTTGAAACTTAAAAATCCAACATATTTTGTGAATTTTAAAATACTAGGATTTATTTTTAGGTAGAACTACCAGAAAAACAATTATGAGCATACCAACTGCCCATTTGTTTTTTTTATATTTATTTCCTAAAAAGATATTAATGCTTAGAACCAAGTACATATGATGATCACATTCCAGAAACCAATTATAAAATATATGTTCACAAGCCACAGTACAAGACATCATAAATTAGATCTACAAATTTGTTACAAAGCATGGAGCTCATGTAAAGAATATATCATAAAAAACAACTAAATAAGGAAAGTCCATAAATTATTATTTTTTAAATAACCATGAGAATCTGTCACCGGAAAACTCACCAAACCAAGAATCATGTAAAGTCCTTACAAAAACTTGGTAAAAAAATGGATTTCATGTAAAAATATATCATAAAAAAATAACGGGTCATAAATTTATTTTTTTTCCGGCAACCATCACCAATACCAAATTAGGTAAATCGCAGCTTGAGGCTCCGACGGTAGTGTAAAAAAAAGATAAAATTTAATCACTTTTCAATTTTGCTACCACTGTAGAGAATTTTTGTTGAAATGTTTCCTCTGTAATTATTTTCCAGATCCGCCAATGCTGAACATACGACCTTAAATATTTCTTTGTGTTTTTTATTCTTGTATGCACCTCATAACAAACAAGAAATTTTCCAAAACAAGGAAAAGCATATGATCAAACTGAAAAGTTTGTAAGAAAATTACAATGAAGATCATGTATATACATACCTATTGGTGAAGAGTAATCCAGCACAAAAACTGCTAATACATAAGAGAAGTGTCCATTTTTGTGATATAGCATTTCTTGAAGCTTTTTGATCTCCTCTGGTCTTCATAATAAGTGTTTCTTTCTTGCTGTCAATATCTTGCTACACGATTCATTCATTCGATTCAACTCATGAAGACGGACCCGAATTCGATAACACAAGATAATTTGAAATTTCAGCTTTGAAGAACTGAGGGAAATGGAGAGAGAATATATAAAGAGGTGCTCTGTATTTGTTCTAGTTTGTACCTTTCTTTATCCCTTTGCTTTGCTCTCTCTCTCTCTCTCTCTCTCTCTCATACATATATACAACCCATATATATATACACACCCCATATTTCTCTCTTTGAAGGGAAGGACGTCGGTTTAACAGAAATGAGTGAAGACCCGCTAACTACAGCCCCCTGTATTATTCCAGAATTAACGAAAAGTCCCTCATTAAAGGATTCTTGTCAAAATACTCATACACTTATAAGTTTGCAATAAACTAGGGGTTCGGGTTGATGGGTTGGTTGGTTGACGGGTTACGGGTTGATGGGTTGAAATGCTCACCCGGACCCGACTCATATTATTATTCGGGTCAAAGATTTCAACCCTAATCCGACCCATATAAATTTGGGTCAACTCAAACCCGACCCATTTAACTCATATTTTTAAATGAGTCATACAAGTTGACGATTTATAAACGAGTTATTGAATTTTTTGCGGGTTATCGGTAACATGTCTAATGATTACTATGAGTTTGACAAATAAATAATATAACGTGTCAAAACTAACATTATTATAACTAACCATGTAAAACAGAAACGGAAAAACTAAAATATAACAATTTTTTTTCTAAATAGTTGACGGGTTAATGGGTTAACATGAACCCGGCCTGTTTTTTAAAGGGGACGTGTTAGGCGCCCAAACCTGTTTTTATCGTATTAGGTTTAGATCGAGTTGACAAATCATGTCAAGGATTACCGCCCTACCCATATTTAACAATCCTCGACAATATTTTATTAGAAAAGGAAGAACTTAAATCCACATAAAAATAATGCTAAAATAAATAACAAGTGGTTAGAAAGTCAACCAAATATATATCTTCATATTTTAATTTATTTTATTACAATAAATAATTATAAATTATTAGAAAATAGTTTTAATGATTAGTTTGCAAGTTATACAATTTATATATATAATAAATGTTAGCGGATTAATCAAGCCCATGTTTTAGTTAATTTTAAAACTTTACTCGCTTTGATTGGTATGTCTCACAATGAAATTGAGTTTATTTCATTTGAAACTTGTTTGAGAATACAAAAAGAAAAACTTCAAATATATCGATGGTAAATAATTTTATAATTGAAGCCAAGGTTTATAATAAAATGTCCATAAACTCGTGCACTGCATTTTGTATGTAACGAACTGAATTTTCAAGTATGTGTTCCCTCGTGTTTGTGTCTGCGCTCGCAAGTATGGGTGAAGCTATTAAGGGGCCGGAGGGGGTGGCCGACCCCTAGGATTTTTTCGCTCAGTATTGGAGAGTGTTTAGTTTTCCCGTATAAAAATTTTTGGGTATATACGTTTTCGACCCCAAGGTTTTATAGAAATTTTTAGTTCCGGTGACTTATACCCCCTGGTCGGAAATCTCAAACTTCGCCACTGCTCGTAAGTATACGTGTGTAATCGACTAACATGTTTAAAATAAAAAAAATAAAGGTAACTTTCCATTAGTTTTCAATAAATGTATATAAACGTGTTCGTGTTCAGATGAAATTAAATCATATTCATAATTTCTCATTCACTTAAATGCACGTATGGAGTAACTGTCTTTAGCTCCAAAGACTATGGCATGCATGTGTGTGTATTGAAGTGAATATTCAACTAATTTTTATGCATCAGATATTAATAAATATTTATGTATACTCACTTTTATTTACATGTGTTTGTTTGTAAAATGTGACAACTCGTAATTTCGAGGTTAGAACCGTTCGTTTTTATATTTGTAAATCGAATTATATACTTTCTTATTCGACGAATTTAATTTATACCTATTTAATTTAAGCATGTAGTCGAAACCAAATCCATATTGTGTTGAACCGACCTGAACCGTTCCAACCAAAGCTGTGTCTCGCTTGTCGCTTCAACCCACTCACGAAACCCGAAACCTAGGAGTTCCAAACCTTAGCGTGTATACTATATATTATCATTCATAATTTTATTATACATATACATTAGTGTAAAAAAACAAATAAGTAATTGAAACCCGATCTGCTAGTCCAAACCCGACACGCTAGTCCCCACCACTTCGGCCCAAGCTAAAGCCCAACCCCCCTCCAAATAACCACCCCAAACCTTCAGATGCATTTAGGTTAAAAAAAAAACTAATTCCTTTCACTCTTGCGCTTGTCGGCACCCCCCCCCCCGGTCGCTACACCCCTCGCCACCTCTCTCAGGTCGAATGTTTCTTCTTCTCGCACTTCATCTCATTCGGTTAATGTTGTTATTTGTTTTGGGGTTTTAAGTTCTGATTATACATGGCTGCATTTTTGTCGCTTAATTAATCCTTGGTGTTTGTGAGAATACTTGTATGCTAGGTTGCTTGAAATTGTGTTTTAATGTGGAATTGGTCGTATAAGGATAAGTGTTCGATTAGTAGCTAGGGTTTTTGTTGTGGGTTGAATCTTGATAATTGTGATGAAGGGGATGATGTACAGTGTTGATATTCTGATGATATGATGATTACATGTAATGCTAATGCTGGAATTCATGTTTGATTGAGGTTATGATCACATATGCGTTCGTATCTTTACTAGGGTTTTGATGTTGCATGATGTTGAGTTCAGTCTTATTGGTTCTTGATGCTTTGGGTGGTAAATATATCTGAGTTTGATGATAACCTGCTGTAAGTGTGTATAAGGGTTGTTGTTGTTCGCTAAACATGTTAACAGAATCACTCGAACACGTGCTAGAAAGTTAAGAGCTGAATACAGGAAGCTGGTTGATGATTACAGCCGACTTCAGTCGGCTGTAACAGGGTCGTAACTTAACGAAAATTTGATTTTCTTGAGTCTAGGCTATTTCGAAATACGCTTCTAATGGCGCTGGAATCATGATTTTTGAACATTGTTTGCTATTTTAAATAAATTATTTCGTTTCAGCAATTAAAGCTACGTTTTTCTGCAGATTTTATGCGATATGTTTTGCGTCATAACTTGCTGTGTATCTGGATTTTTCCTATGAAATTCCTACTGTAGATAGCCTTTGATGTCTAAAGAATTTTGCCGCTGGTTTCAAGTCAATCGGATAAACGATGAATTTTTAAGAAATTATTTAATGGGCAGGGGTCAGATTTCGACGAATCTAATCACTGTTCAGTGTTTGATTTTTCACAGAAAATCCTTAAGAAGTTTGGTCACTAAATTTTTACACAATAGTAGGTGCTCCGATTGACACGCCCTGTAATTTTTTAGAAATTTTCCTGTACACGAACTATTCCGGATAACACTCCGAAAACTGTCCGAAAATGCACTATATTGCTGAATTTTTATTGAAGAGTATTTTAAGTCTTTCGTGACATTTGTGTTGTCACTAAGTGATGTCGTGATAGATGCATGCATGATAATTAGTATTTTATGATAAAATGTGCTACGTGCTAGATACGTGTAGGATTCGTGTTTCCGCGTGAGCACTCACACTAACCCTTAAACGGTAATCATGCTAGGATGTGATTGACCGGTACCATCTCGCATATTTCTTTTCATTCCTAATTCCGAGCATTCAAAGGTGCGTTCACTACTCTTTACATGCATGCGTCCCGAGGGGACAAACTACTATTCCTTGGAGGAATACTTTTATAAATGTTGTAGTTTAATTTCGATGTTAGTTAATAAACTCAAACTCTATCATGAAAGTCCTTACTTACTACCAAACTAGTTGCCTGGGAGGCAACTAGTTTACTCTTTACATGCATGCGTCCCGAGGGGACAAATTACTATTCCTTGGAGGAATACTTTTATAAATGTTGTAGTTTAATCTCGATGTTAGTTAATAAACTCAAACTCTATCATGAAAGTCCTTACTTACTACCAAACTAGTTGCCTGGGAGGCAACGGGGTATTAGTTGATAGCGCTATTAGGCTTGACAAACCTAACACTGTGCTGGGAGCCGGGCCTGAACTAAGGACCTTAAACACATGGTCAATGTTGATAGGCATTGATGAGGGCAAACAAACATATGTCACCTGGTATCGAGTTATTAACGACATGTTTTTAAACTAAACACCAACCCATTTTCGTTAAATAAAATGTGAACTCGCCGGCTTAATCGCTGATACACTTTTTTTTCTGCATGCTTGCAGATCGTAGATAATCATTGCATGAGAACTTACAGTCTGGGGAGCTTGAAATGTTATGGGGCGTGTCACTTGATTGCGATTAATAAAACTTTACGCTTTAAAACATTTTATTTTCGATTGTTTGAGATATTTACATTTGCTTCCGCTGAATACATACTATGTTTGAAATGATTTAATTGGAATTCACTATTCATGTTGGACATGATGACTTTGTTTTTGAATATTTACTATTAGTTCGACATGATTAGTGGTTAGATCCTGGTACGTCGCACGCCTCGCGGTAAAACTCTGCATGTGGATTTTAAGGGTGTGACATAAAAGCATGAATCTACATGAGTCTATACTTCAATGATGATAGAGACTAACACGATCACACCTCGGCTTCTTATTTTGTTTACATGTGTTTGTGTGTAAAAGCATGAATCTACACGACTCTATACTTCAATGATGATGAAGACTAACATGATCACACCTCGACTTCTTAGTAGCATGAACCTACACGGGACACAATTTAAATTCACTGCTACTAACATGATTTAAATTCACTTTCGGGTCTGTACAATTCATAAGCATATGTGTAAGACTATTTGTGTGTTGAAGAAGCAAGACACAAAACTGGTTGGTATTAGGACGTTAACTTTCACATAAGAGTTGTCTGATCTACATCGCTAAAGAACAAAGATTGGATTAATCTACTAAAAGGCTTCTAGCTCAATTGCATCAAGGTGTTTGTTATGGTGTAGTCCCTCTCAAGTGGTGAGGGTGTTCAAGTCCCATTATGGGCGTACAAAATGAAGCACTTAGGAGTATGTTAGCTTGGCAGTCAAAAACCTGATCTACAAAACAGAAAGTCATTAGCCTCACCACAAGAAAAGTATTCTCCATGTGACTACCCTAGAATAAGTATTAGTTTATCAACGGAAAATTAAGTATGTGTCGAGAGATATTGAATGAATCCAACTTACATGAAATCACTAATGTTTATCTATGTATTGTTATCTGTCATTGTCGATAAAATATGAGCCCTTTAAGAGTATAACGAACTTGATATTGACATTTCTAATTTGATTGAAGTCACAGTACGATGCATTTTTTGAGAACTTCAACATCAACATGGTTTATTAAACTTCTTTATATGATGAAACACCAAGTTGATCCGTAGGTTAATTTGTGGGATTAGTCTCGTTCAAATAAGGTTAATTTTCTTTCTTCCTCGCCTGACTACTGATTGTTCTTGCAAAACAACACAACACTATGGAGCTTGTTACAAGGAGGGGGATTGGGAGTTCTCCTTGTAACCACCCTCTGGCGTTAGAATAAGAACTTGCTTTGAGGATAATAGTGTGTGTATTAAGTGAGAGGGCAATACTAAACCTGGAGGTGAAGTGCTCTATAAATAGCCGAAGAGAGTAATAAAGGAGATGGGCTAATGGGCCTTGTGCCCGACGTCGACACCAAGAAATATCCCATTTGTTCCCCTAGACACAATCGTTAATGTCTGCAGGCGAATGGGAAGATGGCGTACGTGGATGGATCCACGTGACCTAGTTGTTGCCCTTGTTGTTCTGGTATGTCATCAACCGTTAATGGAGATCATTGGGTTGGCGCACGATGATTGGTGACACGTCACCGTCCGTTCTATACTTATTGTCTACTGCACGATTTGATTATCGTAAAGCTCTACTGACGTGCACCCATTGGTCGCATACTCTGACATTCGTACTGGTTGTACTATGTCTCGCTGGTATGTCGATACTCGTGCCGATGGGCTTGCACGACTCTATTGAAAATGACCAGGTGTCACATTCAACTGTCTTGGGTACGATCTTCTACGCGTGACCTATGTTTGTAGTTGCGCATGTCAGCGCATGATTTTGGATTATATCCCTTCACTACACAATCCAGATTCAAAAGGTTATATTTGACTCAAGACGTACCAGGATCTACATGAAAGCTTTTCACTTGGAATTTATTTAGATATGTTTTTATTTTATTTTATGTATAAAATTAAAAAATGCTTCTAACTAATTTTCTAACTAAATCTTTAACATGGTCGTGTAAATAATCATAATGATAATTTTTCTTTCACTTGAATGCAGGTACGGAGTAACTGTCTTTAAGTCCAAATAATAAACAGTTATGGTGACAGAAGTATGCTATTCTGACAGTTGAGTAAATATGACGGTTTGATATCATTGGTCCAGAAGTACATCTGTCCCACTGTCTTTAATTCTTATCATTTGATGCTTGTCAACCTTCTCTCGCCAATCGCCACTAAAAAAAGCCTGTGGACCTTGGTTTTTACACGTATGGTCCCTAAACTATTCTACACCTTTCATTTTTAATCTCTAATTCTTTTATCATATTTACAGTAATAAAACATTATATTAGGGTCCCTTTCTCCAAATAATGATCCTCTCAAAGGAAAATTCATGTCCCCGGTTTCCCGCTACGTTTATTAATTATTGTATTCTCATCTACTACCAATAAATCTGCTGTTTCTACAACATTATTGTAAAGATTATAAATATAAATGAAAGTTTCAAAACATTAATTCATGATTTTATATATATATACATATATATATATATACACACACACTTTTATATATAGAGAAATGATAAAACAAAAACCCACTGGAATTAAAAAAAGATCTTATAAAACTTTAGGTAACATTTTTTTTTGTTTCTAAAAAAAACAGAGGATGCAACATAAATATATTTGAACATTTTTTAAAAAAATATAAAAGCGTTGACTACTTTTTTTTAAATGTTCAAAATATGTATGTCACATTTTTTTGGACTTACATATTATGTAACATGAAATTTTGAATATTTAAAAAACTACTTGACGCATTTTTGTTTTTGTTTTACAAAAATGTTCGATAATATTTTATGTAACATTTCTTTTTTTTAGAAAAAGATAAAAATGTTACATAGGGTTTTAATAAAGGTTTCTTGAGTTTTTTTAACTTGAGTAGATTTTCTTCCTATACTTCTCTATGATATGTATTATGGTTAAATGATATTATATATCACTAGTGTTAGTGCACATATAGATCTTTATTATAAATGTATACCATTTTTTATGATGATAAAAATAAAGCCACATGTTCAAAATTGTCTTTAGACGTTATACGCTTAAAGGCATGCTATAACAAAAAAAATCTCACAAAAAGGCTATAAAAGCCTCACGGACAACTGGTGGATTGATCATGCATCAACTATACAATAGACTATTCAAACTCAATACGAAATTGCTAACACGAGCCACGATTGTGTCGTACATCGATCGCCCTATGGTTCGACAAACATACGAACAATGAAGGCTGATGTCGCAGTCTGACCGTGAATCGACTGTCTCACCATTTCAAGTTTTTAAGAATTCATAATTTTTTTTTTAAATGTAAATTTATGTAAACTATATAATTGTATAACCTGTAAAAAACTTATACATATAAAAATTTAAGACTTTGTATTTTTATATAATGATAGTTTATTATTATAATAAAGAACTGCTTATGCAAAATAGATATCAAAGGTGGTGTTGATTTAATAAAAAAAGAAAAAGAAAAAAAGACAAGACTATTTTAAGATGAGGGGTTGTTTTAAAAAGGTCTATGAGAAAGTTTAATGATGATTATTACACTAAATCGAGTGTAACAACACACATGAATCTCCATGTTACGTATAACTGTTAGATTCATCATTATATTTATTTTAATAAAAAAAATAGTTTGTTTATAATGTTCAGATCTATCATGGGTATGCATGATCACTGTACTAGCCGTTGTGTATCCATCTTTGCACTCGTTTAATGAAACAATAAAATCAATACATTATTTAGAATAATCAGTTCCATTTCTGTCTATTTGATATATTAGATATCAGATAATGAAGAAAAAAACCGAGGGTGCCACCCAAGGGGAGGGAGAAAGAGGTGGGGTCCAGCCCCGATGCATCAAACATATTTGTTTTCTTTTTACACTTTTTTAATTGTTAATTAAACCATAGTCTGATAATTAAAAAATAGGTTACTTAAAGTCTATTGTCTATGTGATAATGATGTAACGATGCATTATGTTAAACCACGACGCATAACCTCAGAGAGTGATGTGTATATATATAATAAAGAATGATTCTCTTTAAGACATAACTATGTATGAATAGACATGTGTGGATAGAGGCAAGGTTGTCTACATTCCACCCTCAGACCCTGTAAGTAGCTTTGCTACTTGTGTGATTTACTGGGTATGGTTTGTTGTAATATACATGTTTTTAAAAGTTTTGGGGAAAAAAAACATAAAAACGTTGAGAGGATATTTAAAAATAAATAAATAAACAAGTTTTATGTAACGCGATTATTACATATGTTACACAAAAACTTGTTACTTTTTTTCGAAAAACTTGGTCGGCGCTTTTTTATTTTTTATTTTTTTTTTTTTTTGCTTAAATTACATGTGTAATATTTTTCAAAAAAAGATGTTGTAAGGTTAGAGTTTTCTGGATTTTCTCTCTAACTAAAGATTTTCTATATAACCTTGCATTATATATATATATATCAAATTATTTTCCAATAATTCATAGCCTCCCCGTCAAATCTATACTCGACCATTCCTTGTAGATTCTATGAACCGTCTTGTTGATTATGGACCCTAGCATTAATTGTAGATTTTCTAACTCATCTTGTTGATTTCATTCCCTACCATTCCATGTAGATTACATGAAGAGACATGATCTTAATGAAGAGTAAATCGCATAAATCATTAATCTTACTGTTATAAAAAAAACTAGTTTAAAGAAAATGAACCTATTCCTCTAAACACAATTACACCAGTTGTTCCTTCTTTTTTATTTTAATATAAATTTCCAACTTCTCTTAATATCAAATCACCATCATTTTCTTCACACATGGTCTTCTCTTGAATTATTATCGATTTTTAAATTAAAATTATTTAACTCAAAAACACCAAAAAAAAATAGTTCAAATCCTATAAAGTATTAATTATGATATATTTATTTTATAAAATCTAAAAATTGTTGTTCAAAGAAAAAAACACAAAAGACACTAAGTTATATCTTATTAAGTTCTTTGTAAATATAAACAAAAATTCCAAAAGAAAACTAACACAAAAGACACCAATTTATATCTCACTAAATTCTTTGTAAATATTACATTCCAATAATCAAAGACGACAAATCAAATTGTTGAAAACTTCACAATGGAACTAAAGTGCAAAGTAAACATAAGTTCAGGGGCTATTTTCAAAACTTATATGTTAAAATTAAAAGTTTAATATGATAATAAAAAAAGAAGCACGTGACAACCCAGCGAAGCTGAACGACAAGGGGGCACGTGAGGTTTAAGCATGCTTCTCCACCTATGTTACGCTACACCCATCCGCACTCTATCATTCAACCGTTCTTACAAAAACCACATGCAATGAAAATGGAATAACACTTTCATGTGGATGCTTCCCCTAACTAAGGGCCCACGTCACGTTTCCGGTCCTTGCACGTGCCTTCCATGTGATCATCCATTCCTTCTTGTGTCTACTTCTTACATATGGAAACATTGCACTTTTTAAATGTTGTATCTTATTTATTTATATATATGGCATAAATGAGTTGTGTTGCTCGTAAACTAATTGAGATCAGTTCGATAAAAATGTGGACTAAGTCGAATTTTGTTAGGACATGTATCTTTTTGGACCGGTGTCGCAAAATTGTTTGTCTACGTATTTAAATGATGAAAGTTGTTGCTGAGGTGTCTATACTATCGACATGTTGATGCCGACGATAGAAGAAGATCATACATAAATTGGAAGAAAATCTTTTAGATCTCTATCTGAAATGTATTTATTTTGTAATCTTGTTGTATCTTGGACAGGGGCGGACCTACCTTAGGGGAAGGGGTAGCCTCCGCTACCCCTTGTCGCTCTGGCGGTAGTGTAAATTTTAGAAAAATTTGACGTTTTTTCGATTTCGTTACCCATTTTTTATAAAACGTTATCCCTACGAAGATTTTCTAGATTCGCCACTGATCTTGGAAATATATTTTATGATTACATATCAAGACTTGTTAACTACTGTATAGCTTAATGGTTTGATCAAAATAGCCATTTTGCTCAACTATTTAAAAATGGCTTTTTTCTCTTTTCGTTCAACTATTTTTCTCAATTAGCTTCTTGACCCTAACTCTATCGATAATTTATGTTAATTACAATAATATTTTGATAATTTTATAAATAAGTGTGTAATTATTTATCATTAGTTAATTAAATTTATTTTTGTTTTTTTATACGTTAATATTTTTTTTAAATTACACTGTATTAACAAGCATTTCATTCTCTTTAACTCAAGCAATCTATTTTTATAATTTTCTTGAAAAAACATTCAATTGATTTTGAATACCCATTACGTGATTTTGAATTCCTAGCACATGACTACGTGATTTTGAGTATCCATTACGTGATTTTATTATAGTATGTGAAACCACGTTAAGTGATTACGTAACTACGTAATGATAGTTGACTATGCATTATTACGTGATACGTGATTACGTGATTTTGAATACCCATTTCGTGATTACGTGGTTTCATTATAGCATTTTATGTGAAAGCACGCTGAGTGATTACGTAATTACGTAAAAACAAAACATGTAATACATAATATTTCAGATGGTAATACCTAATATTTTATGTCTAATCACGTATTAAGGATAAATCATATACAAAAAATTAGCCAAATCAACCTATAATAACCACATAATGTCGTATATTAGAGATTTAATCACGTAATAAAATATAAAAATCAAGTTTTTATTATTGAATGTGTAATCACGTAATAAGCATATTTAATAACATTAGTTATAACAAATTGTACTGAATATGTAATCATTTAATGAATTTATATTGAATGTGTAATCACGTAATGGTTTCTGTTGAAATGTGTAATAACATAATGGAACTTTGAAATCACGTAGTCATGCGATCACTATTCAAAATCACGTAATCACATAATGGACTAATGAGTTTCAAAATCCTGTAAATTTTAATCAGAAAACTATAGCAATAGACTGCTCGAATTAAAGAGAATGAAATGTTCGTTAATACGGTACAATTTCGAAAAAATATAGCCGTTTGAAAATTAAGAAGGAAAGTTGTTTTAAGTGATAATTTACTAGATTACTCTTCAAGCTAATAACACTTGTCCTCCTCTCCTAATCATGTATACTTCGTACGTGAATTTGTTCTTGTATGTGATCCAGCCACTTTATATTATGTGTATATCTTATAATACTATTTTCTATATGAAAATAAAAAACAGAAGACAAATATTCGAACTATCTAACCATTTACTTTGCAATGGATAAAAGAGAATATTTACAAAGACGTAGCCATCGAATCTTTAAATGGGATATATACTTAAACCGCCACATGTAAACATCAATATCATCCAAGAATAGTATTCATCTTTCACGGTGACCCTTTAGGAATCCATATTTTTTTTCTTCTCCCTTTTCATCTACATTTTAACACTTTGCTCAGGGGTCCAAAAAAGACTAGAGAAGTTCGTATGGCAAGTTTCCCATGATTTTATAAAGAGATGTATTTAAAACTGGATTAAAAATAGAGAAACACAATAATATTTTATTTTTATAGAAAATAATACCTTGACAAATCTAACATTCTAGATTTGTAAACGTGTATACACCACATCTGTCCTTTGTAGAATTTTGAACTTACAATCACTTGATTGAGAAATACATCACTTTACAATATGTTCTAGAGTACACTAAAATGTTTTTGGAATCTCAAAAGGTTAATGACAAAAAAAAAAACTAGAATATTCGAGCTTTTGTGGTTTGATGGTTTTAGCTACTTGGTCCAACACTATCTAATCGCAACAAATTAGAATATAACTGATTAACACCGTCTAAACTTTTGTTAAGTATTAAGGGTATTGCAGTCATTTATATCTAAAGTACAAATCTTTTACGCATAAGATACTTACAAAATAATTTTATGCATTTTATACAGATAGTTATAAAACTTTAATATATTAAAGTTTGGTTGAAAGCTCTTTAATGTAAAAAATAAAAAGAAGAAATATGTTATTTTTAAAAAATAGTTACCTTTTCATAAATGAGTCAATTTGTATATTTATAAATATTAACAAAACTGAAATATCTTTTCTGAATAGAGTATGTATGTATGTATATTGTATATTTATCGTTTCTTAAATGTTCAAAATATTTGACCAACACGATATATGAAACAGAAGTCTTTTCCATAAACCATAAAGACATAAAGTATAGATATGATAATATTGTTATTTTGAATCTATTGTTCTACAAACAGAAAAATAATGGGGTCAACATGTGGTCAAAAGAGTGGAGACTTCTTGATCCGTTCAACTAGAACTGTAAATAAACTTTAGCGAGTAGTATTCCAAAATATACTTTTGTCACTGAAATATGTGTACAAAGCTAATTATAATAATCATGATGATTAAAAAGAGGAATAATCACAAAATAATCCAACTTTAAACGTAATCTTATACAATTTCTCCGAATATGTCTATATCTTGTACAATTTCGTATGTCTATTCTTTTACAATTTCTCCTAATATGTCTATATCTTGTAAAGTCGGTTTTGGATAGTCTCATGCTTTATTTCTTTTCCTTTACCAGGTTCCGAAAACCACTTTAGAGTCCTTGGAACGTCTTATGCGGAGAATCTATTGGGGTGGCGACGATGAAAGAAACAAGACGAGTTGGGTTTGTTAGGAACGAGTTATAGGCCCACGAGATAAAGGCAGGGTTGGGATAGGTTCGTTAAAAGATATGAACATGAGCCTCCTTTTAAATTGGTGGTGGAAATATAAAACCGACAAAGGTAGTCTTTGCAAGCAGGTGACAACGGCAATCCACTATAATGATCATGCTTGGTCATATATCCCGGTTAACGTAGTGTTTCCAACGTTTGGAATGTTATTTGCAAAGTGGGTAATGATCTTAAAAGAAGTAACATATGGTTCAGTGAAACTAAAGGAACAATAGGTTAAATAGATCCCAAAGAAAGTCAATCTGTTTGGTCGGCAAGCGGGGCAAGAGCGATTAGCAACATTACTTGGGCTAAGAAGACGCAACATATACGGGGAAGCAACTTGTAGATTTTTCGGTGAATATGATGAGATGGTAGATCACTTATTTACTACCTATCAAATGGTAGCATTGGTATGAAATAAAGGTGTATTTGGTGCAAAATTTTGCCTATTTCACGTTCTCAACAAGTGATTTTTGGGAGTCTACATAAACATCACTCGAAATAATCAAGAAGCACCTGATACAAGGTATTGTTTTGGTTTCATGTTGTTAATATGGAAAAGCAAGAATGAACTAATATTTTCCGGAAAACGAGTATCAGTTAAAAAATGAAGAGGTAAATAAGTAGAAATTCGGTGTACCAAACTCTTAAACTGCCGACCCACCAAACCAAGCTACAAGGACTGTCAATCAGCTTCAACGGTTTAAGAACATAAAGAGTTACACGCTTGTATAAATGTAAAATTACATAACCTTGCCTTTAGTGGATTCACAGGACCATGTAATTTGACAATACATAGCCATGATCTTCAATACTCGGGAACTTCCAGCGCCTTTGTACAACTTGGTTCTCTGGCGTGTTTTCAAAAGAAGAGTAAAATGCCCGGATAGTCCCTGTGGTTTTGTAAAGTAACACCTATAGTCCCAACTTTTGAAAATTACACTGATGCTCCCTGTGGTTTACTTTTTGTTACTCGGATGGTCCCTGGAGTGGATGTATGTTAGTTTTCACCGTTTACTCCATATGAAATTACTTATTTACCCCTCTCTTTAAAATAAAAATAAACAAGCAAATATTATACACACTCATATTATTATATTGAAAGTGTGGGCCCACAAACTCTTTTGTCTTCAACAAAATAACCGGCCACCATCACCATAGCCACCCACCTCCACCTAAACCTCTAGCTCCACTCACACCCACCTCTGCCACCTAAACCTAACCCCTACAACCCCTAATCCATCACAAAACACTACCATAATCACCAACAAGAGAGAAGTGAGGAGGCAGCAGAGGGAAGGGTTAGGTGTTGCCCCCCTCTGCTGCCCATGATCTCCGATTTCTCCCTGAAATTCAACAGCCCTTACATCTGGGATCGAACTTGGATCTTCTGATTGCTTGTTGAATGGACTGCTCTGTTTCTTCTATAATCTTTTCTTTTTACCGAATATGGTGAAATTATTATTATATCGGTACTGCTTTTGATGTTGTTCTTCTAGTGGTTAGCACCGGCTGCAACATACTCAATTCCAAACACCCCTCTTTCTTCAACATTGTGAGTTACAACAATAATCATTAGTGGCGATGATGACGATGATGAATTTGTCGTTGTTGTCTAAGTGAATGGAACGGAGGTTGAGACTTACCGTATCTTGGTGGAGTAATATCCGAAGGCTTGGTGGTAGAAACTGGTGTCTTTACCAGGTGGATTAAGGGATCTGGATGGAGGAGGGAGTTAAGGTGGCAGAGATGTTGATGTTGGTGGAGTTGCAGGTGGTGGCGCCTGGTGGTACGTGGTGGAGGCAGGTGATGGTGGGGTGAGTGAGTGAGTGTGTGTGAGAGAGAGAGGGAGACATACAAGGGCTTAAAAGGGTGAATAAGAGAGGGGTAAATAAGTAAATTCATATGGAGTTAACGGTGAAAACTAACGGACATCCACTCAAGGGACCATCCAAGTAACAAAAGGTCAACCACAGGGAGCACCGGTGTAAATTCCAAAAGTTAGAGACTATAGGTGTTACTTTATAAACCACAAAAACTATCCGTGCATTTATCTCTCAAAAGAAGATCACACAACTATGTATATTTTAGATCAAAACTTTACACACTTCTATGTCAAAATATATAATATAAACAACTTTGTATTGAGATCAATATCTCATATATAAAACATGTCTAAAAACAAAATTATAGATTATAAAAACACATAAAGTAGAGTAATTAAACTCAGCAATATTTTATATTTATGAAATATTAATTATCTAAATTAAATCCCAACCACCCAAATTTACCAAAAACATGATCTTGGTAGATGGCACCTAAAAGTTTGAACACTACGTGTCGAATTGCTTATTACTTCACCAATGAAAATCCATAAACCAATTTAACATTATTTTTTACAAAATTAAAAAAAAAAAGTTATCCCAAATTATTGAAGACAACGCCGTTTGTCGGCCTGGTGCAGATCAGATGGATCAGAAATTCAGATGCCGGTAAACTAACCTCATCTGCCACCGTCCATTTTATTTTTAAATAATTTTCTATTTTATTCTTTTTGCTTACGTGACACGTGGACGTCTGTGATATTATCTCCCTGCAAAGAGTTCGGAGCCAGTGAGGTTAAACTCTCACTAGATTCGCAAAAACTTACTTATTTGTCATTCCACGTGATGACAGTCACGAATTGAAATTAGTTTAAACTTAATTATGACATCTCAATTATTCGTTTTATTAGTTTAAAGTTTAGAAAATGGATGTTTTTTCGGAACATGTTTGCTGCATTAAAACATCTGGATTAGACGGACGAACCCGAGTGTTAGGTATTGAGATCAGGTGATTTTAAAGATTGTTAGTGTGTAATATACGAAAAGTAATCTTGATTCATCAATAATGTTCAAGAATTGACGTTGGTAAAAAAAGATTGCGTTTGTCCGTGAGCTAGACTCGAATTGCTAATTTGCTATAATGTGTCGAAAAAATTATTGTTGTAAAGTTCAACAATTTCATATCAATAAACTTATGTATTAATATGTTTGACCTGTTAAAACAACAGACTTGACATTGATTTCTTATGTGCATCAACATTTTATTGTAATGTGTAAGGGTATGAGGGTGTTCAAAGGTACACATGATTGGGTAGTGTTACCCAATCGGCAATGTCGACGCCAATAATCCGGGCAGCGAAATTAGTGATTGTTTACCGATTGGAGTGAGAGTTGCGTTTGTGTGTTGCAAAAGGAGAGGAGGGAGAACGAGTCATCGGCTTCCACCCCCAGTCAAGAGCTTGTGTTTTGTGTAGGTGGTAGAGTGCCGATGTGACATATGTTTTTGCTTGGGTTACAAAGATGTGCCTAGCCCACCCTAACTAACCCTAATAAAAAGAATTAGTTTTCGGGTGAAGTTGACTCAAATTGCTACCATGTCTTAGTAGTCAACTTTTACAATTGTATATTAACAAGTTTAACAAACTCGGATCCTACAAATATCAACATGTAAAACTCGATTACAAAGTATTTAAAAAGTTAAGGGTTGTAAGTGTAATATTAAAAGTTGAGGGATAAAACTAAAAAAAGACAAAAAGAAAAAAATAAAAGAAAATATGAAAGCAAAATTCCTAATTATATTATAATTAATAAACTTATGTTTGTATATATTTCACTTGTTAAAACAATAAATTGTGATGTGACATTGATTTTTAATGTGCAACAACATTTTATTGTAAATTAAATACATTTTGGTATATTTACTTCTAATTAAAATTAAACAGTTACCTATAATAAGGTAACCTTGTATGATAAAAGTCAAGATTTTAAAGTTAGATGTAGCAACAGGAAAATCTTTAAGTTAATCAAATAAATTCGCTATATTTTATTACAATCAACCTATTTTAAAGCGGAAAATCTTTAAGTTTATCACATAAATTCGCTATATTTTAGTACAATCAACCTATTTAAAAAACAAAATTAAATATTGGTAGGTGATTTTTAAACTTCAAAAATATTAATACATTTGAATACAAGATATTATACCTAAATGTGTATGTGCCATCTTTTTCACGTATAAATTATCTCCCAGATTTTAAATAACAAGTACTAATAGCTCAGATTTATTTGTATGTTATGGTTGTTTCCTTAAAATATTTAATAACTGTTATAATTTATAGAAATAATAAGTTACAATATTTTTATTTTTATATCTAAACCTCAACTTTTACATCTTACTCTATAAGACTAGATATACACATCAAGGAGTGATTTTAGGGAAATAGGATACCTTGCTTCAAATTAGTGACATTGCAACCCACTTTTAGTGTAGTCAAAGACAATCTTAATACCACCAATTCATGTGATTCCATTTTCAAGCCAAAAGAGTTTGATGTTCCATGAATCATGTGATTTGTTACTCACTAAATCCTTCACATCCCAAAAGGTTTGGACCACGCAAATACATAAATAAACCAAATTTCAAGAAATAAAAAAATTGCTTTTAATATTGCTTCATTGAAACTTGGTCATGTAAGATTAAATATATTATTTATAATATTTAATTATTTAGCCATTATAATCATTTATATTATATTAGATTAAAATATATTAATCCTATAACATAATTAGTTGGTAATTATTGAAGGACTATATTACCCTTATTAACTAATTAGGGTTTCCTTCTGGGTGTATATAAGGAGATGATTAGAGAGGTTTAGGGTTAGACACTTACAACAACATCACTAAAACCGCCACCCACCTCTCTCTCCATAACCTAAACCGAATTCATCCCTAGTTCGGTTCTTACCATCATAATCTTACACCCTAAGGAGGAACCAGATCATACTGACAAATATGTCAAACCCCATGGCTGCGTCCCTGGCTGGATTCTCTGCTAGCCTGTCTGCCGTCACAGGTATTTTTTTATGTTTTCTATTATGTTTCAATAAAACTGATCAACATGTGGTATCAGAGCATATGTTGATAAATCAGTTCTGTTATGTGTCCATTATTCTGGGATTATAATCTGGAAAACATAAATTTTGAACATGATTACTGTTCCAAACTCACATAACTTGTGATTAATAATTCGGATCTGATGTTTTAATGGCTAACTATTGTTCCGAAATCAAATGGTTATTTTTTACTGTTCCGAAATCATTATAATGAACTCAAAAATCCCAGATTTTGGATTCCAGAATTAAGTTTATGTTTTTATGGTTCATCACTTGTTCTTATGAAATCCGAAAAACATCCTATATTTTGGAGTTAAATGCGGATTATTAAGTGTTTTCCCAGTTTTGATCTATTTTTATTTAACAAAATTTTCGAAATATGTTATAAGATAAACATATAATATTTTTGAAATATTTTGATATTAGATCAGCATTAAAATAGGAAAAATGATCCCATAATTACTTAAAAATTTTCGAATTTCAAAACTTATCACAAGTAACTGCCATTATTAGAGATTTTTGAAATCTTGCAGGATAAATTTCGGACTAATCAGAGCCTCATCCGAAATGACTAACTTGGGGCTCATCCGAAATGACCATTTCGGACTAACTTGGGGCTCATCCGAAATGACTAACTCGGACTAACTTGGGGCTCATCCGAGATGACCATTTCGAACTAATACAGAACTCATCCGAGATGCCTATCTCGGACTAATCCGGAACTCATCCGATATGCCTATATTGGACTAATCCGGAACTCATCTGAGATGCCCATCTCGGACTAACCCGAGTTTTATCTGAAATACAAGATTTTATTCGAAATCCCATCATTAAATTAGGCTATTTTTGTGAACTAAATTTCAGCTCGGGGCTCCGCGCTAATAGGGGGTTTGCTATTAAAATAAATGATTTTGTAAATACTTAATTAATTATAATAAGACAACTTTTACGAAACCAAATAGCTTAACTTGAATGAGCTTTTGATGTATCACTTCTGCCCAAAGGTGATTTGATGCATCTATTGTTCAAGTATTACAAAAGCTATGTTAATTGTGCATTATATATGTGAATGTCTTATTTCTGGCCAAAGTTGATCTAATTCATTCATGTCTAGCATACTTAACAAGTGCATAATTAAAGTGGTTGTCTCATTTCTGGCCAAAGCTGATTTGTCACAATTACTTTGCACGCATATTTAGATGATTACACTTCTGGCCAAAGCTGATTTGTCTTCATTTAAGTAGAATTTTAACTAAGTCTATTATTTTAATGTTAGTAATAGACAATATCAGAGCTTCATAACTAAAATGGTCATTACTTATGCCTGCCTTAGAATAACTTGCCCTTAGATCACATTAAGACTTCTTTTCTTAGTATCATAATTTTCTCATATTATTTCCACTATCAGCGCCAAATTGCGGGATTCCACCATTGACTGGTGATAACTTTGCTGCATGGAAAGACTCTCTCATGCTTACTCTTGCTTTGCTGGACTTTGACTACGCCCTAAGAGAGAATAAGCCTGAAGACCTTACTCCTCAGAGTACCGCTGCTGAGCAGCTGGCTCATGAAAAATGGACTAGGTGTAACCACATGTCTCTCATGTTCATGAAGCAGTCCATAAGCAATGCAATTCGAGGAGCCATTCCTGATTCTGAAGACGCTAAAACCTACTTGGCTTCTGTGGAGGAGCAGTTCAAGGGGATGTCTAAGCACACGCTAGTACTCTTATCCTCAAGCTGGTGACAACTAAGTATGATGGGAGGAGCGGCATCCGTGAACACATCATGATGATGAACGACATGGCCCATAAGCTCAATGGATTAAAGCATGGCGATTAGTGATGGTTTTCTTGTTCATTTCATCATGACTTCGCTTCCTTCGTCCTATGAAGCATTCAAGATCAATTACAACACTCAGAAAGAGAAATGGTCGATGAGTGAGCTGATCGTTATGTGCGTGCAGGAGGAGGAGTGTATGAAGATGGATCGAACTACTGATGTTGCACATGTTACTACCTCCAGCTCTAAGAAGAGGAAGAACACTTATCCAAGGAAGGATGTTTCTAAAGTCCAAAAGCCTAATCCTAGTACAAGTGCGCCTTCCCGTTCTAAGAACTCCTTAGGCAAACCCTACTGCAAGTTCTGTAAAAAAGACTAGACATAAGCAAAAGGAATGCCCTGACTTTAAGTAGTGGCTGGCTAAGAAAGGTAACGATTTTTTCATGATACTTGAGTCCTATAATTTAAATGTTCCTGCTAATTCTTGGTGGTTTGATTCCAGTGCTATGACTCATGTCACTAACTCTACTCAGGGATTCCTTACAATCCGGAGGCTGGGAAGAAACCAAAGAACACTTAAAGTGGGAGATGATAGAGAATTAGAAGTGAGGGTTATTGGAAATTTACAATTGTTTATGAAAACTGGTTATGCATTAAACTTTATGATACCTTATATTTTCTGAGGTAACTCGGAGCCTTGTATCAGGACCAAAGTTAGACATAGACGGTTTTGATATTACTCATGGTCATCGCAAACTCTCTATTCTCTATGATTCTGTGGTTTATGGTACCGACATTTTGGATGGCGGTCTTTATAGATTAGAACTAGGTGATGACTTTTCCAAATCTTTTTTGTCATATAATATTAATGAATCACTCACAAAGATGAAACAAAATCGAGACTTAGAGACTTCATCCATGTTGTGGCATCAACGTTTAGGCCACATCTCAAGAGAACGATTAAATCGACTCGAAAAGGATGAAATCTTACCTCCTCTCGATTTTACTGATTTTGGAACATGTGTCAAATGTCTTAAAGGTAAAATAACATTAGCGAATAAGAAAGGTGCCACTAGGAGCTCTAATTTATTAGAACTCATTCATACTGACATTAGTGGTCCTTACCAAATCTCTGGCATAACAGGACATACTTCATTTATCACTTCCGTTGATTATTATTCTCGTTACATGTACTTGTACCTAATTAAGGAAAAATCTAATCTCTTACAACTTTTAAAGATTATAAAACTGAAGTTGAAAAACAACTAGATCGTAAAATTAAAGTTGTGAGATCAGATAGAGGCGGTGAATATTATGGAAGACATACTGATGTGAGTCAAGCTCCTGGTCCATTTCATGAGTTTTGTAAGGGCCAGGGATTATAAACCAATACACCATGCCAGGTACACCTCAGCAGAATGGTGTCACTGAACGAAGAAATCGTACCCTTATGAACATGGTGCGCAGTATGTTAGCCAACACTAATTTACCATTAATCATCTGGACTGAAGCGTTAAAAGCAGCTGTTCATATACTCAATAGAGTTCCTTCTAAGTCTGTCCCTAAAACTCCTTACGAACTTTGGACAGGAAAGAAATCGAGTCTTAAATATATGAAAGTATGGGGCTGCATTGCTGAAGCGAAACTTTACAATCCTTTCCTAAAGAAACTTGACCCTAAAACAGTTACCTGCTTCTTTATCGAGTATCCTGATCACTCTAAGGGTTATCGTTTCTATTGTCCTTCCCATGTCACCCTATTGTTGAAACCAAGCGTGCCGCGTTCCTGGAGGATTTTAAGGTCAGTGGGAGCAGTACCAACCCTTACGAAGAATTGCAAGAAGTATAAGACGCGGGGGTACCATTACTCCGTTTACTCCTCTTGTACCCAATGCAACAACTGCACCTGAAGCTACTGCACCAACTCCAAATTTACCTCCACAACAAGAACCCATTATACTTCATAACGAAGGCACATCAAACGCTCAGAACCAAGACACCGCTGAACCCGATAATCAACTCAGGAGGTCATCCAGGCACAGAAGACCTACTAATTAGGATGATTATGTTACCTCCCTGACTGAAATGGATGCCGGAAAGCTCAATGATCATATATCTTATAATGAAGCCATTAGCAGTGATCAGTCTTCTGAATGGAATAAAGCAATGAATGATGAGCTTGAATCCATGAAGAAAAATGACGTTCAGGATTTGGTAGAATTACCCAACGGTGTCAAACCCGTAGGATGTAAATGGCTATTCAAAACAAAACTAGATCCGAATGGGAACGTTGAACGCTACAAAGCAATATTAGTTGCAAAGGGCTACACTCAGAAAGAGGGAAATGATTATCAAGAGACGTTTTCACCTGTCTCCCGTAAAGATTCATTAAGGATCGTTATGGCCCTAGTAGCTCATTTTGATTTAGAGCTGCATCAGATGGACGTTAAAACCGCTTTCCTTAACGGAGACTTAGACGAAGATGTTTACATGAAACAACCTGAAGGCTTTAAACCTGAAGGTCAGGAGCATCTAGTCTATAAGTTGAAGAAATCCATTTAGGGTTGAAACAAGCATCATGTCAATGGTACCTTAAGTTTGATGAAGTCATGAAGAGGCAATGTTTTATAAAAAATCAAGTGGATCAATGCACCTACCTCAAGATGAGTGGGAGCAACTTTACTATACATGTCCTTTACGTAGATGATATTCTATTGGAAAGTAATAGTTTAGACATGTTGCATGAGTCGAAATGGTTACTCTCGCATAACTTCGACATGAAGGATCATGTAGATGCTTCTTACGTTATTGGCATTGAAATTCACCGAGACAGACACAAAGGGATCTTAGGATTGTCCCAAAAGGCTTACATAGATCGTGTCCTTACTCGTTATAACATGCAACAGTGCAAGCCCTCAGTCGCTCCAGTAGTTAAGGGAGATGTTTTCGGTTCACTCCAATGTCCTACAACAGAGGTTGAAAAGGAGCAGATGAGCCAGATACCTTACGCGTCAGTAGTCGGGAGCCTAATGTATGCTCAAGTCTGTACTCGCGCAGATATCGCTTATATTGCTGGAATGCTAGGCCGTTATCAGACTAATCCTGGCCTAGATCACTGGAAAGCAACTAAGAAAGTACTTAGATATCTGCAAGGAACGAAAGACTATAAACTGACATATAGATAAGTGATCATTTAGAAGTGGTGGTAGGCTATTCTGATTCTGATTTTTCCAAGTGCAAAGATGACAAGAAATCTACTTCGGGCTATATCTTTATGTTAGCAAACGGACCTATCTCATGGAAGAGTCATAAACAACAGTTAACTTCAACTTCCACAATGATGGCAGAATACATTGCAGTTTATAACGCAACCTGTCATGGAATGTTGCTTAGAAATCTGATCACTGGACTCAAAATATAATTCCATTTCTAGACCATTGAAGCTTTACTGTGATAACTCAGCTGTCGTTAGTTTCTCGAACAGTAACAGTTCCACTAGAGCTGGTTTATATCTCGATACAAAATACTTATTCGTACGTGAGCGAGTTGAGGAAAATAATCTTTGTATTGAGTATATTAGTACTAAAAATATGCTTGCGGATCCGATGACTAAAGGTCTCCCACCTAAAGTTTTCGAAGAACATGTTTCGAATATGGGATTTACTAAAAACCTTATTTAATGGCATATTGTACTTACTTATTTTAATTAATGAAATTTCCTCAGTTTGATTTTGTATGTCTCTAACATATTTCTGCCGATATAATGATATATAGACAAATATAAATACAATTCAAACACTAAAGGGCTTATTTACATATTTTGATCATAACTGTTAGGTTTTAAATTGAGGCTGTAGTATGACTAACGGGGGTCCTGAGTCGAATGATGATTCAACAGTTGTATTTCTCTACTATGGTTTTTGGTTTAAAGCTAAAATGAGTGTTAACTCCTGATCAGCCCTTTTCTAATACTCATAATAAATGATTAATCGGCTAAGTGGAAGAATGTAAGATTAAATATAGAGTTAAATGCTTGGTTGGTCCTTGTGGTTTGCAAAAATTTCAGTGTTGGTCCCAGTGGTTTACTATTTACACTCGTGGTACCAAAACTTGTAAAAATTGAACTCGCTTGGTCCCCTGCCCTAACTTCAGTTAAATAACTCTGTTAAAACACCCCACGTGCTTGGCACGTGAGGGCAATTTCGTCCATTCAGGGACCAACCAAGCATTAATCTCTACCTAAATGTATAAAACAAACAGTCATAACTTAATCATTGAGTTTCAGTTTGGTACCTTAGTCACACAAATGCACAGGTACGAGAAATTGGTGTGGCCGGAGAATCACGTAACTTTGGTTGGAGGTTTCGGTGGTACTTCCGGTGGTCGATAGAGGTGGCGCGTGGTGGAGAAGATTACTGGTGTCGTCGATGTTAGGTTTTATGGTGTCGGTTTGCTTGCTGCCGGAATTTTGTTCGTCACCAGAAAATTTGAAAGAAACAGAGTAGAGAGAAAAAGATGGAGAGTTGAGATGTGGGTTGCGACGTTTAAGTCTCATCCCTATTTATAGACGACGTGAGACGCCTGATAACAAGCTTGTCGGTGACGGTGACCGGCAATGGTGGCGGGTTGTCGGATTAGCAGGCCGACAATAATCCTGTGTGGGCGTCTTGCATTCAGACGCGTGAGAGCAGCGGGTTCCAGCAGCCTTAGTGAGACAGGGGCTAGTGCGACGGCTTGCAGCGGCGCGTTGCCGGTTGAATTGGGAGTGACGCCACGCTAAAGTAAAAAGTCCGCTGCTCTTTTTCTTTTACTTTTGTTTCTGTGTTGAAGAAGATGCTTGGTTGGTCCCTGAATGGACGAAATTGCCCTCACGTGCCAAGCACGTGGGGTGTTTTAACAGAGTTATTTAACTGAAGTTAGGGCAGGGGACTAAGCGAGTTCATTTTTTACAAGTTTTGGTACCACGAGTGTAAATAGTAAACCACTGGGACCAACGCTGAAATTTTTGCGAACCACAGGGACCAACCAAGCATTTAACTCTTAAATATATTATTTATAATATTTAATCATGTAGCCATTATAATCATTTATATTATATTAGATCAAAATATATTAATCCTATAACATAATTAGTTGGTAATTGTTGATGGACCATATTATCCTTATTAACTAATTACGGTTTCCTTCTGGGTGTATATAAGGAGATGATTAGAGAGGTTTAGGGTTAGACACTTACAACAACATCACTAAAGCCGCCACCCACCTCTCTCTCCATAACCTAAACCGAATTCATCCCTAGTTCGGTTCTTACCATCATAATCTTACACCCTAAGGAGGAACCAGATCATACTGATAAATATGTCAAACCCCATGGCTGCGTCTCTGACTGGATTCTCTGCTGGCCTGTCTGCCGTCACAGGTATTTCTTTATGTTTTCTATTATGTTTAAACAGAACTGATCAACAAGTCATAGTAACAAAAAAATAGTGTTCATTTATATTAAGGGTGGAAGGGGCACCTTCGGTGATCACAATTCACCGCGCGGCAAGGGGCCGCCATCCCTCTTTGGCGATCGGTAACTCAATGAAGTGTTGAATCGTGGTATTCACGAATAAGAAGAGAAGAGATAGAGGGAGAGATAGGTTAAGGGTGGGTCCACTCCTTTTTCAACAATCACAAATTTTTTTATTATTTTTTTAATGTTTACCACTCTTCATGGTTTGAGCACCCATAGTATTTGAGTGCAAATTGAGTAGTGAATGAGGAAGTTATATGACATGATTTATTGGTTAAAAAAAAGTTTACCACTCTCTATTTGAGGAGTGCCCCTTCCACCAAAAGATGATTATTTGGATTTGCTACATAGTTTGATAAATACAACATCAGCCATTTGGTAATGTCTTCATAACCTTATATTCAATTGGGCGTACATAGTATTTATAAAACGGATGACGTCATACATAGTTGAAAATAATATTATATAACCAATTTTAAAACACATTATGAAACTACTTTATCTTTTGGTATGAATTTGCAACGCTAACAAAATGCCAAGTTTGAAATATACAAAACATGAAGCTTATAGATGAATTCGTAAATGAGACTTCAAGAGGATAAAAAATTAAATCAAGCTTCGCCACTGCCTTTGGTATGCGCCGGGCCAACCCCAAGGGTGGTCATAATCAGTTATAGATACAATCATACATTTGTTTATGTTTTTATTAAGCATCATGCCCTGGAAACCATGTGTTAAGTAGAGGAATAATGTAACATTATAATTATAAGGCAGGCATATGATCTGGCAACATGAAGACAATTGAGAATGACAAAGTTATGGCCTGCCTTCGTACCATATTTGGTCTTCTAGCAATTCGGTTGTTTACACGATTACATATAGTATGACGATAAACGGATTTAACGCTTAGCAACCAACAAACCAAATTCGCAGGGATACTTTATCCAACCTCGTTGTATAATTAGCACATTATCCATATCGCTAACATGTTGTGACTTACTTTTTGGATAAACGGTACCATGCTACATAGTGAAATTCTCAAACGAGTCAAGTTAAACTAGTTCTTACAAAAAAAATATTCTTATTTGAACCCTCCACTATACATATATAAAGGAATCAATTTTGATGAAAACTCCTTTGAGTTGCGAGAACCACGAGAAATCCTACTTCCCGTGTGAGTTTTTCAGTCAAATTTGCATACACGTAGATTAACATCTAATTAAGACATTTGTGAAAATAAAAATAAAACAATCTAACATTTATTCGACATATAATTTTGATTTACACTAATGTAATTTTGGGTACAAAACTGATGACATCACCAATTTGAGAATGTTACGGCTATGTAAATTTGTTTTACATTATGTAAGAATTCGTATACAATTTTTTTTGTTTTTGAAAAAGTTTTGTAAAAAAAATCATATATACACATAGAGGTGCACAAACGAGTTAAATTTAATAACCGCTTCAGTTAACTGGTTATACAGGTTAATTTGACATTTTGACTTTAACCGGTTAATGCTTTAACTGGTTATTTTTTTAACTGGTACGGCTAATTACTTTAACCGGTTTGGTTAATTAACCGCTAATTTTTTGTTTGTTTTTTTCGGTTAAACGGTATGCCAGTTAAAAAACCAGTTAATAACTGGTTACTTAGCTACCGTTAAAAATAATTAAAAATAACAAGTAACGGTTATTCCTCGATCGGTTAGTAACCGGTTCCGGTTATATATTATTAGGTTTACATAAGTAGTAGGCTCGGCTCGTTTAAACTCACGTCTAATAAAACTTATTAGGCTTAAGCTTGTTTATTATTCGAGCTTCGGTTTAGGTTTGTTCCTGGCTTGAGTTCCTTTATGCTCTGATTGATTCAAACTTATAACAAGTCACTAAGTAGATTTCAGTCAGATTTGAAAAGCCCACATGCAGAGTAGCAAAACTAAAGTCTTCATTCATGTAGGCGAGTTAGAAGGAACAGATATGGTCCTTAGTAAACCAAAAAAATAATGTATATAAAATAATATAGTTAATTATTTAAAACTGATTTCATAAGAGAAAATACATAGTCATATCAAGTAGTACAATAACATAAGACTTATAATATGGGCTCCATCCAATTTATTTGCCATGGGCCCAAGTGTTTGCCCACTAATTCAATATTTTGAACAGATCCAGTTTCTAAGGTCATTAATGTGTGTCGTGTGTGAAAACTTTTGATTGGCGAAACGTAAAATCAGATCATTCGGCTTAAGTTAAACTCGTTTTAAAATACGAAAGCTTGAGTTTGCGCTTGGTTCGTTTTGAAGCTTATGTCAAAAGCACAAAATTGGCTCGTGGGTAATTTGAAAATCAAGTTCGACTTGTTAGTTAGTTAGTTAATACTTGCTATATATTGCTAGTGGGATTCTTTCGCACCCTAAGTCAAGAATTCGTTTGTATTGGTTTGTCACGTATAACAACCGAAAAAGAAAACCTAAAAAATAAAGTCGTCATATATCTTTCGGTTGGTATCGGTTTGGTTTCTTGCAACTTACACTCAATACACAAAGTTATAAAACATATAGCCATATAGGAGATGAAATTATAACTTAAAACAATTAATACTATATAATAAAGTTATTATTCATAGTCCTACAAAACTGATAGGTATTATATTATTGTTATTTTCATTATATTATATTATACTAGTTTTTGTAATTTTTATAACATAATATATATTAATTAGAATTTAGTTTAATCATAGCTGTATATAAATAATATTCATTACATAGTTATATTTTACATTATATTATATATAAGTATTATTATAGTATTTATTATAAAACAATATTTAATAGCTATATTGTTTTTCTTAAATCATAGCTATATATAGAAAATATTATTATGTAGTTATATATTACATTATATTATATAAGTAGTATATTATGTTTACGTAAGTGATAAATTCGCAAGACAAACTTAAACTTGTATGAGCTTTTGGCTCGAGCTCCTTTATTAAACGAGCTTCAATATATGTTTTAGTTCACCTCAAGCTCATTCATGCTCAGCAGGGGCGGACCTATCTTAGGGGAAGGGGTAGCGGGCGCTCCGGCAGTAGTGTAAATTTTTGAAAAATTTGACCTTTTTGACGTTTTTCGATTTCGTTACCCTTTTTTTTATAAAACGTTACCCCTACGAAGATTTTCTAGATCCGCCACTGATGCTCAGATTGATTCAAACTCTTAACAAGTTAATCTCAAGTAGCTTATGAGGAGCTCTGCTCGTATACACGTGTATTTAAGCCGAACCTTGGTAAGATATGTGAAAGTTGCAAAACTGAAGTCGACATGTAGGCAAATTATTATTCACATATGAAAGAGCATACGTGGTCAATAGCAAACCTAAAAATAATTAAAAATGAATAATTTGAAGTTGTTTTAAATCGATTTTGTAAGACAAAATACGGACAAATAGTTTTGACAAGTATTCAAGTAATATCATATGGGCTCTATGGCTCTAGCTTCATTCATCCACTTTGTTTACCATGGGCCCAAGTGGCCCAACTTACCATTCTGTTTCCATATCTACTTGAAGTTCAGAACCGGTTCTTTTACTGTTCAGAACCGGTTCTGAACAGTAAAAGTCAGATTCTGACAATCAGGAACCGGTTCTGAACACTATCAGGAACCGGTTCCACACCATACCCGGTTCCACACCATACCCAGTTCCATAATACCCGTACCCGGTTCTACACGGTTCCATATTCTTGGCTGTGAACCCGGGTAGGAACCGGACCCGGTTCCACACCATACCCGGTCTCAATGACATCCAAGCAGAACCGGTTCCGGGTTGGAACCGGTTCCGGGTAATAATAATACCCGATTTTGCCATCTCAAACTTGAACACCCAAATACTTTTGATTACTTCAAATCTAAAAGCGATTAGTTTGGTCCTGGCTATGAGTCTGTTATGGTTCGGTTATTGATAATCGATAGATTTTCATTTTTGTAGGTTTTTTAGTTCTTAGGGTAGTGATATATCTTATAAATCATGTATATAACAATTTCATAGTAGAATATTTTGATAGCATTTATGGAAAGTTCCATCAGATAATTCACATAGAATGCAAGAAATACGGTACTAGGATTAGAAAAGAAGCCAGTTCTTTTATAGGGGCCGGAATATCACAAAGTTTCATACGGCTGTAACTATTGACAATTAAAGAGTTACGTCAATGGAAAACCATACGAATTCGATACTACTGATTATTAGTTATAACTCGTAGTCATTTGCTACGAATGAAGGGCCTCACCTCATGTGTGCAACATGTATTTTTGAAAAAAAAAGAACTTTAAAACTTAAAAGCATTTTCAACGGCTAAGAAATGTAAGGAAAAAAAAATTATTACTTTTTTTTAACAAGCAAATGTTACTCATCTACACTAACAATTCTAAGCTATTCTCTTTGCTAAGATTTAAACCTGATACATTCCCTTAATAGGCATGCGTCTCTACCAAATGGGTTACGCAACATTGACAAAAAAAACTATAAATTAAACCTCATATTCTTCAACCAAACCCCTCTTTCTAAACCAGGTATCTCTTAACCATCTCTCTCACCTACCTAAATTTCACCTTATGATAGACCGCTCTCATGTGGATAAAAATCGATTAAAAACGCATTTCAAGTTTTGTGAAGCAATAAAAAAATGCTATAACAGATCTTAATTTGTTTTAGTTTACGTATTTTTTATTTTTTTATGTAGATTATTATTATTATTTTACGTAGGTTTTTAGCTTCATTTTGTGTATATATTTTAATTTAGTGTTTTTTTTTCAATATCTTTTATTTTATTTAATTTTAAATATATTCTATTATTTAAATATAAATGAAATATTAGAAAAATTATTATAAAAGTAGTAAAAGTAGGTGATGATATAGAGTGTGAGGTGGAAGTTTGTGAAGGTTTGGTGATGTTGAAAAAATGACGATTTTTAAAAGTTAGTTTGGAAATCTGATGTTTCGACGAGATGACACTTTACGAGAGTGTGCCATTGTAAATGCTATTGGTGAATATTGTGACCATAGGCAGGTTAGGTTACGTTATTTAAGGGATTGAAAATATCAAATATATATATAGGATGAGAATCATAAAAAATCTTTATAAATGAGAAAACTAAAAAACTCCGGTAAAAACATGTTGCGGACCAAAATGGAAATTTGTTTTCGGTCCGAGTTAGGCATTTTTATTATTACACATGTGTAATACATGATTTACATACATAATAGTGTGTTTTCTTTTTGTTCTTTTTTCTCAAAATTTTTAATTTTTTGGATATACTGCATATATGAATTATACGTAAAATAAATTGTTTGGAGAAAAACGTACCATTACACATGTGTGATGCAACATTCTCCAAAAACGGATCTTATAAATTCGATCCGTTTTCAAACCAGATTCAAATCATAATAAATAAAAATGTTAACTTTTATTATTTGTTAATTTATAGCTTGTATAGTGTTAGGTAGTTCGTAGTTAATAATGTGTAAACGACACCACCTTTCCTAGTTCCAAAACACCACTCTAACATCCCCCTAAAACCTTGTCACCATCTAAATGAAACCACCAAAACCAACCTGCAAACGACACCCTATAAGCCATAAACTAAATAATACCTTGTTCCATTTGACATCATTGTGCAAACGATATCCAAATCCAAAGGGCTCCCTTACAGTCACATTCTAAACATATCAAGTGCAACTTGTAACTCATTTCAAATGGTAACCTCAAACCCACTCCATACTATACCCCTAACCTAGGTGATACCTGGTGTTGATTGACACCATCATCAGACGACATGGGCCTGCACCTTCCTTTTCTTCTACAATCGCGATAACCTAATTCCCAAGCCAATTGTTTTTAGCAATGATTAATATCCTAATTTACCCTGAATAAGTCTAAACACTAATGCACACCCATAAAACGTCCCAATACATCCCTATTTTTGTATAATTTGAAATCAAATCAATCCCCATTAAAGTCTCCGTTATATCTAAATCATTATAACAAAATTCTTCTAACATAAAGGTGTAACGTGTATATCATGAGTATACATATGTTACCACTTATGTAACACATGTAACATTGTGTATGTAGAAATATGTTACACATATAGGCAACAAGTGTAACCTTGGCTATACATTATCTTAAACGTCATGTGAATTGGTAAACAAGTAATTATTGAGACTAGTGTAACAAATTTAAAAGGGCCAACATAAACATCATGTTACATAATGTTATATTATATTTGCATATAAACATTTGTCATTGTCATGAAACTTAATAAAAAAAATACGTATGTACTAACAAACATGTTTCTTGTATATGTTAGACATTGAATTGGTAAACAAATAATCACAAAACCTAATTACATATTCAGATCGTAAAAGCTAATTATGTTCATTTCTTGATAATCATCGTCATCTTTAACACAACAATTCTTTCATTTCATAATTAGACCGTATGTAGGTAACATTTCATTAGTTACATATGTATCTAGAGTTGTTATTAACAATGTTACTAGTAGATAAAGAATACTACATTAACGTATATTTTATACATTACACCCCAGCTTGGTCGCCATAAGTCTTATACATGGCAAGAACATCTTCCAATGCGTCGTATGATTTACCAGTAGCAGTATGCAACTGTTCGTCAACAATATGTGTCTAGTATTTGGTGCCATTAGGAGTCTCATAAACATAGTAGAGAGGTGAGTGTCGTTGATCATATTTAGAAAGTAGACATGCCGGGATTTAAAACCACATTAACAAGGGTATTCTCATGTGTTAAACAAGATGCTGTAAATGCATGTAACATCACAATGTAACGTGTGTAGCATGAGTATAAATGTCTAATCCATTAGGTATAACACATTTTACAACATATAAGTCGTATCTATAACCTGGCTATACATATGTTAGCCTCTAGTGTAACTCATGGGTATCCACCATGCTAGTAGAATTATTCCACCATGATAAGTGACTTTTGTTTTGATTAACATATATAATTGGTGTTGAAAATGACATGTGTAAGGTACGTAAGAAGTGACTAAATAATAGCAAATATTTATATGATAAAACGTTGGTTGGATCATTCCTTTTGTCCAGGTATGTAACATCGAAAAAAACAAGTCCAGGTGTGTAACAATAGGGTCACTAAAAACTAATAAATGTTTAGATTATATGAAATGAACACATAACTTAAGAAATATCAATTTAAAAATTAAAAGTTCAATAAATATGTATATATTTATCATTGAAAAATTATAAAAAAAAAAGATATCTAAAATCCCTCCGCCTCCACTTTCCCGCTTCATCACCCCCTTAAAATTCCTCCGCCTCTCTCTCTCTCTCACTAAAACCACCTACCCTATCTCCGCCACCATGAACCGCCGTATCCGCCGCCGATCCACCACCACCTCCTCCTACCTCCGCTACCTAAAGCCCGGCGCCCTCGCTCAACTCCGCGACTCCAGAATCATCGACAGAACTCACCACCGCTCTTCCGATTCTCAGATCTATCTTTCTCGCACTCTTTCATCACCGGTTTCTTCTTATCCGTCGAGATCTCCTTCCGCAGCCGTTTCTACTCAACAACAAGATGATGCCGCTACTGCCGCCGCCGTCGATGCCGGTTCTCCGTGCTTTCCGGCGAGGTTTTACGGTCCGAGGTGTCCGCAGAGGAAGAAGCTTATGGCTGCTAGCTCTATCTGTTTTCTACACCCTAGCTTTACTGTTGTAACGTCAGATGGTCCTGAACCGGTTATTGATGGTTTTAGTAGTGATTTTGTTGTTGCTCATTGATTTCAAGTTGTTATTTCTGTAATTCTGTTTTATGATTATGTGAAAGCAGAGTTGCAGGAGCTTTTGATGATATTTTAAGATGAAAATTGAAAATCATTGTAGAGGATTATATAAAAATTATGATATATATGTATGTTATTAATGGTTTCAGTATACTATTTGTGTATGCACTTCTTTTATTGTTCATTTATCACAGAGCATTATGTTGTGTTTAATCTGACTGCATTGTGGTTTTTTTTTGTTGAGTTTTGCATTTATGGACTATTAAATTGTTAATAGTTCTGTTTTTTTTTACTGAATCTGTTTTTTCATTTGTTTCATATCATGTTTTTGTACTGCTGTATCATACTCATAGTTGTCAAAAGTGCGCTCTGCGCAAGACGCCCAAAAAGTGAGGGTCTGGGATAAGCTAGGTGCATAAGAGTGTAAACATATCATTTTTTGGGGTTTTAGACATGTTTTAGCCTTTTTAGGGCTAGTTCGGGATGGTTTTAGGCCAGTTTTTGACGTTTGAGAACAGTTTGCCTAAAATTTGCAGATATTATTCGGATTTTTAGCATTTGGTTTGAATCAAGCTGATATCCGGCCGGAATCTCTCCCAAAGGTTGCAAATGCACCTGGATGGCATCAAGGCATTTTCTCTCTCCTTTGCCTCGCCTGAGGGCATAGACGCGCACTCAAAGGTAGGAATGAACACTTGGGACTTGGTACTGGTACTAGTACCGAGTTTCCTGTCCTGATATTTTTTCGGTACTGATTTGGTACCCATGTTTTGGCGTTTTTGGTATGGTACCGGTAATTTACCGAATTTTACACACAAATACTGGTACTGGTATCGGTACCCATATTTGGCGATTTTCAGTACGGTATTTTGTTACCAGTACTGGTATCGAGCTATGTACTCAAAAGGGTTTTGACAAAATAGATCATATTTAGAATGTGAAAGCAGAAACGCAGGAATTTATTTAATAATATATTAAGATGAAAATTATTGTAAAGGATGAATATGTGAAATTTATGATATAAGTCATAAATTGTTTTATGCACTTCTATTATTGTTCATTTATCACATAGCATTATTTTGTTCTTACTTCTTCATGTTCGACAATTACATGAAATGTAATTAGGCTACTCGGTGTGGGTGACGGGCCTCTCTGGAGGACGACCTGCCACGTCAGCATCCACGTCAGAGTCCTTGGAAGACGCCCCTCTAAGGATGGAACCAAGGAAACGTGTGACGACCCGCCACATCACCTCCACTACACCACCACCATCAACTCCACCTCCGGCCACCACTCTGACCATCGTGTTCATCCCGGTAACCGTCATAATCACCAAACACCATCATTGCCTCACCTAAATCTCACCGTAATTCTCTAGTCCACCGAATCTGACGCCACAATCATTTGAAAAACCCATATTGTTAAGTCATTTGCAATGGTTGCCGGAAAAATAAAAAAAAGTGGTCAGATCTGTACAGTCACTCTCATGTTTTTCTTGAAACCCTAACGCCGTTGTCGGTTCACTGTCAACCTTCATCTCCGTCGCTACTTCGAACTATCATCGTTTCATCTGTTGCTCTCGTTGATTCTCGTCGAGTGTTCGGCGGAAACCGTTGCCGGCGTCTCTATTGTGAACCACAACTACCAGAAAGATTTATTTGGTGTGGTGGCTGTGGGGGTGGTAGCGAGTGGTGATGTTCACGGTGGAGGTGGGTGGTGATCCTGACGGTGGTGGTTGCAGTTGGTGAGGCCGAAGTGGAGGTGGAGGTTAATGTTAGGCCCGTCTCCAATGTCTCCTAGGGGACTCCCAAGACGACGCCGGACCACCCGGGGCGGTGTTGTGGAGCGTCGCCGGGCCTGAACGACCCCACACCGAGTGACCTTAGATCTAACTACACTATTTTTTAGGTAAGTTTTGCATTTATGGACTATTAATTGCTTGATAATTCTGCTTTTATGTTGCAACTCGTTGGATTTTTTTTATTATTATTGGGCACTTATTATGTAGTTATGCTTACACATTCAAGCAGCCATGGAGCTAAAAATGGGCACATGTTTGTTTTCAAAGTTTCTACTGAATCTGTGTTTACATTTGCTTCATATCATGTTTGTTTGTGTACTGTATCATACTCATAGTTGTCAAAGGCGCAAGAGGCATTCAAGGCTTAAAGAGTGAGCCTTGGGCCTAGGGACAAGATGCTTAAAAGGCGAGGGTCTTGCATAAGCAAAGCGCATAGCATAAGCATACCATTTTTGAGATTTTAGACATGTTTTAGTCTTTTTTTAGGGCTAGTTTAAGTTAGTTCCAGGCCTTCTTTGTTTGTTTCAAACATGTATGTGGTGTAAGATTAAATATATTATTTATATATTTAATCATGTAGCCATTACAATCATTTATATTATATTAGATCAAAATATATTAATCCTATTATATAATTAGTTGGTAATTGTTGATAGACCATATTACCCTTATTAACTAATTACGGTTTCCTTCTGGATGTATATAAGGAGATGATTAGAGAGGTTTAGGGTTAGACACTTACAACAACATCACTAAAGTCGCCACCCACCTCTCTCTCCATAACCTAAACCGATTCATCTCTAGTTCGGTTCTTACCATCAGAATCTTACACCCTAAGGAGGAACCAGATCATACTGACAAATATGTCGAACCTCATGGCTGCGTCTCTGACTGGATTCTCTGCTGGCCTGTCTGCCGTCACAGGTATTTCTTTATGTTTTCCATTATGTTTAAACATAATTGATCAACATGTGACGGAATTTACAATTCTTTGTTGGAATTTGCAAACACTGTGTTACCATCCAAGTGCTCTGGAATCTAATCCAAAGGTTGCCAGAGCGCTTAGATAGTAGCAAGACGTTTTCTCTGTGCCTCGCCTCGTTTGAGGGCCTAGGTGCGAGACTGAAGGCTTTTTTGACAACATAGATAATAAAATTGTTATTAAAATGAGCAAAGTGAGGCCAAAACAGGCTTGGTAAAAATAACGATTACATTGACGACATAAACCCGTGATTTTGAATAAACCCTAGACTTTTCTTCAAGAATTTTCGAGCTAACGTATTTGTTTCCCTTTAAATTCACGCTTAAATTCGATATCGATCTCTGTGTTAACTGTTTTAATCGTATCGATTCCAATCAGGGATGTCTTTTTTCATCATAGTTTGACAATAAGGTATTTAATTTATCTGAGGATTTCAATTATACTGCAAAACATGAAGGTGTCCAATGTCTATTCTCACCTTATTCTTTAATTTCATGTACTTCGTTGGATTGCATTCCATGAATATTAGGTGGTTTAAATCAATTTTTATAATGTATTCTTAAAATCATTAATTTGTATTACAGATTTTTTTTGGCGGTTTAAGTCAATTTTTAAATTTATTCTTAAAATCATTAATTTGTATTACAGATTTGTAAAATGATAAAGGTGGTTCATGATTATATTACATATACATAATTGCATATTTCAAATGCAAAAAGAACCATATAATATAAAACCATCAAAATATTGGTGCAGAAAGAACTCTATATATACCATTCCAACGATTTTAAACTTGCTGTTTCTCCCTCGTCAAAGAAACCATAATGAAGGAAATGTGGGTGTAGTGTTTAAAATGTGGACATGATTATGCTATAACCTTTTTCTAACGGTGAACTTTATGTATAAGGTTATCACATTCTTCATATCATAGAGCCACGTATTGGCTCACTCTGGCCAGGCTATGTTGTCTTAACCGGGCTCACGCTGGCATCAAAGTTTGACGTTTTTAGGCATTCACCCAGTAAATCATAACGTCAGCTGCCACTTGACAGTCGTGGTGCCACCACAAGATTATGCTATAACCTGAGTTGGATATTATTGCTAAATCAAAATGCAATAAGCACCAACATTAATGAAGGAAATGTGGATAAGGTGTTTAGCATGTATCTTGATGCATAAACACTTTAAGTAATCACTATCAATAATCAGCGCACTCATGACAATTGCTATGAATTCGTACCAAATCCTGAAACTGAACCGGTGCCAAATTTTTCGTACCAAATCTCTGTTTGTACTCCACCTTTTAGCATTTCGGAATCGGTGCTCTCGGTTCGGTATGATACCGGTAGTTTATCAATTTTTACCTTCAAATAAAGTATCGTACCATACCAAACATTTTTGGTATCGTACCGAACTCATCTCTATTTATATAATCACTTGGTTATAACAATATTACATAGTTGTTAGATTTGTTGACTCGGTCAAAAGAGGTCAACTTTGAATGTGTCTAAGTTAAGCATGTCTATAACATCAATCATTATCAGTTTGCAATCCATACATGTAGTAGTTGTATTTAGGGTTTTGACCAAAGTTTTCATAACTGGAGCGTTCGTTGAATTGACCGTCTTGCCGGTTCAATGACGGATAAGTTGGATCAGACTAAAGAACCAGATGACGTTATAACTAATTTGAAAATGTTCGAATATTACTACTATTTAAATCTATACCACTATAGAATACACCTATTTGGGACTAGATGATACTATTTTCATTCAATTTAAGACGTCTTGTAAAAGCTTCTATGTGTCTAGTACAAATATTTTATGCATCGTAGTATGTAAATTACATTTTTCTTCTACGTTTTTTTGACTTGCCACTAGATTCGGTTCGTATTTAATGCATAAATTGTATATATTTTTATTTATTTTTACTACTATAGAATACGTTTTACAAAGAGCAACCATGGCTATTAGGACACATGTTTTTTTTTTCTAATAGGTTTTTGATAAAACTATAGGAAGTCATACTAGGTTAGAATAAGTGATAATGAATCATGCATGTATTATTGGGCGTATTGCATTTGAGGTTAATTTATTTTAGTTTTATCTTTTTTAAATAAATCTTAAATAAATTTTATTATTTTGGTGGAGTCGTCACTATTTTGTCGGAAACTGATGTCATAACCATTCTATGAATCCATGGTTGTTTTGTTAGATCCCTACCGCATCATGCGGGCACCCCTCTAATACTCTAATAATTTGAAAGTATAATACAACTATGTTTTTATGCTTTTTTAAAGATTTTTAATGAAGCATATAATTGGTCTACTAACATCAAATTATCTTACAGGTTTTGGATTACCTATTTAACTAAGTCTTTAAGTGGTTGAGGGCTCTAGTTACATAGTGCCATGATGAACAAATGTATGTATTTAGAAGTAGTTTTAGGTGTGTGTGTTAGCCGGTTAAAAAGGTAAAAAGAATTTAGGGTGTAAACACTTTAAAGTGGTTCGTTAAAAACTTAAATTAAGTCAAACTTAAACGAATATGGATCGAGCTTAGACCTAAATTGAAGCTTCTTTAGCAACAAGTCAGAGTCGAGCTTTAAATATCAATCTTAACTAAATTTGTGAGATAATGTTAATTCGAAATTTTGTTTATAATATAACTAGGTTAGAAACGCGTGCATTACACAGGTTAAATAAATGTTTTATTAAAATAATTTGAAGTATAGATATGCTAAAGTCATGAGAAAATTGTACTTTTCGTCTTTTATGTTTCAAAGTTTCTACAGGCGTTGTCCTTTAATTTAAGAAATTACATTGGTTGTCATTTACGTTTCCACCTGATTACAAACGATATCCTTTGTTTCAAACTTAGTTAAGTTTTCTTGTGAACTCTGAACATGTGCGAGGCACGTGAGGATAGTATTATCCCTTTCTTTTATCATTTAAGAAACTAAATAAAAAAAAATCCAAACCCCCTTTGTCCTTCCTCTCTCACATTCTCTACCTTCACCCTCACCAACTTTCAAAAAATTCCGGCAACTCCCGCCACACCACCAATAGCTCCGACCACCACGCCGTTAATCACCCACCATCTCTCTGTATCATATTTGTACTTTTTAATTGTTTACACATCAACCATCGTCGTTTTTCCGTCTCATGTTCATCATTTTCACCAATTCTAAAGCACAATCGCTAGAAACCCAAGACAAAACAAGGATTATATAACAATGTTACTGCTTCGTAAAACAAAGGAACAAATCAAATTTAATAAAAAATATAAAAAAAATGAAGGGGAAACCCTAATGGTGCCTGCAGTTCATCGTGTGAGACTCGCCTAATGTGTTAAAACACCCTCTTGAAGACACGTCATCCTCGATTATAGTTTGCCTACCATCCAAATAACACATGAGTGACTTTGATATCATTTGTGACATCCGACCCTCATACCAATTAATATTGTCCGTTTTGTCTCCGAAAAACTCACAATTTTGTGTTTGGTTACTCGAGTGGAAACTTCATGGAAGGTAATCAGTCACACTTTAGTCTAACTCATACACAATTAGAGCATTCCTCTTTCATCTAAAAATCATTTCAAAACTTATTTATAGTATCTGAGGTTATATATTTCTTATAGCACTCACCTTTGTATTGCCTCTTCTATTGTTTAGTTGATAAAATACATATTTTCAGTTTTTCGTTTATTAGACAATTAGCTTGTAAAAGTTATAACAGTTTCAACTAATTGAAGATAAATTAAAAAATGAGTAATCACAACCATCCTTCCTTAAAAGTGGACACTTTATAAAGAAAAACTAAGAGAGCATATCATTTTCTTGTTTATTTATTTCTTTTTTGGCATTGATAGGTCTCACGAAGAAGACCAAAGGTGGAGGATAGAAGTCTATGTATAAATTATTAATAAAAATTGTCACTTCCGGAAGGGAAAAGACTGTTGACCTTTAATATTAGCCGTTGACTTACATCCAATGTATCTGTATAATTCATCAAGTTGTAGGATTGGTTGGCTCACACGATTTTGGAATATTTTATTTTCTCTATGCAGTTATAAAGTCTTCTGTGGACGTTATGCGACAAGTGACGAAACACGTAAAAGATGAACTTTATATAACTTGAGTGTGTAATTGAGTTATATATGTATAGGGCTTTATATATATGTGTGTGAGCGGGAGGGAATGGTCACGTCGTGATGTAGCTCACGGGGATCCAAAATTGAACCCCATAGCACCAGCCGTAGTGGTGTTAGGCGGCACTGTGTGTCCTTCTCTCGTGATGTACCGCCCCACTGCGTTGGGTCTAATAAATTTTAAATATAAATAACAACTACTAATGGCCGTTACCTTTAAAAATTAGGTTTTTATCAACCGATTTAAAGTTATTTATTTATTTATTATAAGCATATTATATATATTCTTTTTTATAATTTTTTTAACCTCATTTTCACTATATTTATTTGGATGTTCCTTTTTATTATTTGTTTTCTCTCTTTCTTTCACTTATAATTCGTAATTACGTACTATTTTATTTTATTATCAATTTCTCCTAGAATTAATCTCTAATAGCATTCATAATAAATTCTCTATCACTATCATTACAATTTAACTAAAATACATACTTTTCTCTTTAATCTGATTCTCTGTCTCTGTTTATATCTTATTCATACACAAATATTTTTATTATTTTTTTCTTGGTTTTATACAGATACAAAATTAATTTGGAGTTGAATAGTGAATCTCAATACCTAGAGAATTGATGTAGTTCTCTAAACCTTATCTCTATATTAGAGATGTTGATAGAGAGTACAAATGGAAGAAAACCTTATACTTTTTTTTATATATTTTTAATGTGAATGCTCTTAAACTTTATAAATGTTTGACTGTCTGATTTATGGGTGTTGATCGGGTATCTTTTTAGGTTTTGGATTAATTGAGTGTTGATCAGGAAAATAGAGGACGATTATGATTCATCCCTCGAACTTTAGTCTGTTAAACAAGCTAACTCATCTCGTAATTTTGTCGTGTTTGTTTTTTATATGTTTTGATATAAAATTTAGAAGAATTTGAATCACTATATAAGTATTTTTATAATACGACTTTGTATGTATAAAATTTATATCGAAGTATAGATAAAAGCAAACCCGTTACAAGTGTATATTTGAACTTATATAAAACAATATATATACATATAATTTATTAAATGAAAAACTAAACAAATAATTAAGAAAATTTATAGGGTGATAAATAGCGGCCCTTCGTATTTGATGTTTTAATTTAGCTTACTTTTAAAATATATGGGGTGACATATGGAGATAGGGGATGAGATGTAGAGTTTTTTTTAAGAGATTTATTTAAAACTTAAAAATAGGGAGGGTTGTGGGGATGGATGTGAATGTTTTTGTATTTACATCCGATCCACTAACTCCTCTACTGTCTTTAAATTTAAAAAATTCTACTAAAAATTCATTACATCTCATTCAACAATTCTTTAGCTCACTCCTATATTTTGAAAAAATCGCTATAGTAGTTTTTCATATAAATTCATCATCCATCATTAAGTTATTGTGAGTGTATAAAAACAGAAAAATATAATAAAATAAATGTTTGTAAATAAGATAAAGATAAAAATATGGATGAGATGTATGATGTTTTTTTAGATGATAGATAAATTTTAAAAAGTATGAATTTTAGTTAAATTATAAGATAAAAATATGGAAGGGATGTGAATGCTCTGAGAACCTCTATCTCCATCTATATAAAAACACATCTTTCTATAAATTTTATCACTTTTTCAAAAACATCTCATATCTAACTCTCTATCTCTATCTATTTTCTTATAACTTATTTTATTATTTTTCCTTTTCTACACACTCACGATAACAATATAGAGGGTTGAATATGACCCTCTAAATATAGAGGTATACTTTACTTTCTTTAAATTTTCTCTACTACAGAGCTTTCAATATTATAGTATTTTTGTTTCCTCTGTTATTTTCTTTATATAATATAGAATAGAGCATTCAATATAAATGCTCTGACACATCAACAATATCTCTCTATTCTTTACTCTATAAACCTTTCTCAAGCAATCCATATATTGCTCACTTGTTTTTACATTTTTTATATCATCATCTGATCTTTTGTTTATCTTTTTAATAACCAAATACACATACATAACTAAAAATGTATATAGTAAAATATATAAAAATTTACAACTTTTGTGACAGTCTTTTTTAAAACTTTTTTATTTTCCACAAATTTTACAAAAAAAAAATTATAAGTTTTTTTTTAATGTTTATATATTCTCTGAGTTCTTATTCTTTTTAAGTTGTATTTAATAGAAAAACTGAAACCGAAAGAAAAACGTTTTTTATATCATCATCTGATCTTTTGTTACTTTATAACCAAATACACATCATAACTAAAATGTTATAGTAAAATATATAAAAATTTACAACTTTTGTGACAGTCTTTTAAACTTTTATTTTCCACAAATTACAAAAAAAATATAAGTTTTCTTTTAAGTTTATATATTCTCTGAGTTTATTTTCTTTTTAATTGTATTTAATAGAAAAAACTGAAACCGAAAGAAAAACGATTTTTTTTTCACATGGGCAACCCTCTCTTGTTTGTTGTAGTTCGTCCCCACGAACGTGCCTGCCACAAACATCCAAAAACGTGGCCCATGCAATACGAAGTTCACGGACAACCATGTTTGCCATATTGATATGGCTACTTTTTGGTGTTGGTGAATCCTAGGGGTCGTTCCGTTTACGGAATTCCCTTAAACTGGAATGGGAATTGAGAATTTTTCCATCCAAAATCTTGTTTAGTTGATCACCTAATGAAATTGAAATTGTAAAATTTTCATTCAATTGATGAAATTCACTTTTCTAATTTACCAAAAAAACACCTCACCTCTATAAGACATCTCATCTCATTCTCAAAAAAAAAAAAAAAAAAAAAAAAAAACAAAGTTGTCCATCAAAATCACGAAGATACCAACAACAATCAAAATCATTATTTATCAAAATCACAAGTTCTCAAAATTATTGTTTTTCAAACAAAAGAAAACTATTGAACATGGAAGGATAGAGAGGATGACAAAAATCACTTTAATTACCTTGAAACCAAAGAAATTAAAACAAAATAAATTATCAGTCAACCTGGTTGATATAAACATGAAGAAAACCAGCTTAGTAAAAATAAAAATAAAAAAAAATTAATGGAACAACTAAAATCAGTCTCCAGAAAATGAAAATCAGAAATCATTCAGATCAACAATAGAAATGACAAAACTGCATAATTTAGGGTAGAAAAAAGACCATCACAACAAAAAAAAAAACGATGGATATGCTGACTAAAATGGGTATTGGTTACAAACTTTAGTAACCTAATGTTTTTAACAGACACAGAAAGAGAAGCTATTTGATAAAAGGGCATTTAGTAACCTAATGTTTTAACTTTCCAATTCTTTTATTAAATTTACCGAAGTCCCTAAACCATAAAGAAATAACGAAGTATTCTATTAAGATTAAGAGCATTTTTGTTCGACTACTCGCCAAGAAAGATTGCATCATCAGCGTAAAAGAAGTAGGATAAAACCGGCCCTTGTAGGCAACACGAGATGCCATCCAACAACCATATAGAACACGCTCGTTTTATCACCCCTAAAAGCGCTTCCATGGCTATAATAAACAAAAATGGTGATAGCGGGTCACCTTGTCACAAGCATCCAACGCAAGGAAACTCTTGAGTAGAGACTCATTTACCAAGACCAATGCCCGTGCAGAAGACACTGCCGCCATTACCCACTTTCTCCACCTAGACAGAAAGTTCATTTGGTTCATGATGGAATCTAAAAAGCCCCAATACAAAAAATCAAAAGGCTTTTTCGATATCCACCTTGTAATCATGTCGGCCTTCTTCCTATGTTTCAACCAAGGTACAGTTTTCGATTTGAAAGAAAGGTCGTTTGTTCCTCCGAGATGAGATTGTGAATTATCAGTTTTAACTGGTACACAAGGACTTTCGAGACCACCTTATTAATGTAACCAATAAGGCTAAATAGGCCTATAATCCGCTAGGCCCCCGGGATCATCACACTTGGGTATTAAGGCATTAAACGACGAAGTAAATCCGGTGCTAAAGCTTCCGTTCTGAAAGAATTCTTCAAACAAACCCAGAAAATCAGCTTGTAGCAACAACACTTCTTGATAAAACGAAAGTTGATGTCGTCCACTCCCAATGCTTTATCACCTTCACACTCTCAACTCGCCTGCTTTATTTCGGTAAATGAAATGGAATTAACAAAGTGTTTGCCTCCTCCTCAGAAACAGTGTTTATGTTATGGCATACTAGTGACGTACATGCCGCCACCGGTTCTTGGACTTACCTATAAAAAAAGGCAAAAATCTCATCACGCTATTTATCCAAAGATCGTTAATCCAATTGTTGGACAAATTGGCGTTAACTACACCATGAAAATATGTCGTGTTTTCATCCCTGGCCATCGAACTTTAGACTTTTGTTTCAATTCCTTATTCCTTAATCTACCAGCCTCCAGAATAAGTCCTTGCACCTGGTTTTATCAACTAAGGGGTTGTTTGTCAATTTCTGAATGGTTAAGTGCTGAACTAGTAAGATGTCTGAAGCATTAAGAGCTAGTATGATGCTTAACCGTTTAGAGGAAAATGTCTGACCAATTCAAATTTGAGGTCTTAACCATTCAAACTTAGCATAATGCTTAACCATTTAGAAGCAAATGTCAGAACCATTCAGACATCTGCTAGCGAAACAAACAGTCTAAAACAATAAGTGCTGAACTAGTAAGAGGTCTGAACCATCAAGAGCTCTATTAAGAGGTAAACAAACATCCCATACTCATCCTAATTTAAGACCCTGCATTCGACTTGCACCTCCAATTCTTCCAGCCGTTTCATTTTTTCCTGGTATTATCTTCACGGCCTGCTTTATAATTACCCACCCATTCTTTCGCCTTTTTCCTCACCCATCTTAACTTCATGGCCAACCGTAGGTCGGCTGACCCATTAACCTAAAAGCCCAGCATAAATAACCCACAGGGTCCAAAAAACCAAGAATCTCCATCTAGGAGTTAAAAATCCTGGCGTCAGACCATAATCAATCGGTATAGTGGACAAGAGATCCGGACATATGGTCCGACACAAAGTTGGAGAGTGACAATGACAAAAGCGTGATAGTCAGCCATGTGTTTAGAAAATCCCTACACATGAGGTACCTGTCAAGTTCACTTTTCTTCTAGCCATTATCGAAGTGGTAAACAAACTTCCACCCTCCCATCATGTATCCCCCCGGGTATGCCTGCTCGCAATGGAGCCACGACGTTAATTAGAGGTCTTCGGCTTCGTTCAGTTCTTGGATCGGGACAACTGCTCTTTCTGTTCTGAATCGGTTTCATCGCAATCTCTCTACTATCGGTAACCATTTCGTTTGATCTATCATTCTGATTGTGTTTATGTTGCGTTTGATTCGAAGATTCGTTGTTGTTTTGTGTGATTTTGTGGAGTGTGATAATAATTGGTGTGGTGATATTTGAGATTGTGTTTAGTTACGTAGTTGTGGAATTTGAACGAATGTGTATGATTGTTATCTTAAACTTACGCATGTAATTTACTTTTGAGATAATTTATTTTTTCTAATGTTTAAGATAATGGTTCTGTTTGGTATGGGGTAATGAAATGGACAAAGTAATGGAATGGACAAATGAATGAATTATTACCTTGTAGTGGTGGGCAAGAAAAGAAGAAGAAACAAAATTGGCGATGGTAGGTTGTGGTGGCAGTGACGCTGGTGTTCGGTGGCGTAGGGTGGCGATGGTTGGCAGTGGTGCCGATGTTGTGGCGAAGGGTGGTGTCGGTGGGCGGTGTTGTAGTGGTGGCCGGTGGTGGCGCAAGTGTTCGGTGACGAAGGGTGGCGACGATGGTGGGTTGTGGTGGCGGTGGCACGACGGGTAGCGGCTGGTCTACAGCGTAATGTGGCGGCAGCGGGTGGTGGTGGCCGTTGTGGGTGGCTAGTTGTTAAGGTGGTGGTGATGAAGGTGGGAGAGAGAATGAAATAGAAAAAAACAAGGGGTATAAATGGAATGAATTTAAAGAAATAAAATGCATTTGTAATAAGTGATTTCATTACCTTATTTTTTCGTTCTCTCGTAATAATAGATTACATTCCCTCTTTCTTTCTCCGTAAACAAACACTAATTATTTCGAATATTTTTATATCTACACCACTCATACAAATACTTTTTTTAATCATTCATTGAACAATAAAATAATATTAATGCTTTATTCAATTTGAATTTTTGTTTGAAAAGTAATTTGACTTTTCACTTTTGAAATGACCCACACACCCTCTCTATAAACTTGCCCTTTCCACTCGCCCCTTCCCCAATATTCTCTCTTTTGATTTTTTCAAACCGCCATTGATTCTCCGATCATCCTTCAATAATTCCTCTATGCTTCTGTAATCCAATCGGAATCAATCACCATGCATATCACCGGTTCTCACTCTTCATTTCTTCTCCGGCGAGCTTCTAGGTCTACACCCTCACGCCTCCACTCTTCCATTTCCGCTAAATCTCCTCCGCCGCCGTCATCTCCGTCACCGTCACCGGTTGCGTCGCAGCTCCGGTCTCATACCGCCGCATCGGCCGCTTTCGGCTACGTTCGCTCGCGGTGGAGCCACGGCGTTGATTGGAGGTCTACGGCTTCGTCGAGTTCTCGGATCCGGACTGCTGCTTCTCCTGTTCTGGATCGGTTTCATCGCACTCTCTCTACGATCGGTAATCATCTCGTTTGATTTATCGTTTTGATTGTGTTTTTGTTGCTTTTGATTCGAAGATTTGTTGTTGTTTTGTGAGATTGTGTAGTGTTGTGTGATAATAATTGGTGTGGTTATGTTTGAGATTATATTTAGTTATGTAGTTGTGGAATTTAAATGAATGTGTATGATTGTTATCTAGTAGCTTAAACGTTAAGCAGGAATCAGGATTAACAGTGGTTTAGAAATGCAAGTGCTACTGTAAGTATTGATGTGAACAGAAGATTTAATGCTTTGAAGATTTGTCGTTGTTTCGTGTAATTTTGTAGAGTGTATGATACTAGTTGGTGCGGTGATGTTTGAGCTTGTATTTAGTTAAGTAGTTATGCAATATGAAAATGCTTAGGTTTGTTATCTGGTAGCTTACGCGTTAAGCAGGATTATTTATCTGTATGAAGTCAATAGGTGCTTTAGAAATGCAACTTGCAAGTGCTACTGTAAGCTAACAAACAGTAGCAATTTACTCATGATATGACAAATTATGTGGCTGTGCTACATAAGTACTGATGTGAACAGAAGCACATATCAGAACCTACATGGCTTTTTTTGTTATTTTTTGTCATGTTTTTTTTTGCTTTCTAGTGTTCCTTATTCTTTTGTTACATGATAATTATGATTGTCTATGAACTTTTAGATCTGATTTGTTTACTTGAATGCATCTACAGCCTCGGAGCATGCTTTCAGTGGGATTTTGACTGGTCTCCCTAAGCCTGGAGGTGGGGAGTTTGGAAAGTTCTATAGTTTGCGTGCTCTGAACGATCCAAGAATAGGTAAATTTGAAAGAGTGCGACTGCTATTGTTTTAAAATCTCTAAATCAATGCTATTCATCTTGTATGCCCGTTTAACTGATCAACATTCTGTTTATTTGGAAATCAGACAAGCTGCCATATTCAATCAGGATACTTCTGGAATCAGCGATCCGTAATTGTGACAATTTCCAAGTCACCAAAGAAGATGTTGAGAAAATCATTGATTGGGAGAAGACTGCTCCAAAGCAAGTTGAGATTCCATTCAAGCCGGCCCGTGTTCTGTTGCAAGTATGTATTTTGAATTTTTCTGGCTCAGTTTTGTTTGAGCTTGTAGACATGCATTCTGTATTTTCTGTTGAAGAAGTTGCATTGTAATGGATGTTTATCTTTCAGGATTTTACTGGTGTGCCAGCTGTCGTAGATCTTGCATGTATGCGTGATGCCATTAATAACCTTGGTGGGGACTCGGACAAAATCAATCCACTGGTATGCATGGCTCTACATACATACATAATTACATACGTAATACGTAGATGTTGATATTTTTTCGGGGCATTTGTTTATCTTTTTAGTATTCTGGTGCAGGTTCCTGTGGATCTTGTGGTTGATCATTCGGTTCAAGTTGATGTTACTAGGTCTGAAAATGCTGTGAAAGCAAATATGGAACTTGAATTTCAGAGAAACAAGGAGAGATTTGCTTTCCTAAAGTGGGGCTCTAAAGCTTTCCAAAACATGCTTGTGGTTCCACCTGGATCTGGTATTGTACATCAGGTATAGGGTTTGTTGATCGAACTATATTGATGCTTGTTATAGGTTGCAATTTCAACCCAGTTACTTATGAATGGATCAGTTTGGGGTTGTGGTTTATCCCAAACAGACCACATAAAAAGTAAGCTAAAAGGGATCGGGTCAAATGGTTCGAATGCGTTGAAAGCTGCCCAAATTTTTTAAGCATAAAACCTTCTAAACAACTTTAACCAAATATTTGGATTTTTGTTTTCTAGTAATTTTGTTTTTGTAATCATAATTAGCGCATTCATTATTTATATAAATTAGTGATGGGATCAGTACCTTACTGATACTGTACCGACAAATACCGAAACCGAAATTGAGCTCAACCCTAAGCCGAATACCGTACTGATGATGTTTGGATGGTATAGGTATCGTAAAAATACCGAAACCGACTCATATCGATACCAAAATCGTTAAAAACAAATACCGATACCAATACAGGTGGTGTTTGGTCGGTACCGGTATTTGGCAAACTTTATGTGCATGTTTTTCATCTCTTGTCTGATTTAATTAGTAAATTTAACTAGTGAAGGAAGCAGTATAACGTATTTTTTGTTTTTTTCTTATATTCAGGTTAACCTTGAATATCTTGGACGTGTTGTTTTCAACAATGACGGAATGCTGTACCCTGATAGTGTCGTTGGAACTGATTCTCACACTACTATGATTGACGGGTTAGGCGTTGCTGGTTGGGGAGTTGGTGGAATTGAAGCCGAGGCTGCAATGCTTGGGCAGGTAACATTATAAATACTTTACAATGGTTCTGTGCAAATATATGTAATTTTGTTTAGGCCAGTTCTGCGACTTTCGTCGAAAGGTTTGTTTTTCCGCATCTGGATCCAAAAGGTTTGAAAATTTGCCATTTTCATCCGGCTCGTTAACTACATCCATTTTTCTGCATTAAGTCAGGGGTGTTTTTTTTTGTTAACTTAAAGGGCAATTCAGTCTTTTTCAGGGGTATTCAGTCTTTTTTTAATAAAGTGAAAAAGACCGAATTGCCCTTTAAGTTAGCAAAAAAGATGGAAACACCCCCGACTTAACGGAGAAAAATGGATGGATTTAACGAGCAGATGAAAATGGCAAGATTTCAAACCTTTTGGATCCAGATGCGGAAAAACAAACCTTTGGACGAAAGTCGCATAACTGGCACAAAAATGGTATTTTACTTTTCTTGAAAGATGATTTTCACTAATTTTTTTTGGAAAATTTTCTAAAAGTGTATTTTGACAATGACAGCCAATGAGCATGGTGTTGCCCGGTGTTGTTGGGTTCAAGTTATCAGGAAAACTGCGTGATGGTGTAACAGCTACTGATTTGGTTTTAACTGTTACCCAAATGTTAAGAAAACATGGCGTTGTAGGCAAATTTGTTGAATTTCATGGTAGGTAAACTTGGTAGTGGTTTGCAGGTGCAGGGTAAAAAACATTTACTTACTGATGTGTCTATTTTTAATTTTATTTTGTTAGGTGATGGTGTGGGTAAAATATCACTTGCTGACAGGGCTACTATTGCCAACATGTCGCCTGAGTATGGTGCAACAATGGGGTTCTTCCCAGTGGATCATGTTACTCTTCAGTATCTCAAGTTAACCGGACGAAGTGATGATACAGTATGATCATTTTCATTTGTGTGGACATAGAAAACGGGTCAATTTGGGTTCCATCTAATTGATACAGGACTTTTTGAGTAAAAAAACTGAAAACGATAGCTCTCAAGGAAGTGGGTTGAACTGGTCGAACATGCACTCAAATGCTTAAACCTCATTAAACCTTATTATCAGATAATACAGTTTATGTAATTATACTGAATACATTAGTTATGGATAGTAACTAAAAAAGAGACACAAATGTATTGGTGGGTCAACGATCTTGATGGACGTGTTCCTCTGTGATTTTCAGGTTGCTATGATAGAAGCATACTTACGTGCAAACAATATGTTTGTCGACTATAATGAGGTAAGGCGCTTTATCATATTAGTTTCTTTATTGTCACTTGGCTAATCAATTTTAGTCTATTACTAACTATGCAATTTCTAACTCAGCCACAACAAGAAAGAGTCTACTCATCTTATTTAGAGTTGAACCTTTCAGAAGTGGAGCCATGCATTTCAGGGCCAAAGAGGTGTGTATATATGTGTGTGTATATATGTGTATATATATCTATATTTGTGTGTATAACACATCATTCTTGTTTTTTTTTATAGACCTCATGACCGAGTCCCTTTGAAAGAAATGAAAGCAGATTGGCATTCTTGCCTTGATAATAAAGTGGGATTCAAGGCGAGTTTACTTCATGAACATCTAAGTCGTCTTAACATTATTACAAAATCTCATTACAAAGTGTTGTAGCATTTGTTAACTTGCCACTTCGCATTTTGATGGAAAAAAAACTTCAAATTGTAGGGATTTGCGGTACCAAAAGAGGCACAAGACAAAGTTGCAAAATTTGATTTTCATGGACAGCCAGCAGAACTTAGGCATGGTAGTGTTGTGATTGCTGCTATTACAAGCTGCACGAATACGTCAAATCCTAGTGTTATGCTTGGGGCTGGTCTTGTTGCCAAAAAGGCTTGTGAACTGGGCCTACAGGTTAGTCATGCGTATTCTAGGTGTGCTTGTGTGCATATATATCTATATGCATGTACATATGTGTGTGCATATGTATATCTGTGTGTACATTGGCGTTAATTACTTTATGATGCCATTTACTTTCACCTTTTTGTCTGTATGTAAGAAAAAACATGTTTTTTTTTTCATTATATGTAACACACTTCCAATCTTCTATACCACTGTATGTTAGTAACTTCTGTTTTAGGTAAACTGGTACATGACTTCACCATTTTTCATCAATAATAGGTTACTTACCCCACACCGATACAAAAAATGAAAAATACGAGTTACATACAATGAAACCACATTTTTTTTGTTACACAATGAGCAAAATGTGCAAGCAAGTTACATTTTGGATTATGGGGTAATAAGCCCCCATATATTGATCTAACCTTCTATAGCAAGTATAATGGTGACGTGTCATGACAAAAAGGTGAATGTATTACATTTTGGTGTAACAAACCCGTATATATCATGCCATATAACCTAATTTCATCATCTGATGCTTGATGACAGGTCAAACCATGGGTTAAAACAAGTCTTGCACCGGGCTCTGGAGTTGTTACAAAATACTTGCTTCAAAGGTATTTTGACTATTTACTGGTTGAAGAACATGATTACTTTAAAGTTGCTTCTTTTAACTAACATCGATCCCTTATTTTTTATAATACAGTGGGTTGCAGAAGTATTTAAATGAACAAGGGTTCAACATTGTTGGATATGGATGCACAACTTGTATTGGAAATTCAGGGGACTTAGATGAATCAGTTGCATCTGCTATTTCTGATAATGGTAAGTTACTCTAGCTTTCATAATCAGCTACTTAACAATCTATAGCTAGAGTTGGGGATTTCGACCCATTTATTGATGAATGGGCCAATATGGGCTTGTCTTTATCGTTAGTGGGTCAAATAAAAACATTGTCTCTAGAGAAAACATGTCAAACTGATCAAACAGGTTGAAAGTCACCCAAAGTGTATTGTTAATGCATGTCACTTTGCCATTTATTTGAAATATTCATCATCACCGAAATAAAGTATCTTTTAGATTCAGTGTTGAAGTAATCGCTAGTCAGGCGGTGGGGTGGGGACTAGTGATATTGGGATTAATTGGAATTAACTTTGATTAATCAGGATTAATTTTGATTAATCGGGGATTAGTTGATGATTAATCGGCGCCTAGTCGGGATTTTTACAACCATGCTTTTAGTTAATCAAATTTGATACACTAATTCACATAACATTAAAAGGCTAAGTTGTCACATCAAGACAACCTTCAGCCTATCAACTTTGATCAAGACAATTTTAGCCCCTCAACTTTGGTAATAACATGTTTAACTCCTCAACTTTAATAAGGTTTTACTTTTTTTTTACACTTTGACCCCTCAACTTTGATAATGACATGTTTAGCCCTTTTAACTTTAATTTAATAATCTTTGCCTTACACTTTATTTAATATAATTACTAAGTAGAGCCTCAACTTCAGTTTTTTCTTTTCTTTCTTTACAGTTTAATTTAGACCTCAACTTTAGTTTTTTCCCTTTACACTTTATAGCAACTACTATTTAGACCCTAAACTTTTGTTTTTTTCTTTTACTTAATTTTGGTCATAGGTTATTTTAACTACGTTCCGAACCCGCCACGGTATTTGTTTTTTCCAATACCGTAACAAACTCAACCACCAACTTTTTTCGTGACTTTTGAATATACCGCCATGGGCCTGTGGCGTTGTTCTTTTCCTCGTCACATTGAACTTTTTGGCTACCTCTAGTTTGCCTTCATTTTATTTATTTGGAATGTCTAATTGTCTATAATAACTTGCTGCTGGTGCGGGTGCAGATATTATTGCATCAGCGGTTCTCTCTGGAAACCGCAACTTTGAGGGGCGTGTTCACGCTTTGACAAGAGCGAACTATCTTGCATCACCTCCATTGGTTGTTGCATACGCCCTTGCTGGCACTGTAAGATTTCGACTTTATATAATGCTTAAATTAATTTATCCAAATCCATAATACACCGTTAGTGAATGTCACCTTCTTGTGCCAGGTTGATATTGATTTTGAGAAGGAACCAATTGGCGTTGGAAAAGATGGAAAGGGCGTCTATTTAAGAGATATATGGCCAGTACTGAGGAAATTGCAGAAGTAAGTTTCCAGCGAAAGTATTTTGCTAGTTGTTAATTGCTAGGTTGCAAACTGAACTGGGTCAGTTGGGTGGGAAAATGACAAAGCGCGTTGTGGTAAATATGGCTACGTTTTTTGGCACGACGCTGTTAGGTTTATAAGTAGTTAGTTTTTTTATACCTAGTTAGTTGTTAGGTGGCAAAATTGAATGTTTGGAGTGTGGTAAGGGTAGGGGTGTGTACACTTAAACGAAACGAGCCGAGCCAAGCTTGCTAAGTTACAAGAGCATTTCGAACTCTATTTCTAAAGCTTGAGCTCGGCTCATGAGTAGTTTTTAAAGCTCGAGCTCATCTTGTTTTATATATATTTATTAATTATTAATATTAATTTGTTTATAGTTATATATATAGGTAAAGGTTCATGTGAGAAAATTTAAAAGTGTGAGAAGGATAAGAAAGATTATGGAGTGACATGTGTCCCTTTTTATTTTGATAGTTTAAGGTATAAGTGTAATTTAACTAATAAAATTAATTATGTAATGAATATACGCAACCGATTTTTGGCAGTTATTGTAGGGATTTTCGAATTTGAAATAGCACCCTAACTCATAAAAACACCACATCATGTATATTGAAGACATGCATCTTATAAAGAACAGAAATATAACTCATAAAAACACCCTAACTCATAAAAACACCACAACATGCATATTGAAGGCATACATCTTATAAAAAACAAATTTATAACAAAAATAACACCATAACTCATAAAAACACCACAACAGTTATATTGAAGGCACACATCTTATAAAGAACACCCTAACATTGAATATAACAGAAATAACACCCTAATATAACACACCAGTCAACACTTTAATCAGAATCAAAACAGAAATAACACCCTAAATATTAAAAACAGAAATAACTCTACATAAGTATATCAATATGGTACTCATATTAAAGATAAAAAAACACTTGTTATTATGGTGTAATTTTTTTTTAAAAAAGAGTTACGTATAAAAAGTTATTGATGTTTAAAAAAGAAGGGGGAACTTTGCATGTGTATTAATGTTAGTTTCTTAATTTAAAAATATTAAATTTACCTTTATACCCTTAATCTAGAAAATTAATTAGTTTAATAGTCAACATTATTTACAAATTGCCACTATGATCTCTACCATTAGATTAAATATCTAATGGTTTAGATTCTTTCTTATCCTTCTCACATTTTTAAATTTTCTCACAATAACCTCACCATATATATATAGTGTATATATATATATATATATATATATATATTTATAATAAGAGAAGGTTAACATACAATAGTCCTTAACGTGCGATGCGTACGCGAGTAAATTACGCATGTTATAAAACCAAACCCTAATCATGCATGAACAAAAAACCGTGATCACGCATGAACAAAAACCATAATCACGCATGTGCTCAACAAAAAAACAACAAAATCACGCATGAGTAAACCCTATTTACGAATGTTATGTTAATAATTATGCACGTTATGCGTACGCATAACACGTTAAGGACTATTGTATTCAACTTCCTATATATTGGGTGGGGTTCGGCTACAAAGTCCAAATTTTCTACAAAGTGTACAAAGCCATAAAAGCACCACAATTTCAGCCATAAAACACACTCAAAACCCACAATAAGAGAGTGAAGATCACTAAAACATAATACCCAAACCTAACTGTCTATACAACAATAACCATACCCTGTATAATCGCATCTATAGTGAAGCTATTGATAGGTCTGGGGAGGGTAGAATGTAGGCAAGCCTTACCTCTATCCCAGGGGATAGAGAGGCTGCTTCCAGTGAGACCCCCAGCTCCAAAACCATAACAAGACATAAGATTCTGGAAAAACATATATAAGCACACAACTACTAAAAAGGTAGAAATAAAAATAATAAAAATAAACACATAAATAAATAAGTATTTGTTAGTACTACTACGATACCATGAATTGGTGAAAACCTATAACAAGCTATATCGCACCTCATAGAAACTGACAAATTAAACTCAAAAGACAAGAACCTAAACCAAAACCATGCCAAACTCCTAAAAGTCCTTAACCTTAACCCTAACAGTGTATGAAAACTTCAATCACACCATCTTAGAACTATAAATATAAAACACAACATGATAATCAACATAAAACACACTAATATTAGTCATTCAATAACTAAAGCCTTATAATACAAAACACAACACAAAACCCACCAATATGGCGTTTTAGTAATATCCACTTCGTTATTTGTGGGGTTTTGAGTGTGTTTTATGGTTGAAATTATGGTGTTTTACGACTTTTTTTACACTTTGTAGGAAAAATGGACTTTGTAGCCAATTGTAAGAAAATATAAAAGTGTGAAAAGGATAAGAAAGAATCTAAACCATTAGATATTTAATCTAATGGTTGAGATATTGATGGCAATCTTGTAAATAGTGTTAACTATTAAACTAATTAATTTTCTAGATTAAGGGTATAAAGGTAAATTTAACATTTTTAAATTAAGAAACTAAATTAATGCACATGCAAGTTCCCCCTCTTCTTTTTTAAACGTCAATAACTTTTTATACGGGATTCTTTTTTAAAAAAAATTACACCATAATAACGACTGTTTTTTTTATCTTTAATGTAGGTACCATATTGATATACTTATGTAGAGAAAAAAATTACGTCTCGCTTGGATGTTTTAGTCCATGGTGTTCTTTAATATGAGTACCATATTGATATACTTATGTAGAGAAAAAAATTACGTCTCGCTTGGATGTTTTAGTCCATGGTGTTTTTTCTATGTTCATACAATGGTGTTTTCAATTGTAGGGTGTTATTTCTGTTATATTTCTGTTTTTCGTAAGATGTATGCCTTCAATATACATGTTGTGGTGTTTTTATGAGTTAGGGTGTTATTCCTGTTATATTTAATGTGAGGACAAAGGTCCTTGCATTGCTGTGGTTTCTGGTGTCTTCAGTAGGTTTCTGTTGCCTTCAAAGAGTTAGGGTGTATTTCGTTTATATATTAGGGTGTTATTTCTGTTTGATTTATTAATTGATGTTATATTTAGGGTGTTATTTTGTTTTATATTTAGTGTTTTTCTGTTTTGATTCTGATTAAAGTGTTGACTGTTTTATATTTAGGGTGTCAATCATGTTTTGATTCTGATTAAAGTATTGTGTTTTGAAATTGATTTATTAGGTGTTATTTATGTTATATTCAATGTTAGGGTGTTCTTTATAAGATGTGTGCCTTCAATATACATGTTGTGGTGTTTTTATGAGTTATGGTGTTTTTTCTATTATATTTCTGTTCTGTATAAGATGTATGTCTTCGTATACATGCTGTGGTGTTTTTATGAGTTAGGGTGTTATTTCTTTATAAGATGTATGCCTTCAAATTCGAAAATCCCCACAATAACTGCCAAAAATCGGTTACGTATATTCATTCCATAATTAGATTTTATTAATTAAATTACACTTATACCCTTAAACTACCAAAATAAAAAGGGACACGTGTCACCTCCAAAATCTTTCTTATCCTTCTCACACTTTTATATTTTCGTTACATGAACCTCTCTATATATATATATATAGGGTTGGGATCGTTTGAGAAGCACTAGGCGAATTGAGAAACTTGAGAAGCATTCGGGACCATACATTTTTTTAGGCTTTTCATAATATACACATATCTATATTTAAAATTGACTATATGTATAGTTCAAATACACATATGTATATAGTCAATTTAAACTATACATATGTGTATATTAAGAAAAACTTAGGAAAAATGTGTGGTCCAGAATGATTCTCAAGTTTCTCAAATAGGGTGGACTTCTCTTAGGATCTCTACCTATAATATTAGGGTGAGGTTATTGTAAAAAAGGTGTTTTTAGTGAGAAGGGTAAGAAAGAATTTAAACCATTAGATCTTTAATCTAATGGTTGAGATCTTGATGGCAATCTTGTAACTAGTGTTTACCATTAAAATAATTAATTTTCTAGATTAAGGGTATAAAGGTAAATTTAACATTTTTAAGTTTAGAAAGTCACATGCAAGTTCCCCCTTCTTTTTTAAACGCCAATAACTTTTTATACGTAACTCTTTTTTTAAAAAATTTACACCATAAAATGAGTGTCTTTTTTATCTTTAATATGAGTACCATATTGTTATATTTACGTAGAGAAAAAACTGCGTTTTGATTGTATGTTTTAGTCCATGGTGTTTTTACAGTAAAACACCATGAACATAAAAATAAGACACCATAGCATTGCAAATAATGACCTGCTACCAGAAATATATCACTATAACACCATATAACACTATACATCCATCATATACCTGTTACAGAATGCATAACACTATAACTACTATATAACACTATACATCCATCATAGACCTGTTACAGAATATATAACACTATACATCATCGTAGACCTGTTACAGCAAAATAACACTATACATCCATCATAGACCTGTTACATGAAATATAACACTATATAAAAATTGTACAAATTCGTATTCCTATAATAATAGGGTGGCGGTTATGGAAGGTTATCAATTAATTGAATCAATGAGAAAATTATTTGTTTACCATTTGAATTAATTTAGATGAGGACACATGTCATCTCCACAATATTTCGCCACGTCTCACACTTTGGGCCCTTTTTACAGGATCCTCTACCTATATATATATATATATAATATTTATAATTTAAACTTTTATATATACATAATATATATTAGTTAGTTATATTATCGCAATTTGATATATAACAATAATTATGTAAATACATAATTTAATAAATTACATAAATAATAGGGTTCGGGCTCGTTTTAAAAATGAGCTAATCTTTGGCTCGAGCTCGTTCAAGCTTGGCTCAATTCGAGCCTTTTAACAAGCCGATCTTGAGTAGCTCACGAGCAACTTGGTTTATTTACACCCCTAGTAATGGGTCAAAACAGGTTTTATGCCTGGGTTTACGCGGAACACTTTTCGTCCAAAATTTTGAAGTTATTTTGAGTAAATAACTTGTGTGTTGAATACGATTATACAAAATAAATTAGTGGTGTTAATTATTTTCTGAGTACTTGATATGAGAGTTTTATTAGTAAATATACAATATACAATTTGGGAGACTTTCATCTTTGATGTTTCGACCCTCTTGATTGACTTGATTCTCTATCTTGTAAGCTAAGTTCTTTAATTTACTTGTTTGACCCCTATTTAAAGTAAAGTGCTCAAAATTGCTACCTATGCCAATTGGCGAATTGTATGTTATAGACTGATATTGTAATTGGTGCAGGCTGTTCAATCAAGTGTTCTACCTGATATGTTTAAGAGTACCTATAAATCCGTCACCGAGGGAAATCCAATGTGGAATGACCTAAATGTCCCTGAAGCCAAACTATACTCTTGGGATCAAAATTCTACCTACATTCACCAACCGCCATATTTCAAAAACATGACGATGGACCCTCCTGGGGCCCACGGTGTGAAGGATGCATACTGCTTACTCAACTTTGGTGACAGTATCACAACGGATCACATTTCACCTGCAGGAAGCATTCACAAAGACAGCCCGGCTGCTAAGTTTCTTCTTGACCGTGGTGTTGATCGTAAAGACTTTAATTCTTATGGTAGTCGAAGAGGTAATGATGAGATTATGGCCAGGGGTACTTTTGCCAATATTCGCATTGTTAACAAGCTCTTGAAAGGAGAAGTTGGCCCGCAGACTGTTCATATTCCAACTGGAGAGAAACTCTCAGTTTTTGATGCAGCATCGGTAACTTTTAAACCTGATCGTTATTATTATTTATTATAGCAAGTTATTGTTACCATAAAAGAAACCATACCAATAAATTAGTACTTTAATATGGTTTCTAACTAGGTTAAATGTCACACAGTAGTAGCATACTTAGGTTGGTGGTCTGTTTTTGTAACTATACTCAACTAGTGGGTTACTACCTGTGCTCCGCAGCGGGTTCAAAACACGGATAAAGAAAAGCAAATTGCAAGAGTTAAAGTTGTTTGATTTTTAGTTGAGGGGCTAAAGTTGTCATTAAAGTTAAGTTGTTTAATTGTAAAGTTGAGGGGCTAAAGTTGTTTAATATTCAAGTCGAGGGGCTAAAGTTGTTTGATGTAGTTTAGTGGCAAAATATATCATTATTAAAGTTGAGGGGCTAAACATGTCATTATTAAAGTTGAGGGGCTAAAGTTGTTTTGCTTAAGGGCCTAAACATGCCATTACCAAAGTTGAGGGGCTACAAGTCATTAATAATGTGTAGGGGCTAACGTTGGTTAATGCCAAAGTGGTTGCTGTGACAAGATAACATATTTTTCTAGAGTATAGTACATAATAACAACACGCCTTGTAAAACGCTAAAAAATTCACTTATAATCACTATTTTTCTTACAGAGGTACAAGGCTGCAGGTCATGATACAATTGTTTTGGCCGGTGCAGAATATGGAAGTGGAAGCTCTCGAGATTGGGCTGCCAAAGGTCCCATGTTATTGGTAAGTCGGGATATTTCTTTCTCAATAACATTTTTACTTTTGTAAATTTTAAAAATTCTTTGTAACGGGTCAATAAAATATGCCACAGGGGGTTAAAGCGGTAATAGCGAAAAGTTTCGAGAGGATCCATCGAAGTAACTTGGTAGGAATGGGTATAATACCTCTTTGCTTCAAAGCTGGTGAAGATGCTGACACATTGCAGTTGACCGGTGATGAACGATACACTATTGACTTACCAAACAATATCAATGAGATCCAGCCCGGTCAAGATGTCATAGTCAAAACCGATAGTGGGAAATCATTCACGTGTACAGCCCGTTTTGATACTGAGGTAATTTTACACATCATGTTCATGAACCACTTCATATGCATTAAACATATTCAAACACTATCGAACCCATACACTCAAATGGAACAGCACCTTATTGTATTCTTTTGCTGTCATGTAGGTCGAATTGGCGTATTTCAATCACGGTGGCATCCTTCCATATGTTATCCGACAACTAGCATCACAAAAATGATCTGTTTAACAGAGCTTTATTAACTGTACAATTTGAGAAAATGAATAATAAAATGTTTTTTTCTCTCGTTGCATATCAGATGTATCCAAATCTGGATTGATCTGCAGTTGTTGCAGCAGGTTTTTGTAATAATACCTCAATCCTGCTGTGGAGGTCAGGCTGGTTAATTACCTTAAATATTTTAGGGCATACAGACATGTATTTGAACTTTTGATCGACACAAGGAAGTCAAAGATGTTTAAGACTTTTGTTATTTCACCAAAGTCATCTGGATTGGGTCCGCTGAACCTCAGACTCATGCTGGCTGTAGCAAACTAGCAAGAACATGGGTTTGTTCGTGTTCGCTTATTAAAGTATAAAGAACGAATGGACACAAGAGTAGATTTTGTTGATTGTGAGATTATATTTATTTGTGTTCGTTGCTTTTAATGGATAAAAAGGATGAACATACATGAAGAAAACATAGAACATCTAAAAAAGATTGCTTATAAACAAATGGGAAGCTTGTTCTTGTTCCTTTAAATGAATAAAAGATCTTAACTTACTGTCAAATAGTTTATGAATGTTCTATGCCAAATCATATTGTAGTCGAGATGAATGTAAAAAGTTTTAGGCCAAGTTGAAATGTTATGTAGAAAAATAAGATCATTGCAATTTCTTATCCATTATTGGCTTATAGTATCAAATGACGACTAGTTAAAGATGTAACATCATACGAAACAACGATTGTTGTTGCATACAATAAGTAAAACGCGAAAGTTTGTAACACTTGATACAATAAGCCATTTCATTTTGCAATGTTTTTATGTATGGCATTTCTATACGTTATATTCATGGAAACCGACTTTTATTGGTGGTATTTTATAATGTTATTATGGTATCTTTTGTTAAAAAAAATGGAAACAAACATGTTTTATATTAGCCTGTCTATCGTTTATTGAATTTATCATTGGTTTTATTGATTATGATGACCAGTGTTGAGGGTTGTATTTCTTCATTAAAGCATGTTAAGACAGTGACGGAACCAGAAACCTTTTTCATGGGGAGCGAAAATTTTTAGTTATCATTTTTCTTTCGCTATATGACATTTTCTTTTCCAGTCAAATTTTAGTCAGGTCGGGTCGGTTCATATATATAACATAACCAAACTAAATTTCTATTTAATCAACAAAGTATGTCAAACATCACTATAAATGCATAATGAAAATATTATATATTTAATTAATCAACAAAGTACGTCAAACATCACTATAAATGCATATGAAAATATTATATATTTAAAGTTGTTCGCTACGGGTTCTCATTTAATTAAAATCTAGCCATAACCAGTGGTTGTAAAACCGGACCGGACATTAAACCGTAAAACTTATTAAACAATAAATAAAACAAAAAAAAATCATAAAAAGTTAAAGTATCTTATATTAATTCAAATAAACTAATAGGTAAATAAATAGTAAACATAACACATTATTTTTTTACCATCCCTAAAACTGTCTCAGATGAGAAAGAAAGTTACGTATATATTGAAAATTGGGCTGCTAACTATTAAGAAGCCCAAACACATAACAACAAATAGGTCCATAAATGTTATCAACCTCATCACTGCGCTGTTACAACTACAGAGTCGCTGCAGAGTAACACAATTGTTTCGCCGGACCCACCCTCAGAACCAGCTGGTTCTGCTGATCCAGCAATATCTGACGAGTTCAAGGGGTGCGATTGCAAGGGGGCGCTCGGGATTTTCACGTATCTATTCCACTAATACCTTGTTTTTCAAGGTGGCGCCCGCCCACCCAAGCTTTAGGTCCGCCCCCGTGTTAAGATGAAATTGTGTAATCGGATGGGTGATGTATTTATCAATGATTCTTGCATTTTTCACTGTAAAAGAGTTCCTTGCAAATGTTTTGAATGAAGATGTAGAATTTATTCAAATTGCGAGTAAAACTCAAATCGGAGAAGAATATAGTCCATTATTAATTTACAACATTTTTTTCAATGCTAAGGAGGTTTTTCAAATTAAATAAATAAATAAATAAATAAATGATATTACACTCTTAACCTAAAACTATTTGATTTTGCTTTTAACTCAAAATTTTTCATCTTTTACAATTTAACCTTACAAATTTTTTATTTTCAATTTTGCCCCCTATACTTTTTATATTTCGCAAAATTTTCATTTTACGTTTCTTTCTAAATTTTGCAAGTTAACAACGCGCAACGTGCGTTTGTGGTTCAACGTTTTACTGTTTCGTTCTAAAATTTGCGAGTTAACATAACAAAACGTGTGTGTGTGGTTCAACATTTTTATGTCATCCGGTTTTCTCCTTTTACAGTTTTGCCGCAACGCGTGGGGTTTTAAATCGACTTAGTTATTTTCTATGTTTTATGTTTCCAACTACTTTCTTCGTATTAACACGCCGCAACTTCAATGTTGATGGCCGTTGGTGGTGGTGAGTCACTGATGTTATTTAATACGGTTTTACGCCCCACTGCAACACAAAGACGTTCATACTAGTTTGATTAAACAATTAATATTTATGAATCATATTTTAGGTTTTTCTCGGTTAAAATAAATACTTATGATTCAAAGTCAAATTTTAACTAGTCGAAACTAATAATTAAATCATAGTTATAATATGAGCATTTTATTATTCTTTTTATTTCTTCATGTTAAAACTATCTCCTATCTTAATTTAAGTTGCAAAAGAAGGGCGTAAATGTGATAAATTAATTGATAAAGTTAAGATTACAAGTGTTAAAGACCCTTTGCGTTGTGTGACAAGGGACATAGAACCATGTCAAATAGCACTAACACCACACTTCTTTCAACAACCACCAACATCGAAAATGTTCGTATAAATTTAAAAAAATCGAACAAAAGTAAACGTAAAAATGCTAAACCATGTACTCGAAATGTAAAAGATAGAAAACAATAATTAAGTCGATCTAGAACCTGCGCGTTGGGATGACGCAGTTAAACGAGAAAAATAGGTGTAATAATGTTGAACCACACATGCACGCTACGATATGTTTGCAAAATTTAGACCAAAACTTAAAACTAAAAATTTGTAAAAGTCAAAATTTAGACCAAAGTGAAAAAATACAGGGGTTAAATTATTAAAGATAAAAAATCATCAACGTTAAAAGTAAAATAAATAAAAATAAAACAACAATGCATCGTGAGTTGCAAAACGTACAACCCTTGATGAATTGCAAAGTTATACATTGTTTTAATCATAAGTATTATATATCAAGTTTTATAATTCTATAGGACAAACAATTAAATGCACCTAGTTTTTTTAATAAAATCCTATCATTGAAAAAAGCAAACACAAAAAAATAAGAGTTAAATGCTTTGTTGGTCCCTGTGGTTTGCAAATCTTGCAGACTTGGTCCCAGTGGTTCACTAATTACACACTTGGTCCCAGTAGTTTTAAATTTTGCACTCGGTTGGTCCTTACCACTAACCTTTGTTAGATTTCTCAGTTAAGTATATGCAAAATTACTATATTACCCTTGAAATAATAAAAATAAGAAAAATATAAACTGGCATACGCAGCCCCCCCGCCCCCTTTCTTCTCCGATGACCGGAGTCAGTTCCGGCCGGCACTCCGGCGAGCCACCTCACCACTACCATCCTCCTCCCTCTTCCACGCAACACCCTTCACTTCCCCTCTTTTCTTATTCACCTCACAAATCAGCTGCCCCCCAGTTAAAGGGCCGAATCATTGAATCGCAGCCCCTTTTGTATAACGACGTTATCAGTGTCGACCGGATCAACATTCCTAGCTTCTGAGAATTGAAATTGAACTGGTGGGATGACAACACTTCAATAAACTTTGCAACAAGAAGGATTAGTATCAAGTAATACCCCTCGTATGGCGAACTTCTCTTCCCGGAAGTGAAATCAACGAACCGTTGGATCAACAACGGCCCGACATACATAACACACAGCCTAATAATCGCAAGGAGCGCGGTAAACGCGATATGTTTCCAGAAACAACGAATCAACGTGAGTCGAACAGGATGCTTCGAGTTCTCATGAGGCTTAGGCCAATTCTCCTCAAAAAGCTTTGACATTTTCTCCGCCCTATGCTCAGGCGAAAGCGTCGGTATGTCCTCTAGTTTCAAAGGGGTTTTTATACCCTTTCTTCAACAAAGGGTTCATCCACAGCCAGAACACTTTCGAAGGGATCGAAGCCGATGCCCACCCGCTCACGTTTGATGATTTGTTCAACTCGTATTCCTTCGATACTTCACCATTTCCATTAGCATTACCATTACCGTTTAACGGTTCTGTTTCCGATGTCACTAAGATCCCAGTTGATCCAGTTATGGATACAATCACCAGGAAAACTGAAAACAGTGTAGATACTAACGAAATTATGTCGTCGGATTTGAAAGGCGAAGCATCTCCGGTACCTGAAACTAATCGGACGATACCGGAAGACGCCAACAGAGGGATTACAACAAAATTTACTACCCAAAATACCCTTAAAGACAGTGGATGAGTAACAGCTTTAAATCTCTTTTCATGTATGATCAAAACCATAATTACAAAGAAACATAAAGCTTGAAACAACCAACAAACTCGGTTTGTTCGGTAGGTAAGGGGAGATGATCGTCGATGTCGAAATCGAGAAACTGACTCCAGTCCCACATTGAAGTGGAGGAGTCGTCGATTGAGTCCATGGTGAAACCCGGAGGAGATGGTTTCAGCTCGCTAATATCCGTCTTACAACCCGAAACCTGACATCTCGAACCACCACTCGACTTCCTCACCGTAAACCACGCCCTCTTCTTCTTATTTGCAGCCTCCTCCTCCACCTCCGATTCAATGATTTGGCCGTTTAACTGGGGGGCAGCTGATTTGTGAGGTGAATAAGAAAAGAGGGGAAGTGAAGGGTGTTGCGTGGAAGAGGGAGGAGGATGGTAGTGGTGAGGTGGCTCGCCGGAGTGCCGGCCGGAACTGACTCCGGTCATCGGAGAAGAAAGGGGGCAGGGGGGGCTGCGTATGCCAGTTTATATTTTTCTTATTTTTATTATTTCAAGGGTAATATAGTAATTTTGCATATACTTAACTGAGAAATCTAACAAAGGTTAGTGGTAAGGACCACCCGAGTGCAAAATTTGAAACTACTGGGACCAAGTGTGTAATTAGTGAACCACTGGGACCAAGTCTGCAAGATTTGAAAACCACAGGGACCAACCAAGCATTTAACTCAAAAAATAATTTCTTAGAAGTTTGAATCTCTCTCCCTCTGTATATAAGTTTGAATCTCTCTCTCCCTCTGTATATATATTTGTAAATAATGTAGAAAGTCAACTTTGATAAGAAATATTGGAAGAAATCTCATATTATTTAATACAACTTGACATTATGTGAAAAAAAATCAGTCATTTTCATGTGCCCCTATACTTTTCTTCTTCTTCTACTATTTTTTTTATTAATTATTTTCAATCATAAAAGAGGTTGCAACAGTTTCATATAAAGTTTTCATATAGTTTCTTTAATTATTTTCTAAAAATTTAAGACCCTTTTCTATAAAAGATTTATATTTTTGACACATACTGATGATAAGGTATTAAGGTTCAAATAAATAGTCTTTTAACATTAGGAAGTCGTAAGAATGGTATCGAACGGATTCCAATTAAACTCATTTTAGCGGTATTGAAACTGTCTCGTTGAGCTATATAATCTTAGAATTTAGGTTTTTGTTTTTGGATTTTTAGCTTTTAGATTTTAGAATTTTCATTCAGATCATTGTGTCTTTTTATTTGGCATTGTTTATTTTTTTTTCTTATTTTCGTTATTGTGTTTTTTTACGATTCATTATGCCTTTTTCTTTCGCCATTGTGTTAAATTTTGTGAATTATTTAGTCTTTGTACCTTTCGTAGTTTTACAAGATTTTATAGGAAAATTTTACCCGCATAGTAATTCATGTTATAACTAAAAGACTGTAAAATCTTGATACAATATTATAATATATCACATTAAATGTACAAAAAGTGTATGCTTCACTGCATTATATATACCACTCAATTTACATGTGCATGAGAGTTAATTCCTCACACTACATCATGGTTATTCGCGTGATGCGTTTTTTTATGGCGACATGGTGGATCTTAATTGAGGGGACCATCTTTATATAGAGAGAAAGAGGTGGTAATCTTTAATGGGATAAATGAATGCCGGGCATACGGATGCTGCATACTACTTTGTCTTTAAAATTGATGAATTTTGTACTTAATAATTTAATTACCAAAGGTGTTATAAAAGTCTTTGTATAAAGTCTTCTATTCAAGTTGCAGATATTTTTACAAAGAGAGTTCTGTTAAAGGAGCATAATGTTTTGTGTAAAGAGCTAAAGCTATTTGATATTTTTAATCAATAAAATTGAGGAGGGGTGTTAAAAAAGTAAATTATTTACTACAATTCTATTGTTAAATACAAGTGTTTATAATTGTTAATACATATCTGTTTATATTTTTTAAACATTTCTAATTCTTTGGTTTTAATTGCTTATGCATATATGCTACATGCACTTGAGGAACGGAAGAAAGTTGGGCTTAAAGCGCATAAGAAGGTCTTGCGTGTTGGGCTTAAAGATAGGAAGTTACGATGTTGTCGGGTTGTTATAACAGTATCCGGGTATTTAGTTTTACTCGGGTCCTATAAAAGCGTGTGCTAAGTTCAGATCAAACTAATTGGTCACTTTCAGTCTCTTGCATTATTGGTCTCTCTTTGGCGATTAGGTTTCTTCTGTGGTCTACTTTGATTCACAGTGTGAGTGCTTGTTATTTGTCAACAGATTATCATTTTGATAATCTGTAGTAGAGTGTTCATCTTTTGAGTCTTTGATCTGTTCATAGTTGTTTCTCGTGTTTGTACTTTCATTTTCTAGGTTAATAAACTCTTGGTTTGGGTACAACTTCTTTTTTATATCAGTTTTTTTGACAATAATAAAACACTTTATATATCTAAATTAGAGATTTAGTTAATAACTATTTTCGTATGAATAAGTGGTAATTTACATCTAAGTAACATATATTAATTAAGGTATTACACGATATTTTTAGATGTTTTATGGCGATATATATATGTTTATATTTTACTATGTTTTATAATTTATATCTCTCTGATAACTATTTTTCTATGTTACAGTCACCACTCTTATGTTATTGTGCTATTCCTATATTTTTATTCCGCTTTGTTTGCATGTTGATTGTTTTGAGCCGAGGGTCTCTACGGAAGCAGTCTCTTAACCCACACGGGTAGAGGCAAGGTTTCCCTATATCTTACCCTCCCAGACCTTACGAATAGCAATAGTAGGATTTACTGGGTATGGTTGCTGCTGTTGTAATTATGGTATTACACATTTAGACCTTACAAAACAAAGAACTATTATTGACAAACATATCCGTTGGTAATCCGCATCTAAAGGTACCGACCACTGGAAATCCGTAGATGAAACTCTGTAGGAAAACATGGTGTGGGTAAAAGTTTTAGTAATAGATCCTACAATCGTGTTTTACGATGGATCATTAACAATTTTAAGCAACGGATTGCATACATACTCTAATGGCGAATCTAGTATAAGAGTTATAAATCTTTATTGATATCATGTTTAAAAGAATTTATACGTGCATATGTGCAACACGGATTTGAAATTTTGGCATAGAGCTCAAATACGAATGCCACTCTCGTGTCTGAACGACTAAGATAACAAATAAGCATTTTCACTTCCAGTTTATATGATTCACTGTCTTCCAAAAACATTGGAGAATATATATATATATATATATATATATGCAAGTTAAGAAAATATAGAGGGATTGTTTATATAAATACTTCATCTTCTATTTGTAAAGAGTGGTTTAATAAATGATAAATGGTCTTGTTAGATTTTTTTTCGGAACGGCGACTTTCTTATATTAGACTACCGCACTTTCTAAATTGGAGAGCCCCGTTACACCACTTCAGCCAGACTATATTGTCTTAACCGGGTTCACGCTGGCTTCAGAGTTTGGCTTGGCGTTCCCCCGGGAAACCATATCGCTGGATGACACTTGATAGTAGTTGTGCCACCACAAGAGCAGAACTCTCTGGCGTAACACACGGTAGGACGAAAACCCGGGTGGGCTCAAAATAGAGCCTGACACCTCTGCAAGTAGGCTAGACTATATCTATCATTGCCTAATCTACCAAAGTAACATAAATGATGGTTGAACTTGAGTCTCTATTGGAGAACCCAAGCCTCTCTACTATTAGGGTGGAAGGGGCACCATGCGGTGACCCCTTTGGTGAGCCTCTTTCCCAATCGGCAAGGTGCCACCAAGTATAAATCGGTGAACGGTGAAGGGATGAAACGGTGAGTGGTCACCGATGAGAGGGGGAGAGAGAAAGAGAGGGTTAATGGTGGGTCTCACTCTATTCCAACCAATTACATATTATTTTTTTTAAATAAAAATTATTTAGGTAAAACACGATAATGGTTGAGTGTAAAATATGAAGTAAAAAAAAAGCATAGGAGTAAAAGAAACATTGACATGACATGGTCTTGTTAGATGACATATTGATAAATTATATTTTTTGTCGGCATTTAAGTGGAACTTTTTAGTTTGTTGTAGTCAACATCCGGATCTTTCCGAGGACTATCTTATGGACAAATTACACATACATAATATATATTGAAAAAAATAAGTTTTCTTCTCTAGCTTTTGGAAATCACATCTTTGATTCTTAATGGTTGCTTGCGGGTAATAGTAATGGTTTTTGGCACTAATTAACTTTGATTTTCTGTTATGTTTTTTTTTAAGTCACCAAAATGCTCTTACTATTATAAAACCAAAAAAATAAATTAAAATCCCCCATCTTATTTACGACTAAGATTTTCAGGCAAATCAATGCCTTCGTTTTCATCTTCATATTCTTTTACACATCAAGATTTGCTCGTTTCTTCATGTCTCTCCATATCACACATCAGTGGCTTCAACAGGTCAAATCTGCCTCTTATGGTTGAACCCTACAACCAAGTCAAAGAAAGTCCGCGACAAGGTAACATGCAGGGCCAAGGTGGGCGGCCGCACCCCTTGAAAAAAAATTTATTGTATATTTTAGGCGAAAAACCCGACCGCACCCCTTGAAAATATGGTTGAACACCTCATCCGCACTGGTCAAATAATTCTTGAGTCCGCCATTGTTAACATGGTGGTAATTGCGAGTCAAGTTTTCTACGATAAATGCATGTTTTGTAAACGTTTATGCTTTCATTATTTATATCTTTATATTTGTTTTGAATCTCTTTGTTTTTATAATTATTCAATCTTCATGTTCTATAATTATTTTGAATTTTAAATGTTCATATTTACAATGTAAATTTTACATATGTGATAAGCAATTTCAACAAAAAATTGACACACCAATAGATTTTATGTAAATTGGTTTTAAGTAATTTGCAACCAACAATTTGAAGCACAATTGTTCATCTAAACTATAATTTTGCATAAATCAATTTATTGATTGCAGACTACATTGTAGCCCAGTTTACAGCCCACAAGCCTAGATTGCAGCCCAACTTTCAGTTTCCGACCATACCAGTAGCCCAAAAGACCAGAAACCTATCCAACCAAAAAAACAAATAGTTCATATATTTAATTATTTATGGGTCCTCGGTCCAGTCCGAAGCCCATGAACACCCCTATTTAGAACTACCCAAATTTTGATAACCATGTTTAAAAATGGGAACCATATTATCATGGTTGAATCTGTAATAATAAAAACTAGTTGTTTTCTTCGTCGCGCATTGCGCGAGTACAACGATGGGTTTCCGTGTTGGTTTCATTGAGTACTAAAAGGATTAAGCCCACCACACAAGCCCATAAACCATTTAAATCTATTTTTTTAAAAGAAGGGTAACAAAAAAATAGGAATGCAAACGACATTCGATAGAAGCAGCGTCACACATGACGCTGGTACACTACCATCGGTCCATGTGATAGTTCTTTTTTTCGGAAAACATAAGAATTACTTATTTGTATAAGTAGTTAGAGTCCATGTAATACTTTTTGTGGGTTCGATATACCAAAGATACTATGATTAGCTGATATGCATCCTTATGATTTGATGAAAAGGATAAAGATAGACTCTGTACAAAATTCAAAGTCTATAATGATGATTTAAAAGAAGTTAAAAGGTTTGCCAACTTGAACGGTACATCTAGTCTTGTGCAATTGTTGGTTGAAACAAAGAAACAAATTCATTTTACGTTTGTTTACCGATTATTGAAGTTAGCTCTCGTTTTACCCATCGTTGTTGAGAGATGCTTTCAGCAATGAAGTACGTAAAGTCCGATTTGTGTAATTGGATTGGTGATGAATATTTAAGTGATAGTTGCATTTAATTTTATTTTTTGAAAAGTTTTGATAGATAACGTCATAGATAGGTTTCAAAAAAATGAACCCCATAGAGAGCAACTTTAATGAATTTCTACTATTCACTTGCAATATCGATTGACATATTTTTTATTTATTATTTGTATTTTAATTTGTATTTTTGCTATTTTTATTATGTGACCCCACCAAAACCGCTTAACCCGTCCGGACTGAAAAAACTAAAATTTAGTGATAGACAATCGGCCGTCCGTCTCTCAATATTTACGAACCCATAGAAAAAAAATCCTGCCTCCACCACTGCCTCCAACCGACTGGCCCGTACACATGTGGTTCGTAAGCGCTGAACTAAACTACCAGTGTTTTGGGTTCCCGTTGCATCTACATGGATAAACTTTTTTAGTTAGTCACTCCTCATAACATATGATAAGATTCAAACTCAAAAGATAAAAATCCTTCTTTCAAAAATAGCTCAAATCACTTAGAATTCACTATTTGAATTTATTCCTTATACAAATTCAATGAATCCTGAACTTGAGGAAACAAGAAGTCCAAAGCCAAAAGTGGAAGCAACCTTTTTTTGTTGAAATTTTTGGATCCAAGTGATTTTTTAAAGTTTTTCTTATATTATGGTTACAATCAAGTAACGTATAAAGTTGCATATATTCATTTTTTAATACATAAGACATTTTAAATCATTTATTTAGATATTTCTATTACTATGACAATTGTAATATGAATTTCATATCACCTGACACATTCAATACACAATCAATTTTAAATAAATATCTATAAAAACTATAGAAGTGAAAAACTATGCATAATGTTTGGTAAAAAGAGAGCTAAGTAAAGTGTTACATAAGTTATAAGTTATGTATCACAAATAAAACAAAAGATACAGTATTTATGAGTTTTTGTACAATTCTCTACTTAAAATATGTTGTTTGTTTACGTCCATATTTAGTCATGTTTAAGGGTGTTCGGGTGCATGGGGAGGTGAGCGGGGACTATTTTTGCCGAAAGGGGAATGTACCGCCAACACTCCAAGTGCTTGAGGTGAACTCAGAATTTGGTAAATTGTTATTGCGTGCGGGAAGAGGAGGGAGAGGTGGTAATGGTGGGCCCAACTCTCTTTCAACAATTATACGTTTTTTCTTTTCTTTAAAAAAACATGGTGAAACCACCTCTTGTGATTAAGTGTTTGAGAGGAGTTGGAGAGGGCAGTTGACATGGATGAATTTGATTGGCTCCGGTGAGAGGAGTTGAACAATTAAAATAGTAATAACAAAATACCATTTTGGTATTTTAATTACTGAAAAAGAATTAATTGAATATCGGCAGGAATAACGGCACACGCATCGCACGTGACCCCTCCTTGCATTTGAAGTCATTGACTAACTTATTTCCTTCTTTCTCTTCCGTGTGAAACAAACAATCAAACATGCATACACACGCCCTTATTTTCACACACACATGCATATATACATATACATATACATATACATATACACACACTCATTGTAACTTGTAAGTTGTAACTTTGAGTTTCCCTTTATACAAATGATGGATCTCATGCTCCGGTTCACATTGCTACTGCTTCTTCTCCGTAAGTCATGATTCGACATTCGTTTATTTTTATTTATTCACAGCTTCATGTAATAAAACACAAAACCGTGTGTTCAGTTTTTGGTCAAACTCTGAAAACACGTTTCGCTAAACATTTTGTGTTCTGCCTTGCTGGTTGAGAGTTGACCAGTTAACACGTTTAATTTTACTAAAGTTTGTTGCTTTATGACTTCAAAAGTAAAAGAGAAATAATTATTTTATATACATTTTTACTTTTTAAGAGAAATAATTATTTTATATACATTTTTACTTTTTGTTATAGTTTTCTTTTTATCCTAGGGTACTAGTATTCATAAAGTTATGATAGAATAAAAATTTCAGTTGAACGGGTTATGCTCGTGACTTACAAAAATCCATGTCGTGTTCGGGTTCATCTCTGATCTGTATTGTGCACACATATGCAGGTGTATCCGGGTCATATAGCACCGTAATTAATTCTAACCTACTGCAATTAAACATTAAGGGATCTCAATCACCCGCCGAGCCTCCTGATTTGGATCATCAGCCTGTTCTCCCATACTCGCACCTTCGCCGTTAATGCCATTTACAAATGTTGGTGCGCCAAAACTTTCAGGTATTTTTTCACCTTCCTCTTGTTTAATCTATATGATTATAATCCAAAAAAGATAATAGGATTAGTTGTTTCTAACATTTAATTTAAAAGGTAAAGTGTACCATTTGATCTATTAGCTTACAAATGAGTCGATTAGGATTATGTTTTATATCGAATGAGTATGTTACATTGAAGGATTTTTTACTTTTTAGTGTCTAAAAGATTTGTTTTTAGTGTATACAACCTCCTATAAGTTAGTTTATCTAAAACTAAGTTTTTTTAATCATATATCAATTATCTTTAACTCAATTAAAATATAGAAAAATGTTTGCGGGTCAACCCAATACAGTTGACAGTACACACACGCACAAATAAAAATAGTAATGCAGGAGTTAAATGTTTGAAGGTCAATCCAACCCGTTGTGATTGGTTACAACGCGTACCTTGTTCATTTTGCCACATCTATCAAAACATTTGGCCGGTTTGACCTCTTCCCTTTTGTTTGAACTTAACATGAGTTGCTCTAACTTTTCAGGAAAGTGTCCATTGAACTTGTCAAATGTCGTAAGCATCATAACCACAACCGCAATTGATTGTTGGGTTCACTAGCCCCATATCTAGCCAACGTAGTATGTTGCCCGCAACTAGATGCCACAATAAACATCCTTTTAGCCCAATCTAGTTTCTCTAGTGGAACCCTCACCCTTAACGACACTCTCGCCAAATATTGCCTCTCGGACATCACACAACTCTTGGAAGCTCAAGGCTCCTATGACCAACTTCTTGAACTATGCTCAATCAACCCCACGAACCTCACACGGGCTTCTTGCCCGTTGGTAGATGTCACAGAAATTGAGAACACTTTAAACAAATCTAAAGTTTTTGAATCTTGTAAAAGAATTGATCCTGTGAAAGAATGTAGCCATAGAGATTGTGAGAATGCTATAATGGATGCTGCAATGAGCATGGCTTCAAAGAATTATAGTACGCCGGGCATGATTGATGATTGTACACAGATTGTGCTTCGTTGGCTCGCAAGTAAACTCGAACCTTCTGTTGCAAGTAAAGTTTTGCGAGGAATTTCTAGTTGCAAGATCAATGAAGGTAATGATGTCTTGTAGATATGAAACTTATTCTTTTCAAGTAGGGTTACTTTTACTTGCATACAAAGGTAGCCAACTCTCGAGAATTTGGTTTAGTGGTAAGAGGTAAGTTCGATTCCCGCTCTGGCCGATTTTCTACGGACATCTGGGTGAAGGGATGAATTGCGGCTTTAATCCCAGGTTCGAACGTGACGGGGAGCGAGGGTTTACAGATATCTATCCGGTTCCCACACATCTGGGGGTACGTTCTCATGGCCGTCGAGAAGTCGACCTTGGACATAGGCCCGAGCAAGGTGCATTTATACATGAGATTTTTTGTCGTTCAAAAATAATCCTCTCGAGAGGCCGAGACCAAACTATTAATTGGACCCTATATATTTGGGTAAAACACCCGGCCCACATCAATCCAAGACTATACCTACTTCTCAAATCGGGCCCCATGGTGGCCCATTTGAATAAATAAGCCCATAGTAAAACACACACTATTGTCGTTAATACATGAAACATATAACACTCTCCAAATACTCTAAAAAAAGTATTAATTTGGTTCGGATCAAAATATGATTTCACCAAAAGGTTGAAACTAGCCGAAGTTAAAGTGGACAATAGTTGGTTATCTTTTCATACAATTAACCCTATTCAGTTTCTTGTTTTTTAACTATTAATTAGTTTTTTTCGATCTAGTTTGTCCACTTGTCTTTTCTGACACGAAGAACGTTTCAAGAGAATGTGGAAACACAATCAAAAACCGAACTTGTTGTGATGCCTTGGAGCATTACATTACTAAGTTGCAAGATCAAAGCTTCATTACAAACTTGCAGGCCATAAGTTGTGCTTCCTCGTTCGCTGCTAGTTTGCAAAAAGCCAATGTTTCGATTAATGTACACGACATATGTCGTGTTAAACTCAAAGATTTCGCACTCCTAGGTTAATTTTTCTTGTACATACCAAGAGTTCTGCTTTTAATTTCATGTTTGGACCACTTTTAACAATTTCATAGATGGAACTACTGTGATGTTTTGATGTTGCTAAAATTTCTTGCTATACAACAGTTGGATCAGAAGGTATGTATATTTTTTTATAACTTTAATTCATTAATTTACTATCACTCATAAAATTACTTTTAACACCATTTGATTTTTCACATTAAATTTTTTAATATTTATGTTTAACATGTAGCTTTGTTTTTCTCAATAGGCTATAACTATTATTTTATATTGTTTAATATAAATAAATAAATTCAAATGCACATTTTCTATTTATCTGTATTTCATATATTTTTGGATGTAAGTTTTATGAATACCTGAGCATGATAAATTTTACATAGAAAAAGATACCGAGCTCAACTTCTTTCAAATTCATCAAATGGTAAACAAACTTATAAATTTGTAAAAGAAAAACACAATTTATTACATATCACATGTAATGTGATAAAAACTGTAAAAGTTCATTACATTTGTTGTAATAAATCCATAAAATGAAATGTTTTTTATAACAATACTTTTTTAATCACGTTTAGCTCACATACTTGTTAATAAAGTCTAGAAGAAGAAAAAAAAGTTTTAACCAAACCTAAATGTACAAAATTACCCCTTTTGTTGGCTCATTTTATCGACCATAAAAAGTAATCTAGTTACTAAGAGTAATGTTGTCTAGACAGACAGTTTAATCTAATCCAAGGATATTATTTTGTTTAGACTCTGGTTGTTTGTTTCCAAGCTTGCCTTTCGATGTGTAACGTATGATCAAAGTTCAGGAATCGACTTCAAATGTGATATTAACGACAATGTCGCAGCACCATGGTCGCTTTCTCCCCATTCTTCATCTAACCCAAGTAGGTCTACGTATTTGCACTATTTTGAAAGACTGGACTAGTTGGTTGGACCAGGAATGAATCCAACGTCGATTTTGTGGGTTGGATCAGTTTTATATTTTTTTATTTTTTTGCAAAACGGTTTTAAAAAGATTTTTATAGGTGTCATGATTATTCCAATACATGTTTTTATAATAAGATACCCTTTACCAAGCGTCCTAGAAAAATATAACTTAACACACTAAAATTTCATTTACATGTTCTTTATTTTTAAAAAGTGTCTTCGTTATTTTATTTGTCTTCTCGTATAAATAATATCTATATAACGTATGTGTTATGCATATTTAAATAATTTTCAAAATTATTTGTGAGTCATTCTGCTTTTGAGTCTGATTCCAACACTAAATTGGTAAGATGTTCCGTTTAATAATCGGTCTAATTATGAAATCAATAGCGTTGTCTAAAAGTTCATAATTTCATATATCGTACTAAATTTCACACTATTGTGTTGCGTTTTCAAATCAAAATTATCATATTTATCTATTTCCTAATATATAAAATTAAATCATATGAGATAAATACTAGTTTAACATTGTTATAAATATTAGTGTTCTACTCGTAAGAGGTAAGTGTGATATTTTTTTATAAATTAAAGAAGTAAATGTGATTTTTTTTTTTAAATTATGTATTTGAACATATGTTCGTACAATACATAATCAATTTTAAGTGGAAAAATGCATAACATTATGCATTTTTTTCTTAAAATGTAATAAATAAAACGTTTAGAGTGTCATCCAATACGTGTGAATATATCATACAAGGTATGATCAAATGAAAATTAAATTTTGATCAAGTAGATAATAAGGGATCCTAACCTTTCATTTTCTAAATCAATAGCTAAGATGAGAATGTAGTAAAAAAATAAATTTTTCATGTTTATCTATGTCATAGTAAATAAAATTTTCAAAATTTTATCAATTTAGTATATAATATCAAATCATTTATTTCTAACATATACATTTCCAAGCCTGAGGGAATAGTGTCAGGCAGCTTGTTGACACTTCCCTATTAGACCAACCAATTTATGATTTTATTATCAGTTTAAAATTACGGTTTCGTACTCAGTTTAAAATTATATTTTCGTTCCTAGCTCAAAATTACGATTTTGCCATTACTTCAAAATTATGATTCTACCCTCAACTTAAAATACGTTTTTGCCCTCAATTCAAAATAAAATTATGTTTTTCTCCTAGCTTGAAATTACAATTTTGCCCTCAGTTCAAATTATGATTTTACCTCCAGTTTAAAATAAAATTATAATTTTGCCCCAGCTTAAACTTACGATTTTATCCTTTGTTTAAATTATGATTTTACTCCATTTGAAAAATTATGATTTCTGCCTCACTTAAAAATTGTGATCTTGCTTTGGTTTTTTTCTTTTTTTTTTCGCAAAACTATAGTAGTGTTTTATTTTATTGGTTGACTCAATGTAACTTTTATTGTGTCAAGCAGTTGTCTAGCACTCGCTCATTGCTCCTGACAAATTAGTATTTTACCCGTGGCTCAAAATTACATACCTGTTATCGTTTTAGTTTTTTTAACAAAACGATGATAGTGTTTTGGTTTAATTGGTTGTCTCGATGTATTTGTTTTAGATCGTGTTATAAGTAGTATGTACAAGTAACCTAAAGACATACATACATATTATGAAACTAAGAAATATTCAATTTACCGCTCCGCAACGCGGTGAGCGAGATAGTGTAATTTTTATTCGTCCAAGCATGCCTGACATATGCTCATTTGTCCTGAAAAATTACAATTTTGCTCCAGTTTAAAATTATAGTTTTTCTATCGTTTTAGTTTTTTTAGTAAAAGTATGGTAGTGTTTTGTTTTAATTTGTTGATTCGATATAATTTTTTTAAGATTGTGTTATAAATAGTATATACAAATAACTGAAACACATACATAAATATTATGAAAGAGAAAATTATTCGCCTTGTTGCCTCGCAACATAGACCGGGCAAGAACTAGTTAATAAACGAATAGGACATGTTATTAGTGCGAATCATCTCATGTGTAATATTCTCTGTTTATGTATTCATTGCAACATATAAATACTAGTTTGTTCTACTTCAAATTCAAATTTTACAAGATAAATATGATATTTTTACTTTTCTAGTGTTTTTAGAAAAGTGTGTATTTGTATAAAGGGTTATTCCATAGATAATCTATTTTAAGTAGGAAAATGCATATATTTTTTATCGTTTTCACAATTCATTACTTAAATTTAATTATGTCTGAACGCACTACATATATCTATTGAATTGATTTCACTTACTACACTTTTTAAAAAAAAAAAAACAAATACTAATATGATATTGATGCCTAATGAGCAGCAGTGAGCTTCCAGCACTTCCTAAAGCAACATCAGATCAGAATGGTGAGCTCACTTCTTTATTAAAAGATTTATTTAATTTTTTTACCTTTTTATTAATTATTTTTATATCAATCAATTTTACAGGGCTGCAGGATAAACTGTTCGTTTCAACTTTATTGATGCTCACCTTGTTCATTTGATGCTCAAATTAGAGTCATCCCAACCAATTTTTTTCATTTATGAAAGTTTGCCGGCCGAAAGCTTATTTACCAAAAAAAGACCCGGCAACATACAATTAGCAGCCACAAAAGCTAGTTTGGGCACTAAACCGCGAGTTACATGGTTCATAGAGTATGCATTGTAAGCGTCTAAGGTAAAACAAACAAGTGTAAAGTATTCTACCGCTTAGGACAATAAAGACTAAAACAAACAAGTTAACAAACGGACCCCTAAAAGCCAAAGATTCGTGAAAAGGGGTTTGTGATCGACTTTACTCGTGATGTTGTTGTAGATGTTTTATACATTTCATTTTACCTAACGATGTGAATGGATTGTGAACATTCGTGAAATGATCCTGAAGAGTTCTTGAATTTTTGTGAAATCCTCATTGGAAAAAACCAATGGAACATTTAAAAATTTAAAAAGTTTATATATAAAAGAACCATAACGATTAAAAGGCGTACGTATAATTAATTATGAATAGAAATCAAAGTGAAGATGCTCAATAAAATCCCTTTATACCTTTCACAAATGCACATCATGTTTTCATCTACTTTTTTAAGACTAAAAGCACTTGTATGATAACTTTTTGATAAGCATCAATGCTAATCTAACACGAGTATAAACCATATAATATAAATGGTTACCATTTTCTAAAGGAAGTGGAGTTCCGTCTCTTTTCCATTAGTAGTTCTTATGTGTTTTTTATTATAATGGTGCGTAGAAAACCTACTAATGACCATAAGTCATTTAATCAATATAAGTAAACCAACGGTTTGGTATGTTATTTTTTGTAAACCGATTTTTATGATTCAGTATCTTTATAACTTGTCCGTCTTCGAAAAACCGAATGGGCTTTGACTAATTCAACTTGAATCCTCGAAAATCCTAACCGACTTTGACTAAGCAGCTTGAATCCTAGGTAATTGAAAAAACAATCAACTGACTATCACCCGTAACATATAACTTAGTTTTAATGTAAATAAAGGCCAAAACCGATCGGTAAACACATCTAGGCTCCATACTTCTTTTTGAATATAAATGTTTAAAGTTAGGATAAAGAATCAAATGCTCATTCAACTATCTTATTACTGTTTCATTCTAAAGTAATCTACTTTATACATCACTTAAATATATACCGTTTTCATTTATACCAAATTGATTAGATGCCGAATAAATCTTGAAAACTTTTAGAAAACAAAGCATATCATGGATTACTTTTTCTATAATTTAAATAAAAAAAATCAAAGAACTTTTTTATGGTTCAAATAAACAAATGTATGGTTTACATAAAATAAAATAAGGGGTTGGAGAGTTCAAATGAGAAGAAAAATTTTGTAAGAATAAAAAGAATAACTTTTAAACCAATAGAAATTCTCCATTTACTTCATTTAATGTGTGTATTTAATATCATGAAAAAAGGCATATAAGTAATCTATAATTGTCATAATTAGCTAATTAATTAAACTTGTAACTCATTTTTTTAATATACTTTTTAAGATAAAATATTTTATGTGAAGGACAATTTTCGACATGTGTAAGATAAATTTTAATATGTGTAAGATAAATTTTGAAATGTGTAGAGTATTTTTACATGTGTGTAAAATTCCGATAAGTATAAGATATATGTAGGTAAATTTTGAAATGTGTAGGATATAATGTTTTTTGTTTTATTAATGAGAGATAACATAATTAATGAGATTAGTTATAAATTATTAATGTTTTACTATTATACTATTTCTTCTTTTTCTTCTCATCATTAAATTTCTTCTCAATGAACCTTCCTATAGTTAAATATACCTGATCTCTTATAACTTTTCTCCATACCCTTCTCTAAAGTATTAAATCATAGAAAATCTAGAATTTACTATTAAACAAACATTAAATCAAGTGATTTTCTTTTGCTATAGAAAGAATTCCATATAGAATTTCATTTGTGATTAATCTTCTTTGACTATATTCAACGCTCTTTTGACCATTGAGTTATAACCAGATTTTAGGTCAAACCTTTAAAAAACCATCAATTGAACCGTTTAGACCATCAAAATTGAACCATGAAAATTGTCAAACCATCGGTCCATCCGATATCTTGACTGAACTACATGATGAACAACCTAGTTGTTTATCTAATAAAAAACCAAACAAATATCCCAATCAATATTTCCCCATGTTTATGTGTATGCTCCTTATTCCAAAAAAAAAAGTTAAACACACATTTAGGGAGTGAATTTCCGACACGATTTGAGAACGCGACATAAATCTAACACAAAATTTACGGGTTTGGGTCAGTTTCAGTTGAACCCGCGAACCCGTTTAGCTAACGGGTCGGGGTCAACCCGGTCAGGTTGACCCGTTTAACCCATTTATATTATATTATATTTTTACAATATATTTTATGTTATTAATTTAATTTGAGCGTGTATCTTATGCACAATTATAACTTGAAAAGAAATATTGACATAAGTTTTATAGTTAAAATCCAATTGTATTATAATACGTTTTTATTTTTCGTGGTAAAATTTTAATTCTATTATATTAATTTACGAAAAAGAATTTAAAATTTTGAAAATTCAGGTTAAACGGCTCGTGTACAGATCAACTTGCTATATATATATATATATATATATATATATATATGAGAGAAGATGTTCAGATTCATATTTAAATTTCAGGTCCGGATCGGGTTGAACCCGCAAACGGGTCAAACATTGAGTGGACTCTTATCAACTTTATTCTTATCCAGCCATCAAAATCATGGAGAAACAACCCACTCTTAGATGTGCTTTGCTGCTGCTGCTGCTTCTTCTTCTTCTTCTTCTTCAACCCCACTCACCTACACCCTATATAAATATTTATTTTCCAACCTAACTTCATGTCTATTTTCTGATATTCATCAACAATGGACCCCGGGGTTGTTATTATTATTATTATCATTACTGTTGATTTTCAACACCTGTGCTTACTCAAAACCACCTGATTTTGTAAACGTTGGGGTTCTTTTTTCGTTTGATTCTGTCATCGGTAAGGCTGCAAAGGCGGCTATGGAGACTGCTGTAATTGATGTTAATAAGGATTCAAAGATTCTTAATGGAACTCAATTGAGGTTGATCATGGAGGACACTAATTGCAGCGTCTTCAAGAGTTCAATCGGAGGTATATATAATATATTGTTGTTATGTTGGGTAATATTTATGAAATTATCATCTTTTATCTTGTGGGTTAAGTGTCAGATTGTTATATTGGTTTTAGGGCTTTGATATGAGGGTGTTTGGGTTAGCTTATTTTGGAGCAACTTATAACTTATTGATTTATAAAAGTTAATAAGTTGTTTTTATAGTGTTTGGGTTAGCTTATTTAAGTTGTTTTTGTGTGTTGAGAGGTTGAAAATGATAAGTTAGTATTTGTAACTTATAACTTATGACTTCTATAAGTTAATAAGTTGTTTTCGAGAGGAATCCCAAACACCCCTGTATGACCATACAGTTAGTTACCCTGTAACTAGTTTGCCTCAAGTTTTTTTTTTTTTTTTACTTTTGTTATTAGCTTTTTAATAGATATTTTGCCTCAAGGATAAAGTTACTTGACCAAATAACTAGTTTAATTTGGGGGCTTTTTTGTTACTTTATTATTAGCTTTTGATAAGATATTTGGTCCCCAAGGGTAAAGTCAGTTGAGGGGAAAATCAATTCGGATGAGCATTTGACCAGTCAAACTTAACAAAATAACATTGAATGTTTGGTTTTTATTTTATAAGACAATGAGTAGATAAACTTTTAAGACTTTTCAAGAAAAAAGAAAGACTTTTAAGACTTTTCAAAAAAAAGATAAACTTTTAAGATCTTGACACATGGCACGAATGGGCACCGAGTGCACAACGAGCTGGTGGCCCAAAATAAAGAAAGGACCACTGAAAATGTGTCACATAGGAAATTGCATTATGCGAGATTAAGTCTTAGTGCGCACATATTGTGCACTGAGATTTAAACCCGCTGGCATAATTGCCTATGTGGCGTGTTTTTAGTGGTCCTTTTTTATTTTGTGTCACTGGCTCATTGTGCATTTGGTGGCCATTCATGCCATCAAGATCTTAGTGGTTTATCTGGTCAATGTTTTTGTATATATTTGCGTATTGAATTTGGCGAATATAAGGAATTAAAAACATAGCCATAACGCGCTATAAACATTTGTCTCCTTACCTTTTAATCTCATAAATATCACACTGTTATAAAATATCTTGTTATTGTTTGTATTCTGATGTGTCTGCAACTTTGTTATAAAATATCATGTTATTGTTTGTATTCTGATGTGCTGCAACTTAAAGTTACCGGGTAAAGTTTCTTGAAAACATTTGTCAGCATTTCAGATGCTTGAGCGAGACGTGGTTGCAATAATCGGCCCACAATCATCAACAGTCGCCCACATGATATCTCAAATCGCAAATGGCATTCAGGTACCAATAGTATCATACGCTGCAACAGACCCCACATTATCATCCTTGCAATTCCCCTATTTCTTTAGAACCACACAAAGCGATTCGTATCAGATGGCAGCCATGGCTAATTTGATCGACTTTTACGGGTGGAAAGAAGTGATCGCTATTTATACTGATGATGAGTACGGGAGAAATGGGATATTTTCGTTAGATGATGAAGTAGAAAAACGAATGTCAAAGATTAGTTACAAGTTAGCGTTGCCCGTTAATTATAGCGTTAGTGACGTCATTAACGTGCTTAACGGGTCAATCCCGCTTGGTCCTCGTGTTTATATCGTTCACGTTAATCCCAATCCCGCTTTGAAGTTTTTTCAAGTGGTTAATAAGCTTAATATGACAACTGGTGATTATGTATGGTTAACGACCGATTGGCTTTGCACCACTTTATCGTCATTCACCCCGAAAAATCGGTCTTTGTTAAGAATTATCGAGGGTGTTGTAGGTCTTTGTCAACATACTCCACAAGTGTCGAAGGATAAGAATTTCGGGTCGAATTTTTACGGATCGAACGTCTACGGACCGTACGCATATGATGCCGTATGGGCCGTAGCACACACAATCGATACCTTTCTTAATCAAGAAAATAGTTTAACGTTTACGACTGTTGGGTCACAATTCGGGAAACTCAAGATTTTCGATGGTGGGGAGCAATTCATCAAGATATTATCCAAGACGAATTTCGACGGATTAATGGGCCCCATTCGCTTTGACGAAGATAGAAACTTGGTCCCGTCTGGCTATAGAGTTTTTAACATGGTCAACTTAACGGTTCGTAATGTGGGCTATTGGTCAAACCACTCGGGTCTGTCAGTTAAACCACCCGAGACTCTCAAAGTGAATAAAACTAGCTCTTCGGTTTCAAACGATGAACTCGGTGTGATTACTTGGCCCGGAGGAAAAACGGATCGTCCTCGTGGATGGGTCATTGGTGATAGCGAAAGACCTTTAAGAATCGGGATACCAAAACGGGCAAGCTTTGTTGAATTTGTGACGGAATTAAGTAATCATACAATTGAAGGGTATTGTATTGATGTGTTTAAGGAAGCACTTAAGTTAGTTCCGTATGATCTACCTTATAGATTTGTTCCGTTTGGAGATGGTGTACATAACCCTAATTATGATGATCTTGTGAGGTTTGTTATGGAGGATGTAAGTAAAATATAAATTGAATCTTATTTTTACCCTAGCAATATATCTATGGTTAAAATTTGCCTTTTGGAGCTCAACCAAACGAGCTGAAATGTTGAGCTCGAACTCAGCTCGTAAAAAGCTCGAGCCAGCTCGTTTATTTAAAGAATAATATTTTTTATATTTTTACACATATTGATATATTCAAAGACAGTAATCTTTTTAACATACACATTATGCGCAATTTATATGTGTATGTGTATATATGTATTTTTAAAGTTTGTGTTATACTTTTGGGTTATAATTTATATATTAAAATGTGGGCTTAATTTTCACTAGCCAGCTAAACGAGCCTAACGAGACGACTTACCTTGGCTCGGGCTCGGCTCATGTACAAACGAGCCAATTTCTAGCTAGTTTTTTCGAGCGAGTCGCGCGCTTTCTGTACAGTCGCGCTTCTTTGGATAATCAGTTTCACACAAGCTGTAAATTGATTATCTAATGGTAATTAAACTTATTAATATGTATAATACCCCTTTCTTGAAAAACTTTATTTACAACTAACTATGTTATTTGATTATTTACAGGTTTTTGACGGGGCGGTAGGAGACATAGCAATTGTAACAAACAGAACAAGAATTGTTGATTACACACAGCCTTATGCTACAACTGGTCTTGTGATAGTGGTTCCTATTGATAATTCAAAAGCGAGTACTTGGGTATTTCTTAGACCGTTCACTGTAGAAATGTGGTGCGTCACAGCAACGGCTTTCGTGTTGATCGCTGTTGTTATTTGGCTTCTTGAGCACCGTGTTAATAAAGATTTCAGGGGACCACTTAAGAGACAACTTGTAACAATTTTCTTGTAAGTTCTTTGTGTTCATATTTTACTATTTTAGAGGTAGTGGCAATTTTGACCCGTTTACGTATAAATGGGCCGTTTTGACAAATAGGGTTGTTTTATACTAGCTGGTCAAAGAAAAAATTTAGAGTAAGGTACACACATAGACCCTGTGGTTTTCCAAAATTTTGGATTTGGTCCCCAACTTTACAAAAGTACATGGATGGTTCCGGTGGTTTGCACTTTGTAACACATTTAGTCCCCAACTTTTGCCAAAAGTACATAGATAGTCCCTGTGGTTTACACTTTTTAACGCATTTCGTCCATAACTTGGACCCCCTGAAACCTTTATATTTGTTGGTTGGAGACTAAATGCGTTACCAAGTGCAAACCACAGGGATATCTGTGTATTTTTTGGAAAGCTAGGGACCATATCCAAAATTTTGGAAAACCACAGAGACTATCCGTGTGCTTTACTAAAAAATATAGCTAAAAGGGTACGGGTTGAATAGGTCATACAGATTTGAAAATCGTTCGATGTTTATATTTAATGAAGTTAACCTCTTAAATTGGTGTTTTTAGAAATATAGATTGTAAAGTGACGTGAACATATTTTGACCCGTTACCCAACCACCTGACCCCACCATTTTTCGTAATCTAATATAAGCGACGTGCTGAAAAGTTAACGAACGCTGACCTACATTTTTTTTTCAGGTTCAGTTTCTCAACTCTGTTCAAGAGAAATCGTAAGCATTACTTCAATCTCTAAATTATCTTATCATAATTTTATTAATAAATGAACACCCATACTATATTCTTAAATATTTTAGTAAAATGTCATCTACGTCCCTAAGGTTTAGCCAGTTGTGCGACTTTCGTCCAAAGGTTTGTTTTTCCGCATCTGGATCCGAAATGTTTGAAATCTTGCCATTTTCATCTGGCTCGTTAACTCCATGTGTTCACGAACTGTTCATGAACACTTACCGAGTTGCCCTTTAAGTTAGCAAAAAAGATGGAAACACCCCTTACTTAACGGAGAAAAATGGATGGAGTCAACGAGCCAAATGAAAATGACAAGATTTCAAACCTTTTGGATCCAGATGCGGAAAAACAAACCTTTGGACGAAAGTCGCAAAATTGAGCAAACCTCAGGGACAAAAATGGTATTTTACTCTAAATTTTTAAATTAACTTATCACTATTACTTACCTGATAAATTTGCAGAGGAAGATACTATCAGCCCGCTTGCGCGAATGGTAATGGTGGTATGGCTTTTCTTGTTATTGGTAATAACATCAAGCTACACTGCAAGCTTAACATCCATCCTCACCGTTCAACAACTTTCATCACCAATCACCGGAATCGATAGTTTAGTAGCTTCTCGTTTGCCAATTGGGTACCAAGTTGGATCATTTGCGTATACATATTTGGCTGAAAGTCTTTTCGTGCCAAGATCATTTCTTATTCCACTGGGGTCGCCAGATGAATATGAAAAAGCATTGCGATTGGGCCCACATAATGGTGGTGTGGCGGCCATTGTTGATGAGCTTCCTTATATCGAGTTGTTTCTTTTGGATCATCATGATTTTGCGATTGTTGGTCAACCGTTTACAAGAAGCGGGTGGGGATTTGTAAGTAACTTTCCGTATACGCCATCAAAATTTAAGATTTACCGCACGTAATATCTAGGGATGAGCATTTTGCACTGAGTACCGGTACCCAATTTTGATGATTTTCGGTTTCGGTACCGGTACCATACTCGTCCCTATAATATCAATCTACTTTCATAGTTTTACCTAGGGCTGCAAATGACCTGAACGTTAAGCGAACAGTTCGTGAACTGTTCGGCGGGAAGTTCTTTTAATAAATGAACGAACACGAACAAGAAATTTCGTTCGTTTATGTTCTTTTAATAAATGAACGAACACGAACAAGAAATTTCGTTCGTTTACTTAAACAAACGAACATGAATAGAAGCCACGCTCGTTCATTTATGTTCGTGAACGTTCTGTTGCCTGTTCATTTATGTCCGTTTGTGATCTTTTGTGTTTGATAGTTCACTAAGGTTTTTAATTTTAATATTTTTTTAAGAACTTCAAAATTCCCACTAATAAAATATTTTATAAATGTTAGGGTATTGTATAACATATATATATTATCTACGTAATGTAGTTTATGAAAGATGCTAATTTTATTTGGAATTTAATATATGTTCGTATGTGTTCATTTTTGTTCATGAACGCTTGTTTGTGTTCATGAACATTCGTTTGTGTTTGATTGTACTCATTAACGCTTGTTTGTCTTCACGAACGTTCATTTGCTTAAACGACGAACACAAACAGAAATTTTCGTTCGGTAAGTGTTCATGAACAGTTCGTGAACACATGTATTTTCTTAACAAACGAACACGAACAAGGGCTTGTTTGTGTTCATTCGGTTCGTTTGCAGCCCTAGTTTTACCGAATCCCGCTTTCATGTTTGTAGCAAGATTATTTAGTTTTTGGGTTGATAACACCAAAGTGAAACTTACTTTCTCTGCTCTCTTTCCATTGTATGCAATGGACTTTCAATATTTTACCAATTTCTGTAAGTTACACTCGGTGACAGTTAAAACAATGGCGTGACATAGCACCACGTCATCGCTCATCATAAAAAAAATCAGGTGCCACGTCACCAGTTTACCTGTCATAGAAAGTCATTTACATACAGTGGTAAAAAATTGAAAGTGCATTTAACATTACATTGAGATTAAAAGACAAAAAAAAAAAAAGGTTTTGTTATTTTTTACTTAAACAGCAACCACTTTTCAGAAACTCACATTTATAGCAACTTGTGAAAATAATGGTTTGTTTGCAACCCTTGGCTGATCTGTCAGGTTTTGGATGATATGTCACTAAATAATCCACGTCAGCAAATTTTATTATCGATTTTTAGTGTTTATTTGAAACTGGTGACTAACCGATAATCATATACACCTTTCCTGAATGTCAGGCATTCAAGAGAGACTCGCCTCTCGCGACCACACTATCCTTGTCAATAATGCAACTTTCCGAGAACGGAAAGCTTCAAGAAATCCATGAAAAATGGTTTTGCGAAAAGGGTTGTTCAAGCGGTGTGGGGCTTGAAAACGAGCCTAATCAGCTGCAAATGAGCAGTTTTTATGGTTTATACATGATTTGCGGCATTTTCTCACTCACTGCTTTGGTTTTGTTCTTATTGCAAACCGTTCGTCAGTATATTTATTATAAACAAAAGCAGATGCTAGACCCAAGCTCACCTTCATTCCCGAGATCGTCAAGCAGGGGTTGTTATGGTGTGTTGTCTAATTTTTGTGATTTTATTGATGAGAAAGAAGAAGCCATCAAGAACATGTTCAAGAAAGATGATGATAATCCTCAAGGTTCTCAGACTGTTTGATCTTATTTAATGCTAGATTTTATTTGAAAATTGCTACATAAACATATGATTTGTAAATATATATGTAGGTGTGGTGTTGTATGCATGCATAGTTAAAAGATAAATTATAATTTTAATATGATATAGTTAACTAAACTTCAAAGTATTTAGGATGAAAGTTATGGGCCTCTTGATTTTAACAATAAACTTATATTCATTTGTTTCTTTATACAGCTATCATGACAGATCATGAAGTCCCATAATGTTATATATTTTATCTCAAGTTGAGTAGTGTGCAACATGAGATATATGTATATTTCTCTCATTGAGCAACTTGATAAGGGAAATTTCGCAGTAGAAATGGCCCAAATTTTAAACGAGAATAACTTAGGCTATAATTATAGTTACAAGGACCTCGAGCATTAGACGAAAATGTCTCAACAAGCTGGATCATGTGGTCAACCACCAACCCAGTTGCCTGGCTTAATTTCCCTTATTAAAGGCTCTGATCTTGTGAATTAAGATTTCTCTTCAATTTAGTCAAATTTCAACACCCTTTCTAGCCTGAAACGCGTGAATTAAGATTTCTCTTCAATTTAGTCAAATCTCTACACCCTTTCTAGCCTGAAACGCGTGAATTTTGTTTGAATAAGTTATGTGTCTATTTATGTCTTTAATTTCAATGTTCAAGTTATGTGTCTATTTATGTCTTTAGTTTCAATGTTTCTTTATTTGTAATTAAGAAAAAAATGATAAACTGGTGAAATTTAGAACCCCTTTATAAGAGTGCCTAATGTAAACCTTTTATTCATTATGAAATTATTACTTTTCCTATGAGAATTATTCTCTTGTTATTTTTTTTGTTGAGTCTTTTAAAAGAGAGAAATTAAGTTTTTTTAATGAAATATATCGTAAATACTTTATGGAAACTACAAAGATTGATTTGACATAAATTCAAAGTTATAAGGCTAGAAACTTTAAATACAACACTAATAGCATTCCCAATGTATCCTATAATTTAATATGAGTATTAACTATATATTTGTGATTGTTGATTATAAGTTGTTAGTAGGTGGGTGAGAAAGAAAAAATTACTATTCATCAGTAAATTTGTATGAAATACTATTCACTTTTATAATTTTTTAATATTTTGAAAGTAATTCTGAGTGAAGCAGAGAGAAAATGTAATGATAAAAGTATAAGGAAATATTATTTTAATTGAAAAGAAAAGAGAAAATATAGTGTTTTTTAGTATAATTATAGAGATAGAGAAAAAGTTTCGATTGCGAATGCTCTAAGGGCAAGTGTAATACTAGTGGACTCTTCGTTCCTAGCATCATGCCAAAGTACTGACATGGTGTTCCCGTCACCTCAAACGTTCATATCGGCTTCCATCTTGCATTATCCTTAAATCCTTCTTTGTTTCAAATAATCATTAGTATAGGGCCCACATCAAAGTTGCAGGATGAGGGGGCATCGTAGTGTTCCTTGCTCTTCCGCAATGCCCCCTAATCCCCCGTCTCAATCCCGCGCCGTGATTATAACAAATGACTTAATAAACTAAGAACAAGTGAAATGTGCAGGTTAAATCGGAAAAGGTTGATTGGACATATATATAGGTTACCATGAAGATTTATAAATATTACAATTACATTACAAAAGGTATACATTTAGGGAAATGGCGTCAATAAGTAGATAATATTTCAACAAAAAAAAGATTTTAACATAACATTGTATTCTTTGGGAAAGAGTACACTGACAATTATATTACGTTTTGATATAAACTAAATAAATTAATAAGAGTTCATCCTCTAAATAGTATCCCGTATCTTTTATTCTTTGTTTATTTTCTAATACTATCTTAATGTTCCACGGAAATCATGTTTAAGTATACAATTTGTTGAATATAGCACTGACAATTGCTATTATGATCAATTAATAAAGTATTTTCATTAAGTTTAAATTAACATTTATCAATCGCATGCAAAAAATCAATAACCAGGTGAAAAAAAAATGTATTACAAATTAACTTAACATATTTATAATTGTTACGTCAAAATTCATTTTCTTAAAGACATATCTTGACGATTGTGTATATTAATAGATTACATTATATATTTTATTTACCGTATGTAGTGGACATGTTTATTCAATCTATAAATACACGATTTTTTTTGTAACAATATAACATTATAAATCAAAGTAATGCATGTAATTCTAACTTTTCTTAAAGTATATAAAAAATAAAAGTATGTTTGGAGGCTAAAAGTGGATATCATATTTAAAGATGTCATATTTGTTATAAAATATCCCAATGCGTATCAAGTTCGTATAAAGTATTGATGATATCAAAAGTCATCAGGAGAGAAATAAAAATAATATTTTATTTCAAGTGAACAAAATTATAAATTATTTATAGAATGAGTCTCCCAATGGCCAATGCTACAAGAAACACATGTTGCACGTGTGGGACCACTCACCACATAACCTTTGAATCTTTGATGAACACGTAAAGGTAAAAACACAAGAAAATAAAATATCTCCAAACGCTTCATATATAATTTTAAAATAGAAAAAAAATCATAATAGCCATTGTTCGGTCAAAATTTTCATAAGTAGCGTTTTAACGAGCCGTTTCACTGAATTTTGTGCCTGTTTGCGGCTCTAAAAGATCTTTCATAGCCAACCAATCGTTTACCGCCACGTGTCCCGACAACACCCGTAGCGGCTCTGAACCGTTTCAGGCGTCGTCTTTCGGGGAAAGATCTTAACCAGGACGTTTACAATGGCTTGTCCCTTGGCTCAATATTTTCGGGAAAGATCTTAGCCGAGCCGTTTGCGTGATTTGAGCCGCTATAGTGAGCCGAGCCGTTTCGGTATATTCATCTATTTGTTACTTTGTATGCAGTTATTTAGTTATTTATTTCATTATTTATAAATGGTTGAGTCGTTTACATACTATATAAGTTGCTTGAATTTTAAAAATGAAAAGCAAGTAAGCCATTCATATATATTGATCAATAGCCCCACATTTCCTTGTCTTCTTTTATTAAATATATTTTTATGTCCTGAGGATGTGAAGTACAACCATGTGTTTGTTTATGAGTAGATATTTATAAAAAGAAATTCATTGTTAAGTTGAAAAAAAAAATACACTTGTTACATTACATCAAACAAAAGGAAATATCAGGAATGTACTTTGGTAGCATCCACTGATAATATCTCTTATGAAAATTTGACTTTAGATCTAATGACCCATGCATGTGTTTCTTAGATCACCAAACCAGTGTATTGTTTAGTTTTTGAATCTTCCATTTCATGGTCTATAAAGCACTAAAGCCACAAAACACAACTTTTTTTCATTCAACAACAAATATTGAGCCAAGGGACAAGCCATTGAGCAAACGGCTCGGCTAAAATCTTTAGCCCGAAAATATTGAGCCAAGGGATAAGCCATTGGAAACGTCTTGACTAAGATCTTTCACCCGAAAGACGACGCCTGAAACAGCTCAGAGCCGCTACAGGTGTTGTTGGGGCATGTGGCGGTGGGCGATTAGTTGGCTATGAAAGATCTTTTAGAGCCGCTACACGGGCATAAAATTCAGTGAAACAGCTCGTTGAGCCGCTACAGTATGCTATTATGGAAATTTTGAACTATAAATGGCCATCATGGTTATTTTCCTATTTAAAATTGTTTGATGTTTAATAAAAACTCGTTCTATTCCCACACCCTTAAATTATATTTTCATATCATTTTCGTTATATATCTCTCTATATCTATAGAGAGAGATAGAGACAGAGAGGAGGGGTGTGTGAATATTTACACGCTTAATATTCAGACTTATGTGATAATCATACAAATATTATAAAATAGCGGTTTATATGGGTGACATATACTCACTCACACCTTTGCTTTCTAATCCCAGATTTTTTTCACATCATCAAACGACCATTTTTCACATATATGCAAACGACTGTTTGAAATTTAAAGGCTATGATTTGATATGCAGCCTTGCAAATGATTGTTCAACATATATACAAACGAACTTTGAAATTCAAAGGGGCTATGATTTGATATAAAGACCTGCAAATAGTCTTTTGATTACTTCTCAAACAGCCATTTGAAAAGTGTGTGAGATTAGACTATTGTGTATATAATCACCCCCTTAATATATGATAAAATGAAAAGTTTTTAACCGTTTATCTTCTACACTATGGTTTTCTTACAACAAATATCTATGTTATTGATCAATTATTCAAGTTCATCAACCAAAATAATATAAAAGTGACTTTACTTACTTTGTTTTAATTATTATCTCTTAATATTTTTTATTATTGATTTATCAATTAAAAGCTTAAGTTGTTTTAGCTTTTAGAGACCCATTTTAGATTTTTTATCGATATTAAAAAAATTATTATCAAAACATATATTAAGACCCATGCAAATAATTTTAAATGTCTAGGATAAAAAACTTGTGTAATTTTGTTCTATGTAGTTATCGGAACCTCTGCAAAAGAATATACCCACTTAAATATAAAGTCTAAAGTGGTAAATGAAGATATATTGAATGAGAAAATACAAATCATAAGTTTATATATATAAATATATATATTTAAACATAGCAAATACGAGCAACATCTAGTGTTTTAATAATTATCACATGTGAATTCACATCCGTGCATCCTTTCCCAAAATATGTCTTTGTCGGGCTATAATTGATGCCTGCTGTTATTTTGGGTTTTTTTTTCTATTTTTCTTTTTTAACGGCCAACAAACTTTATTAAACGATGTCTAGCAAGACGCTAGACAACGAAAAACACATATAATATAAATAATGGAAAATGGTTAGGAATGACCTAACCAAATTCGAACAAAAAAAGGGACTTAGATGTATAAATGTGTTCTTGTCTTGTGCATTGTTTTTGCTTTTCATCCAGATCAACCTTTGCTCGGCCAAGCATTGGTTTGGATAATAAATTCAATATCATTCGGATCGTCATTGGTCCGGTTAGTAAAATAAGTTTCGTCTGCACCAACACTGGTCCGAATGGTTTTTCCTAAATTAGCTTGAGTCCTAACACTTGTTCTGATTTGTTAATAATGGATTTGAGCTATACTAAATTACATCTTCCATCTAACAAAGAAACCACTTTCAATATTCTGAAAACAATTTCACCTTTTATACTATAAATAATATATACTTATATCTCATTTAATTATCGTTTAATTTGATTTTTTCACATATAATTTGTGTTCTTTAACATTTTTAAAAAGCTTGAATACGTAGTTATTTTTAATTTATTTTTCTTGATATTTGGGGTAAACTTTTATTGAATACAAAGTTTTAGTCAAAATAAAATATTATTATAGTATTGTGAGTAGAGATGGGCATAATCGGGTTTTATTATTACCCGGAACCGGTTCCAACCCGGACCTGGTTCTGCTTGGATGTCATTGGAACCGGGTATGGTGTGGAACCGGGTCCAGTTCCTACCCGGGTTCACACCCAAGAATATGGAACCGTGTAGAACCGGGTGCGGGTATTATGGAACCGGGTATGGTGTGGAACCGGGTATGGTGCGGAACCGGTTTCTAATACTGTTCAGAACCGGTTCCTGACAGTCAAAACCTGACTTTTACTGTTCAGAACCGGTTCCTGATAAAATGTTACCGTTGGAACCGGTTCCTGATAAATGTTACCGTTGGAACCGGTTCCTGATTACAGAATCGGTTTTCTATATAAACCCCTTTACACTTTACACTTTACAGAATCGGTTTTTCTATATAAACTTAACACTTTAACAAGAGATAACGATGGCTTGCAACGATGAGGTCGTGGTTGTTTTGGAAACCAAAAGAAACCCCGCTATTTGGAAGCACTTTGACTTGTGCTTGATGTCGGATAGCCATGAAATGGCTAGATGCAAGGGGTGCGGGAAGTTCATGAAGGCGTCGGCCAACTCGACGCTCAAGAAACACACCGACCGCCATTGTCCGGTGACAAAGGCGAAAAACAATGAAAAGGGTGAAGCATCCGGGACCGGGTCATCGAAAGTTTAGTTTGTTTTATATGTTTTGTTTAACGTTTCTTGTTTAGGTTGTTTGTGTAACCGGGTACTTGTTTCTAGCAAAGACTTATAAAAAAAACTCACATTAAAAATATATTGACGCCGAGTCTGGAAGGTTACCGTAGGAACCGGGTATGATAAGAACCGGTTACGGGTACAACCCGGGTACGGGTTGGAACCGGTTCCGGAACTTATTTTTTTCCAAAAATGTGGAACCGGGTAGGAACCATCGGGTATTTTGAACCCGGAACCGGTTCTACTATATGTCGGGTAGGAACCGGAACCGGTCCCAGGTAGGTTCCACCGGTCGGGTTTGGAACCGGTTATTATGCCCATCTCTAATTGTGAGCTATAGTGAGTGTCGGTATTGGATGGATCGATTAGAACCAAACAACATCGATACCAGTATTATCATTATTGGAACCGGTACCATTATTCGTTTTTATGGTTTCGATCGATATAAAATATGTGTTCAATTGTTCATATCCTTTGGGAGTTTTGAGCATATCACAACTTTATTTTATGGGTTTTCTCTTTCGGTTGTTATAGGGAATGCCGGTATTGTACCGATGCCGTAACGAATCAATCTAATACCGACCCAATTCTCGTTGCGCCTTATGGAGAATCCCAATAGCTGTTTTAATCATTTAATACTAATCACCACAAAAATATAAAATTCCAATGTGGCATTATATATTATGCAATCTAAAGTATACTAATGAACAGAATATTTATGTTATAAGGTATCTTCGGAAAAATACAAATACAAACAAAGAAAATGCAGTTTGGTATGAAAGAAAATAGAAAGAGAATATAACACATGGAATAGTTATTTATATATTTGTTCAACAGCAAAAGCAAGATTCTTTGCTGGGAACAGATTATAAACTTTTTTTATTCTGTTACTTGCTTTGTGGTCTTGTAAGTTGTAAAGTATAAAGTGAATATTTTTTGAGTAAATTACACAAAACGTCCTTTAAGTTTCACCAATCTTGCTGGTTTCAGCTTTAATCTTTAAAAGTTGCCAAAACCAGCCTTTAAGATTAATTTTGTTGCAGGTTTCATCCTTTATCACTAACCCAGTTACTAATCCATGTTAAATGGCCTCACATGCATAGCATGTGAGGGTAAAACCGTCTTTTCCACGGATCCAATGGAGATATATCATAGTTTCATTAATTCTCATCCATCTTCCAAAGCAGACTTCTTATTACCCATTAAAGATCTGTCGTTTAATAATTATAAAAGTTTGGGATTTTGATTGAAAAAGTCATACCCTTTTCTCTCTTTATATATATAGAGTAATAGATACATAAAATAGGCACCGGAACAAATGGGTTCGTATGGAATGTTAGCAAGAAGGGCTGTGGATACCGTAACACCGGTCATGGTTCAGGTCTATTTCAATTTCAACTTCAGTTTTTTAGCCCTAAATTTGGTCACCATCCCAATTTGGGGTTCTTGATTTTGGGTGTTTTGATCCAAGATTGTAATTTTTGATCTGGGTTTGATGTATTTTCTTGTTTTGTGTGTGTGCAAGATTGTGTCTTTTTAGTGTTATAGGGATGTGTGTGATCATTTTAGTAAAAGTGAAAGTGATGTTTTTATGTTTGCAGATACAGGAATTGCTTCGAGGTGTCAAGGGTGCTGTGTCTCTAGCTCAGGTTGCCATTTTCCCCTTTGTTTCTGCTGAATTTTATGAAAATTTAAATTATAATTGCTCAAGAAACTCTTTGGGTTTAAGTCCAATTATCAAAACTTACAAGGATCATTGATATATATTTTTTAAAAGGCAGATCATTCATATATTTGGGCTGCTAGTTTTAGAATATGAACACTTCTCCCAAGAATTCTTGAATAAAAGTTTCACAAAGATCAGTATATTGAATAAAAGAAGTCGAAAATCGAAGTTAAAATTAGAGCTTTTCTGGTTCAAACTAAAATTTTTAGTTGTCAGGATTGTTGTTTTCACATCAAACTTTAAGAAAAAGTTATGCATTTTTGCAATTAGTTTTCATGAAAACACAGGTTTATTTTCCCCTTTGTATTGATTGTTTTCATGAATATTATTGATGTTTGATAAATTAGTGTCTTCACTCTTGAGGCATAATATAAAAAAACTTGAGTTGAAATTAAAGCTAATTTGTTCAGATGAGCACTCAATGTTGCCAGATTGTTGCTTTCGCTGTTGATTTTTCCACAAAAGAAAAAAAAACGGATTCATTTGACTGTTGCAATTGGTTTTCTTGTAAGCACTGGGGGTGGAGACGGAGGACGCAGGTGGTGCAGAGTCGCCGGAAGTTGCCGCGGAGACGGACGTTGTGGAGGAGTTTTGGTTCGTCTATGCCACACTGGCCGCAGACGGTGGTGGGTTTTGGGTCTTGTTTCTAGGGTTTATGAGGAAGTGGAGAACGGGGGAGATGGAGATCTGGAACTATGATATATCTCCACTGGATCCGTGGAAAAGACGGTTTTACCCTCACATGCTATGCATGTGAGGCCATTTAACATGGATTCGTAACTGAGTTAGTGATAAAGGATGAAACCTGCAACAAAATTAATCTTAAAGGCTGGTTTTGGCAACTTTTAAAGATTAAGGCTGAAACCAGCAAGATTGGTGAAGCTTAAAGGACGTTTTGTGCAATTTACTCATATTTTTTGGGTGAGTCTTGTAATGGCAGAATATGATTTATCAGAAAAGTTTTGTATACATCATCGTGTAAATAAAGTATGACGAGGAACACAAGAATTGATTCGTGTTACACATTAACAAGTCGGTTTGTTTAAATATGAGTATGAGTATGATACCGGTATTCAGTAGAAAATGTTTATTTTTAGTTTACGATACATATACTTTATTGTAAATACCATTTTATTTTTAATAAAATATATTTTAAAATTTAACAAAAAGAAAGTAAGCATAACTTTATATTTAATTTTTTTAGATTAGCGAACACAATCTATGAAAGAAAGAAAAAACAATCTATGAAAGAAAAAAAATACAAGTTAAATAAAATATTATAAAAAAATTATTAAAGAAAAATTGAATAAAACAATCAACTAATTAATAATTAATAAATGAATACAAAACTAGACACATGTCACAGTAATATTTCAAGTCATCAATTTTTCCACCCAAATCCTTCTATGACCCTAAATAAATATATTGTTTTATATAATAGAAAAGAGTATCTTAATCCTATTTTAATATTATTCATTTCTTTTTTACCTATTTATGACATAATAAACTAACCGTTAATTAATGATAATATTTTATCTGTCATATATAAACCATAAACCGTTAACTTAATAATTTTATAATAACTAAATCAATTAAATCTTCATAACAATTATTAACAAGAATAACAAATCTAATTTATGACATACCAATATAATTATTTTCATGACTTTAACTAAATGTTATATTTAAAATATACACAATGATAAATATATTATTATTTATATACATCATTATATACAATATAATACGTTGTTTCAGTCATATGAAGAAAATACATATTTCTGTATCACATATGCTAATATGAATCAGAATTACTAATTTATATTAGCCATTTTTTTTAATTTTAAGTTAATTATGTGAAATGTCATATTGTAATAAAATAAGTCAAAATAAGTCAGTTTATAAGTTCTTTTTACAAATTATATAATATATATTTTCCAATTGTATAGCCCCATGCAATATATTTAACAAATATATTATTAAAGAAGAACCTACTAAAGATGATGAAATAAGAACCCCATGCATATAATGATATAGATTAGACACATGATGGAATAAGAATCCTACTAAAGATGATACCATTTATAAACTTGTATTTTCTTATTAAAATATAATATAATATGTGACAGACACAAAAGTTTCAATTAGGACAAGAAAAGGTATAATCTTTGGGGATATGAGTATAATCTTTGGGGATATGAGGACCCCCCCCCCCCCCCCCCCCTTCTCTTACAAGAGCTCCCTAGCTATACATCTCCAAGTCACCAACAACAATCTCTTCATTATTTAACAACTCCTTTTATGCATCACTTTCTTCATCATCTAATATTTTTTTTACAAGTTCTACAATTGTTTAATCCAACTCAATTATGCAACTATTTTAGGCTTGAAAATCCTCTTTTTCATTGACTTCATCATCATCCCAAAGAACTTGCACCATTAAACCCTCTCCTCAACTCTTTTACAATATTTTATTCATAAAATCTCTGGTTTCCATTGTGGGTATCCATATCTATAAACCCCTATGCTATAGATTAAATCAACAAAGGGGTTTATCACTTTATCCCCTATACATCCCCTGTTCATGTAGTTACTTTCTTGAAAATCTTGATTTTTGTTTTGAAAATCTTGATTTTTGTTGTAAAAATCAAGATTTCAACCTTACAATAAGGCCTTAGACATCATCAACGAGGAGGGGCCATCTCTAGGGCTTTATCTTAACATTAAGAAAACAGAGGTTTTTTGGCCGACATGCGACGGCCGGAAAGTTCATGATGGGCTTTTCCCGAGAGGGATCGGTAGACCAGAGATGGGGATTAAGCTCCTTGGTGGAGCTGTTAGTCGGGATCCTAGCTTTATTGAGGAGTTGGCAGGGCGGCTAGCCTCGGGGGCGGTTGACCTCATGAAACTCTTACCCTGCCTGAGAGATCCCTAATGTGAACTCCTTCTGCTAAGGTCGTGCATGGGGGTCGCTAAGTTACTTTTTGGGTTGCGGACTTGTCAACCGCATTTTATGGAGGATGCGGTATCTCGGTTTGATGATGGCCTTAGAGAGGCTATAGAAGACATAGTAGTGGGTGGCGGCCCCTTCTTTGGTGACCTCCAGTGGCGTCTGGCATCTTTGCTAATGTGTCTAGGTGGTTTAGGCCTCTTCTCAGCTCGAGATGTTGGGGCTTATGCCTTTGTGGCGTCTAGAGCTCAGTCTTGGGAACTACAAGATCATATCCTTCGAAACTGTGAGGTCGTCGGGCTTGACCCGGACTATCAGCGGGCGCTTGAACGCTTAAATGTCTCTCTCCCAGACTTGGATATTGGCGGTTTGTCTAATAAGGACACCGCCCCCTCGAAGCCACAAAAAAACTTTGGCGAATGCTCTGTTTAGCAAAATCGCTCAAAGCCTGGGAGAAGCTTTTAATTTGTCATCCCGCCAGAAGACGGTGTTTGAGTGCCTGAAAGGTCCCCATGCTCAGGAATTTTTTACCGTTATACCAATTGAGGGGTTGGGACAATGTATGTCTGCAGTAGAATATGGAGCCATTCTCAAATACCGGTTGATGATCCCTATGTACCCGGAAGATGAAACTTGCCCGATATGTCGTAAAGCTTGTATAGATAAATACGGGGAGCATGCAGTTCACTGTAAAGAGCTCCCTGGGTTCAAATATCGGCACGACTGGGTGCGTGATTCTTTGTGGGACATCTTAAGAAGAGCTGGGATTTCGGCTAAGAAAGAGGCCCCTGTGAATTTCCTCACGGACCCTATGGAAGGGAGATCTACTCTGCGACCAGCGGATCTGCTCGTCTTTGACTGGGCTGGGGGAAACATGCTTGTGTAGACATCACGGGGGTTTCCCCTTTGGTTGGTTTAAGGGAAAACGGGTTTGTAGCTGGACAAGCGGCAAGAAAGGCAGAATCAAAGAAAGTGGATAAGCACGCTAAAGCTTGCGCAAAGAACCAGCATGTCTTTGTCCCTTTTGCCTTTGATACTTTTGGCTCCCTAGCGCCAGAAGCTATCACTTCTTGACGAGGGTTCAACGGGTCGTCTACAGCAATTGTTCAACCCCAAGGGGGCAAGGTTTGTATTTGGAAGGTTAGGGTTTGCAATTAAGAAATGATTGGCGGCGCAGCTTGTTGCCCGGCTACCTTCTGTTTTGATGTAACTTGGCAAGTTTTCTGAATTTAAAAGGGTATTTTAAAAAAAATGGAACTTGATTGGCTTATGATGAGAAAAAAGTGTGTTTTTATTGCTTTTTGGCATATGGGTTAGCTTGCAGTGGCAGTTGCAGATGAGGGTATAACTGGAAATTCATCATCTTTATCAATAAGGCCTAAAATTGTGAATATTGGAGCTTTGTTAACAGTTAATTCAGTTATTGGGAGGTCTGTGAAGCCTGCAATTTTAGCTGCTGTTGATGATGTGAATGCTGATACATCTATTCTTGGTGACACCCATTTGAATCTCATTTTACATGATACAAATTGCAGTGTATTTATTGGCACCATGGGAGGTAAATTATTAATGTTTTGTTAATGTTATATTCAGCTAATAGTTTTGAAATTAATGTATATTAATGTAAGGATAATGGTCAAACATGAACCTCCCAATTTCAAAATTAATATCAGCACTTTCAATCTTTATGAAAAACTTGATGAACCAACCAAAGATGGTTAATATTACTACCAACTGGAAGTGATTCGGTGTTAAAAGTGTTAAAGAACAGATGATAATTGGGGATTTGACAAATAATAGTTTGACTCCAAAAGTCAAAAGATTAATTGTTGGCACCATTGGAGGTAAATGCTCGGTTAATGTTATATTTAGCTGATAATTTTGAAATTAACATAAGAATATTGGTCAAATGTAATATTTTTAATTTCTAAATTAATATTAGCGTATTTGAACTTTAACAAAACCTTGATGAAGGCCCTAAAGAATGTGAAATTTACTACCGGTTAAGAACGATTCGGTGTTAAAAACGCTAAAGAACAGATTGTAATTTTGGATTTGGAAAATAATAGTTTGATCTCAAAAAGTCAAAGATTGTTCTTAATGTTTTGATGTAGCTTTGGAGCTAATGGAGAAAGATGTGGTGGCTGCAATCGGGCCACAATCGTCGACGATCGCACACGCCATCTCACACGTCGTCAACGAGCTTCACGTACCTCTACTGTCGTTCGGTGCGACCGATCCCACGCTAGCAGCTCTCCAGTATCCTTATTTCCTCCGAACCACACAAAATGATTACTACCAAATGGCAGCCATTGCTAACATCATCGAGTACTTCGAATGGAAGGAAGTTATCGCGATTTTCATAGACGATGATTACGGCCGAAACGGGGTTTCAGCGTTAGGCGATTTGTTAGCTCAAAAACGAGCTAAGATCGCCTACAAGGCCGCGTTAACACCTGGTTCGTCAATGGACGACAAAACCGAGGTGCTGACCGCAGTCAACTTAATGGAGTCTCGGGTTTATGTTGTTCATGTGAATCCCGACACGGGTCTCGAGATTTTCACGGTGGCGAAAAAGCTCAGGATGATGACGGGTGGGTATGTCTGGATCACTATGGAGTGGCTTCTGGCGGTGCTGGATTCGTCACACTGCCAGACTCCGCTACTGTGGCTCCTTTACAGGGTGTGTTGTCACTTCGACAACACACCCCGGACTCTGATTTAAAAAAAATCATTCACCACGAAATGGAAGAACATTAAGTCGAAGGAGACATCGAGTTTTAACTCGTATGCTCTTTACGCTTACGATTCGGTTTGGTTACTCGCGCGAGCTCTCGACACTTTCCTGAAATCCGTTGAAAGTGTCACGTTTTCAGCCGACCCGAATCTTCAAAACACAAGCGGGTCCGAGCTGCGGTTATCCGCGCTTAAGACATTCAACGAGGGTCTTCGGTTGCTTGAAACGATTCTATCAACTAATTTCACTGGTGTAACAGGCGAAATTCGGTTCGACCAAGACAAGAACCTCGTTCATCAAACTTACGATGTTCTTAACATCGTTGGTACCGGATTTCGAACAATCGGATACTGGTCGAACCGTTCCGGATTATCCGTAAACCCTCCCGAAAAACAGTACGCGAAACCTTTAAACAGTTCGGCGAATGCTAAACGTCTATACGGTGTAATATGGCCTGATGAAACGAACGTGAAGCCGCGTGGATGGGTGTTTCCGAACAATGGGAAGCCATTAAGGATTGCAGTACCGTATAGGCATAGTTACAAAGAGGTTGTTACGAAAGATGTTCGATCTCCACAAGGTGTACGAGGATATAGCGTCGATGTTTTTGAAGCTGCTGTGAGTTTACTACCTTACCCCGTGCCTCGGAAATACATTTTATACGGAGATGGTGTTCGAAACCCGAGCTACAGCAATCTTGTGGCTGCTGTTGCTGATAATGTAAGTTATTGTTTTGCTGCATACATTGTTTGACTTTTGAGGTCAACTTGTCTGTTCTTGATTTCATAGTTTTAACTAGTAAGAGTTGTTAATGTTTGAAATGTTTATGATTACTATGTTACATTTTGCAACTAAAAGTTCAAAAAATTAAAAAAAAATTGTTTTGAAACCGGAACTAGAACCATATTGGTAAAGAGCCTGTGAGGTCTTAATTTTGACCTCAAAAGTCAAGGTATGTTTGATTTGCATACAGAGTTTGACTTTTGAGGTCAAGTAAACTGATACTCATTTCATAATTTACACAAGACTGGCTAATGTTTAAGAGCTTAATAATTTACCATGTTAAATTCTATAACTAACACTACAAACGCGCAAAAAATTGTTTTGAAATTGTTAGCCGAAAGTTTTAAGTTGAGTAATTTACATGGATGGTCTCTATGGTTTACAAAAACATTGGATTTGGTCCTTAGCTTTTCATAACTACACACGGATGGGTCTGTGTACTTGTGAAGTCTTGACTGAACTAATTTGCCTTATTCTTTTTTTTCAGACATATGATGCTGCAGTTGGAGATATTACAATTATTACAAACGAACAAATAGTTACTTTACGCACCTTACAGGAATCGGCCTTGTGATAGTTGTTCCTGTAAAGAAATCGAAAACCAGCCCATGGGCTTTTCTCAAACCGTTCACCATTGAAATGTGGCTCGTCACTGGTGGCTTCTTTCTTCTTGTTGGATTTGTTGTTTGGATTCTTGAGCATCGTTTGAATCACGAGTTCCGTGGACCCCCGAGTCAACAAGTCATCACAATTTTCTGGTTTAGTTTCTCCACGATGTTCTTTTCGCATAGTAAGTTTACTCCATTTGTTATAAAAATAAAACATAATTCCTATGTAATGAATATCATTTTTCAAGGAATGAATATCAGTTTCTGAAATACTTTACTAGTCGAACATGTATTGTTTTATTTGATTGATATTTACATATTTTGTTATAAATATTGTAAACTTACGATATTTTACATATATATAATTTCCCAAAAACTAATTTATTTATAATTTAACATGTCCGAGTACTCTCCTTCTAGGCCGAGCACTCTCAACTCCCCAGTCGGCCGACTAGGGAGCGCCTAGCGACTTTTGCAGCCATGATGTTTGTCAAACATATAATTATCTTATATTCTTATCTATTATTATTCATGTAGGGGAGAACACTGTTAGCACTTTGGGAAGATTTGTTCTACTCTTGTGGTTATTTGTGGTGTTGATCATCAACTCAAGCTACACTGCAAGTTTGACTTCAATCCTCACTGTCCAACAGTTAACGTCCCGAATCGAGGGGATAATGGGATGATCTCCAGTAATGAGCCTATAGGAATTCAAGACGGATCTTTTGCGCATAATTATCTGGTCCAAGAACTTAATATCGCAGAATCTAGGATTAGACTGTTGAAAGATAGAACAGATTACATTAACGCGCTTCGTCTTGGCCCGAACCGTGGAGGTGTAGCTGCCATTGTTGATGAGCTCCCTTATGTTGAGATTTTTATGAGTTCCACCAAGTGTGATTCAGGATCGTTGGTCAGGAGTTCACGAAAAGTGGCTGGGGATTTGTAAGTTTTTTTCATGCAATCTCCCTTTCACCTTACTTTTACATAGTTAGAGATTTTCGAACCAGTGGTAAGCGCGTCCTCTAGCGGGTTCAGGGCCAGTGGATAAAAACATTGAAGCCCTTTTCGTAAAAAATAAAAGAAAAAAAATGCTTTAGATACATAACTATATGTATATTTTATAAATGTGAGGCCCTAGGGAAGTGGAGGCCTAAAGCTTTGCTTTATTTCACTCCCACTTGAGCCGGCCCTGAGCTGGCCCGTGAGTTTTTTGGTGAAGGGTTCTCACGGTTATAATAATAAAACAAAAATTTCGGGTTAATTGGATAAAAGATGAAACAACTTTGATTCAACTTCTATTTCAGGTAAACCGTCTTTCTTTGCGTTCGTAAAAGCCCTCAAACTTAAGGAAAAAACCGATTTAAGTTGATTAGTGAGTAACCTTTACGCATTGCCGTAAATTGTTTTTTTTTTTTTAAGTTAATTGGATATAAGATGAAACAAAAGGTTACATGAGATAGAAGTTAGACCAAAGTTGTTACATTCTATACAACAAATTTCACATCTTTAGTCCCAAGATCAAAACAATAACCAATTTGTATAACTTTCAGGCATTTCAAAGGGATTCTCCTCTAGCACTTGATTTATCGACCGCGATCCTCCAACTTTCGGAACAACAAAGAATTCATGACAAATGGTTAACCACAAGTTCTTGTTTAACTCAAGCAGAAATAGAGGTTAGTAGTCTTTCTTTAAGCAGCTTTTGGGGCTTGTTCCTCATATGTGGGATCGCGTGTTGCATTTCTCTCAGCATCTATGTTTGTCGAGTGTTGTGTCAGTACCGCCGTTTTAACCCCGAGTTAGAACAGTCACATGACATTCCTGAGCCCGAACCCGGTTCAGCAAGACGGGGTTCGCGAAGAACATCAAGGTCCACTAGTTTTAAAGATTTGATTGAATTTTATGATAGAAAAGTAGCAGAAATCAAGGAAATGTTGAGGCGACATAAGCGACAAGTCAACGGGCATAATGAGCATAATGGTTCGCCTGACTGAAGGGATAATTACATATATCCCAATGCGTACGATGGTCTTTGAGGGAATATTATATTTTTCAAGTTTAGAGGAAATATATGAAACCGAATCTTATGCATAAGGGAATATATCTTGTTGTGTGTATATATAGGTGGGTTTGGTTATAAAGTCTATTTTTCCTACAAAGTGTATAAAGTCATGAACATCATAAATTTTAGCTATAAAACACATTCAAAACCCATAAATAACATAATAGGATCACTAAAACACTGTATCCAAACCCTAACAGTCCATAAAAACTTCAAACACACTATCGTAGAACTATGAATATAAAACACCGCATGATAATCAACATAAAAACACACTAATGTTAGTCATTCGATAATCAAGGCCTTATCTTCCAAAACACAACACAAAACCCACAAATATGACGTTTTGTTAATCTTCACTTTTTTATTTGTGGGTTATGAGTGTGTTTTATGGTTGAAATTATAGTGTTTATGATTTTTTACACTTTGTCGGAAAAATGGACTTTGAAGCCAACTCCCACCATATATATACATTTTCACTATTGAAGTTAACTATACTATGTTTTAACAATAGATCAATTTTATAGGTTAGGGCAAGATTTAGAGTTAGTACAGCTTATTAAAATGTTTCAAGTTAATTAACAAATATATATATATATATATATATATATATATATATATATTATAAAACGGGATCAGGAGAAAACGATTGTAAGTGTGAAAACGGTGAGAACGGATCCTGGTCGAACACGTGACAGGGGACGCTAAATGATATGCAGGGTAAGATTATCATTGTTCAAATGCGCTTAATAATTGGCATTATCATTTATTTTCAAACAAAAGTCCATCAAATATCGCGTGTTGTTCTTTATTCTTGTTTCAATGACATTTTATTTTCAAAGCAATATTTTTGAAAAAGGTTGTTTTGTCCTTTAACCTAGAATCAATATTCGACGTTGTCATTACTTATCAATGGCGTTTTACACCTTGTTACGCATATATAAATTATGGCGTTTTCATTAAAATGTTTTAGGATTACTGTAAATCTGTTATTCTTATTGTTTATCATTCAACCAATGGTTTTTCATTATGGTGTTTTCACCTTCTTCCATCTCAGCAGCCACTTTATTGTAGATCTGTCCAGTTGAATTAATCTCTTATATCTTATAAAGGTAAATATCTTGGTGTGTACGTCGTTCCTAAATTCATTACATTTCATTAATAATTCAAAAACATCACAATTTAAACGAAATCAAACTACTAATAGTATCCGTGGATGGTATTACATCAGAGATTACCCATCGCTTTGCCATCACTTTCTTTAGACTCAATCATCATTATCTATTTCATTGGCGTATAACGTCATAATCTCGTAGCCTTTCTGCATCCTATATTTAAATATCATCACAACCGTGGATTTGAGTTCGAATGTGCAAATCACAGATTTTCAAAAGGTTCTATCTGTGTTCAGCCTTCGTCCATCGTCAATAATAATCCCACCCTCTTGATAGTCTCTTTCACCGTTCTTAGATGTTCATCCACACTCCAATTGGAAACTGTTGGTAGATCAGTAATGATCATCATCATCTACTCGAAATTCTTTCAATATTCTAAATATTGTTTGAGTCTTTTTACAATTGTTGGCCCTGAACCTAAGCCAGAATATCTCTAAATGGCCTCAACCATACTAAGTAGGCCTTGATGTTCTTAACCTTCACCCTTCTCATGAAAATGGTTGCATTTTCTCCTTTTAGAGTTTTTTGTTTTGAAATTTGACGTTTGGTTAAGAGGGCGTTTTAGTATGATCAATTGAAGTGATGATGGAAGTATGGTAACGCGTTTTATAATGAGCTTTTACGCGTAGTTTAGGAGAGAAGTTTTTGTAATAATATTATAATTACTTTTAATTACTGTTTGTTCACGTCTATTTGTTAAATCTGCAACGCGTTTTATCACTAAGTTTGGCGTGTTGTATCAATGGGTTTTAAATAATATGCTGTTTAGTGAGTGATATGTATGGAATGTAGGTTAACGCAGGAATTTTGAATGGCGTTTTGCTCATTAGTGTGGCGTTTTGTATTAGAGCAGTAAAAGAACTTTTTACCCTTAACGAAACACGTCTAAGTAATAAAGTTGATGTTATTTTCCAAAACGTCACCGCACCATTCTAATCCATAAATTGTTTTGATCAAACAGATGAGGGGCGTTCTCACCGTTTTCACACTTTTAGGCGTTTTCCCTAAATCCTCACCCTATATATAATTTTCCTAAAATTTAGTGTTATCAACATATTTAGTGTAATGTGTGACTTGCAAATTAAAAAAAAAAAAGAACAAGCGTATCAAAACAGTTTCATGTGTGGGGTCTGAGGTTGGTGGGTTAAACTTAACGAGAACTTGAAAATTTGTCATGAACACTAAAAATGTGTCGGATACATGAAACCTAAGAAAAAAATTTAAGAATATTCACGGGTTGAAATGAAGCTGAAATTTTATCCAATAAAATAGAAAACTTAAATATGTCTAAAAGATGATTTCGTGTAAGCATTGGTTGTCTACATAATCCAAAAAATGATTTGGTGTAGCCGAAACACTATAGTGGCAAAAATAAATATATCTAGAATACTAATTATCATTACCTTGAAACTATGTAATTCTCAGACAATTCGTAATATGTGTGAATTCTTGACATGATAAGAAAACATATACAAACCTAACATGAAACTAGTGGGCTTTGGGTCAAGAACTCAAGCCCACGAACACAATTACTACAAGTAAAATAGGGTGGTATCTGGTTAATGTGTGTTTGACGCATTTGTTTAAAATAAAATATATAAAAAATTGAAGGGGTATTTATGTCAAAATTTCAATTTCATTGAGTAATTACATCAAAACATAAAAGTTAAAAGAGATAAATGACCATTAGGTTTTGGAAGTTTCCGAAGAAAGATGAATGTTTGTACCACAAAATTCACATTAATGTGTAGAAAGTTGAAAGCCCTCCACAACCTACTTGACATTCATTTTCTTTTCTTTTTTTTGGCTAATAAAAAAAAGTGAGAAGTTCAAAACATGATTGATCTATGATGAATGGCTGATTCTAAACCGTATCGCATTTTTCTCAAACATATTAAAGATCAACAACTTCTAGTTTTAATTAAATAAATGGACTCTTATCATAACTACTATTGTTACAATATTTTGGGCTCTTGGCCATGGATATAGATGAAGGGAAATGGTTATTCGATCACAAGTCACAACATGACAAGCTTTGGTACATGCTTATATATTTCCAAGGATATATATAAATGCATGCGAAGAAGTTTAACATGTTGCGAAAGAAGAATCGTGTTAATTTACGTGTAAGTGACGTGAGTGAGTTGGAGTGTATATAAAACAGTGGTATGTTTTAGTTGATTTATACACTAGTTCAAGTTTTAATATTATGAAAACATAATAAGATACTATCACTCAACACTTCACGTTGGGCAAGTGCACCCATCATTGGCATTATATAGTGATGGTAAGATACCAAAGTCGTCCAAGGATACAACAGCTTTTAGGACTGAGTTGTTGTCAACGTCTAGTCAATCCAAAAGTGAGATTTGTTTTTGTGGTTAATAAAAATAAAAAGATTGATTTGTAATCGATGATAAGAAAATGAGTGTTTGAGATATTTGTTACATTTTGATGCTTCGTTAACTAAAAGTTACCATGGATCACAAGAACCGGTTTTTTAGGCGAGAAGTTATATTCTATTATTGCCATAAAATTGTGGAGTTCTTTTTAGGGACCTTCTCACACTCAACCATATTGGTTTGAATCAGCAAGGAAACACCCCGCAAGGTTGGATCAAACCACAACGATATTTCCGAATCAGCAGGGAAACTATATCTCGTTATGGTTTCGTATTAAGTAAGAAAATAGCATAAGGAATTTATACGACCCATTACTATAGACATTTTGGCTTTATCTCCCCAAAAGTAGTGACAATATTATCAAGTCTTCGGCATCTTGGTCTTATCTCCACGCTTGGCAAAACTTTACCAAACCCAACGTCCCAAACCAAAATCTCTAACTCTCTTTCAAGCAATTAACATGTTTGATTCTACATAAACATAACAAACATAAATGTTCCATGCTAGCAGCAACACAAGGTTATTAGTTCGTTTTTAAGGATTTGGAAAACTCACTTTCAATATGATACTATGTACTTAAAGTCATTAACATACGTACACACCTCTTGTTAATCCATAACTTGTTTTGGTTAACTTGCACAAGAACCTTGGCCAAGCATGGCTTAAGATTTAGTTTTCATCAAATTTGAAAAGATTATATTAGTCATCACAAGATGGATTGTTACTTAATGATTGTTCTTACAATTCCTAATGATTAAAAAGTGGGTAGAACAATAGTGTGTTGTGTGAGAAAAGGAAAGAACTGAGTAAATGATTGGAGAGGCAAAGCTATCTATTTATAGTTGTTGAAGGCGAGGCACGACCTGTGCCTGACCATTGTGACTGGATCTAGAGCTGGGAGTCACACACGGGGCGTGTCTTCCAGACATGGCCAGTGGTCAGTTTTGTGGACCCAATGGATCTTCAAAATTTGAAGAATAAGTTTTTGTCATTTTGTCGTCGAGGCACGGGGGTGTGTCTAGCCTTCTTTTAGGCTAGATTCTAGAACGAGCTTTAGAAGTCGTCATTTATGTTGGGCCATGGGTTGTACCTTGGGGTCACCAGACGTGTTTGATCTTCATTTTAGTAGTTCTTATGTTTTTCGTCCAATTTTTTTTCATTTGTTCGGTTTGGGTTCGTTTGGTCCTGAAAATAAAAAATAAACCAAGTTAAGCTTATTTCAATTATACCTCCAACAAAACCAATAAAAGTGGGTTTATTTTGATATAAAAACATGTATATTTATTCGCATATCAGTAAGCCCTAAGATATTACGGTGGAAATTGTTGCGATAAGAAACCATCTCGAAAAAGAAATTGAACCGTTGGTTATGTTTAATTATTGTCCTTGAAAAACAACCAAGACTTGTAGTTTCTCGTTTAGCCAAATTTAGAACCAACTTGTATGTGTAACTTATACTCTTTTTTAGTGTGACTCCATTTTTATGATTGCATAAGAAACCATCTCGAAAGAGAAATTGAATCGTTGGTTATGTTTAATTATTGTCCTTGGAAAACAACCAAGACTTGTAGTTTCTTCTTTAGCCAAATTTAGTCTCAACTTCTACGTGTAACTTATACACTTTTTTATCACGACACATCTCTCCCTTTTTTATAATAACCACATCATGACATATATTAGAAATTTAATCACGTAATCGAACATAAACAATCAAGTTCTTATTATTGAACGTGTAATCATGTAATAAACATAATTGTAATAACATCAGTATATTGAATGTGTAATCAAGTAATAAATTTATATTGAATATGTAATTAGATAATGATTTATATTGAATGCGTAATCACGTAAGGGATATTCAAAATCACGTAGTCATGTGCTAGGTATTCAAAATCATTTGATGGACTAATGGGTATTCAAAATCCTATTTTTTTTTTAAGAAAACTATAGCAATAAGTTGTTGAAATAAAAGAGAATAAAATATTCGTTAATACGGTGTACTTTTTTCAAATGAGAAAGGACTAAATTAACTTTCCTACCAATAACACTTGTCGTCTACTTCTCACACATGCTTCATACGAAGATTGTCTCTTGTATATGATCCAACCTCCATATAAATATATCTTTTTAAGAGCAACTTGAACATCACTATTAACAAAAATATCGGACTATAATTAACGATAGTGTTTCAAAAATCAGGTTTTACTATGGAAATATTCCGAATATTGAGTCCCACTCTTTTTTTAGTGCGTAAAAATGTTATATGATCCGTTTTTCTTAACATGGTTACATTAAGAGAGATAAATATGTATTTTATAGCAACTATTACATCTTGTTCCCTTTCATACTATGGGTTGCTTCTTTTCAATATTTATAAATCATCTCACCTCTTGTTGCTTCTTTCATGATAAATAAAATCCATGGATATGATTCTTTACTATCCGTTCATGATCAAAGATTTTTAATCAATGTCAACAAATCCCAACAAAGACTTTTTTTTAAACTTTTTGCAACACTTAATCTACGGTGGGGACCGAGAAGACGATTCTCATATTAAGGCCTAATTGATTAATATAATGGTGGTGGATATACACTTTAGTGTTTTTATCTTGTATTTACAAATACTATAAAAAAATCACATTACTTTCTTTTTTTTATATATCAAACAAACCAATTAATCTTGTTTTCGTATATTAAATTCTTAAACATAGATACACGTAATGTGAAGTGGTAAGAAAAATGAATTATCAACCAATAGATTTGGTCAATTTTTCATGAAGTGGAGTTATGGGTATGCAAAAATGATGACTTAATTTTTTATTTCTTTTTTCATATAAGATGGTCTTATTAAAGTGGTCAAAGTTGACAACCTCGTCAAAAAAGTTTACATGCTAGGAGCTATTGAGTTGTCTATGTCAATTAAAGATCACATACATACACACCACACATGTAATAATAATGTAGGAACTAAAGTTTACTCTTGTTTTGACAATATGTATATTTAAAACAAGTTTAGTAATTTAATATAACATAATTTGAGTGTGGCGTTTTTATTCAAAATTAAGATTAAGTTAGTTGTTATATAAAAATGTAACTAGAATCTGAACTTGTGCATTGCGGTGATAATTAGTTGTATTGGTTTGTTTTATTAAAGTATCAATACAGTATTGACACTCTGTATAACAAAAAAAAGATATAGCTCAGCATACGAAACTTTGTATAAGAAAAATAAAACCTAGCTAGACGTCGTTGATAACCTTTGAACCTTAACGTGCAAAGGATGCAGATATCTTTATTAAAGTTTAGGGGCTGTAATGTAAAATTGTTAAAAATGTAAATATAATTTTATTAGAATTAAGGAGTCATATAATAAATATGTTAGAATTAAAGGGATGTAAATGAAATTATAAAATAAAAGACAAATGTCATTTATTGTTCTCTATATATTAGAAGTAAAATTGTACTCTATGCTTGTAAAACTGTAAATCACTATTAACAAAAGTTAATATATATATATATATATATATATATATATTGTTAGTAAAATTATACTTTATGCTTGTAAAATTGTAAATCACTATTAACAAAAGTTAATAAATATATGTTTGTTAACATCTTTATTAAAGTTTAGGGGTTGTAATGTAAAATTGTTAAAAACGTAAATATAATTTTATTAGAATTAAGGAATCATATAATAAAATAAAAGACAAATATCATTTATTACTCTCAATATATTAGAAGTAAAATTGTACTTCATGCTTGTAAAATTGTAAATCACTATTAACAAAAGTTAATAAATATATGTTTGTTAATATATATATATATATATATATATATATATATATATATATATATTTGTTAGTAAAATTATACTCTATGCTTGTAAAATTGTAAATCACTATTAACAAAAGTTAATAAATATATGTTTGTTAATATCTTTATTAAAGTTTAGGGATTGTAATGTAAAATTGTTAAAAACGTAAATATAATTTTATTAGAATTAAGGAATCATATAATAAAATAAAAGACAAATATCATTTATTACCCTCAATATATTAGAAGTAAAATTGTACTTCATACTTGTAAAATTGTAAATCACTATTAACAAAAGTTAATAAATATATGTTTGTTTTAAAGTTAATATGTTAGAATTAAAGGGATGTAAATGAAATTATAAAATAAAAGACAAATGTCAATGATTACTCTCAATATATTAGAAGTAAAATTGTACTCTATGCTTGTAAAATTGTAAATCATTATAAACAAAAGTTAATAAATATATGTTTGTTAGTAAAATTGTACTCTATACTTGTAAAATTGTAAATCACTATTAACAAAAGTTAATAAATAAATATATGTTTGTTAATTGTTAATTAATTAAATAATAGATGGTAGTGACATCTTAAAATTATTGCTAATAACCCAAAATGTTTGCAAACATTAAAGAAGTTAAAAGGTAAAAAATGACAACACGTTGAACTAATTTTTTTTATAAAGAAACAAGAACATAAATTACGTTAAAAATAGAAAAGTTAAAGGTAAAAAATGACAACTCGTTGAACATATTTTTTATAAAGGAACAAGAACATAAATTACATTAAAAACGCTTAGAAAATAATGCAACGACAACCTAACTATGCTCTCATTACACATGTACCAAGGTTTATGTTAATGTATTCTGTTGATGAAGGTTCGCCACATGGCCTACATTTGGTCTACACTACTATGCTAACCTCCAAACTCACTATATATTTTTAATTGTCCACCTTCCATTATTCTAGTTATAATATAAAACAACATAATTACCCATACAAATAAATAATAATACCATTATTGATCATGTATGATCTGGCTCATCTACATGCGTGACATAAACAAATTATGGACCAAGTCTCTAAGAAATTAAGCATGCACGTTACATAGACATATAGATATATACATATCTAACACCCTGTAAAATCGTGTCCAATAGTATAGTGACACGTGTTGTATTTTTAATATAGTATATTAAAGACCAATAAGGAATAAAGGCGTCAACATGCTCAAGTTAAGCCTCTGAGTGACGAACCGATGTCAACATGCATAAATAATATCCTCTGAGTGACTGATATGTCAACATGCTTAAATCATTAGCCTCTGAGTGACTGATACGTCAACATGCTTGAAACTTGGCCTCTGAGTGACTGATATGTCAACATGCCCAGCCTCTGAGTGACATCGGAATCAACATGCTTATAATAAGCCTCTAAGTGATCCTTTGTGAAGTCCTAACTCTCATACGTGCCATTTATTGGACGAGAGGTTCAATTTTGTATGTGAAAGTTGGATAATGGAGGGATTAAAAGTGTCAACATGTTAATTTATACCTCTGAGTGATCTTTTAACGAACCGAGAGCTCAACAATATCCGGGCATAATCCCGGGTATGCCAAGTATTGGCTACGGAGTGCTAAAAGTGCTAAAAAGGTGTTTTAGAAGGCCTTTAGAGGCTTTATATAGTTCAGGGGTTAAAGTGTCAAACTTTGGAAATGGCCATGGGGCGGTCGCAGGCCGCGAGAGACATGGCCTGTGTCTCTCGCGCCCCGCGAGACAGGCTCTGCTGCAGAAAAATTGTTTGGAGGTCAAGCAAAACTCCAAAACCATTCAATTCGAAACGATGGCTTCTCTAAACTGCTATGCCACATTTTGGGACACTTGTAAGCTTCTTCTTACTCCCCTAAACACCTGGCATCTCCTCCTTTGAGTTCTCCAACTATAAATAGGTGTTCAAGTGTTCATTCCAACTTGTACCTTTCTTAAACATAACTTTTCTCCCTCCTCTGGAAGTTCCTAGCTGAAAGGAGCATCCAACTTAGTTCTCTTGCATTGTAGGAACCTCTTGTAAGTGTTCCTTACTCTTGCATTTTCGTTTATAGGCTTCTATAGCCAAAAGTCAAGCGTTTTACGGCAAACGCTTTGACTTTCGGTTAAGACCATTATGGTCCAGCCATTGTTCGAAATGAACATAGCTAAGTGATCGTAATAAGGTAGGTGTTAATCCCTATAAAGGGCACCTTCTGAAGATCACGTTTGCTAGACCAATTGACGGGTCAAAGTTATGTTATTAAAAAGTCAAACATACCATTTTTCGGAAAAATCATAAATTGATCTTATATATGTTATGAAACATATTTTGACACTTAAACAAGTTGTTAATAATTATTAGAACATGTAAGAGCATGTTCGGCTCGTCAATTTCAGTTCTAGGGTCGGTTTGCAACCGAAAGTCGTGAAGTTTGACTTCTGCTTTGACTTTCGATTCTGACCCGATTTAGATTAGTTACCTACTGATCTAAAGTTTTATTATGATCATAATATAATGTAGCATAACCCTATTAGGTTATATTACATGATCATAATCAAAATCTAAGTTTATGCACAAGTTCCATAATTATGCCATTTTTTTAACCAAAATGCCCTTTTTGAACAAAACAAGGTTTTAATGATAGTAAACTTGAAATTGAGTTTCCTACTGATGTAATATTATAAGTAGGATTATTTGGGATGTTAAACCAAGTTGTAAACTGAGTTTCCAAGCAGGTCCTTAAACTATGTCGATAAATGACGGTTTTAGTCCTTGTGACTCATAAAATGATTTTAATCAATCTTTTCAAGGTAAATCATTTACCTACTGATATGTTTATTAATAACATATTTTAAACATTTTAAGTCTGACCCTAAGGTCATTTTTCATTAAACATCGCTTAACAACGTCATCTTACGACATAAGCACCATTTCGGCGCATAGTATGTTTTTAAACCATATTATTGACCAAAAATTGATACCTACTGATTTCAAAACTTATTTTAAACATAATTATAGTATGTACATGTTATAAACTCAGAATCCCAAATAATTTATAAACTATGTGTAAAATGACCAAAATGCCCCTTCGGTGCATAGTTTGGTCATAAAAGATAATTTACACATATAATTGACATCCTACTAATATTATGTCATAAATAAAGTATTTTTCCATAATACTTGTAATTATAATATTAAATTATATTCAAGTTCTTTTTATATGGTCTGAAATTACCAAAATGCCCTTATGAGGCATAGTTTCGTTTTAAAATGGGCATATAAGTTGATATCCTACTGATATTTTAACTTATTTAAAGTATAATGGCATATAGTACTTGTCCATGACTTATTCGGTTACCCGATATCGCTATTATGCGCACAGTTACGTATATGTAACTATTTTACAGAATTTAACCGTAACGGGTTTAACCTTGTCATTTAGCCTCAAAATCCAGAATGTTTATAGTTTACCCATATTCTACAAGTCAAGTACTTTTCGGGTTTAAACTACATTCTATCCGATCATCGTTTAATCAAGCGTTATACGTAATGATCATGTACACTATTCGGTTTATAAGACCGTTAGTATTTAATTGGCTAGCTTATGCTATAATATAGACTAGAGCCTTCTCGGTAAATGCTATCTGCACTTGATACTTTTGTATACGGCTGAGTTATTTAAAAATAAAAGAAGAAGACTAGCTCAGATAAATACTCTCGACTTATTTTCCCTATACGGGCTTGGGATACGGTAAATTATTATCGTTTGGTCCATTGCAAGGTCAACTTTCCCAAGTTAATAAAAGATTTTGGTGTCGTTTGCACTTAGAACCATTTTTTTTAATGTTTCCAAAATGAGTCAGTTGGGTGTATTTACCAGCGTAAGCTGACGTATTTTCCAAAGGCTAATCTGCAGGTATAATACGAAATAGGCCGAAAGCTGCTCGGTAGAGAATAAGAGGATCTTGCAAATCCTTAGATCTGCCTAAAGTCTGTTTTGTATTCTTTCTTGTACATATTACGATCCGTCTGTGGATATTCTTTACGAGCATGTATATTATTTTAGATTTCGAACATTTCGGTTTGTAATAGTAATTTTACTCCAAGACTTCCGTTGTGCTTTGTTTAATTGACAATGATGTTATCAACTTACGTCACGATACTCCCCACCTGGGCCCACCGGTGTTAGGATTTCAGGGTTGGAAATCCGGGGTGTGACAGGGTTGGTATCATAGCCAACGTTTGAGAGAATTAAACACTAGCCTTTTGTGTTTAGTCTCAAACTTACACGAGCACATTCCTTAGACTTCCGAGTCTAGGCATTGACCTAGGATTACTCATTTCATTATTAAGTTATTAGTATTGTTTTTTTAAATTGATTTCTAACAGGAAAATGCCGCCACGTGTACGAGGACAAAGTGGACGAGGAAAAGGTCCAATGAGGGGAGGACCATCAGGGCGTATTCCTCAACCTCATAACTCAGATGCATATCAAGAATCAGGAGATTCGTCTCCATGGCAACCAACGAGATGTTCCGTCTCTAATAGACACTCGCCCTCATGTTCCCAAAATTCTTACCACTCACACCACTCCTACCATTCTCATCATTCCCATTCTCACCACTCCTACCACGAAGAATTTAACCCCAACCATTACTTAAACACACCTCCAGCTGATCAAAATCAGTTGGACCAGCCACATCCTATGGACGAGGACTCTGACCCGGAGATGCCACCATCGGGATCAAATGTGCATCCCATTGAAATTTTGAGCGATTTAAACTCATTATGCCGGATCGCCCTACCAAGGTCCTAACGAGTGGGACCAATACTGGAATCAATTCACCTTTGCCCACACACCTTCCCATCACTCTCAACCACTCCCAGTTCAAGAAGATGTCCACATGGAACCCGTGGACCAACCTCAACAACCAACTAAGCCACCAAGGAGGAAGCGTGGAGCACGTATGTCAGTACGTTCCGGACAAAGTTCGGGATCGCTGCCACCTTTGTCCAATTCTTACCCCACCATTCAAGAGGACCCACAAATGGGTGGACCCTCTAATGTTCCACCTATAGTGGGAACCAACACCAACACCTGCTGTTCAACCACCACCAACGGGCTATACTAACCCAATTCCCACGTACCCAGACACGTCTGGATATGATCTATTTAATCTGTCTACGCCGGTAGACTATCAAGCGTGGTCGCAAGACCCGTACATGCAGGCGGTTATGCACACAATGCACTTTACCCGTCTCCTTTCCCACCTACTGGATATCCAACTTATGGGTACCAGTATCCGGTTATGCCACAACCTCAACCACAACCTCTGCCACCACTAGAGGCCATTAATGATGCCTTAGAAAGAATGAAAGAGATGCAGCAGCAGGCGAAGAAAATGGAGAAGAAGACAAATAAGTTCTTCAATAAACTCTCCAAGCTAGTCAAGGGAAAAAAAGACGAGTGAAGTCTTTTCTATTATATGTAGTCCCTGCGTGGACATTGTTATTTCTTTAGTCCCTACGTGGACATTTTGTTTCTTTTAGTCCTTGCATGGACAATCAATTTCATTTATTTGTTTCAAGTATTGTAATTTCTTATGCAAATTTAATGAAGTACTTTGGAATTATGTAGATATATATATATATATATATATATATTAATTCATTCTCTTGAAAACGAGCGTCTCGATTTTACTCGAATTTATGCTCTGCGATATAATTCCAAAAAGATCTTAATGGTTTTGATTTTCCAAAGTGGCACAGACCACATATATGGCCAAATTTATATATTCATAGTTAAGGGAAGTTATCCCTTGATCTAGAGGTGGTGGACTAAGTTCAAGCCTCCAAGTCATTAAGGTCAATGCGACCGGGACTTATAATCAACATTAAGATCCTCTTATGTTAACATTCAAATAATGTGCATACTCTTGGTTCTGTGACTTGAGGAATCACACTAACCTTCAAGGTAATGGACTATGTCCTAACCTTATATATAGCCCTTTGTGATCTGTGTGATCCCGGCTAAAAAGTCCTTGTGATCTGTTTGATCCCGGCTAATATCACCAAGGCGGTGATTAAACATCCATTAGAGATGTATTTTATATAACCTTTGTGATCTATTTGATCCCGGTTATATAGCCTTTGTGATCTATTTGATCCCGGCTAATATCACCAGTGCGGTGATTAAACATCCATTAGAAATGTATTTTATATAATCTTTGTGATCTATTTGATCCCGGTTATATAGCTTTTGTGATCTTTTTGATCCCGGCTAATATCACCAGTGCGGTGATTAAACATCCATTAGAGATGTATTTTATATAACCTTTGTGATCTATTTGATCCCGGTTAAATAGCCTTTGTGATCTGTTTGATCTCGGCTAATATCACCAGTGCGGTGATTAAACATCCATTAGAAATGTATTTTATATAACCTTTGTGATCTATTTGATCCCGGTTATATAGCCTTTGTGATCTGTTTGATCCCGGCTAATATCACCAGTGCGGTGATTAAACATCCATTAGAGATGTATTTTATATAACCCTTGTGATCTATTTGATCCCGGTTATATAGCCTTTGTGATCTGTGTGATCCCGGCTAAAAAGCCCTTGTGATCTGTTTGATCCCGGCTAATATCACCAGTGTGGTGATTAAACATCCGTTAGAGATGTATTTTATATAACCCTTGTGATCTATTTGATCCCGGTTATATAGCCTTTGTGATCTGTTTGATCCTGGCTAATATCACCAGTGCGGTGATTAAACATCTATTAGAGATGTATTTTATATAACCCTTGTGATCTATTTGATCCCGGTTATATAGCCCTTGTGATCTGTTTGATCCCGGCTAATATCACCAGTGCGGTGATTAAACATCCCTTAGAGATGTATTTTATATAACCCTTGTGATCTATTTGATCCCGGTTATATAGCCCTTGTGACCTATTCGATCCCGGCTAATATCATCAGTGCGATGATAAATAAAACATCCATTAGTGATGTATTACCCTTTCGGGTTATAATCTATTCTATATAGCCTATGTGATCTATCCTGATCCCGGCTAATATCACCAGTGTGGTGACTAAACATCCATTAGTGATGTAGTGCCTATGTGCCCTATTATATGTCCATTAGTGACAAGCCTATGTGCTATATATGTAATTGTCAAATACGACAATGACAGTTGTGACTTTGTGGTCCCCTGTCTATAATATATGGACTATGTTCAGATTGTAATTTGCTACGATGGTCCTATTAAGACCTAGGCCAAATATAGATATGTTAAGCCTAAGAGTTATGATGTTATTCACACTAGTATAGGCAGTGGATTTTCTTATATCCAATGTTTAAAAGCCGACATGGTTATTATACCATGGCTAAGAGAAATTTTATTTGGTATATAGAACCAAAGCTTTGAAGAATGGCTAATTCTAATGAGACACAAAGTAGCCATCGGAACGTCAAAGATGCCGAAAATATAGCCATAAATTATGATAATGATTTCCAAGCTCGCATTGATGCGGCTGTGGAAAGGGCCATGAGTAAGACCATAGAAAGGCTAAGAGAGCCGAGTGCCACTTGCTCTAGACCCCTATCTATTCCACCATCTTCAGCTCATAAAGAGAGCTCTGTTCACTCTTCAAATGCGAAGAGTGAACCAAGGATAGCAGACTTTGCTGATAGGTCCCGTTCATCTAAAGACGGGTGTACCTATAAATACTCTGTCTCCTGTAAACCCCGAGACTTTAATGGGGAAAAAGGAGCCGTAGAAGCCTTAAAGTGGCTAGATGAGATGGAGACTATAGTAGACATCAGCGGCTGTGCTGAAAAGGATGTGGTCAAGTACGTATCACAGTCCTTTAAGGGCGATGCCCTAACATGGTGGAAGGCCATGATTCAGTCAACAGGTAAGGTATACCTGTATAATCTGGGATGGTCCAAGTTTGTGGACCTTGTAAAGGAAACTTACTGCCCAACCCATGAGGTGAATAAAATAGAGACAGACTTCTTGTCTCTTTCCATGAAAAACATAGATTGTCGGAAATATGTTTCAGATTTCAATTCCCTATCTAGGTTAGTTTTCTATTTAATTACCCCTGAATCCAAACGCATTGCGCGTTTTATTAATGGTTAGCGCCTGAACTAAAGGGCATGGTAAAGGTTGCACAACCTACTACCTATAGGTCTGCTGTAGACATATCTCTTTCTCTCACCCTTGATCTAGTGAGACAAAAGTCAGTTAAGTCTGAAACTGGCAGAAAAAGGAAGAGGGAAGATGACAACTCCCATAAGTTTAATAAGAAAAATAAAGGGAGATTTGGGTTCAAAGGAAACTAAGGCAAGTCGGCTGTGATGCCATTTTGCAAGACTTGCAACCGCAAACACTGGGGACGGTGTACTTCTGATCCACAAGCTAGACCTTGTGACATATGTAAAAGAAGATGGCATAAGACCCTAGATTGTAAAGATCTTAAGGATGCTGTATGCTATATCTGCAACGAAAAAGGGCACATTGCAACTAACTGCTCTAAAAGTTCAAAGAATAATAGTCCAAAGCCTGGAGAGGCCAAGAAGGGGAATGCACGCGCCTTTCGGTTAACTGCTAAGGAAGCTGTTAATGACAATAACGTCATAACAGGTACTTTCCCCATTAATGATATTTATGCTAGAGTTCTTTTCGATTCGGGTGCGGGTAAATCATTTGTTGATCATAAGTTTAGTAAACTATTAAATTTACCCATAAACTCTAGATAAAATTTATGAGATAGAACTACCGATGGAACCTTAGAAACTGCTTCTTCCATTCTTGATGGATGCTCTATATCCATTAAGAATCATTCCATCCCTATCTTTCTTTTGCCAATGAAATTGGCGGGGTTCGATGTTGTCTTAGGCATGGATTGGTTATCTCATAACCAAGCCCGCATTGCTTGTGATAAAAAGCTCATCAAGATTAAGACCACATCTGGTGAAATGATCACCATCCCTGGAGACTCACACTATGGATTGCCAGACAAGGTGTCATTATTTAAGGCATCCAAGTGTTTGAGAAGAGGTTGTGTCATCTATATGGCACAAGTTACCATAAATGAACCAAAGCCGAACCTTGAAGATCAACCAGTTATCTCGGAGTATCCCGATGTTTTCCATGAAGAATTACCAGGCCTACCTCCAGATAGGCAAGTGGAGTTTAGGATTGATATCCTACCAGGAGCAGCACCTGTTGCTAGAGCTCCGTATCGGTTAGCAGCGACGGAAATGAAGGAATTGAGGACGCAATTAGATGAACTTTTAGAAAAAGGCTTTATTCAGCCTAGTTCCTCACCTTGGGGAGCTCCTATTCTGTTTGTAAAGAAGAAAGACGGTTCGATGCGAATGTGCATCGACTATCGGGAGCTGAACAAGCTAACCATTAAGAATAGATATCCTCTCCCCAGGATCGATGATTTATTCGACCAACTTCAAGGGGCTAGTTACTTTTCTAAAATAATATTTGAGATCAGGATATCATCAACTAAAGGTTAGAAGTGAAGATGTTCCTAAGACAGCCTTCAGGACCCGCTATGGTCATTTTGAATTCTTAGTGATGCCTTTTGGGCTCACAAATGCACCAGCAGCATTCATGGATCTCATGAATAGAGTCTGCAAGCCATATTTGGATAAGTTTGTCATTGTCTTCATAGATGACGTACTTATCTATTCTGGTAATCAAGATGATCACGAGAAACATCTTCGGTGCATCATAGAATTATTAAGGCAGGAGAAACTTTATGCGAAGTTCTCTAAACGCGAATTTTGGCTTAGAGAAGTCCAATTTCTTGGACACATGGTAAGTGAGCGTGGTATCCAAGTGGATCCCGCCAAAATTGAGGCTATAATAAATTGGGAAGTGCCCAAGACCCCAACAGAAGTTCGTAGTTTCTTAGGACTCGCTGGTTACTATAGGAGGTTCATTGAGAACTTTTCAAGGATAGCCACTCCTTTAACTTCTTTGACCGTAAGAATATTAAGTATAATTGGGGTCCCAAGCAACAGGAATCTTTTGAGGTTCTTAAACACAAGTTGAGAAACGCTCCTGTGTTATCTCTACCTGAGGGTATTGAGGAATTTGTATTCTACTGTGATGCATCGCACACTGGCATGGGCTGTGTGCTAATGCAAAAAGGCAAGGTGATTGCCTATGCATCACGACAATTAAAGGTGCATGAAAAGAACTACACCACCCACGGTTTGGAATTGGGTGCCGTTGTATTTGCACTAAAACTGTGGAGACATTACTTATATGGCACAAAGTGTGTTATATACACAGACCATAAAAGTCTCCAGCATCTATTCAATCAGAAAAATTGAACATGCGACAACGCTGTTGGATGGAAAGTCTTAATGATTATGATTGCGAGATTCGCTACCATCCAGACAAGGCAAATGTAGTTGCCGATGCCTTAAGTCGCAAGGAGAAGGTTAAACCTATAAGGATTAACGCTAAGAGCATTGACTCAGAAATAGCTTCAGTGAGAAGCTATTAGATGCGCAGAAGCAAGCCTTGTTAGAGGCTAACATCCCTAATGAGGGATTAGGCAGAACCATTGATCAATTAACGTCTGGAAAGGATGGAATCCTAAGATTTAATGATAGAATTTGGGTTTCGATCTTTGGAGGACTTAGGAATCTAATCCTCCAGGAAGCACATAATTCAAGATACTCTGTTCACCCGGGTGGTGACAAGATGTATCAAGATTTGAAGAAGAATTATTGGTGGATGGGTTTGAAGAAGTCCATAGCCACTTATGTAGCTAAGTGTCTGACGTGTTCGTAAGTTAAGGCTGAACATCAGAAACCATCAGGACTACTACAACAATTAGAAATTCCCACTTGGAAATGGGAAATGGTAACTATGGACTTGATTACCAAGTTACCTAAGACCAAAAGTGGAAATGACACTATTTGGGTCATAGTGAAAACCTAAGGTTCATTGAGAAACCAATTTCGATCGAGGATCGACAGGTTAAGAAGCTCCGAAGAAATATGATACCTACAGTAAAGGTTAAGTGGGACGCTTTTAGAGGTTCTGAGTATACATGGGAGGTTGAGTCCACTATGCGACAAAAATACCCCCATCTTTTTGAATAAAATCTCGAGGTCGAGATTTCTTTTAAGGGGTTGAGGATGTAACACCCTGTAAAATTGTGTCCAATAGTATAGTGACATGTGTTGTATTTTTAATATAGTCTATTAAAGACCAATAAGGACTAAAGGCGTCAACATGCTCAAGTTGAGCCTCTGAGTGACGAACCGATGTCAACATGCATAAATAATAGCCTCTGAATGACTGAAATGTCAACATGCTTAAATCATTAGCCTCTGAGTGACTGATACGTCAACATGCTTGAAACTTGGCCTCTGAGTGACTGATATGTCAACATGCCCAGCCTCTGAGTGACATCGGAATCAACATGCTTGTAATAAGCCTCTGAGTGATCCTTTGTGAAAGTCCTAACTCTCATACGTGCCATTTGTTGGAGAGAGGTTCAATTTTGTAAATATTGAAAGTTGGATAATGGAGGGATTAAAAGTGTCAACATGTTAATTTATACCTCTGAGTGACCTTTTAACGAACCGAGAGCTCAATAATGTCCGGGTATAATCCCGGGTATGCTAAGTATTGGTAATAATTTATGAAACATGTTTTGACACTTAAACAAGTTGGTAATAATTATTAGAACATGTAAGAGCATGTTCGGCTCGTCAATTTCAGTTCTAGGGTCGGTTTGCAACCGAAAGTCGTGAAGTTTGACTTCTCCTTTGACTTTCGATTCTGACCTGATTTAGATTAGTTACCTACTGATCTAAAGTTGTATTATGATCATAATATAATGTAGCATAACCCTATGAGGTTATATTACATGATCATAATCAAAATCTAAGTTTATGCACAAGTTCCATAATTATGCCATTTTTTTTTACCAAAATGCCCTTTTTGAACAAAACAAGGTTTTAATGATAATAAACTTGAAATTGAGTTTCGTACTGATGTAATATTATAAGTAGGATTATTTGGGATGTTAAACCAAGTTGTAAACTGAGTTTCCAAGCAGGCCCTTAAACTATGTCGATAAATGACGGTTTTAGTCCTTGTGACTCATAAAATGATTTTAATCAATCTTTTCAAGGTAAATCATTTACCTAATGATATGTTATATTAAATAACATATTCTAAACATTTTAGGTCTGACCCTAAGGTCAGTTTTCATTAAACATCGCTTAATAACGTCATCTTACGACATAAGCACCATTTTGGCGCATAGTATGTTTTTAAACCATATTAATGACCAAAACTTGATACCTACTGATTTCAAAACTTATTTTAAACATAACTACAGTAGGTACATGCTATAATGTCCGGGTATAATCCCGGGTATACTAAGTATTGGTAATAATTTATGAAACATGTTTTGACACTTAAACAAGTTGGTAATAATTATTAGAACATGTAAGAGCATGTTCGGCTCGTCAATTTCAGTTCTAGGGTCGGTTTGCAACCGAAAGTCGTGAAGTTTGACTTCTCCTTTGACTTTCGATTCTGACCCGATTTAGATTAGTTACCTACTGATCTAAAGTTGTATTATGATCATAATATAATGTAGCATAACCCTATGAGGTTATCTTACATGATCATAATCAAAATCTAAGTTTATGCACAAGTTCCATAATTATGCCATTTTTTTTTTACCAAAATGCCCTTTTTGAACAAAACAAGGTTTTAATGATAATAAACTTGAAATTGAGTTTCGTACTGATGTAATATTATAAGTAGGATTATTTGGGATGTTAAACCAAGTTGTAAACTGAGTTTCCAAGCAGGCCCTTAAACTATGTCGATAAATGACGGTTTTAGTCCTTGTGACTCATAAAATGATTTTAATCAATCTTTTCAAGGTAAATCATTTACCTAATGATATGTTATATTAAATAACATATTCTAAACATTTTAGGTCTGACCCTAAGGTCAGTTTTCATTAAACATCGCTTAATAACGTCATCTTACGACATAAGCACCATTTTGGCGCATAGTATGTTTTTAAACCATATTAATGACCAAAACTTGATACCTACTGATTTCAAAACTTATTTTAAACATAACTACAGTAGGTACATGCTATAAACTCAGAATCCCAAATAATTTATAAACTATGTGTAAAATGACCAAAATGCCCATTCGGTGCATAGTTTGGTCATAAAAGATAATTTACACATATAATTGACATCCTACTAATATTATGTCATAAATATAGTATTTTTCCAGAATACTCATAATTATAACATTAAATTATATTCAAGTTCTTTTTATATGGTCTGAAATTACCAAAATGCCCTTATGAGGCATAGTTTTGTTTTAAAACCTTAATGGGCATATAAGATGATATCCTACTGATATTTTAACTTATTTAAGGTATAATGGCATATAGAACTTATCCATGACTTATCCGGTTACCCGATATCGCTATTATGCGTACAGTTACGTATATGTAACTATTTTACGGAATTTAACCGTAACGGGTTTAACCTTGTCATTTAGCCTCAAAATCCAGAATGTTTATAGTTTACCCGAATTGTACAAGTCAAGTACTTGTCGGGTTTAAACTACATTCTATCCGATCATCGTTTAATCAAGCGTTATACGTAATGATCATGTATACTATTCGGTTTATAAGACCGTTAGTATTTAATTGGCTAGCTTATGCCATAATCCAGACTAGAGCCTTCTCGGTAAATGCTATCTGCACTTGGTACTTTTGTATAAGGCTGAGTTATTTAAAAATAAAAGAAGAAGACTAGCTCAGGTAAATACTCTCGACTTATTTTCCCTATATGGGCTTGGGAAACGGTAAATTATTATCCTTTGGTCCATTGCAAGGTCAACTTTCCCAAGTTAATAAAAGACTTTGGTGTCGTTTGCACTTAGAACCATTTTTTTTAATGTTTCCAAAATGAGTCAGTTGGGTGTATTTACCAGCGTAAGCTGACGTATTTTCCAAAGGCTAATCTGCAGGTATAATACGAAATAGGCCGGAAGCTGCTCGGTAGAGAATAAGAGGATCTTGCAAATCCTTAGATCTGCCTAAAGTCTGTTTTGTATTCTTTCTTGTACATTTTACGATCCGCCTGTGAATCTTCTATTACGAGCCTGTATATTATTTTAGATTTCGAACATTTCGGTTTGTAATAGTAATTTTACTCCAAGACTTCCGCTGTGCTTTGTTTAATTGACAATGATGTTATCAACTTACGTCACGATACTCCCCACCCGGGCCCACCGGTGTTAGGATTTCAGGGTTGGAAATCCGGGGTGTGACAACATATATTCTGAAAGTGTGAAAAGCAATAAGACGTGTCTAACATAGTGACAATATTTTTGTAAATTGCTTCATAAAGTTTGAGCGTTAAAAATGGCATAGGTATTTTCGTCCACTTAATTTGGAAGTTAGCCACATAACTCGTGTAGAAGGCATTTATGTCAATCAAGTATGATGGATACATCAAATAAATGTGTTCCCCCTTAGAAAGATAAATTGTTATCCATGCCTAATTGTTTGTGGTTTCTTAAATTTGTATTATTTATTATTAAATGAAAACTTTATAGTGGTTTTTATGTTCGTCGTGTTTTGTTGACGGGCAGGATTCAAAACTAGACGTTCATACATTTACTCAAAGAAAATGAGCATCGATAAGATAAAATGTGAATGAATTGATGAAGGTAAAACAAAAATAGTAAAGGTACTTACTTTATTAACATTTAGCATCGATAAGAAAAAACGTGATTGAATAGACGGAGGTAAAATGAAAATAGTAAAGGTACTTACTTTATTAAACATTTTATTATTGTTGATTATATATTTTTAGTGATATAATGTTCCTGTTGTGCGTATTTATTGTAATATATTTTACATTCCAAGCAACCTTTTTAAAACTATGAAGTACACACAATTGCAATTAGGGACATGGAGTTTGAATCTATAATAGGTGAACTTTCATTTTAATAACACTAATAATAATATGAACTTTCATTTTAATAACATGTTGAGAAGTATTAAAATCGTTTTCACCCTCGATTATTTATTTATTAATTGGCTAGAATATATGTAGATTTCATTGTTAAAGATTAATTATTAAAATAACACATTCAGTATTATTATTTTTTGTTTAAAGAGAAACTGGATTTTAATAATCTCATTTGGTTGGCCACTTGCAGTCCAATCTTTGAATATCACAACTGGCGGTCCGACTCTTTAGTGTTCAAAACTTATTTTGAAACGATGCTCAAAGGTTGTCCCACCTTTTAAGTATTTTTTTTTCTCTCACTACACCAATGTTTAATTTAAGCAAACACACCACATATTATGGTATTGTCTTATTACATAGTTTTGGATTACTAAATTATGTTTAATTAGGTAGGTTCCAATGTACACATAATGGATTCGCTCACTCGCATAATGTTTCGAGCAACGAGAGTGACAAAATCGTTACTAAAAGACAAGCCGAGAAACGAAAAATGACTTAAAAAGTTGGAACCATACGAAGAAATTCTTTGGCGGACATGTTTAAAAATGGTAAGATGTAACCTAAGGTCTATTACATACAAATAAAACTCTAGCCCCTCAGACCTTTACCCGATCCATTAGAACCTATAGGACTCAAAACCACATAACCTTCTAAGATTCGGTTCGTGATTCTCAATTTCATTAAAAGGATATTCAGTTCAGGTGGATCTGGGTCAGATTCAGGTCGGTTCCGACCTTTGCACAGCCCTAGTAAACGTAAAAACACGATAAATTAAATAACTACCTTGTTTTATAGAAACAATATATAAAAAATGTACATAATTATTTCGGCTAAGAAAGAGGCCCCTGTGAATTTCCTCACGGACCCTATGGAAGGGAGATCTACTCTGCGACCAGCGGATCTGCTCGTCTTTGGCTGGGCTGGGGGGAAACATGCTTGTGTAGACCTCAGGGGGGTTTCCCCTTTGGTTGGTTTAAGGGAAAACGGGTTTGTAGCTTGACAAGCGGCAAGAAAGGCAGAATCAAAGAAAGTGGATAAGCACGCTAAAGCTTGCGCAAAGAACAAGCATGTCTTTGTCCCTCTTGCCTTTGATACTTTTGGCTCTCTAGCGTCAGAAGCTATCCACTTCTTGACGAGGGTTCAACGGGTTGTCTACAACAATTGTTCAACCCCAAGGGGGTAAGGGTTTGTATTTGAAATTTTAGGGTTTGCAATTCAGAAAGAATTGGCGGCGCAGCTTGTTGCCCGACTACCTTCTGTTTTGATGTAACTTAGCAAGTTTTATGGCTTATATATGAACACACAATCAAAAAAAAAATACTTTCAATTGTTAAAAAAAATTCTAGAACTATTTTAATAAAAAGAAGATGATGCAAACAACACCACATGATGAAAGGTGCAATAAATAAAAGGTGGGTGTGGTGTTAAAATAGCCGAAAGCTACCGGAAAGCCGGTTGATACCATACGTGATTGCCATAAGCCTTCCTAATATTCCGGTCATATGTCCCTATTACACGGTCACCGTCACCAATCCAACGGCTGTTAAAAACACATATTTTATTCCCAAAAAATCATTAAAATCCCCCCCACCCCAAAAAAAAACACACCCCACACATAATATAACACACACTTCTTCGTAGTCCATCCATATTTGATTATTTTCATATCAACTTTTCCGGCAAAAATAATTGAAGTATTTTTTTTTGTTAAATTTAGAAAAATGAATCAAATTAGCAGAAAAAAATGGGGATTAAACTTGAAGAGAACGATCATATGGCGGGTGGCGTTTCTTCGACGATGTGTTCGATCTTTGTGGCACCAAATTCTGACGTGTTGGATGGGGAAATCTGTCCGTACCGGCAATTGTTGAATTCTGGTTCCGGGCAGTTGATACCGACGTCTAGTCGGTATCTTTCGCCCGCGGAGAGGGCTATGGCGGTCGATATGGCCACGCTGTGTCAGCCTCTAGCAGTGATCGGTTCGCCTCCGGTGATGATCATGATGCTTCTGATTTGGTAGCTTTGAAGATTTGTTTGTTGGGTGATCAACAAATCGGCAAAACAAGCTTTTTGGTTAGTTTTTTTTTTTTTTTAATTATTCTATTAAATTACTTGACAAACACAAATAACAAATACTTATTCTTACTAATTTACTGGATTACTTGTAGTGTTAGAAACTTTTTGCATTATTGAAGAATTTGTACATTGTCTAGCAAACTCACTTACTCACAGAAAATACCATTTTTGTAAGATATAATGCTAATAATATTCAAAAAAGATATGTATAATTACCTATATTTAGTGTTGTGTTATTGCAGGAAAAATATGTGGGGAAAGAAAAAAATCAAGAAGAAACATCAACTAAAAAAATAGATCATATGGATAAAACCCTATGTGTCAAAGGAGCCAGAATCTCATATAACATATGGGAAGTTAGTGGTGATGCATTATATCCAGGTAAACAATAAATCATATTTTCAGTTTCTTGTTTTAAATTTAATTTGGTTTAATAATTCCATCTCTAACCACTGATCTTTTTTTTCTTTTTTTTTATCGTGAGAATCAGTTAACGATCTTGTTCATGTTTGATCTTTTCTTATGGTTTATAGATGGTGATTCAAGGACTCTGATTCCTACAGCTTGTAAGGACTCTGTGGTGATCTTGTTCATGTTTGATCTAACAAGTCGTCGGACGCTTAACAGGTATACGAGTATAGCATATATGTTTTGTCTTTTTATATCTCTATCTTATTTTTATTTTATTTTTTTGTTAAAATGTTGTTTGTTTTGTATTGTGTTTAGTGTTATCAACTGGCATCAACAAGCTAGGAATTATAATCAGGTAAATATGAATTATATCTAAAGTAACTTTCTAATGATTTTCGGTTTCTTTGTCTAATTATTGACTGTTTGAATATTTTAGACCGCGATTCCAGTAATGGTCGGGAGCAAATTTGATGAGTTTGTCCAGCTTCCGTTAGATTTACAATGGACGATCGCAAATGAGGTGAGCTTGCTTTTTTTTTTTTTGTATCACCTGAAGATCAATGACAAATAATCTTTTTTAACATTTTAACTTTGGTGTGAAACTACATAAAAAAAAGATGTTAGATACCATAGTAATATATGTAATTCATTAATTCCGGTGGGTGGTTTGTGTGCCCATCATGTTTAAGTTTCCAAAATAAAATAATCAAACTTTCATTATGATTGAAAGGGATGTATGACCTTTAAAGTCAAATTCAATATTTAGGGTGAACACCATTGACCTTTTCATGATGGAAGTGATGGGGCAAGAGAATGTTCTTTATCCCACCTCCAATCTTGAATATTGTCATAGGAGTCCCATCACGAGAGGAAACAACTTTTATCAAAAGTAGATAGTTACAAACTTACCATGTTGATTAAATCATGTTATTTTTAATTTTATAGGCAAGAGCATACGCGAAAGTTATAAACGCGCCCTTATTCTTCTCGAGTGCGTCTTACAACATTAATGTAAATAAAATCTTCAAGTTTGTCACTGCAAAGCTCTTTGATTTGTCATGGACTCTGGAACGCAATCTTACAGTTGGTGAACCTATTATCGATTTCTAGTGTGAGTTTTTGCTAAGCATTGATTCACACCCTCCTTCGCATTCACGTTTATGATGTAAATATTAGAAAAGAATATGTAATGATCGGGAGGAAGTGGTCGTAGGATCAATATCACATCTTTGGGAATCGTTTACTAGGGGTTTTTAATCTGTATTTATATTTTGTTGTTCACTTGATTTCGATTTGAGTGTATTGTGGACAGCTTGGTGGAGGTATCTAGGCTTCCCCGTATTCATGTAAAACCTGTCTTTTATTTCTCAATGGATTGCTTACAACAACCCATGGTAGCTCGTTGAGATGCTTTTATCTACGTTTAAACGTTAGTTAAGCTTTCATCAATGCGTTATTACATTAAAAAGATTTGTAAAGGAAAGTTGGGTTTTACATCTTCTTTTCATAACACACACGAGATACAATGTGTTTTGCCTTTTATCTTTTATTCATATATTCTTTCAAACTCAAGAACACAAAATATCAAATGCTAGGATACTTATAGTGTTAGCCCAAACTTAAAATGGGTTGTGTTGGTTGGGTTAGGCTTGACTGATCCATTTGATTTTCTAATTGTTTAAAAACATGCTAAAAAATTGTTTTAAAACATAATCTTATGTCATAACTTAAAATGGTTGGGTATCAAAATTCTTTTTTAAACGAATTATTATCGTGTTATTAATTTACAACAAGATAGATGGTAAACGGGCAATAAGCTGCGCCGCTACCCCTTTTTGAATAGCAAAACTAAGTCTTTTAAAAACTACGTCCATAGATCTCGGGGTTATAACATTACTATGCATGACCCTTTGAACTCGACTAAGTAGGTCCACAATCTCTAGCGCCAGGAAACCAAAAGTATCAAAAGCAAATGTGATAAACACGTGCTGGTTGTCAAAAACAAACGAGTTTAGGTTTTCTAAAAAAAATGGTTGGGTATCAAAATCCCTTAAATGGGTTTAGGTTTTCTAACTGACATCATATCGTATAAATTAAGCGGATTTGTGTTATATACGTTTGTATTTTTTATTATAAATTTATAATTTTAGAGTATTAATATGGGACATTAAAGAAAATCGAGTTAAAAACACAACGTAATTTGTGTCAAACTATGAATATTTGCGTTGCATTTGGTTAGGGTTCATGTGTCAGAAATAACTTTTGTCTGTAAAATGTTCACGCCTGAATTCTGTTAGTGTGGGATGTTCTTCTTCTTATTATTATTTAAACAGAGTTAAAAACATTTTGTTGCATCTATTTAAGTTCGTGAAGCACAATGGCACTTGATCATGCCTCATATCATGCAAGTATATCCTGTGTTTATATGAAATTGCATGGCATAACTACATTTGTTGCCAACTCTCAGTGTCTGGCCACTAGATGCCTAAACGAGCCGATCGAGATACTTGTGAGCTACTTGAGACGATTTGCTAAAAACTCAAAACAGACTGAGCTTAACGAGCTCGAGGCTAATGGAAGATCTTTGGAAAAACAAGCTTGAGCGCAAGCTTTACAAGCCTTAAACGAGTGTATTATATTTATGAATATAATAAATTTTATTATATAAATTAAATATAACTACATCATATTAAGATTTTGGTAGAGGTTCATGTAAGAAAATATAAAAGTGTGAGAAGGATAGGAAAGATTCTAGAGGTGACACGTGTCCCTTTTTATTTTGGTAGTTTAAGGGTAAAAGCGTAATTTAATTAATAAAATCTAATAATGGAATGGATATATTCAACCGTTTCTGACAGTTTTTTTATGGTGTTATTTCATGAAAACAGAAATAACACCCTAACTCATAAAAACACCACAGCATGTATATTGAAGGCATACATCTTATAAATATCAGAAATATAACATAAGCAACACCCTAACTCATATAAACGCCACAACATGTATATTGAATGCATAAATCTTATAAAGAACAGATATATAACAGAAATAACACCCTAACTCATAAAAACACCACAACATGTATATTGAAGGTATACTTCTTATAAAGAACAAGAATATAACAAAAATAACACCCTAAATATATAAAAACAGAAATAACACCCTAACTCTTTGAAGGCAACAGAAACCTACTGAAGACACTAGAAACTATAGCAATGCAAGGACCTTTGTCCTCACATTAAATATAACAGGAATAACATCCTAACTCATAAAAACATCACATCATGTATATTGAAGGCATACATCTTATGAAGAACAATAACATAACAGAAATAACATCCTACAATTAAAACACCATTGTATGAACATAGAAAAAACACCATGGACTAAAACATCCAAGCGAGACGTAATTTTTTTCTCTACATAAGTATATATCAATATGGTACTCATATGAAAGATAAAAAAACACTTGTTATTATGGTGTAAATTTTAACAAAAAAGAGTTACGTATAAAAAGTTATTGATGTTTAAAAAAGAATGGGAAAACTTGAATGTGCATTAATGTTAGTTTTCTTAATTTAAAAATGTTAAATTTTCCTTGATAACCTTAATTTAGAAAATTAATTAGTTTAATCGTCAACACTATTTACAAGATTGTCATCAATATCTCAACCATTATATTAAATATCTAATGGTTTAGATTCTTTGTTATCCTTCTCACACTTTTATTTCTTACAATAATCTAAACCTTAAGATTTTACATAAAATTGTGAATAAAATAAGTTAATAGTATACATTTTGTACGTGCAAGTTCATGGGAAAGTTTTGTTTCTTTCATGCGCATGTTAGTATTTATTAGTTTTCGTTTTGTTGTTTTGTATATAAACAATTTGTAAGCTTATTCAAGTTATTAAAATCAACAAAAAATCAGAAAATTCCCTCAAACTTCTCTCTCGATTTTTATGTTTTTCTATTCTCATAAACTCAAGAACATAACATGCTAGAGGTCTTGAGTTCGATACTTGTTTCCACCGGTTCTCTAAAGGCCACCGATCCGGCGTTTTGAGTTCGATACTTGCCTTTTCAAATATCATATAGGTCTTGAGTTCGATACCTGCTTCCATTGGTTCTCTAAAGGCCACCGACCCGGCACTTCCGGCCTTGCGCCGCACTTTACCTGTTCCCCTCGGTTACTCGAGTACTGGGGGACCAGGGGTTTTATCGTGTAAGCGGATTCCCGCGGTTATCAAAAGAAAAAAAAATGATCAAATGCTGGTAAGTTATTGATGGCTGTACTGGGCTTGTAAGTTTTCTACTGCACTTTAGCTCCGGCCCATTTACTCCAAGTTGCTAAAATGGGCCTCTACATCTTCTGTCAAAAGACATTTTAGTTTTATATTATTTAACAGAAATTTGTGAGTTTTGGTTTAAACAAGTTATATAATCCGACTAAAAACCATATTAGTTTCTTTGTCATGTATCACATCGTGTTAGAAGTTGCAGAACATACATTTAATCAGCCCGATCTAATAAACTTTATATTTGCCTTAGTACATATTTGGATGATGTTTGTTGTGTCAAAGAATGATTATAACTAGTATTTAGGACCTGCACGTCATGGCGGATTCGTATTCGTATACGTAATGTTGGTAAACCGCAACCGCAAGGATCATTTATGTAATTAGCTCTAAGTAATAAGTTAATAACAAACGTATGCATTTTATATGTAAAATAAAAAACTAAAACAAATATATACATCATCAGCTTCGACAAATCTAGTTTATATCCATCTTCACTACTGTAGAAGACCCAAAAAACTAAGTTTGGTTTATTTCTATATAGGCGATGATTCACATGGTAGAAAAAATGGGCCTAATGTTGTCCATAAGTAAAACACACCTATATATGTGTCATTAGACATGTTAACTCATGGTTTATTCATCTTCTCATGTAGGAATGAGCGTGGTACTGGGATCGGTACGGTACCAGTATTTTTTAAACTTTGGTATTTTACCGGTACCGTATCCAATCGGTACCGATACTGAAAGTACCGATACCGAAAATGTCAAAAAGTTGATAGTGGCACTGAAAAAAATTCGGTATAAGAAATTCAGTACTGAATGGTCATCTCAATACTCACGAGTGTTGTTAGGCAAAAAAAAAGAAGAAAAAAAAAGTGGCCATATGTTATCATCAGAATTTGAGGGTCTAGATGAGAACACTAATTAAGACAGAAAAATTGAAAAGTGATTTTGTGAAAGAAACCAAATTTATTAGTTAATATAGGGGAAATAGGTTTGACCAAACATGCTTAGCTAAATAGACTGGTTTATATTGACTCGTTTAAACTATTTGCCTTTCTTTTTTTTATATATTTTTATGTCATAACTAATTATATAACAATCATAAGTTACATGTATAGTAACTATAACATTATTTATTTACTTTATTTTTCTTATTTTATGAACTGTGTAGGTCAACTGGTTATAAAGCAACCTTTTACCGTTCAATTCCTCTAGTTACAACTTTTTTTTATCTTTTATTTTCTTTTACTAATTTAAATTTCGACAGTTCTTAGTTTTTCTTATTATTTCTTATCTGATTTAACCTATTTATATTTACATACACATCTATATTCAATTCCTAAATTAATTTGTAACTTGAAATCTTATTTTTTAAATGTAAATTTATTTTTATAATTTTTATCATAAATTTTCATTGAAAATGAAGTTGTATTAGAGTATATTTATATCGTACATTAAAGAGTGTTCGTACTCTACCCATACTATGAATCTTGATTTTACCTTACATGTAAATTCATTTTTCATATCTTTAAAAAAAATAGCACAACTTTTTTTTCGCCTTTTATCTTTCGGTTGTCATAACGAGTGCCAATGCGTACTTCTACCGTAACGGACCGAACCGACATCAACCGAATTTCTCGCCGCAACACGCAAAAATTCTTTCATTTGTTTTAGGCTATTTATTATTTACTTTTTATTTAGATTAAAGTCAAGCGTTAAAATTTGCTTTTATATTTCCTTTTCGTGTCCGAACATACCCTTGCAACATGCTCTTTTTTTCTTCGTTTCCATGTATTTTTTTGTAATTTAACGCGGCACGATGAAACCTTTAATGGAAATTTATATTTGATAACTTTGGTCGACGTAAAACATCTATTGATATCCTTTTGGGCATACTTCTTTTGGTTGTTATACTAAGTGTTGATACCATACTAAACCGAACCAAATCGATATTAATTAAAACCACGCAGCGTAACGCGAGTAATCTTACTAGTTATTGCTATAACAAAACAGATTGCCATATTATATTACATTGCAAAATTCTACATACACTCATTGCGTCTGTTGTTACAAATCATGGGAGCGTAACACAAAAGTTGCCCGACAAAAAAAAATTGGAGGTGTGTGGGTAACTAACCCCACTAACATTTCCACTGTTATTCCCCTCTTGTTTTACGTTACCTTTTCGAAGATAGTATTATTGCCCCGTCACTTTCACGTTTAAAATCACCCCCACATGCCACGTTGTCTACTTAACTCCCCACTTGCTATTCATATGTTATTACAAGATTATCACACTTTCATAATTCAAATATATTATTATATCAATGGGACCTTTCCATTTATGGTACAGAAAATGGTTATGAATTTTAAAGTATGATATCGGAAAAAATAAAACATAGTTGAGTAACATGCATTCGTGGTTATAATGTTATATGGGGGTATAAATAAGAGCTGATGTCGTGTAAGAACATCGTGCTTGTCTTAATGTTCACGTTGGTTGTTATACAATTTGTCGTGTTGATGCAGCTATTAAGTTTCATAAAATGTTTAGGCTATGTTGAATTGACACATTGAAATGTATGGTGTAGGGATGGGATCGGTATCGGTACTGAAATTCTTTAAATATGGGTGTTGGTATTGTATTGCATTGGTAGCGGTATTGAAAACGCCAAAAAGTGGGTACCAATTTGGTAATATAAATAATTCAGTACGGGAAATTTGGTACCAGTACCAAATACCAAATGCTCATCCTTTTTTTCTAACGGTGACTTTCTTTTTGAGTGACCCAATGTCACACCGCCTAAACGGCGACCCTAGCCAAGATCTGCCCATACTACGTTGTCTTAACCGGGCCCACACTGGGTTGGTCAGACTTGGTTACGGCGTTCCCCCGGAAATTGTACTGCCTCCACACGAGTTGCCTCATTGAAGGAACAGCCGGGTGAAAACCGGGGTGCGGCTAAGGATCGAACCCTCCTCGGTGCGTTTGTCACCGTCATTGCCCAACCACTGAGCATAAGCCCATGGTTATATCCACCCCAATATGATACAAGTGGGAATTGAACTTGAGTCTTAATTGGAAAACCCAAGTCTTCTACCATTAGGCCACAACGGCCGATTGCTCCGATGTGACAACGACGATGGTGGTGTGCTTTGCCATTATTTCTTTTTGTCTAAGGGCACTGGGGGCGCAACATAATGAACGAAGTTTCACGCGTGTTATAACGCGAAACACCACGCCGCCCCCGTTTTCCACACGTGGAACTTATGACGCGTTGCCATGATCACGCGGGATGAATGTTATCATTTAGTGATGAGAGCCGTTGATATATGACCGTTGGAAGGAGGAGTATTTTCTGTTCATTTTTTTATATATACGTTCAATATTCAAATCTCAAAAATACAATCCTTTTAACCTACAAAAATACAATCTTGCATAATTTAAAAAATGGAATTTTCTACGGATTCGTTTCCGATTGACACCGATAGCGATACGTCTTCCGACAATGACACGTTTGAATTTTTCAAGAAGGTGTATAACGAACTTGAAGGTTCGAGTCGTCCAAAGAAGAAAATGGTGGATCGTGATCGTATACATGCCAACGAAGTGTTAACGAAGGATTATTTTGTGGAGAATCCGATCTACAATACTGAAACGTTTAGAGATCGATTTCGTTTACCAAAAGATTTATTTTTAAAGATTGTAGGAGACATCGAAGCAAGCGAAGAATGGTTTCAAGAACGTTACGACGGGAAGGGCAAACGAAGTTTCACGCCGATACAAAAATGCACGTCCGCCATTTGCCACTAGCAACAAGTAACCCTCCCGATCAATTTGATGAATACTTAGAAATGTCGGACAGAACTTCGCGTGAATGTTTGCAATTCTTTTCTAACGCGATCATTAAATTGTATGCCAAAGAGTTTCTAGGTAAACCGATGAGACACGACATCGCACATATTTATGCCGCGCATGAGGCTGGATGGCATTTTCCAGGGATGTTCGGTAGCATCGATTGTACACATATCGAATGGAGAAATTGTACAAGAGAGTTGCGAGAGGCGTATGTTAGGGGTGACGTCAAAAGACTGACCATCATACTTAAAGCGGCGGCGTCAAATGATTTATGGATTTAGCATTCGTATTTGGTGTTCTTGGTTCAAACAACGACATCAATGTTTTGTACACATCGTTGTTGTTTCAAACCGTAACAGATGGTACCTCACCTTTCTGTCCATTTATGATTAATGGAAGATATTACAGACGAGGCTTTCTTCTTGTGGATGGTATATACCCATCATAGTCTGTTTTTGTGAAAGCTCTTTCATTTCCTATCGAGGTTAAAGAAAAGACGTTCAAGAAGTTGCAAGAATCGGCAAGAAAATATGTTGAGAGGACTTTTGGTGTTTAAAGGTTAGACGGGGGATACTAAACCGACCGGTTCGTGCGATGAATAAAAAAACAATCCATAGCATAGTATATGCATGTATCATATTTCAAAATATGCTAATTAAAGAAGATGGACGTGCAATATCTCCAGATTGGGTGCCGGACTCTCACACACAAGCTCCCGTTCCCGAAAATGTCCAACAAGACTTGTGCAATGAAGAACTTCACCTTCGGTTGAGATATGATTTAATTGAACTTGTAGGTTTGGAATTTCCGGATCCAGACGAAGAATAGTTTTGTTTATGTATCTTTTTATTTTTATATGTTTATTTTTAAGTTGTATGTTTAGAAATATATTTTTTATTTAAATGAAATTTATAATTTTATTGTTTTATTGTTAATTTATAATTTAAAAATAAAAAAAATCACTAGTGATGGGCATTTCCACTAAGATTCATCACTAGTGATAGAATTTGACTCGATGACGTGGCGTATGATGATTGAATGTTGTGGTGATGGAATTCCATCACTAATGGAGCCCCCGTACCCTAACAGAGAGAGGGGACTAGAGAATCGATTAGAGAGAGAGAGAGAGAGAGAGAGCGTGAACGGAAGGGGGGATCCCTACGACCAACTCGATTGCTTCAGTTTTCCAACAACTGATGAAGGATTACGGTAATTTAGGTCTCAACTATTGGTTGATGATGTCGGGTTTTCGTCGGTCGGCGAGTGAAGCGGATAGAGGTGGTTTCGACAAGTGGGATTGTGACAATAGATGGGGTTTTGCAGCTGTAAGCGGTTGGGGTAGTAATCACCGGCGGCTGAGACGACTGTTGGCGGCATAAACGATTCCGACAGTTGGACAATGGTCAAGAGAGAGAGAGAAATAGTAGATTTCGCAGTTTAATGGATCATGTTCCGCCGCGTAGCGCGAGGTTGTGTTACTAGTTATTATTATTGGAGTATGAAGTTACTTTTAGAAACTGTATTAGTAAATCATGTTTATCACTTTAATGCTTTTCATACAAATTAACGATTTTAAATATTAAAATACAAAAATGGCTCAACCTCAAACTTGTCAAACCGAACCATTAAACTACTAAAACTGGTTGGTTTGACAAACTATCTTAACCCAACCAGTTTGGTTTGTGGTTTGTTAGAACCGCGGTTAACGTTTCCCCTAAATTATATAACTACTTAAAAGGCTGTGTCGGTGGGCCAATCCGACATATACAAGTTTTCCCTAAATTATATAACTACTTAAAACGCTATGTCGGTGGGCCAATCCGACATACCCAAGCGTCATGATAGGTTAACCATAATGATTTAACTCCTTTTACCCTTTAACTTTGTAACTATACATGTTTAGTCCCTCTACTTTAACTTTACTAATATACATGTTTAGTCCCTCAACTTCAATAAAGTTTTGCAAATATACTTGTTTACTCCCTCTACTTTGCTAAAATACATGTTTAGTCCATCAACTTTAATAAAGTTGTGCAAATATACATGTTTAGTTCATCTACTTTAACTTTGCTAATATACATATTTATTCCCTCTACTTTTAGTCCTTTTAGTATTTCGTTTTTTCATGTTTTCTTCTCGCTAACGTGATGAACCAAACCGACTCCAACCGCACAATATCGTTACCGGTATCGGTATTATCAAAAGTATATTAGTTTTTTTTTGTTTTTAGTATTTCTTCTTTTATGTTTTTTTCGATAGTATGTTGACATTTCAATATTCTTTTTCCCGTGGTTTTATGTTATCTCTTTCGGTTGTTGTACCACCGATACTGTACAGATAATCAAAGTTTCGTCGCAACGCGCGAGATAAAATAACCAGTTGTTTTAAAAAAACCATCGGATTTGATTCTAAACTGTAAATATTGACATGCATGTCTTTGTGTTACGCACCTTTTGGTTGGATTGTCTCATTTAATAATGGTAGGTCAAATGTTTGTTGGTGACTTGGTGAACCACCCACATCTTGTCATTCTATATTCTATATTATTTGTTCTAAAAATGTAAATTACATAGTGGTTTTTGACTAATTTTGTTAATAACAATAAAATTATTCCGACGTGCTAACATTCAGATTAATCGTTTACGTGACATACCGGTTCGTTTAATATTCAAGTCAAATCCAGAAAATCAAAATAAACCGAGAGTGAATATTTAAAGCTTGATTGTTAGTTTTTTTATGTTATGAAGTCAACATAAAGAGGCACAAGTTTCACCCTTAAAAACCTTACAATAATAATAGAAAATGGATTTAATGGTTGAATTTTAAACTTGATTTTATAATTGATTTCGAGCTGTTCAATTATGTGTTTCTTACCTACGATACTCTCGATTTCAAACTAAATTCGAAATCCATAAACATTAAGTTCAGTTTTGAGTTGGTCTCCGAACTCTTACAACCTTAGTAAATAAATAATTTACTAGGTTTTCTTTTTTATTGCGCGTTACGGCGGAACGGAGCAACTGATAATGTAAAACAAACGTTATTTGAAAATGAGCATGTTGTTTAGAAAGCCAAACCGTTATAATTGGTTCAGTTTATTATCGTAACATTTTACGATACCGAATAAATACTTTTATTTTTAAATATAAATTTGTTTTTAATACTGATAAAGGGTAAAAATTAAGCACAACTACGTACTTAAGTTTTTATTAACGAACACAAATAATTATAGAAATATCAAATTAATTGATAAAGTAAAAATGATTTTGAAAAAAAAAGAATTATTAACAACAAAAATAAATAATAAAGGAAATATGGTTTTGGAAAAAAAATGAAAATACGGCAAAAATTAAAAGTAAATAGGAAAAGTTGAAAATATGTTTAACATTTAAAAGTAAAAATACTAAAAATAATATATTGATATAATAAAATATTAAAATACTATATATTATTTTAAATTTAAAATTACTATTCATGATACTTTGAAACTATATATATTATTATTGATACTTTGAAAACTATATGTATAAAATAAAATATCAGTAAACACTACAAATCCTTACAATTACAATTTATTTTAATTATTGACGGTTGAACAAATTTTATATTAAAAAAGTAAAGACGAATTCATTCAAATAATACCTAAAAGTGCTGTAACAAGGTTTTAAAATTGCTTAACAACTTTCAATATATATTTGTTTAACAACTTTCAACTAAAAGTATCATAATTTATACATAATCAATCACATTTTGTATTTTACCTATTGAGCATAACTATAAGAGGGTTATGCTGTTGATTGATGTCTGATTTTTGTATCGAATTCTTATCATAACTAATTTTTGCTTATTAAAAATATTATATAGCAGTCTTAGCAAACTGATCTAATGGTTAGTTATTTAGTTTCCCTCATTAAGATCTTAAGTTTAACATTTTACTAGCATCACTTCAAAGGACATTGGTGGTGACAATAAAGTTTAGAACTAGGCCTCTCTGGAGGTCGCAACCGAGCCGAATCGAGTTTTACCACGGTAAGCCTTTAGGCGGGCGGGTTTTTCCTGGAAGTGCTGGCTCGGATATGCATCTAAGTCTGTCTCTTATAAAGAAGAGAATGCGTTTGCTCGATTAAGAACATTAGATAATGCTTATCCGGTATTTATAGTTTGCGGTTCAATTTTTCTTTTATTATATAGCATTTTTTTAATATAGTAAATAACAGTAAGATTCTCATTCTCAAATTTTGAAAAAACAATAAAAAAAAAGAAATCATTTCATCGTTCTCCTCACCTCCCTCCGATTGATTTTAGGGATCTCTCCACTCTCTGCAACTTAACCAAGAAGAAACACGCACACACTTTCTCTCTCTATACGTATAGATACTCCTACTCACACACATTGTTTCTCTCTCTACAATTCCTTCTAACTCACTCACTCACTCACTCAAACAATAATCAAACAATCTTCTCCACTTTAACAAAGCACCATGTGAACCTCTGACAAGTGACAACATACACACACACACTCATATTCCGGTACCTCACTTTTGAAAAGTTCCGATTGCTTCTTATATACTTATATAATCATCGATAAATGGCAGCTTCTTCATCCAGAGGAAGAAGCAGTCCGCCATTACACCACCGGAAACCGTCGAGTCCGTTTTCCTCATCTTCATCATCCTCATCGTTCAAGCAGATCATTCCGAAATCCTGCTCTTCTTCTTCCGCTACGACGTCGTTCTACGGTGCTTCCGGTAACGGTAACGGTTCTAGATCCACACCTAGGTCTGACTCCATGTATTCCAGAGGAGGTGGTTACGGCGGCCGCTCGCCGGTAGGTTTTCCGTTATCAGATGAACTTGTTGGAGAACCGCTTGATAGTGTACCGAGATCGGGAGCTGGAGATAGCATTTCTGTGACGGTTAGGTTTAGGCCTTTGAGGTAATTTGAGTTTTGTTGTTGAATTTGTTATGGATCTGTACTTATTGCTAATTTTGAGCTGCCTAGGGTTTTGAGATGAAATTAGGTGCCTTATATGAGGTGACATTTTGTGTGAATTTTAGTGAACGAGAGTATCAGAAAGGAGATGAGATTGCGTGGTATCCGGATGGAGACAAGCTCGTGCGGAACGAGTATAATCCTGTGACTTCCTATGCGTTTGGTATAAAATCCGGCTTTATTATGAAGATGCAAGAATGCTTAAGTTGAATGTTTTGTATAACTGTTAATTGTTATGTGATGATGCTACAGATAGAGTTTTTGGACCGTCTGCTGTTACTCAAGAGGTGTATGAAGTAGCTGCTCGACCGGTTGTGAAGACTGCTATGGAAGGAGTAAACGGTGCGGTAAAAGCAGATTAAATTAAACAGTTAAATTGCACTGTGACGTGATAGTTTGTTTACTGTTTCTGATTCATGATGGATTGAATGAAATTCAAGTTGATTGAGCTAATGTAGACTGCAATGTAGGTACTGTCTTTGCTTATGGTGTTACAAGCAGCGGGAAGACACATACAATGCATGTAAGAGAAGTTTCTATCCGTGTTATATTATTGATGTTTAATGATTTTCGAAGTTATATATTGCGTAATTTCATCTTAAAAGGGCAACTATTGGAGTTTTATTTGGATTTTGGAAGACTTCATTAGTGATGTGAACAGCTATTAACATACCAGAATTGTGTTGTTGCTGCTAATATCAGTATCTAGACACTAGCAAACTAATCCAGTGCATTTTATAACTAATGAAGCTAACTGTTGTGTTACTTTTTGTTGCATTTTGTAAGCCCCAATTGGAACTGTTGATTGCTTTATTTGTATAGCTGGACATACAGTTTCCTGATAAGCTAGATTTCTAGTTGTTTGGTTGATTTTATTGGACCACATATTACTAGTTTGGTTAGAAATCAACATAGTAAAATGCTGATTTAATTTGGGATGGAAGGAGTATGATGCAATACCTAGAACCTGTTAAAAGGTTACATATGGTTATGCCTTTAGTCACCCCTTTGTTATCTGTATTTGTATTTTGCTTACAACTCTCAATTATTTTTTTTCAGGGTGATCACCTTTCTCCTGGAATAATACCATTGGCCATAAAGGATGTTTTTAGCATTATACAGGATGTAAGTGTTTTACATACTTTGATATAACATCACTGGATTCAGTATTATGACGTGACAGTCACACTTGCCTGTGAGCATGTCCTTTATCATCTCTTATATGCATGCACACAAGTGTGTGTATCTAATATCCGTGTGGAGCTGTGCCACACATGGTTTGTTTTGACATTTGAGGAGCATGGCTTATGAGAAATAAACATTTTATAATCACTTTGCAGACTCCAGGAAGGGAGTTCTTGTTGCGTGTGTCATATCTGGAGATCTACAACGAGGTTAGTGACGCTACTCAGATGACTGCTTTTGAACTAATCCATATGCCAATACACATTATATTTCACTTCACTGCCAGTATTTGCATCAATATTATATTCTTTATTTAGTCGCACACTATTTATTATGATCCTTGTATAAATTTAGTATCCTATGCTACACGTGCCAGGTGATCAATGATTTGCTCGATCCAACTGGACAAAATCTGAGGATTCGAGAAGATGCACAGGTTTCTGCAGTAACCATACATCTGATTTCCTGTTGTTAAATGTTTCTTCGTTTGTTTTTTGTCGTCTATTTGAACTCGGTACGTTGGTGGCAATGTTTAGAAGAAATGTTGTTAAATGTTTCTTCATTTAGCAATGTTTAGTTAATGCTTTTAATAATACTGCTCACGAGTACATCAAATGGGATTCTGAGACTAAAGACTTACCATCTTACATAATTGTTGGGGCTTGTATCTTTATAGAAAAAAAACACAATGTGGCCAACTGGTCCTTGAAGTTGAATTGTTTTAAACGTTTTTCCTCTTGTTACACAGGGTTAGCTTTATTATATGTGTGTCTGTGTAATTGTATATCTGATCATGTTACTTGTTCATTATTAGGGTACATATGTTGAGGGTATAAAGGAAGAGGTTGTCTTGTCCCCTGGACATGCCCTTTCTTTCATTGCTGCTGGTGAAGGTACTGCTTAATTAAACTGTGGTCTCATGTTTGTGCATGTACATGTTAATACTTCATATGACCTCCAACTTCTTTTGGCTATTATTGTTGCAGAGCACCGCCATGTTGGTTCAAATAATTTTAATCTGCTTAGTAGCCGTAGTCACACTATATTCACTCTGGTATGTATTCATTATCTAGCTTGTTTCTTCATCTCAGGGTATACTTGTGTTGATTCTTTCTTTCCTTTTCATTTTCTTCTATCATGATAGCCTCATGCTAACATTTATGTTGATTACAAATACCTGATAATAGTTTAAGTTCCAATATTGGCAATTTATATTCTTGCTCTCTGTTGATAGTCATTGTGACAATCATTTACTTAATTCTTTAATGTAAATTTGAATGGACAGATGATTGAAAGCAGCGCTCATGGTGATGAGTATGATGGAGTGGTCTTTTCTCAACTTGTATGTACAGTTTTTTCTTAGTATTCTTTACATGATGTTAGTGTTTCTGTTTCTTTTTTATAATGTATTTATATCCTTTTCATATTTGTTCTAGAATCTAATTGATCTTGCCGGATCAGAGAGCTCAAAAACTGAAACAACTGGACTAAGGAGGAAGGAAGGATCTTACATAAACAAAAGCCTTCTAACCCTTGGAACTGTAAGTTATTATCGAGTTCTTACTGATGTTGCCAGACAGTTTATAAACATTAAGTTTTACTCATATCATATGTTGTATTCTTGGTTTTCAAATGCGCGATGACTCCGATGCGTTTTGATCCCAAAAGCCGATGCGCGATGCGTGTGCATCACGTATGCGATGCGTTTGTTATTCAAAAGTTAACTTATAGATAAAATATTATTTTTTGTTAACTTTAAAAGTTTAGAGATTAAAATAAAAAATACAAAAAAATAGCTCTAGCACCATCAAAGTATTGGACTATATTATTATTAAGGTTTATTAGTATGAGTCCACGGGCCCACTTTAGGTCTAGGGGTTCGTACCTCTGTGTATATTGTATTCATGTATTAAACAATAAATCAATCAGTTTTACCATCTTACACAAAGAAGTTCAATATAACCAAAATAAGCCTTGAACTCTTATGTGTACAATTAGTCTATGCAAAAGGTACGAGTGATCTATTTAGGAACTCACTTAACAATTTTATCAGCTCGTTGTACAAGCTTATTAAGCACATTGTACAATTTTACTCTATAGTGGTCGATTTCTAGAAAAAATGCACACATCAGGAGTCATCCTTGCATCATGTAATCGCAGTGCATCGCATCACCTGATGCGATCTCATCAATCGCATTATGCGCTCCTTATGCGCGCATTTTATTACAAGGTTGTATTGCCTGCTTATTTAGTTGTAAATGAGCATAGATACTTGTAATTAGTTACTCATGTATTATCATATATTTGATCTTTGCTTTGTTATTTCTACCTCTGTATTTGATAATTATATCCAGTTTTATATAATTTTTTCAATGGAAATTTATGTCACCTGGACTATAGGTAATTGGAAAGCTTAGTGAGGGGAAGGCATCTCATGTTCCGTATAGAGATTCCAAGCTTACTCGACTACTACAGTCTTCATTGAGTGGCCATGGACATGTTTCAGTAAGTATAAATAAATCAGAAAGCTATACACACAAATATTTAGTTGAATAAATGCTTGAACGGGCTATCTGACAAATATCTCTCTTTTCTCTTTTTAATTTTTTTCTTTGCATACCAGCTTATCTGTACCATAACTCCAGCTTCTAGTAATATGGAGGAGACACACAATACATTAAAATTTGCAAGCAGGGCAAAGCGTGTTGAAACCTATGCTTCTCGGAATAAGGTCTGCTATGAAAATAGTATTTTACATATTTTTTTTTCACAAGTTTGAAAATATAAAACTAAGTTGACAAATTTTGAAACATTGACCTTCCAGATTATTGATGAGAAGTCTCTAATTAAGAAGTACCAACGAGAAATATCAGTTCTTAAACAAGAGCTTGATCAGCTTAGAAAGGGGATGCTTATAGGTGTTAATCCTGAGGAGATAATGAGCTTAAAACAAAAGGTGTTATTTTATTTTTGGATAACGTTTGTGGTGGTTTACCTATGTATTCAACTGTATTTTTTATATGCCACACACATATTGAAAGTTAGTACAGTTCGCCTAAGTATGTGTCCAATTCTGGCCAAAAACATGGACGATGAAAACACCCTTATAAATCTTTATAAAATACAAAGCATGAAGCAATGTAAAAAACCCAGGATGATTTAATTTTTTATTTTTATTTTTTCATTTTACAATATTTTATAAAACTGTATACATACTTTGGGGGCCTATAGTTGTAATCTGGTGAAAATATAACTAGTTTTAATACATTTTTCTGTAGTTATGTTTTTTTTTAATTTCAAAGGGATAATGTATGTGGTGGCAACACACGTATTCAACTTAATTCATTAAGGCCTCTTATATATTTAAATTACCTAACATGCCACCCAAGTATATATCTGGCTTTATTATACCAATTTTAGCCAAAAATGACAGATGACGAATGCCCCTTTTTGATAAAAGACAGAAAAAACCCTTATATTGATATATCAAAATGCATGAGTAAAAAAACTGGGGACTTCTTGTCACTTGACAAAATTCTGGCATGTTGCAGGTCTGATAAAATTTTATACTCAATGAGCAAGCTGGTTTTTCACTTCTACGTGTATATATGTTTTTATATTTACTGAGTGGTATGTATTTAATAGTTAGAAGAAGGACAAGTAAAAATGCAATCACGGTTGGAGGAAGAGGAAGAAGCTAAGGCAGCTCTAATGAGTAGAATTCAAAGGCTCACAAAGCTAATACTTGTTTCTTCAAAAAATACAATTCCTGGATTGACAGATGTATCTGCTCATCAACGGAGTTTATCTGCAAATGAGGATGATGTAAGTTACATAGGTTCACCTTTTTCGCAATCTACTGCCCTTTTTTAGATCATTTTTGTCAGATAAAATGAATTGCTTCATTTTTAGGTCATTAACTTTATTTTCTGTCATTGTGAGTTATGCAAACATCTGAAGTTTGCTCCATCTGTCTTGGTTATTGATAGCAAATAGTGGTCGATAGCGATGAAATAGCGGGCACAATATTATGTTTAGGGACACACTAGGAGAAAATTTTAGAAATACTTATGTCTATATGATATCCAAATAAGCTGTTTTATACGCTGTTTTATATGTATGCTTAACCAAAAACCTAAAATCCTGCTATTATATACCTAGAAAATCCTGCTATTTACATTAAAGCAGGAAAAAAAACAAAACAACCTAAAATACCGCTATTTGCCTGCTATTTACATTAAAGCAGAACCATTAATTGTCACCTCTAGATTAATGTTTCTGTTCTGGATTTTCTGTATCATGTTTTGGGGTTCATCTGGGATCATATAACCCAAATCTACCGATTTATATTTTAATGGATAGAAAATGTCATCTCTAGAGTAATATCTATGTTCGGGTTTTTTAACTCTGTTTGATTGCAATTTGATGTATGAGACATGAACTTGATGACTTATTTTTATTTGCATATATTTCAGAATGGTTCTCTGGTCTCGCAAAGTGAGAATCAAAACGATTGCCCATCAGAAGTATCTTATGAGCACAAACACAGAAGAAACTCCAGCAATATATCAGCAGCAGGTAGCACCATCACAGAATCAACTCAAGCGGGTGACCTTATTAATGGCTTTGCTGCTGGTGCAAAACTGCCTACAGTATGATTCAAGCCCCTTATTTTACACATGGTTATTTATAAAATCTAGAGTAAATTACAAGTTTTGTTCTTTATGTTTACACCAAATTGCAGGCGGTGTCCTTTAGCGCAAAAGTTGACAAGTTCGGTACTTAATGTTCCAAAATCTCGCACGTTATGTCCTTTAGGCCAAACCCAGTTAGATTTTTTGGTTAAATCTGATCATGCCTTGCACATGAGGGCATTCTTGTCATTTCACATTTTCAAGGGCTATTTTGTAAAGAAATTTTATGCAGGGAGTCAGGGACTATTCTGTATTAAACTTAAAAATAAAAAATATATAAACTCTCACTCTCTCTCTCTTAATCTGAAACTCCCTCCCTCTCTCTTTCTCTCTCTCTCTAACAACAGGTTGGCCACCACTCTTTGTGGCGGCTCACGGCGGCGCACCGCCTTACCAGTGGTGGAGGTGGTTGTGGTGTTTGGTGATGGCGGGTGGAAGTGTTTTTGAGCGGTGTGGTTACACGACGACAGCAGCGGCGGTGGTTCTAGTCAGATCTGTTAAGATCCCGATTCAGGGTAGTTGTGATGGTGGGTTAGGGGGCAGCGGTGGGTGAAGGGGGTGGTTGTGATGGTGGGTTAAGGGGCGGCGGTGGGTGATGATTTTTTGGATGGTGATGATTTGAAATTGGTTTATGTTGTTGACGGGAAGAGGGTTTGAGGATGTGTGTTATGGACTAATACCATTGCAAGGTATGGGACTTGTGCCACATCGGTTGCATGGGCAACCATTGTGGGGTTTATATAACAAATGGGCTCTCTCACCCACCAAACTAGTCTTTTGTGTTGAGTTCTCTCATTTGGTATGTAAAATTGGTATCAGAGCCAGAACTAGTGGTGGCCTGGAGAGAGCCAGCCGTGACTAACGAGGCTCGGAGTGGTGGCCTGGAAAGAGCCAGCCGTGACCAACATGGCCGTGACCAACGTGGATGTTGGCCCTTAAGGAGGGTCGATTGTTATGGACTAATACCATTGCAAGGTATGGGACTTGTCCCACATCGGTTGTATGGGCAACCAATGTGGGTTTATATACCAAATGGGCTCTCTCCCCCACCAGACTAGTCTTTTGGGTTGAGTTCTTTCATTTGGTATGTAACAATGTGTTGGAGATGATCATAACTTCTCTTGATTGCACAAAAACTTCTCTTAATTGCACAGAGTGGTGGCTTTCATATGCTTTAATTTTTATTGAATACATTATTAAATATAATATGTTAGGGGTCACATATAATAGGGAAATTTGATTTTGAACGTAACAATGTTTGTTTGTTTGGTTGTAATTACCTAGGTCAAAAGTTGTTTAGGAGTGAAGGGTGGTTGTGGTGTTGGGTTAGGGGCGGCGGTGGGTGAAAGGTGGTTGTTGTGGTGGGTGAAGGACAGAGAGAGAGTTGGTGGTGGTGGTGGCGGTGGTGAGAGGCGATGGCAGTGGTAGAGAGAATAGAAGAGAAAGAGACTAATGTTAAATTAAATAATAATTTTTAAAACTGGTTTATTTTATTTTTTTAAATAATATTAAATAAATAGGTAAGACTAAAATACCCTTACGTAATCTGATTTAACCAAAAAATCTAACTGGGTTTGGCCTAAAGGATAGAACATGCAAGATTTTGAAACATTAAATGCAGAAGTTGTCAACTTTTGCGCTGAAGGACACCGCCTGCAAAAGGGTGTAAACATAAAGGACAAAACTTGTAATTTACTCTAAAATCTAATACATACTATATGAAAATTGGTATTATTGTCAGAAACGATCAATAGCAATTATAAAAGCATGGTAAAAAAGATAAATTTCATATTCAATATAACATTTTTTTTTTCCTAAGATAATATTTGTTTTCTATGTTGCCTAGTTAACATTTTTATAAATTAGATTATATATAACATGGATATAATATAAATAAAACATTGTTGAAAAGGGTTAAAATGAAACTTATAATAGCTTGGTGTGATGAAACTGTTACACCAAACTTATAAAAGGATTTTTTTTTCATATTTACAGATTTACTGCAAGTTTCGCAGTTTCTAGTGTCTGTAGACTTTAATGTTAACTTTGTTATAAATAATCTTTTGTTTAATTATAGGGTGTAATCTCGATAGATCAGATGGACCTTCTAGTGGAGCAAGTTAAAATGCTTGCAGGAGAGATCGCATTCAGTTCAAGTACAATGAAACGTTTAGTAGAGCAGTCTGCAAATGATCCTGAGAGCTCAAAAGCACAAGTATTAATTGTTTCTTCATCTGAATTTTACATGCTTTACATTCAAGTTATAAAAATAGATGTTTAAGATTCTTCAAATGATTCTGATTTCTGATATCTATGTTTGACAGATAGAAAACTTGGAAAAAGAAATTGAAGAAAAAAGAAGGCAAATGAGGGTATTGGAAAAACAGATTATCGAAAGCAATGAAGCTTCAATTTCTAATACGTCGTTGGAGGATATGCAACAGGTAGTTTCTTTTGCAAATTTTTGTATAATTTCTCATTTCATATGTCTGTGGTATTTACAAGCCTGTGATTTATTATGTTATAATTTGCAAGTTCATTAACATGAATTTCTGGTTGTTTTTTCAGACAATGATGAGATTGATGACACAATGTGACGAAAAGGGGTTTGAGCTTGAGGTCTGCATGCTTAAACTATTTTATGTTTTGTTTTAATCTATGCAGTTAGTGTGGTAAAAAATAGGATATCGGTCAAGGACTAATATATGAGATATCGGTTATCGCGATGGGATATCAGTGGGATATCGGTGATTTTAATAATGCTGAATTTTTATATATAGCAATTTAACACTAACAATCTTTTGCAACGTGCAAAACACTAACAATTGTAGCAAATAGGCTTAAGACTTAAAACACTAACAAATAAGACTTAAAACACTAATAGCAACAAGAAGAAGAAAGACGAATGGTAGAACTATGAAGGAAGGTATTGATATCAGGAAAATCGGTGATATACGGTCAATATTGCCGATAATATCGGTACCGATTTTCGGACCGATATTTTGCACCGATATCTCACCAGAGGACCGATAACCGATATATCACTGATATATCAGTGATATTAACTTGATAGATTTTAATTTTAGTATGACAATATGGGGTATATGGGACTCTCTACATTACGCTATCATTAAATTGGTATTTACGGTTTAGCATTTTAATTTATGATTCTCATAAAATTCTTCACATTTTCAGCTCAAGACAGCAGACAATCGCATTCTCCAGGAACAATTACAAAATAATGTATATATAATGTGGTTAAAGCCACATGTGCTTTATTATTTTTGTTCTTTTTCATTACATTTTGTTTGAATCATTGCTCAAATGGTTCTAAAATTATGTTACGCATCACTAAACTGTTGTAGTTGGATGAAATAAACACCACCTTAGTATTTTAACACCTCAATGCTACACTGTTGACATGTCTTTCCTTATTTTGACATTTTTTTAAATATCCCAGTGTTCTGAAAATAAGGAGCTGCAAGAGAGAATAACATTGCTTGAGCAACAGCTGTCTGTAGCCCAGAGTGAGAAAACCCTTCATGGATCTGAAGAATACGTTAATGAACTGAAAAGAGAAAATTCAAATTCAGGTAACTGTTATGATCAAAAAAGTTTTACTATTTGGTTTAGAAATGATTTAAGTGGGTTGGATAACCGGTCAAAAGAGTCAAAACGGGTAATTTTGCTACAACTCGGGTTGATCTAAAACTTTTTTGTCTAAAAGTTTTCATAGTAGTTAATGTGTCGAATATGACTTTAGAAAATAATTCTTTTTTCAATAATAGTTTTTTCTTTGTAAACATAGTTGGTGGTTCAACAGGTCGGAGTCAGGTAATGTTAGTGTGCGTTGTCACGTTGTGTTGGCCTCTAACTTTTGTGGCCCAATCATTTTTATAAATAGTTAGTGTAAAAAATGTGTACAGAAATTATCCTATTTCAATAGTAATTTAATTTTTCTTGTGTAAGATGATTTAGGGAACTTTTTGCATTAAAAAACACTTCAAATGTTCGGATTCTGATTTTTATTATTTTCTTTTTTTTTGAGCAGGATGTAAAGTACGAGAAATTAAAGCTGGAGAATGTCCAGATTCTAGAAGAAAACAGTGGATTATCAGTACAGAATCAAAAACTATCTGAAGAAGCATCTTACGCAAAAGAGTTGGCATCTGCTGCCGCTTTTGAACTAAAAAATTTAGCCAATGAAGTCACCAAACTCTCACTTCAAAACGCAAAACTCGAAAAAGAATTGGCAGCTGCTCGTGGCAGTAACCGCCCAAAAACGGGTCGAAATGGACGGATGATACACGGTCGGGTCAATGATGAGTTTGACTTAGAAGATTTGAAAAGGGAGTTGCAGGCAAGGAAGCAACGGGAAGCAAGCCTTGAGGCTGCATTGGCTGAGAAAGAACATATAGAAAATGAATACAGGAAAAAAACTGAAGAGTCAAAGAGAAAAGAAGCGGTTTTGGAAAATGATTTGGCTAACATGTGGGTTCTTGTTGCTCAGTTGAAAAAAGAGGTGAAAGAATCGAATATCAACGGTGAAGAAGGACGCGTTGAAGAAAATGACAATGTGAATGAACTAAGATCAGATGATGATGATGTAAATAATCCGGTTGTTAAAGAAAGCGATGTTTTGGATGTTCAAGAAGTAACTCATGATGATGATAAAGAAAGCCAAGTTTTGGATGTGCCAAAGGAAGATCCCCTTGTTGCTCGTTTGAAGGTAATATCATTATTTTGAGACATCTTCTTATCTTGTGGAAATATTGTTCTGCAAATAGTTTTATTTGTGAGTTCTTTTTATATAATTATTTAATTTGGTAATCATGATTACAATTTTTTCAAAAAAAGTATTACTATTTCTAAATATCTGAATAACAGTTAGAGTAAAGTACACGGATGGTCCCTTTGGTATACCAAAATTTTGGATTTGGTCCCTAGCTTTCGATAAGTACACGGATGGTCTCTGTGGTTTGCACTTTATAACACATTTAGTCCCTAGCAAACAAATATAAAGGTTTCAGCAGGTCCCCAAGCTAAGGACTAAATGTCTTACAAAGGGCAAACCACAAGGACCATCCATGTACTTTTTGAAAAAAGCTGGGGACTAATGCGTTACAAAATGCAAACCACAAGGACCATCCATGTACTTTACTCAAAAGTTTAGGAGATTGTATGCCTTAAAATCATAATTTTGGTGACTTTTACTCGTTTGACATGTTCGACCTGTTTGGCTCGTTCCCCTTTTAGGCCGTTACTAATTTTTTGGTGACCTATATCTACCAGCTCTAAAATGGATTGAAATTGCCACCTTAACTTTTAGTTTTCTAGATTAATGGGAAATTTCTTTTTCACCATATAATACCACATACTTACATTTTTATTACCAAGGTACGCAATTTGATCACATTAAATGGTTAAATGAGGTAATTATGCTGCATTTCGAAATGGTAAGTGTTTTGCATATAGTGATTAAAGGCAGGTCTTGAAAAACACTATAGGCTTTTGCTTAGTTTGCAATTAAGTCCATGGAGTTTTAGGGACTATCATGCAAACAAAACCTATTTTTTGAGTTTTACTACATTGAGGGATTTGTTCATGCCAAAAACTACCATATTTGTTAAAAAAATTGAAGACTTCTTGTTTAAGCTTCTTAATGTTAAGGGACATGTAATAATTTAGAATAACGAAAAAGTTTCATGTTTATTATTTAATCATTGTGGTCTTCAGGCTCGGATGCAAGAAATGAAGGAGAAAGAACTCAATTACAATGCGCATATTGATGCAAACTCTCATGTATGTAAAGTATGTTTTGAATCACCAACTACAACAATGCTTCTTCCTTGCCGCCATTTTAGTTGTAAGTCACTTCAAATTATCCCGTTGTTATTTCAACACTGATTTTATTACAATTTATAAAGTTGAACACAATAGTCTTATCTACGGTGATATCTTGCATGTTTTGCAGTGTGTAAATCTTGTTCTGTTGCCTGTTCCGAGTGTCCAATTTGCCGGACAAAGATTGATGATAGAATTTTCGCTTTCACCTCATGATGTATCAAATCACCTTCTAACAAAAATGAAGGTATATATTAAACTTCTTGTTTCTGATACATTTGATCATTGTTCTAGAGACTTTTTTCGTAATTTTACCACTCCCAAAATGTTACCGTCCCAAGATGTTTACAGATAAAAAGCACAAAATTTGAAGTATGTACATTTGTCTGTTAAGGCCTTGGTGTAATTAAAATACCAATTGGTCTAGAAGCTACTAAAATGGCGAAGAGCGATGACTAGTTCATATTTTTGTTAGCTGTTTAAATTTCATGTGTAGTTATATATTTTTATATGTATTATTCTTTATCAACTATCATATATATGACTATTTAGGAAAAATAGGGAATTCGATTTGAGTAGCTCATTAGCACTTGTCTTGTTTGTGTATAATATGACCCAACCTAGATTAATATTTGATTTTGATACTTTTATTAGTAGAGATGCATATTAACAATGTGTGTTGTATGGGTTGCAGGAATCATCCATCATTCACCTGCTGGTTATATTTTGCGTCAATAGTGGGTGTCATTCTTTAATTGGTAAAACTGTATACTACTACTACTCCTCCTCTTGAAAAGGTATATATAACCATTTTCTAGTAATGGGTTGTAAAATAGAAACCTTAAAAAACTATAATAGAGAGAGGTCCTTGTTTGATTCTATTCCGATGTATAAAAGGAAAATTACTAAAATGGACTTTTTTATCCAACGAAAATGTGTCGGGTTGTATTTAGTTAAACTAGTTAAACTTGTAATCAGAATTAAATCGATACTAATAAAATACAAGCTAAAACTAATAAAAACGATACCATAACTATCTAAAAATGTACAAATTACATAGGATAAATGCATGTGTTTTGCTACACATCACACATGATCTATGTCATCAAAGTTTCACAAATTGGACGCGTTTGTTCCACATTATCACGCGGGTAACATTGACATGGAATCGTATATGTACCAAACGGCTCGAATCAAGACATAGCTTCTTGAGAAAATGGAGTTGACCGGGTGCAATCATAGTAGCAGCATTAGGTTTAGAAAAGAATTGTGGTAGAATTGTTGCGAAAAAAAATGTGGTTGACATGGTTGTGTAAAATAAGGTGTATACTCATCATCACCAAACAACGAACCGATGACTTGACCACCCCCTCTTGTGTTTGAACCGACTCCTCGGGATTTGTGGTTTTTCTTGCTTGAAGCGACTATTGTCCACTGATGACAAATTTGATTATTTGTGTGTGAATTGTTTTGTAAATTTGAGTGGTGAAAAATGGTTCGAAAAAGGTTGTATATAGGTTATTTAATTTTAAAATAATTTTTTTCACCCACAACGGTCACACTTGTAAACCCGTCAAGCCTATCCGTATAGGTGGCGGTAGTATACCTGATGAGGGGTAACAACCCTCAAACGCAACCCGCATGGCGCGCCCTCTCTACTCTTATTGTTGGATTTTAAAGTCTTATAATTTTAATACATAGGATAAAAGCAATTATGTATAATATAATTACCAACTACTATAAAAAATAGTTTGACTTATTTTTCTTAGTTTGTCTTTATTATGTTTGTATACATTTACCCTTTAAATTTCAGTATTAATACTTAAAACCTTAACGTTTAAAGACTTTGTAATCGAGTTTCATGTGTTCGTTTTTATGTACGCGTGGGTATAAATTTAAGTTGATTTACGTTTTAACGTAAATTTAATTTTCCGGAAATGAGTCAGGTCATATATAATGCGTTTTTGTGCTTATTTTAATGTACGTTTTTTATTGATCTACGTTTTAACGTAAAATTTTACGAAACGCCGCAGCAACGCGTGTGACAATTTACTAGTTGTTACATATTTCAAATGTTTGCTTCTCTGCTTCGTCAAGTTTTTAAGTAAAACGTCAATATGCTTTGTCATTCGAAGTTATTCAAATGAAAATACTCATTCCATAAATAAAATTTCCAGTGATAGATGGTGACGGAATTCAACTAATTTGTAGCTTAGGGCACATAAGTAAAAGTGTCGTCGCACAAGTTGTGTGCTGGATCCGGCTTTAAACATGTCATGTTCGGGTAGATCTAGAGAAGGGAAAAAGACTCGATAAATTCATCTTGAAGCTTTAAAATATTACCTTATATCTTAAAAACGAGAAGGTTATTACCAGAAAATCACAAGACCTACCTCCCTTAATTACTAATAAAACTTTTATTTTCTCTTTGTTTATTTATGTAGTAAAATTGATATTCTTTGTAGCAAACTTATTTTACAAGCCTCTGTTATGATTTGGTTAGTTGTTATGTTGGAGAAATGATAACTTAACGATATTTTTTCGACTATTTTGACTAACAATTAATCCAACCTTTATATGTAAAGATAAAAAAACTAAACACATTTTTGGTATCCGCCAACGAAAACAAGACAAAAGGAATTTATTTCTACAAACATATATGCAAAGATGACACTACCATAACAAAGACAAACGACAATTAGAGCACCCACAATAGTGGCCTAAATCCATTCAACAGACAGCCTAGTCTAGTCAGTATGTCACATCATTACAAACCACCACCACTTCAAACCTCACTTTTTCCTCAAAAAAAATAAACCACTTTAAACCTACACATCATACCTTACTTTTTACACAAAAAATAAGTTTGTGAGTGAGTAATCCCAACCATTTTGGACCAACCTAGTCCACTCAAGCAAACCGGACCACCATGGTCAAACTCCTCCAACAAGGGAAGTCTGATTTGAGGCGGTCCGCTCTGCCAAACTTGTGCAACGGACCCATTGTTGTTCATGCTCTTAGCAAAGGTATCTTTAAAATAGGATCTATCTAAACAAGATTAATAAATAATTAAGTTCAGAAATAGTACATATCTAAAAGAACCTTTAAACCTCTTTGGTCTTCTCAGAAGCCCATGCTTTCCCATGCCAACTTTTGTATTCATGGTTTCATGTATAAATACATATGCATACACACTTTTATGTATGTATGTATACAGTAATTTTAAAGTTTATGACTAATACTTTAAAGTATTTAAGTTATTTTTATTTAAGGTTTGACATAACTATTCTTTGTTTTTATTTTTCAAATGTTTTTGTCTATTACACTAGTTGTTTTGTTAAATGTTTTGAATATAGATCAACTTTTAAGTTATTTTTATTTAAGGTTTGATTTTGTTTTTATTTTTCAAATGTTTTTCTCTATTACACTAGTGATTTTGTCAAATGTTTTGAATATAGATCAACTTTGAATTTATTTTTATTTAAGGTTTGATTTTGTTTTTATTTTTCAAATGTTTTTGTCTATTACACTAGTTATTTTGTTAAAAGTTTTGAATATAGATCAACTTTGAAGTTATTTATTTTGTTTCGAAATATATATTTGAAAATTTTGATTTTGTTTTCCGTTAGCCTTTAGTCTAATAAGAGTGCATTCTACTACTTTCATTGTGTGAAAATGAAATTGTTTGATAATATTATTTATGAGATAAAGTATTAACTAATTTTTTGGGATTTATATCATCCTGATTTTACATGTTTTAAATATCTCAAACTGTTTTCATATTGAGAATGATATGTATGTAATTTATCATCTTTTTATTATTGTAATGTTAAAAACATAATTATATAAAAAATAGAATGGTAAGTTAAAAATATATTTGAAATTCCATGAACATTTTTAACAAACAAACGGGTACACCAGATGCCCACAAGTATACCCGATACCCAATAGATATTGGATCAAACATAAGACATTTACAGTCTGACATATGAACAAGATTACTAATTAGACAAATACATATCCCATTGCCACCCTTTTTTAAGACAACTTAAATGAATGTAAGCTATGTGTGTTGGTACCAACAACAAGATAAGCAGACTTTATTCTTAAAAAAACATATATGCATAGATAAACAACTGTAACAACGACAAAGGATAAATAGAAAACATATATTTGCAAGAAGTTCAATCCAAACAAGATAAATAAGTTGAAAAGGAGTACATATCCAAAAGTACCTTTAAACATTTTTGGTCTTCGCAGAAGCCCATGCTTCCCCATGCCAACTTTGTTTTCATGGATAAATACATATACATGCACACACACATGTATACATTAATTTTGATTTGAAGTTTATCACCAATTCTTTGAAATTGTCGATTTATGTTTTTTAATGTCCAATTGTTTAACTTACAATGAGACATTTTATCTAAAAATGATAAATACAATGGCAAGATATTATAATTTATCTAAAGTCGTTTGACCCGACCTTTATCTAGGATGCTTTTGATATAAGACGGTAATGTGATCATATAATTGCCCACTTTCTCTCATAAGCACCGAGTATAAGTTATTTATGTGTTTCTCATAATTTTTTTAGTTGTGGGATACCTTCAAAGATCTTCATTATTCAACTTTCCAACCGCCCATGCTTCACAATATCCTTGTGTCTAGTTTGGGGACCATATTCTCCAAAGCAATGAAAAAGATAATCTCCATCTTCCCACATTACATCTCACAAGCATTAGATTTTCTAGTATCTTTTGGGCTATCTCCTTTATGTCTTTATCTATGCTCGATTGCTCGTTTTATATAGTCATGAGTAAATTATACGGTTTGTTCTTTAACTTTACACTAACTTGTATTGTGTGTCCTTTATCTTTAGAAATTACATTGAGTGTCATTTATTTGAAACTTTTGCACACCATATGTCCTTTATATTAACCTCCATCTATTTTCATGGTTAAAACCAATCATGTGCCCTCACATGAGAGGCAAAATTGTCATTTTTATTTAAATTACGTGTATTATCCTTAAATAAGCATCTCAGGTTCATATATATAGGGAGAAGATTATAAGAAAACTACATATAAATGAGAAAACTAAAAACAACAAGAAAAGCCTAAAAACACACCAAATTTTGTTGTTTTACAATCATTATATTATATATATGATATTTTTATCATTTATTATTTGTATTTTTATGATTAAATACATGTTAAGAGTAATTTACATATGTGTAATAACCTAATTACACATACGCGTTGTAGCTAATTACATATGTGTAAGAAAATTAGTTTACATATGTATAATTATAAAATTTCATATAGAAAATGATAAAACGACAGTTTTGCCTTTCATGTAAGTAGGAATCACAGTGGGCAGGGCTTGGGCCGGGTATTGATAATCCCAGGCCTATACCCAGTTATAATCCTTTGTCCCATGCCCGGTCCTTTACCCGTCGGGTATCGGGTATGCCCGTTAATTTCCTCAAAATACCCGTTGGGTCAAATGTGCAATTTTTACTTTGATGTTTATATAATTTACTATTTTAATGACTATAACAAATGAAAATATGATTAATAACTTACATATCATATTCATACCACATATACCAAAAACTAAATCAAAACAATTACTTAATTAAGTAAGTGTATCATGACCATCTAATTGCATAAACATCTACATAATAAAAGGGTGATAGCTTCCATATCCAATATACATGCTCAAAAATAAGTTATTTGTTCACTAAGCACCTATCAAATACATATCGACACATGACTATAGAGAAGGTAATAAGTACATGTACTAAGTTTATATATATGGAAATCTATAATATGACACTTTCGGGTATTATTCGGGTAAATGGGCCGGGTATCGGGCGGGTATCACTAAATCTCATACCCATACCTAAATTTTTTCTTTTTTTAAGCCCGTACCCAGTCCATACCCATTGGGCTTTGGGTATGCCCGGCCCGTATGTTTCGGGTATACCCGTCGGGCATGGGCTTTTTTGTCATCCCTACATGTAAGGGGCACATGATTGGTCTTAACCATGAAAATGGTTGAAGGTTATGTACAAAAGTTTCAAATAAAAAACACTCAATGTAATTTCTAAAGATAAATAACACACGATTCAAGTTGGTATAAAATTAAAGTACAAACCATGTAATTTACTCAATAATCATTTAGACTTTCTTTACTATCAACAATGTGTATATTTATTCAGAAACAACAATATGAATCAACTTAATTACTAAGTATTTATGGTTTAATACATATTTTTATTCTTGAACTTATACGTTATCTTGTGTAAAAGAAATGAAACTGCAATGATGGAAAAAGTAACGAACTTTCAAAATTAACATATAACTAGTGGTTACCACCTTCACTTCGTGTAATGTTAAAATCGTAGATAAAAATAAGTAATTGTAACGGACTCATGCTTCGGGATGAGTTCAGAACGTAGCTAAAAAAAAGACATGCAACTGTACGTACGAAATTTTTGTCATTTTGCGGTTCGATTGCCTGAAAATTAAAAGTAAACAAATGTAAAACTAATTTACTAATATTTTCTAAAAAACAATCTTAAAATGGGTATTAAATGATGTGAAAAATATGTGCACATCATCCGCTCCTATCCTTCTAACAGGAGTGACGACATTTGAATCTTTTAGCTTAAGGTGGAGGGGAAGTAGACTTGGACCTACACCCGTCATCAGCCCCCTAGTATGGGTCGCTTGTGGGCTATTGATTATTAGTGGGTCAGACTCTTATTCCTGACCTATTTTATCATGTCTTAATTTGCTACCTCCTAAGGCTATCATTGCCAAGAGCCGTCTCTACAATGGGACTGTAAACTGTCGATCACCCTTTCAAATCAAACTATATCTTTGGTAGCTTAAAATTCAAAAAAAAAAAAAAAAAAAACGTCCCTCTTTCTTTTTTACCATTTCACTCTCCATTATCATCTCTTACAATCAGGTTAGTTTCTCTCTTCATCTTCTGTTTTCTTTGATCATGGTTGGAAAGAAAGACATGCATCTTATCTTATGCATCACATTTAAAATAATATTATTTAGAGATCGAGAGAATAATATATATAAAACATTGGAATGTAGTACTAGATAGTTATAACGAGAGTTGGAAAAAAAGTGACATTCACCATAACAGACAGTTACATAACCACCTTATTCATCACATTTAAAACAAAAAAAATACAAATATACAATTATCTGAGTTCTCTACTTAAATACTCCTTCAAATCAATTAAGAAACCGAGGAACTCTCACAAATGCCCTTGTGTGACTACAAACCCAAAACTGAAAACTGGAATGGTTTTCTGGATAGCTTCTCATAAGCCTGTTCATTGACATTAAATAAAATTTGTTAATCTTTCAATGCATTAAACACTAGTATTTTTTAACACAAAGCTAAAAAAACGTTACTTAGAGGTAAAATCAGATAGTGAAGAGTTTAAATGAGAAGAAAAATTTTGTATGAATAAAAAGAATAACTTTTAAATCAATAGAAAGTCTCTATTTACTTCATTTAATGTGTGTATTTAATATTATGAAAAAAAGGCATATAGATAAATCTATAATTGTCATTAATTAGCTAATTAATTAAACTTGTAACTCATTTTTTTAATATACTTTTTCAAGATAAAATAATTTATGGTGAATGACAATTTTCGACATGTATAGGATAAATTTTAGTATGTGTAGGATAAATTTTGAAATGTGTAGGGTAAATTCCGATAAGTATAAGATATATGTAGGATAAATTTTGAAATGTGTAGGATATATTGTTTTTTTTATTAATGAGAGATAACATAATTAATGAGAGGAGTTATAAATATTTAATGTTTTACCATCATGTCCTTTCTTCTTTTTTTCTCACATTAGAAAAAAAAAACTTATTAAATCATCTTTAGTTTCACAAATCTTCATATATATTTTTTTTCAAATGAACAAACCTGGTGATTTCGTACATTTGAAAAAAAAATCTAATAGTAAAAAAAATAATTAAAAAAAACATAAAACAAGATCATGCATTGTGTTTTCGAAAGAAAATGAGGCAAACCGTGTAAAATAAAGTGTATAACACAATTTTTCAACATATTTTTCATAGACCAACATGAACACAAACATATCATTGTTAAATCTACTATTAGAAAAAATTCATAGTGATAACTTCTTAAAAACTTGGTAAATAACAAAATTTATAAACATGTATTCGACCAAATATAACAAACTAGTTGATTTACTACAAAATAAAAATACTCTTTTGATTTTTGTATTCTAAGATGTAACTAGGCTCAAACATAATGCTAAATCCAGTATACAATATAATAAAAAAGAATAACTTTATATGTATCTACAAAATACCTATAAATCAAAAGATAAAATGATATTTTTATTTAAATTACCAATACCGAAAATGAGTAAAAATTCAAACCAAATACAGTAGACAGGGGGAAGCTTTTAAGGAGTAAGGGGGTGCACCGCCTCGCCAATGTTTCGGTTACTAGTGTGATTTTTCTGATTTTGCTTCCGAAATTTTTTAAAATATATAGGTCCATCTACACCAATTATTTGTCTAAAAATTCCCTACCCCTACCAAGTTTATTGCCAAACAAATTTATACATATTTTCGTATTGAGTTAAAAAAACGTAGAGAATTGGGCTATTAGTAATTTTTTATAATTGTTTTTAAACTTGAAGTGAGTTTAAATCAAGTCTGAACCTAGTTTTTTTTTATGTGTAAAAGCGGGTCATTTAAATGAATGAAGATTATTTAGTTTTATTTTGAGTTATTATTGTTTGATCCGACCGGAATCGAATAGCTGACCCGAACATATAACCCGAAACATAACAATAGGAAAAAAAAATATTTGAGTTCCATGAGTTCAGCCGCTGACATGACAAGTAGAGTACCATTTTGGCATCGATAGTGCACAAGTACCAGAAGCCGGAAACACTAAAAATGAATACAGGTATCGATACGATACTATATAACCTTTTTCATGTCAAAACTTACTGAAACTGTAGGGATCAAGGAACTCATCAGCATGCCATCCAGGCAACGTTTCAGCCAAATACTCCGACACATTAGTATCTTCTTCATGACTCACACTACATTTTGAGTGATTATTATACGTCAAATCACTCTTTTGATGGATCGAAGCTCCAAAACCTGTGCTTTCAATCGAACCATTCGAGTTTGAAGACGATGGAGTTTGGTGAAACGAATGCTCGTAAGATGATAACTTAACTCCGGTGAGTAAAAACCGAGTGTGTTTTTGTGTGTGTTCATTGGTTGTGTGAATGGGTACGTCGCATTCTCTGCATAAAATAGCTCGATCTTCTTTGCAGAACAGAAACGCTCTCCTCCTGCTTGTTTATAAAAAAAAAAACACACATGATAACATTAGAATCAATTATGGCATTCATCTGTACCAACTAAACAGCAGCATTGGTACCAGTATCAATATTTATTTTAATGGTTTTTGGTTTCAGTACAAGTATTAGTGGGTTCCGGTTTTGTTTGGGGTACTTTCACACTACGGATACCGAGGCAGTATCGTAGTTCTAAATTTGGTGTGTTTATGCCTACTCATTTTCGGTACCTGACAGATATCGCAGCGAGGTGAGTCTTTGAAAGAAGGCTGAAGGAGAGGGAAACGTGGGTGTTTGTTGGCGAGCTTGTTAGCGTGGTGAACGCGGGGTCACAGGCGGAGCAGAGGGAGGCTTCGTCGGCGGTGCAGTAAACAATGGCCTCCGATGCCTCGCAAACGTCGCACTGGATTTTCATTGATATTGGTGGGGGGGGGGGATTATTAGATCTGTGATGGATCATAAGTGTGTGTATATATAACTATATATGTATGCAAAAGGGAAAAAGGGCATGGGGACATAGCTAAGCTGAGTGTTTTGATTGTGTAGATCTAAGGGTAGGGACTAGGGACAAATGAAAGTGAAAATGAAATGGCAACTTGGTTCTAAGTGTTAAAGAGGGACAAAATAAAAGTGGCAACTTGGATCAAGTGGTGGGGGGAGAAGAGTGTGTTTAACATGTGTTTTGTATCAATTAATATTTTCTGTTTTACTCATCCCAAGTTTATGAATTTGTTTGTAGTTGACCGGGTGAACAGTTTCTCTAGGGTTCATCTATCTTGATGTCGGCGTACTGCTCTAACTTAAGTATCTTGCTTATAATAAAAGACGAGGAATTCATATTAATGGTATGCATTCCTTGTGATTGATCATGTTATAGATTTACCGTTGCAGATGATGTTATGTTTTGATGTGAAACTAGCGGGATAACTCGCGCTACGCGCGGAATTTAGTCAGTATTCAGTTCAGTTCATTATGATACCCGCACTAACTATAGCAACTAAAATGTAAATAAAAAAATTATGATATGTCTAAAAGGATATAAAGTAGAAAAAAATAAAGTGTTTTACATTGGTATAAAAAATAATATCAAAATATTAAGCATATTAGAGGTACAGCAAGTATAATAATAATAATAATAATAATAATAATAATAATAATAATAATAATAATAAATAATTAATGAAGAAATAAAGAATTAAAAGGAAAACAATGAAAAGGGGGGCAATAGGGTAAGAATGAAGAAATATAAAATCCAAAAAAAAAAAAAAACTAATGAAAAAGGGAGAAAAGTTACGTTCGAATGACTTGTGGAAAAGATTGAAAACTTTGGTGATTAAAACGTAAAATTAAAAAGTTAACTATTGTTCACAATGTTTGAAATTAACTTATATGTTATGCATGTTATCCACTTATTTGTTTGAGTATATTGTCATGATGTTGCGTAAATGATTCATGAGAAGTGTTTCTACTTGTTTAATAATGTAGTCACTGGCATATTTTAAGTGCTATTGGCATGTATCATAAAATACTTTTAGGTCTATCATAAGATATTCTTTTGGTCTTTATTTATAAGGAAGGTGAGAAGAATAAAAAAACATCAAGGGATATAAGAGGATTAATACGAGACATAACATTAATACATTTCATAGTAGTTAATATTATCTGTTTAATCTATCAAGGGGGCTCATTGACTTGTTTTTACTACCTTAGTAAAAAAATTTCATGAGATCATCTATTCTGTAATTGCTCACACTTAAGCACACATAATTGTAGAGTTCTTACTCATCCACAACTAGTGCCTCAAAAACACATTGATAACATTTCTTATGAACCCAACTTTTGTTTTCGTTCATGATCGATATAGCATTTGCTTACATTTTTGCAACATCTCTTAGTAAAATTTAGGGTAAGTTACATTTTTCGTCCTTTATGTTTATGCTATATTTCTGCGAATTTCCTTTAACTTCTACAATGTTAGAAAACGTACTTCAGTTAGTCTAATCATGTACAAGGCACATGAGGGTAGTTTTGTAATTTTACCCATTTATTAAAAGAACATCTTTATAAAAAATGCAAGAAAATATGATATATTTATAACAAATTAAACATACTCTCTCTCTCTCTACTCTAAACCCACTGTAACCTTAAGCCTCACCACAACCACCACTTAGAGCACCAAGCACCACCCTACCACCACCATATACGACATATGCCACTACCATTCGACCACCAAACACCATCCCACCACCACCATATACGACATAAACCATCACCATCTTTGTTTGTACAAATCCTACAAATATGTACAACTTTAAACTCCAATTGTGTATTTTGACCTAAATTAGTGCTTCCTCCTTTGATTCCTTCACATTTACGGTGTAAGAATCGACTAATCGGAGCGTTTTGGATTTAGTTGTTCAAATGTGGATACTCTTCCAATGATTCCCAATCTGGAAAACACCCATCGTACACAAAGTCCTTCTGGCCAAATCTACTGTTAAAGATTCGGTGTGCACAATATTTACTCTTAAGTATTCGTTCTTCACAACTTATCTTACGTAAATTTGTATTTTATATCTTAAATTTACAATGGGTGAGGGTAGTATGTCATTTCACAAGCAAGTGATTGGATTTAACAGAGAAATTTAACACCGTTAGTCAAAATGACGTGACTTGCAATTATTTTAAATAATAAACTTGAAAGTATATATTAAATGTATGTTTCAATATGATTTTTTTAATAATTCACATATCATGGCCCATCATCTTATAATGTCTTCCTTTTTTGCTTTCTAAAAAAAGTCCCCACGGTCCCATTGCTATTAATAATTAATAAATATATTTAATCCACCTCTCATAGCCCATCACATATTAATGTTTTTCTCATACATTAAAAGGCCTTTCATTATTGATATTTGTAGATTTTAAAAGGTGAACAAACCTCCTAAAATTCACTCTAAAATATTTTTATTGTTTAGTTTATTGAACTTGAACAAACATCACTATACTAAAGAAAAAACACATATTGTCGTTAAGGTAGCCTCAAGAGGTTATCGACACTATTATATATATAATTGGTTGACTATTTAGCATACAGTAATTGTAATTTTTTTGAATTTTACTTTCTTAAATTTTAATTTTAACACTTATACCCCTTTCAACTTTTTAAAAACTTTGTTAAATGAAATGTCATTGACCCCCTCGAGTTTTACATGCTTACTTTATTATACATCAATATAAATTCAAATTGGTTTACGTTTCGACATATATTTTTTAAAGTACATAATACTTTACGTTTTTTTTGACATTTATGTAGTGTCGATATAAATTCATGTTTGTTTACGTTTTGACATAATAACATTTTGACAACCTTGAGCTTTACGTGCTTAATTTTATGTACGTGTTCAAGCTGTTTACATTTTGACTTTTTTTTCCACAATAAGTCATGTCAAATATAATACGTCTTTTGTGCTTATTTTTATGACGTTTCCAGTCTAGTATACTTTTGATCAATAAACAATTAAAAAACAGTAGAGTCAAATCATGTTAAAAACGACCCGTAACGCGGGCCATCAATTCTAGTTGATTTTAGTAGCTAACTTGGTTTAAATTAAAATGTTTTCATAAGCCAATTAAGTTTTAAAAGCCCTTTTGTAGCTTTGTGTGTAGATTTGAAAGCGACCCTAATTTATTCCATTTCTGTGTACATATAAAATAAAAGTAAAATGTAGGACTTGAATTTGAATTTTGTACAGGATTGAATCGAATGAAAATCACAAATTCGTATTTGATTCGAAATTTATAAACTAAATTCAAATAAAAGTCAAATATTCAAAAATCGAATTCGAATTCAATTCAAATCAAATTTTTAGTTTTTGAAGTGTGATTAAAATACTGGACGGGGGGCATAAAACTATGTAAGTAGTAATCGATGGACGAAATTCTAACACCAAGTGACTCACGTGACGTATAAATAGTCGAGGGGGTAAAAAACCCGATGGACCAAATGTGACCACCAAAATTACATGATATGTAGCAATTAAACGACGACAAATAAAAAAAACGTAAAACAGAAACTAATAAAAGATTAAACTTATTAACTTTTGTAAGAAATTATGAAAAAGCTAAGTTTTGTTAAAAAATGATAAACCCGAAAGTTATATGAAAAAAAAAACTTCACATAAACAAAAATGTTACTATTCTATGAATTAATACATACAGAAAATTAACCGGATGTGGATGTCGACAGTTCCCAACCAATACTGCCGTTCAGATTATTACGACAATACTGTGAAAAACAATAAAGTAAAAAAACACAAACTTACTTTGTATCTTTAAATCTTGGCAAATTGAATTTAAATAATTTAATATGACTGTTTTTTTTTCAATAATAATCTCAACTAAGTTTATTTACGATCTCGTTCTCACCTTTTTCATTTTTTTACAATAGTCTCCCGCTAAAAAACATAACGGAGTTAAGTTCTTTTTTTCAAATTGCAAACCGACATTTTAGGGCTTTTGATCGGAACGAGAATACGAGACGACTGATGTAAAACTTACCTCAAAACAGTGCTCCAAACTATGAAAACGGTGTTTCACTTCGGGTGTTTAAACTTACAATTAACAAAAATCAAGCTGTTTGGAGCACCGTTTCAAGATAAGTTTTACATCAATTAACTCGTATTCTCGTTCTGATCAAAAGTCCTGAAACATCGGTTTGTAATTGAAAAAAAACTTAACTCCGTTAAGTTATTTTTAACGATGACGATTATACAAAACAAAATAAAAAAAGTTGAACCATTATCAAGAATAAACTCAGTTAGATTTATTATTAGCCAAAACAATCAAACCAAATTATATAATCCAATTTACCTTAATCATTAAACACTTTAATTTCTCATCTTCTAGAGAGATCATATTTGTCCTTTCGTCCTTGACTAATATCTCGTGACAGAAAATATATATGTTTTTTTGTTAGAGAATGATTACACTTTTAACATTCATAATACACTTTCCTGTTGCCTAAAATAGTATATCGTCAGCCTTTCCTGTTTAATAATTTTATGTTGGAATTAAACTCATTAATATGAAAATAATTTCATTTGGATTACATGTTATCCATAATTTGTTTTATGAACGGCAAATTTGGATTAGTGGAATATTCTCGTGTCATAGCGGAACTACCCGATCATATCCATATCACTAGGCTATAATGCCTATATATAAATTCAGGAGAAAACCTAAATAAATGTGGGAAAAACTCCTTTGTGTTAATCGAACCCAAGATCTATTGGTCTCAAAGTCTTATTCCACTACCAAGATACCACTAGTCTATAAAGCCATGAACACATGTTATGGATAATGATAAAAGTACTGATATTGAAAAGTATTTAATAACACATTTTAACGAAATTTCTTTTAATCTTGTCTTTTATGGAACTTAAATTTAAGATCTCGTTTTCCTACTAAACACGGCTGTTTAAAGTATTTAATAACACATCTTATTATTTAGAAATCGAACAAGTATTTAAGCCCTTTGAAAATTCTTTTTAACTAGAGTAATTTACCAAATGTGTAAATTCAATTATACAATAGATATGTAAATCTCATTAGTTAGCCACATTACATACATGTTTTCTTTTTTACAATAACTAGTTGGTTACACCCGCGCTCTGCAGCAGGGTGACCCAATTTTTAATGGAAACGTAGACGTAATAATAAAAATAACGTTAATGCAGAATTCGTTTGATATTGGTTCGATTCATTAAGATCCCAACACTTACCGAAAGATAAACAAAAAGAGGTCATGATACGACAAAAAAATACCAGATGTTTTTACATCAATTGAAACAATAAAAAACGAATATCAATTTCGGTATTGACGTTGTTCGGTCAGTATTAGACCGTCCGTTTTGTTACATGTACACATCATATTCGATTGAAACTTAAAAAAGAAAAACCAAAAAATAGAAAAGAAAAAGGAAAGATGAAAAAAAATCACAAAAGGATAAAAATACTGTAGTTAATAAGCTCAAAAATTATATATATAATAATATAACTTTAGCCATACACATTGTTTTTATATTTTTTTATTTTGTGGAACTTGAAGGGACATAGAATCTAAGGTGCTATTTGTTTTTTCTGAAAAGCTCTGTGCAGTCTCTTATGTATGCGTCGTGCAAACCACGCTGCAGACTGTTTGTTTTACGAAGACATTTCATTAAATACGTCTGCGCGAACTATTCTTGGTGCAGACTTGGATAAGCCACTTATAAGATCTTCTAAGGTCTTCAAAGGGTTAAGTATACCACCCACCACCACCACCGTTCACCACCCACCACCATACATCACCACCGTCCACCACCACCCACCATCGTTCATCACACACCGTGCACCCTCCACACCGTACACCATCACCGTCCACCACCACCCCCACCCACCAACACCGTCCGTACACCACCCCGTCCGTACACCACCATCGTCTTATTTAGAAGTGTACATACGTTAAAAAATAAACAGTCTTCTTCTTAAGACTAAATGTGTGATTTGTAAATTGCAGACATCTTACCTTTTAAAAAACAAACACCTAAGAATTATGTGAAGGGGATAAAGATAATTAAAAGTTTGAGAAAATTTATGCCACATGGGCAAGAGTTTCTAAGATAAAAAACAATAGACCATGGACTCTATCTTATACTAGAAAATCTAAGCCATTGGATTTTTTAAATTCTATTTATCTAATTACGGCCCATCTTTGTTCATGGAATTTGGAATTGTGATGGCTGCTAATTTTCCATCTTTTCAATTTTTGTTTATCAAATAATAAAGTTGGGTGTTAGAAGAAATGTTTTGAAAGGATCGAATCACATCACATGTTAAAGTTTACAATAGACATTAAATATATAATCAAGTGGACTCCATCTAGTATGTAACACTTCAGTAACTACATAAAACTTTATACAATCAACAATATATGTGTGAGGCGACACCAATAAGTGTTTTACATGATACCTGATACTTGAGTGATATTTTCAACTGATGACATTTATAAACAACCCTGTATACTAATATAATATAAGAGCACTCACATTTAAGTTTCTATCTCCATCTATATAATTTAATAAAAAAATATATTTTTCGCTAAATTAAGTTTACTTTTCAAAACCCCTCACATCCAACTCTCTATCTATTTCTCTATCATATTCACAATTACTTATTTTATTATTTCTTTCTCTTCCCTAGACACTCACACTAAAAATGTAGAGACATGGATATAAGCCTCTAAATATAGAGGTTACTTTAATATCTATAAAACTTTCTTTATTATAAAGATTCCAATGTAATTGTGTTTTTATTGTTTTCTCTATTTCTTCCTCTACATTATATAGAATTTACTAATATAGAGGTTCCAATGTGAATGCTCTAAGGCTCAACTAGTATAACAATTAAACTCAAACTGGATTCTAAATCCAAACAAAAACAGGCACATCTACTCAAATTGTTAAACAATTAGATAAAAACAGTCAACAATTAAAACCCATTACAAATTTAAAACAATCAGTTTGCCGCATTATGGTATTTACGGGCCCGTTTTTTACTATCCCCTACTAAAAACGTTTCGAGAAGACGCACTTGGACTACTTTTTATTTGTTGTATTGGTATACGAAACTTAAGTGACATCGTATATATCTCTATTTTATGTTAAGTAGGGCATATGGGCTTTTTCTTTTTATGGGTATGTTTGGTATGGTGTTTTAGAAGCTTTTAGAGCTTAGAAAAAGCTTCAACTTAATAAAAAGCCTTGTTTGGTTGAAGGAGCTAGAAGCTTTTAGGTTAGGAGCTTGAAGCTTTTGGTTAAACGCTCCTATTAGTAACGTTTAGAAGGAGCTACAAGCTTTTAGGAAAAAAAATGACTATTTTAACCTCTAAAAATATTGAACTTTCTAATGTACGAACTTTTTAATGTCAATTTTGGTCATTTTATACATTTTATTAAAAGCTCCAGCCACTCTGCCAAACACCTAAATATATCTAAAAAGCTACAACTACAGCTACCAGCTTCCAGCCTCTAGCCACCAGCTTCTAGCGTCCAGCCACCAGCTTACAGCTACCAACAACAGCTACTTTTGCAAACATACCCTATATGTTATATAGGTATTGACTCATAATGATAAGTTTCTATAAGTAATAAGCTAGACACTTGAGCTAACTTTTGTGTTAATTTAAAATTAAAATTGAAAGCCCATCAAGAGAAAGGGAAAAAAGGTAAGGAGTGGAGATCTAGAGACAAAGTCAATGAATTCGTTCAAGTTTCAAAATCAAATTGAAGATGCACAACAACTTCTTACCCAGGGTGTTTTTTTTTTTTTTTTGGTTTTTGGGGTAGGGTGTTCGGGTTTTTAGTTGTAAAAAGTGACCTGATAATTAATCTATTTAAAGTTTGTGTTGGTCGGGTTCAGGTTAGTTTGAGTTGGGTTGTTCGGTTATCGGGTTTAAACGTAAAATAAAAAAGTGGGTTTTTTTTTAACAAATTATCGTAAAAATTTATCTTGCTACTAAAAAATATCATCAAAGTTACAACATATTTTGACAATACGATATGATAATGTTCTAAAGTATCAAAATTTATTTTTCTAATACCAAAGACTTCAAACCAAAACGCATCTATAAAGAAACAACAAATGCTCTTGTTTTTTCGGGTTATTCGGGTTTTTGCATGGAAAAAGTGACCGATATCCGAGCCATTAAGGTTCGGGTTTTTTAGGTATTCTCTAATTCGGCTTCAGGTTACTTCGGATTCGGGTAAAAATGGCAGCCCTATCTAATTGCCTCGCCATGTTTGTTGTGATGCATTCTGTATACTACATGTGTCGTCTCGTCACTACCAGTCGCCCATCACCGTAGTTGTCTAGCTTCCAACTGCAACCCTTAGCGAAGTTTATTAGTTTTTTTTCTATACATTATATTTGTTTCAGTTTTTATAATTGTTAATATATATTATTTTCTTAATCTAGGTAATACCCAAAGGCTTGTTGCCTAGCGATATCAACATATGTAAAAATTGTGTTACTCTCTAAGTGGTCAAGGGTTCTAGTCGTATAATTAACAAATATGTAGATCTAGAAGTTGATTTAGAGGATATGCAAGTTCACGAGCGGAATTATGAAGGCTTTAGAGGGTGCCCGAGTTGATTAGCTTACCTTCTTAATCCTTATATTTGTTAGTTTTTAATGTTTATCGTTTATTGTTTATGTATAAGATTTTTAATATCCTCTAAACCTTGAATTTGAAAAAAATAAACCACACCTTATTTACAAATTAGAAATATCATATTTACTTTCAAATATCATAAACAATAAAATTTCTTTGACGTAACACATATAAAAAAAATAAAACATTGTGACATTTACAAAAAATTGATCGGTCCACCACTACCTACATCTCGGACCAAGATCTACAAGTATCAAAATCAAAACATACAACTTATACTAAAATAGTTAATGCTTTTATTTCTGACGGAACACATTCTTTTAGTCGATCTAAAACACAACACTTGATTATTTATTATATTGCCTGCAATTGGATTTAGACGATATATAAATGCATATTGCTTGCAATTGTATTTATACAATATATAAATGCATAACGAGTTTCTTAAAAAATCATTAAACTCACTTTTATCTCATTGTAATAGGCTCGTAAGCTACCCCCTCGACTTGTTTAACATCGTAACATAGTCGCAGAATTTGGACTTTAGTGTTTACAATCTATTAAAATCAAACATTTATCATTCTTTGTCTTCAACACTACATTGTAACCTTTATTTATGTGCATTTCACCTAAAATGTCCCAACATTTTCTTTTTGTTAATAATACACATTATGCACTCATGTGCAAATGTCCCAATATATCTTAAAAGTGCGTATTTAATACACAAGGACCAACTGGCAGTTTCTAGGAATAAATATGTTATGTTGTGGCTAACAAAATTTATGTTAATAATACTTATGTTAAGAGTAAATTACATAAACGTTTCATAGGATAATTTTATATCAGTATAATACTGGAGGGTTCAAATAAAAAGATTTTCTTTAAGAATATAAAGAAATGTTTTAAAACTAACCGAAATGCTTCATTTGGTATGTGTATTTAAAATTATTATAAGTACATATACGTAAATTTATAATTTTAATTAATTAATTTTATTTACTTAAATTAGCTCAACTAGTTAAACTTTTTTTTGAACGGCAAGGAACGACGTGCCAACCACCGTGACACCAGGCGCTGTGGCCAAAGTCGACTACTCGACCGCCGCCAGCCCCTTGGCTCTCCCAAATGCGCGGAAACCCGACCTCCACCGCCCGAATGCACGACAGTGAAATAATCGGTAAAATCTCGCCTCCCATCTAAGACGAACCGGCGCCACCCATATTCGCCCTTCACCTGGATGCCGCAGAAAATAATGGGGAACATGAGAGTCGAATCTGAGTCACAAGGAACACTAAGTTTTTCCCCAACCATTTCACCACTACCTCATTGGCAACTAGTTAAGCTTTTAACTCCTTTTTAATATATACTTCTTCATGACAACTTAATTAATGGTAAAAAGACAATTTTTATATGTGTAGGATAATATGTAGGATAAATTTCGATATGTGTAGGTTAAAGTGTAGGATAAATTTCGATAAGCGTCTGATAAATTTTGAAATGTGTATGATAAAGTGTTTTTGTGTAATTAACCAGAGAGAAAATAATTAATGACGGGAATTATAAACTACTTATTGTTTTACTGTTGTGTTATTTCTTATTTTTTTTGTCACGTTAAGTTTCTTCTCAAATTATCTTTTCCCAATTGCGATATTGGTTTTTTGATTTCTAAATTCTACATTCATAGTCTCCATCGTTCACTTAGTTGAAACCTGTTGTTTCTTTTCACAAATTGATATTAAAAGTATGTCAGTTGTTTATAAAATGAAAACAATAGTGAAAATTACCTAACATGTTACAACTTAGTGAGTAGTAAGGAACCTACATGATATTTGAAAAGAAAAGATCAAAAGTGCAATCTGAATGGTTATTGTTATTTTGCTTTTCGATAAATTATTGTTATATACTATACTTTTTAAACAAAACACAGTAAGGGGCTGTTTGGCAAGTTCTGAATGATTAAGTGATGAACTAGTCTGAGGTCTGAACTATTAAGTGCTGAACTAGTAAGAGATCTGAACCATTAAGAGCTAGTATAATACTTAACCGTTCAAAGACAATGTCTGACCAATTTAGATTAAAGGTTTTAATCATTCAGACTTTGTAAAATGCTTAACCATTCAGAGGCAAATGTCTGAACCATTCAGACATCTGGCTCACGAAACAAACAGTCTGAACCATTAAGTGTTGAATCAGTAAGAGGTCTAAACCATTAACAGTCTAGTTAAAAGGTAAACAAACAGCCCCTCACATGCTTTACATTAGATCCGTGAATCGTGATCCGGGTGTTAAAACTGCCCCACTAGAGTCGAAGAAAAGGCCCATCAGGCCCACACTGATCGGATTTCTACTGGTCTTCTTCTCTAGCCCATTATAACCCAACACCAGTTGCATAATTTTAACGTTTCTCAACTTGCAAGAGGTTGGTATTAACTAGTAAAAAAGCTCATATGGTTTAGAGGTTGCATGTGTTACTAAACCAATATATTATAAACTTTCAAAATAAAAATAAATAAAGGTGTTTTGATTCCTAGGTTTTGGTTTAGATATTCAATTTAGTTGCATATCTTTGGAATAAATACGACCTTAATTGTGTCATGGGAAGGAGATGTCTTGGGTTCAAGTCTTATAGACGACAAGGATTAAAAAAAATTACTGTTAAAAAAAACTTGTTATACATTACACATAAAAACTAGATAACACCAAAAAAAGTTAATAAAACAAAAAATATACCTAGGAACACTTTAATAAAAAATGATGATAAGATTAGTTATAAACCTCAATAAAGATAATTTATTTACGAATGTAAATTTACTTGTTTTTTGTGTTAAAACATTAAAAAGAAATAAAAATTACCAAATCATAAAAAAAACCATGCCTAGTAAATGTTCATCCATAACAAAATTATTGGTATTGTATATATATAAGGATGATGAAATATAGACAAATCACACCTCTATCTCAGATAATAGAGAGATTGCATCTAACAAGACCCTCTTCTCTACAGAAAAAAAACCGAAAGTAAAAAAGAAACTATAAAATGAAGATTATCATCTTCAAGTCTTGAACCGTACACAAATACCTATTAGTTTCAAGTAAAGTATATGTTTTGAGTAAATTGCACAAAACGTCCTTTAAGTTTCATCAATCTTGCTGGTTTCAGCCTTAATCTTTAAAAGTTGCCAAAACAAGCCTTTAAGATTAAATTAGTTACGAGTTTCATCCTTTATCACTAACCCGGTTATTAATTCATGTTAAACGGCCTCACATGCATGGCATGTGAGGGTAAAACCGTCTTTTCATACATGTGAGCTTATAAAACCCTTAAAACACTGATTAAATTCCAGACGTCTTCAATACTCACAATTCCGATCAAAACCCCAAATGGCTAACAGAGGAGGTGGATTTCATATATGCGGAGAAGATGATGATGTTTATGATGTCGATGAACTTCATGGTAAAGTTCAAAGTTCAATATTATCATATTTTACTTCGATCCATTTCATGTATGTGTTTAAAGTTTAGTTTTTTTATCTTTAAAATGCAGAACTTTATCCAATGTTCTTCTCAATCAACATGCATCATGGGGGATCATTTACAAACAATCCAGATCGTATGTATGTAAATGGTTTGTTAAGTTTCATTGATTTGGTAGATGACGAGAAATTTGGGATTTATGAATTGGCCCAATGACGAAAGAGTTAGGGTATGATCTTGATGTCCCTACCTTTTACTATTATGTTGAGCCAGGGGGTGATTTGGAATCTGGGATTCATCTATTGGCTGAAGATTCCCATGTCTTGCAGTTGTTAGAATTCATTCATCAGGGGAACAGGTTTATTGATATATACATTGAGCATGGGATGTCTAATATTATCTTAGTGGAGATACCCTCACAATCAAGTGTGGTACTAGAAGAAGTCAGTGAAGTTGAAGCTTAGATGATTGATAGTAAAAGGAACAACCCAAAGGGACTAGCATTGACATGGAATGAATCATCAAATGAAAACAATGGAGGCGTGGAATGTGGAACAAAGCACATTGAAGATGATACTGAAAATGCAGCATATGTAGTAGATATTGGAAACTCTAGTATGGTTACTCCTCAGGTACCTAGTGCTGCAATTCATGATATTGGAATGACTAGTTCTGTTATGAATACTTTTTACCCTTTCTTAGATGATAATGTTAGGGATACTAATAAGGTTAACAATAGGGATACTAATGAGGTTAATGATAGGGATAGGGATACTAATATAGGAGAAGATAGTGACCAAGATAGTGATTATATGGTTGATGAGGAGAATGATATGGATGAAAGTGATATTGACATGAGAGATTATAAGTTCATGATTGATGATGAGGAGGAAGATGAAACTCACCATGAGGCAGGGGTTGATGATTTAGAGGTCTTGGACAATGAAAACTTTGATAGTGCTAGTGATATTGAGAATAATATAGGGAATGTTAGGAGGAGAACCTTAAAACATATAAAAAGGGCACACGCTAATGATAACAACTTCTACATAGGTCAAATGTTTGGAAATAAGGCTGAAGTTAAAAAGTTTTTAAAAAAACACACAGTGGAGACTAGAAGGTTGTTAAAAATAGTAAAGGATGATAAGGATAGGGTAAGGGTGGCATGTGCAGGTGATATTCCTGGTGTTGAAAAGGTGGAACCTGTTAAGAGGCCAAAAAAGAAAAAAGTTAAAAAGAACCAGAAAGAAGGGGACATTTCTGTTGAAGCTGAGAACATTAACTCGTGGACCTGGTTTCTTGAATGTCTTGGTGATGACTTACAACTTGCAAGCAATTCAAATGTCACATTCATGAGTGATAGACAAAAGGTACATGTTTTACATTATTAATCTGTTGGTTTATCATACTTATGCATTTTTAAATGTGTAACAGGGAATTCAGAATGCAGTTTCAAATTTGTTTCCAAATGCTGAGCACATATTCTGTCTCAGACATATCCATGAGAACATGAGATTATCTTATAAAGGGAAGGAGTACAAAGACATGCTTTGGAAAATAGCAAGTGCTACAACAATTGTACAGTTTGAGACTTGTATGCATGAGCTAAAGACTTTGAATTCTAATGCACATGTGTAGTTATCAAAGATCCCACCAAAACACTGGACCAGATCTCACTTTTCAGGCAATACACTTGCAATTATTTAAAATATTAAATTCCATATGTAGACTATTACACTTGTAAGTTTTTGAATTTGTGCTACATATTTTGTGAACAGGCAGGGCACACTCTGATGTACTTCTGAACAACGTGTGTTATAACATCCGTCAAAAACCGGATTTACCAAACCCGCTCCGTTTATTAACCGAACAACCAGTTAAAAATTTCGTGGCGTATTTAATGCCCAAATTAATTTTAAACGATACATAATTAATAAGTATATTGGATTATAAAAGTTATATTTGAAAAAGTATTAAAAATAATGAAATAAAAATAAAACCAGGCTGCCGGGATTCGAACCCGGGTCAGTCAGGTCAACATGGTCAACAAAGTCTTAACTCCCACACTTCCAACCACTGCGCCACTTGTGTTCCTTGTTCGTTATTAGAAACAATTAATTCAAATACACAAACTCGAATTCAAAACTGACGCGCCCAAATCGCAGTCGTCGGAAATTCCGATGATTTCGCCGAGATTGGACGGTTTCTTCTGTTTTAACCGACGCATTAACCTTAACATCGGTTATAACCGATGTCCAGTCCGCGACATCAGTCATAACCGCCGGAGAAATTATTGACCGACGAATCAAGTCGGTAATCGGACTAAATTCATCGATGCCTTTCCCTAAAAATGCACCCTCTAACCTCTGATAGCCTTTTTAATCACGATCACACCCATTCTCGACGAAATCTCACTCGCCGGAAAGTTTCTGCAACTCGCCGGAAAACCGAACCCCTTCACTTCTATGCCTTACTCTAAAAACAGAACACCTAGAGCTCATACCGAAGTCACCCACACTCACCTCAAGCTTCCTGAAGACCTTCTGCCGCAAGATAAACGTCGCCGGAATAACCTGCTGTTATCGGAAATTTCGCCGGCGAAACAGAGGATCTCTGTTCGGTATACCTTACACCTAATCTCTCTCGTTTTTATTAATCTCACATGTAGATAATCACAACTTACTAAAGAAACTGATTATTTTTGTCAAAACAGTCGGACATCGATTCTGGTTGAGTTTAACGAAGAAGACGAAGTTCTGATATGATATAAGATTAATTAAAAACAGTTTTATGAACGGGTTAGACACACAGTCCAGTGGTGGACTGTGTGCAAACAATATGCATAACGTCCCGAGTTCGATTCTTGACACACGCACTTTCACATAAATAAAATGCCTTTTTTTTAGACCGAACTGGGTTAATTTTAGTAAGATGTTAAGTATAATAAAAAACAGATTATTTACCAAGTTGGACACACAGTCCAGCGGTGGACTGTGTGCCAAACTAACCCACAGGTCCCGGGTTCGAGACCTGTGGCGAGCACCGAGCCGATGCATTAAAATCGTTTTTAAAATAAATGATTTTCGGATTAATTCAATTAGTATATAAATATAACTAAAAACAGAAATATTTCGGGTTAGACACGTAGCTCAGTTGGTAGAGCTGCGTGCACGCGAACGGGAGGTCTCGGGTTCGAGTCCTGCCCGGCGCATACATTTACACAATAAAACCGGCCAACAGGTCAACGGTCAAAAAGTCAACATTTTTTATTATTTTTATTTATTTATTTTATTTAAAAATCAATTAAAAATACTTAAAAATAACATTTTTAAAGTTAGAAAATAACTTTAAACTCACAAAAACATATCCAATAATCCTACTAAAATTGATTAATAAAATCCGCTTATTTACCGAACCATTATGTTATTATCTAGGTTAGTTTCACTCGTGGTTAAATCAAACTTCGTGCGCATTCAACATCATCAACCGAACGCACCCACTGTGAGTGAATCTTACAACTCCCCTTTTTAATTACACGTTTTGGGGTGTGTCATGTGTCACTAAAATTAACTCGTTTATTTAAACTTGTGTCATACCATATTGTGATCTAAACTTAGAGTGTAAATATTGTTTGTAGTTATGTCTTTCATATTGTCAAGTTGTATGCAAATCATTCATTAGGCCCATCAGTTCGTAGAACAACGCGTGCCTCAAAACTCATTCATTAGGCCCATCAGTTCCTCGTGAGAGACGGGTTGAGCAACGCGTGCCTCAAAACAATTTATTATTGTATGTGTGTGCATTATCTGATATCAAGTGTTTTATGAATATGTTTACATCTATATTTACTCATATGTGGTTGTGCACTTTATTTTATAATCAATTCAATAAACTTGTTCAAATGCTTTTCATAGGATTCACTCGCCAACTTTTTGTTGATCCAAAAACCATTTTTACACATGATACAGGTGAACAGGATGAAGCAAGGAAAACATAGGAAATACCTTAGAAGAAAACAATGACGTCTAGAATGATGTTTAGGACATGATGAAATTAAGATTGTATGTTTCCCTTTAAATTGTAATAATGAATATGAAACGTTATAATAAATGTCATGAGCTTTGATGATAACCCAATCATGCCCCGATCACCTTTTCCGCTGCGGGTCGGGGTGTGACAGATTGGTATCAGAGCCATGACTATAGGGATATAGGATAGGTTATTAGACCCTTAGAGCCTATACTATAGTTGACTAGATTTTAATAGTTTATGTGGTTACATGCAAACTTATGATATTTATTTGTTTCATATTTGTTTTATGCTTACAGTCAAACATACATACTTACATACACATTCATCATACATATTTCAATGTTCACATATTCAAATCATCTTCATACTTTCGTTATTCAAAGATTTTGACGCATTTTTCATTTTTCAAAATCTCATCAAAGTGAGTTCTGCGACGGGCATGTAGTAACTGTAAGGGTACAAGTACCGGTAGTCGGAACGTCCTGTCTAGGTTGGCATTCGTATAAATCCAATATAACGGACCAGTTTGCCTACCTGGGGACTAACGATGAGAGTACAAAAGACCTATTAGGCCAAAGCATGCCACACCAAACGTCGTTTGAACTAACCCCACTTTGAGGTGTCACCGTGTCCACACCTGGATACATTCCGAATATCATACGTTACATACATATTTCTCGATTTTCTCCGGGTTTTAGTGCACGTAACCAGGCTAACACATGCGAACCATATGAAAAACCCGGTATTCATGGGGGCCCACATGATTACGAAGGTGAAGTATGGCGGCATGCAATGCCCAATTACGAGCAAAGCCCAAGACATCCTATGGATGTAGTAGATTTATTATTTTATATTTATTTTATAAATATTCATTCCTAAATACGACCCATGATCCCAAAAACATCCAACTCATACTCTTGATATGTATTCCTTGTAGATGTCTTCTAGCCTCGCCCGTAGGAAGATGAGAGCAGGAAAAGCCCGCGAGCGCATGGCTGCCCTAATCACTCAACAAATGGCTGTCGTAATACCCAACATTGTAGTTCAAATCCAACAAGCCCTTACCGCTAATCCCGTCAACCAAGAAGATCAAAACCTTGACAACCCTCCCCCAAATACCACTAAATGCACCTACAAGCATTTCAAATCCTGCGACCCTCCAAAATACGAAGGGACTGAAGGTGTCACCGCTCTCCTCCATTGGTTTGAAGAAATGGAGAACACTTTTCTAAATTGCGATTGCCCCGATGATCGCAAAGTGCGATATGCTACTGGTCGTTTATATGGAATAGCACTTACTTGGTGGAATACAGAGAAGGCCAAACGAGGTGTTGAAGACGATATGACTTTGACTTGGGAAGAGTTGAAGGAAATCATGACAAGATGGTTTTGCCCAAGGAGCGAAATCAAGAAATTAGAAGATGAGTTCTATTCGTTGAAGCAAAAGGAAGGCGACCACACCACCTACAACAAAAGATTCCTCGAGTTAAATCAAATGGTTCCCAACTTGTTCACTCCTCTTTACCGTTTGATCGAGCACTACATTCGAGGTCTTCCGTCAAAGATTCAGGACTCTGTAATAAGTACCACGCCTGCAACTTTGGAAGCAGCAATGGAGTTAGCTACAGAGCTCACCGAGAACCGCATCCGGAATAAAGACTTCAAGGAGGAGAAGAAGAAGGATAAATCATCAACTGAAACTTCAAACTCCACCCAAACCGAATCCCCTTCTCAACCCATTTTTAAGAGAAAACGAGATGGGCAACTTTTCGCTGTCACCCAACGTAATCAACCAATTTCACAAGCCATACCCATCCAAGCTATCCCAATCACTCAAGTAGCACCCAACTCAACTTACCCAAATAAAAAACCATACCTTGGACCTCACCCTCGATGTAACACCTGTTTTTATCACCATCCATCTACCTTACCTTGTCGACTATGTGCGAATTGTGGACGCTATGGTCATTTGAGCAAGGTTTGCCGCACCTCTCAAAACCAAATCTCTCCCCTACTCAAAACATGATCAAAACCTATCAACAACCCCAATACCCCATGTTACCTTATGTTCGATCTTGCTTTAATTTTGGCGACCCTACCCATTTCAGAAACACGTGCCCTCGATTGGTTAACATCATAAACGCCCAAGCTCAAGCAAACCCAGTTAACCAAGCAAATCAAGGAAACCTAATCCCTAGGCCACCAGCAAGAGGAAGATTTTTCAACATCAACGCCAATCCTGTTGAAGGTAATGACGGCTCAAACGAAACCACCCAACTTGTCCCCTTCACCAAAAATCAAGATTCGACTCCAACCGCTTAGTTTTATGTTTTTCTTTATGTTTTAAAGTCACATAGAACCAATCATAACTTACGGATAAAGCCAATGAAAATTTGACAAGAATATGGTGGATACGCCGCTGGTACTTCCTATATATAAGTATTATTGTCAAAGGATCAGAGGCATTATCTGGCGGTTATGAGAAGTTCCATGTAGAAGTTAGTATTGTCTTGATTGAAGTTTGTTTTGTACTCACTGATTTAGCATTTGTAGCATCTCATCATTTAAAGAAATTGGATTGTGTTCCATTTCTACATAGACTAACCTCTCCATCATAACAAACGAGAGAGGTATTGTCATCATTCAAACATGTATACTATCAGAATTAAGACTCAAGTTTTGGTTGTTGTGGTTGTTTTAGAGTCACATAGAACTAATCATAACTTGCGGATAAAGTCAATGAAAATTTGACAAGAATATGGTGGATACGCCGCTGGTACTTCCTATATATAAGTATTCTTGTCAAAGGATCAGAGGCATTATCAGGCGGTTATGAGAAGTTCCATGTAGGATTTAGTAATGTTTTGGTCGAAGTTTGTTCATCATACATTTCAACGTATTTCAATTTCATCATTTAAAGAAGTTGAGCTATGTCTCACTTCCACAAGACTAACCTCTCCATTATAACAAACGAGAGAGGTACTGTCACCATTCAAACATGTATACTATCAGAATTAAGACTCAAGCTTTGGTTGATTGTGTTTATTTATGTATTAGAGTCACATAGAACTAATCATAACTTGCGGATAAAACCAATGAAAATTTGACAAAAATATGGTGGATACGCCGCTGGTACTTCCTATATATAAGTATTCTTGCCAAAGGATCAGAGGCATTATCAGACGGTTATGAGAAGTTATGTAGGATTTAGTATTGTCTTGGTTGAAATTTGTGTTACATTCACTGATTTAACATTCATATCACCTCATCATTGGACTCAGATATTGGTTGTTGTGTTTATTTATGTTCTAGAGTCATATCATAGAACCAATCAGAATTTACTGATAAAACCAAAGAAAATTTGACAAGAATATGGTGGATACGCCGCTGGTACTTCCTATATATAAGTATTCTTGCCAAAGGATCAGAGGCATTATCAGGCGGTTATGAGAAGTTCCATGTAGAATTTAGTATTGTCTTGATTGAAATATGAGTTATACTCACTGATTTAGCATTCATATCATCTCATCATTGGATTATGCCACCATTCAAACATATATACTATCAGAATTTGGACTCAGATATTGGTTGTGGTGTTTATTTATGCTTTAGAGTCACATAGGACTAATCATAACTTACTGATAAAACCAATGAAAATTTGACGAGAATATGGTCTGGTACTTCCTATATAAGTATTCTTGCCAAAGGATCAGAGGCATTCTCAGGCAGTTATGAGAAGCTCCATGTAGGATTTGGTAATTTCTTGGTTAAAGTTTGTTTTTATATTCACTAATCTAGCATTTATATCATCTCATCATTTAAAGAAATTGGATTATGTCACCAATCAAACATGTATACTATCAGAATTAGGACTCAGACATTGGTTGTTGTGTTTGTTTATGTTTAGAGTCGTATCATAGAACCAATCATGACTTACTGATAAAACCAATGAAAATTTGACAAGAATATGGTGGATACGCCGCTGGTACTTCCTATATATAAGTATTCTTGCCAAAGGATTAGAGGCATTGTCAGGCGGTTATGAGAAGTTCCATGTAGGTTGTAGTATTAGAAATTTTGTTTTAGGATATAACCTTATCTTTCCAAACATATCAAAACTCTTGCGCATGAAATCATACTTAGCGAATCAACTCCGCTTATCAATATTTTTACCGTAGGCAACAAAAAGCGATTCCTGTAGCAGGGTACTCAACCCTTACAAGGAACGTTATCGCCTCAAACAAAATTTAAACCCTTACTCCCTTCTAAGTATGTAACTGTCAAATTAAACACCATCCTTTTTAGACAAATATGTCACTACTTAAATTTCGGGACGAAATTTCTAAAAAGTAGGGGATACTGTAACATCCGTAAAAAACCGGATTTACCAAACCCGCTCCGTTTATTAACCGAACAACCAGTTAAAAATTTCGTGGCGTATTTAATGCCCAAATTAATTTTAAACGATACATAATTAATAAGTATATTGGATTATAAAGTTATATTTGAAAAAGTATTAAAAATAATGAAATAAAAATAAAACCAGGCTGCCGGGATTCGAACCCGGGTCAGCCAGGTCAACATGGTCAACAAAGTCTTAACTCCCACACTTCCAACCACTGCGCCACTTGTGTTCCTTGTTCATTATTAGAAACAATTAATTCAAATACACAAACTCGAATTCAAAACTGACGCGCCCAAATCACAGTCGTCGGAAATTCCGACGATTTCGTCGAGATTGGACGGTTTCTTCTGTTTTAAACCGACGCATTAACCTTAACATCGGTTATAACCGATGTCCAGTCCGCGACATCATTCATAACCGCCGGAGAAATTATTGACCGACGAATCAAGTCGGTAATCGGACTAAATTCATCGATGTCTTTCCCTATAAATGCACCCTCTAACCTCTGATAGCCTTTTTGCACACGATCACACCCATTCTCGACGAAATCTCACTCGCCGGAAAGTTTCTGCAACTCGCCGGAAAACCGAACCCCTTCACTTCTATGCCTTACTCTAAAAACAGAACACCTAGAGCTCATACCGAAGTCACCCACACTCACCTCAAGCTTCCTGAAGACCTTCTGCCGCAAGATAAACGTCGCCGGAATAACCTGCTGTTATCGGAAATTTCGCCGGCGAAACAGAGGATCTCTGTTCGGTATACCTTACACCTAATCTCTCTCGTTTTTATTAATCTCACATGTAGATAATCACAACTTACTAAAGAAACTGATTATTTTTGTCAAAACAGTCGGACATCGATTCTGGTTGAGTTTAACGAAGAAGACGAAGTTCTGATATGATATAAGATTAATTAAAAACAGTTTTATGAACGGGTTAGACACACAGTCCAGTGGTGGACTGTGTGCAAACAATATGCATAACGTCCCGAGTTCGATTCTTGACACACGCACTTTCACATAAATAAAATGCCTTTTTTTTAGACCGAACTGGGTTAATTTTAGTAAGATGTTAAGTATAATAAAAAACAGATTATTTACCAAGTTGGACACACAGTCCAGCGGTGGACTGTGTGCCAAACTAACCCACAGGTCCCGGGTTCGAGACCTGTGGCGAGCACCGAGCCGATGCATTAAAATCGTTTTTAAAATAAATGATTTTCGGATTAATTCAATTAGTATATAAATATAACTAAAAACAGAAATATTTCGGGTTAGACACGTAGCTCAGTTGGTAGAGCTGCGTGCACGCGAACGGGAGGTCTCGGGTTCGAGTCCTGCCCGGCGCATACATTTACACAATAAAACCGGCCAACAGGTCAACGGTCAAAAAGTCAACATTTTTTATTATTTTTATTTATTTATTTTATTTAAAAATCAATTAAAAATACTTAAAAATAACATTTTTAAAGTTAGAAAATAGCTTTAAACTCACAAAAACATATCCAATAATCCTACTAAAATTGATTAATAAAATCCGCTTATTTACCGAACCATTATGTTATTATCTAGGTTAGTTTCACTCGTGGTTAAATCAAACTTCGTGCGCATTCAACATCATCAACCGAACGCACCCACTGTGAGTGAATCTTACAACTCCCCTTTTTAATTACACGTTTTGGGGTGTGTCATGTGTCACTAAAATTAACTCGTTTATTTAAACTTGTGTCATACCATATTGTGATCTAAACTTAGAGTGTAAATATTGTTTGTAGTTATGTCTTTCATATTGTCAAGTTGTATGCAAATCATTCATTAGGCCCATCAGTTCGTAGAACAACGCGTGCCTCAAAACTCATTCATTAGGCCCATCAGTTCCTCGTGAGAGACGGGTTGAGCAACGCGTGCCTCAAAACAATTTATTATTGTATGTGTGTGCATTATCTGATATCAAGTGTTTTATGAATATGTTTACATCTATATTTACTCATATGTGGTTGTGCACTTTATTTTATAATCAATTCAATAAACTTGTTCAAATGCTTTTCATAGGATTCACTCGCCAACTTTTTGTTGATCCAAAAACCACATGATACAGGTGAACAGGATGAAGCAAGAAAAACGTAGGAAATACCTTAGAAGAAAACAATGAAGTCTAGAATGATGTTTAGGACATGATGAAATTAAGATTGTATGTTTCCCTTTAAATTGTAATAATGAATATGAAACGTTATAATAAATGTCATGAGCTTTGATGATAACCCAATCATGCCCCGATCACCTTTTCCGCTGCGGGTCGGGGTGTGACATGTGTGAGATATTTAATGCCAAAATAGTACAAGGGAGAGATAAGCCCATAATCACAGTTTTAGAATACATAAGGGTATACCTTATGAGAAGGATAGTTAATGTCTTACAAGTTATTGATAAAAGTGATGGTCTGTTGACACCATATGCTACCAATCAGTTGTCAAACATAAAGAAAGATGCTGCAAAGTATTTAGTTAGTTAGAATGGGGATGAACACTTTGAGGTATCTCATGGTATTGACCAATGTGTGGTCAATGCAGTTCAGAAAACATGTAGTTGCAGGAGGTGGGAGATTACAGGATACCTTGCAAGCATGCAGTAGCAGCAAATTGGAATATGGCCAGCCATGGTCAACAGGTTGTCTTTATTTATATAACATTCATTTTGATTTGTTATTGAACAATAATTGTTGTATACAGGTTGATATACCAGAAATTGGGTGCACCCACTGTACAAGCTGGAATCATGGAAGCATGTTTACAGTTTCAAGATATTTCCCATCAATGGTAGAACTTTATGGCCCAAATCCCAGGTGCCAACTACTATAACACCACCAAGTTACCACAAGCAAGCTGGAAGGCCAAAAAAGAAAAGGAAAAGGTCTGTAAGTGAGATAGAGGATATGTCCAAAGGTGGAAAATTATCAAAGAAGGATGCTTCTGTGAAATGTGGAAAGTGCAAGGGCCTTGGTCATAATACCAGGACATGCAAGAATGTTGCAGGTTCTTTAGGTGTCAAGAAGGGTGTAGGCTCTAGTGGTGTCAAGAAGGGTGCAGGATCTAGTGGTGTGAAGAAAGGTGCAGGATCTAGTGGTGTGAAGATGGGTGCAGGCTCCAGTGGTGTGAAGAAAGGTGTAGGCTCCCGTGCTGTCAAGAATGGTGCAGGGCAAAGGCAAAATCTCAGAAAAAATCAAAATGATTGTTTATGTTTGCTTGTGTTAGGATGTTTACATGGTTGTTTCTTTTGGTCTTAAAAACTTATGTCATGTTTAATTGTCTTTGAAAACTATGTAGACTTGGTGACTTTTGTTATGTTTTGTATTAGACAGTATTTTCTTTATGGTATGTCATGTTTTTATTGTCTCTATATGATTTGTGGGTGTTATATGTTAGACGGTCGTTTAATGATTTGAGGGTGTTATATGCTATACAGTTAATGCAGGGTGTTAGGGGGCAGGTTACAATTTCTGCAGGTGGTTCTGTTTGCAGATTGTTTGGGGGTTGTATTATCAAGGGTTACAGTTTGTTAAGGATTGCAAGTTGTTAGGTAATGCAGGTTGTTAGGTGATGATAAGTGTCAAATGTCCGCGGACACTTTTGTTATGTCCGCGGACACTTATTCGTTCACTTTGCTATGTCCGCGGACACTTATGCTTTCACTTTGTTATGTCAGCGGACACTTATGCTTTCACCTTGTTATGTCCGCGGACACTTATGCGTTCACTTTGTTATGTACGCAGCTATACAAACATGACATAAACAACAACTGCAACAATATCCATATGATCGAAATTTCCAAAATACATTCCATTAATAATATCCAAAATATATAACTGCCTTAACATGATTCACAACTACAAAACACAATACATCAAGATCATACTAGATTTCATTCCACTAACTAACTATTTTTAAGAAACACAATAGTGAAAAGCATCAACCAACTAAGAATCATGTGCTTTTTCCATTTTTTTTGATTCAGCTCTACTGTCTTTCAAATGTTCTTCAAGTTTCTTGTTTCTAGCATGAAGCTCATGATTTGAATCCATAAGTTCACTGTTAGTCCTTAGTAATCCTGGAATGGTATATTGTGCTTCTTCATCAGCCTTTGGTTCAGCCCATCCAATGAAATTTTTACAAATCGATGATGTCTGTAAACAAAACAACATACACTAAACATTGATTTTCAAATTATGGTGAATTTGGGGAAAACTTACTTTGAAGGGACACGAGTGATACAGTCGTCCTGGGTTTCTATCTGACCGAGAGGTTCGTAAGATTGCTTCCTTCCCACACAAACAATAAACATATGACATTGAAGTTGGGATTAGAATCTAGGGTTTGCAATGTGCAATTGTGTTAGGTGGAAGAACAAGAACACAAAGGGTCTGGGATTTTATTAGGGTTTTATAAGCTCACATGTATGAAAAGACGGTTTTACCCTCACATGCCATGCATGTGAGGCCGTTTAACATGAATTAATAACCGGGTTAGTGATAAAGGATGAAACCCGTAACTAATTTAATCTTAAAGGCTTGTTTTGGCAACTTTTAAAGATTAAGGCTGAAACCAGCAAGATTGATGAAACTTAAAGGACGTTTTGTGCAATTTACTCATATGTTTTTACATTTTACCCATATTTAAGAAAGAAAATGCGGCACAAATATGTCAAAATTTATCATGACACTTTTATACACAATGTATCACTTTGTTGAGTACTTAGTATTTCTTTGATAAAAAAATGGAATATATCTATTTTCAACTAACAAAAGACTATAAATATTCAAGAAATTATACATTGTTACGTGAAATCAATATTTTACTTGCATACCTAGTTTTCATGTTAAGGAATAAGTAATAACCTTGTTGAATACAATGGTGAACTCTAGTCATGATGGAATGAAATCCAAACTGTCAAAGCATGCAAACAAGAAATACCAACCGTGAGCGAAAAGCAAATAAAATGACAACATACTCCCAATAAAAAAAATTAAAAATAATTATTAGATGCTAAAATCATTACATCAAACAAACCTCTTTTTATAGTATGAAAATATTAACATATATGGTAGGTCGAGTCAATTTTAAAATCATTACATCAAACAAACCTCTTTTTATGGTATGAAAATATTAACATATATGGTAGGTCGAGTCATTATTTAGAATCTGAAATTAACTACTCCTAATATGAAGTATTGAACGGTATCATTAAACGTAGGGATGTAAATTTCTGACATGTAACACAAAATTCATCAGTTTCAAGTTGAACGCGAACCCATTTATCTAAACGGGTCAGGTTTGGGTTAACCTGGCGGGTTGGCGGGTTGACCCGTTTAACCCATTTTTATTAAAATTATATTTTTTACAGTATGTTTTATGTTATAAATTAAATTAGGTGTGTATTTTATGTTATAATTATTACTGGGAAATTGACATAAGATTTTATGATTTTAAAATAATTTTATTATGTAAATTTGTGTTTTATTGTAGTAGATGTTAATTTTAATATATTGTTGAAAAAAATTAAAAATAAAATTTCGGGTTGAATGGGTCGTGTTCGTGTCAGCCTGAGAATATTCGGGTCGGGTTAGGGTTTATATATGTCACACCCTCAAATTTGTCACACCCTCAAATTTGTCACACCCCGACCCGCAGCGAAAAAAGGTGATCGAGGCATGATTGGGTTATCATCAAAGCTCATGACATTTATTAAGCGTTTCATATTCATTAATACAAATTAAATGGAAATTTACAATAAATGTTACAACATGATCTAACTAACAATCTAAACTTCTTTGTTCTCTTCTAAGGCATATCCTATGTTTTCCTTGCTTCAACCTGTTCACCTGTATCATGTGTAAAAGGGTTTTTGGATCAACATAATGTTAGCGAGTGAATCCTATGGAAAACATTTGAACAAATTTATTTAAATTGATTAAGAAATATGTGCACAACCAAACATGAGTAAAAATAGATGTAAACTTAATCAACAATCATAAGATATTAAATGAACACACATGAACAATAATGGAACAATTAGAGGCACGCGATGCTCAACTTGTCTCTCACGAGGAACTAAGGGGCCTAATGAATGAATTGCATAAACATGATAATATGAATGACACAACTACAAATAATATAAACTCAATGATACACACATGAACAAAAATGGAACATTTAGAGGCACGCGATGCTCAACTCGTCTCTCACGAGGAACTGAGGGGCCTAATGATTGAGTTTCATATAATTTGACAAAAGGAAATAAGTAATCACAACAATATAAACAATATAAGTTTAGGTCATGATGTGGTATGGCACAAGTTTAAATAAATAAGTTAATTATTTTCATAACACATGACACACCCCAAAACGTGTAATTTAAAAGGGGGAGTTGTAAGATTCACTCACAGTGGGTGCGTTCGGTTGATGATGTTGAATGCACGCGAAGTGGTTTTAACCACGAGTGAGATTTAACCTAGATAAATCGCATTATGGTTTGGTAAGTAAACGGATTTTATTAATCTATTTCAGTAGGATTGTTGGGTGTATTTTTGTGAGTTTGAGGCTATTTTCTAACCTTAAAAATGTTATTTTTAAGTATTTTTAATTGATTTTAATTAAAATAATTAAATAAAAATAATAAAAAATTTTGATTTTTTTCTGACCGTTGACCTGCCCGTTGACGTTGACCTGACCGTTGACCGGTTCGAATCGGAATACAAGTGCGCTGGGTGAGGCTCGAACCCGAGACCTCCCGTACGCGTGCACGCAGCTCTACCAACTGAGCTACGTGTCTAACCCGTTATAAATCTGATTTTAATTATATATATATATATATATTAATTAGTTTAAACCGAAAATCATTTTATTTTAAAAACAGTTTAAGCGAATCGGACGTGCACTCCACAGGTCTCGAACCCGGGACCTGTGGCTTAAACTAACACACAGTCCACCGCTGGACTGTGTGTTTAACATGTTATATAATCCAATTTTTATTATACTTAAATACAAAATATTTGTTTTCATTTCTGACTTAATTAAAAAAGGGTAATAATCGTCCGGGTCGATGCAGAAGACCGGACTCGAACTCGTGACGTGCGACTTAAACATACACACAGTCCACCGCTGGACTGTGTGTCTAACTTGGTTATTATTCCGATTATTAATATACTTAACATATACCTGTGGCGACTCCGGTTCAGTTAAACAAAAAAAAATGATTTTTATTAAGGCAGCGTGTGTGAAACCGGATTCGAACTCGAGACGTTTGTATGTTTAATGTGCACACAGTCCACCGCTGGACTGTGTGTCTAACCCGAGTAATATCCTGGTTTTAATTATACATATACGTTCCGAAACATCGTCTTCCTCGCTGAGTTTTAACCAGAATCGGTAACAGACTGGTTCGAAGTTTTAATCGGTTTCTTAGCGTCTTACAGTTCATTAAGGTGAGATATGAGTATAAAGAAAAGAAAATAAGCGTGAGGTATACCGACTCGTTTTCCTCTGTTTTCCGGCAGAACTCCGGCGACAGAAATTAACTCCGGCGTCAGGTATCTTGCAGCAGGGAAACTTCAGAAAACTTACAAAGGGTGTGGGTGACTTCGGTATAAGCTTAGAGGTTCAATAAGGCTCGGAAATGGAGAAACCGGTTTTCCGGCGACGAACAGATTAATTCCGGCGAGTGGAATTACGCCGAGAAAAGGTGTGGTTTTGAGCGAAAAGGTTTGCAGTGGGTTGTGGGTGAATTTATAGGGTAAATCGTCGAAGAACCTGGTCTGATTTCCGACTGTGTTCGTAAATTATAAAAACTCCGGCGGTTATAACTTTGGTCGCGGACTCAGACGTCGGTTATAACCGATGTCTTGTTAATGGTTTACGTTATAATGTAAATTGTCGTTAAGACTCTCGAGATTTCCGGGATTTCCGACGACTGAACTGTTGGGCGCCGGTTTTGAATTCGTAACGTCATAATATTAATTAAATGATTCCAATAATTCACAAGAAGCATCCGTGGCGCAGTGGTTCAAGTGCGCGTGTTAAGTTTGTTTGTTGAGCCGGTACAGACCCGGGTTCGAAACCCGGCAGGAACAAAACATTTTTATTTTGCGTTTTTTAACAGTTTTTCAAAAACTAATTATATATTCCCGTATAATAATTGATTATGTATATTTTGGGCATTTAATTCGCAACGAAATTTTTGACTGACTGTTCGGTTGATAAACGGAGCGGGTTTGGTAAATCCGTTTTTGACGGATGTTACAAAATTCCACATGCGGGGTTTTACCGCGAGACGCGTGACAAACCAGGATCATCGACACATGACCATACAAACTTAACCCTATATGAATAAAACCGAGTTTTGACGCTGGATTAAATAAAAATGTGGAAGCGTAACAAAGTTTAAAAATATAATTTGTAGCGCCAACATAAACGCAAAACCAACATAGTGAATCGTAAATGATGCAACTTTAAAAAAAGTTTAGGATGTTCATGCGGGACTTCCTACTCGTGCTCGTGAATCCTTAGCCACCTAAGAAAACATGCAAAGAAACAAGTGTCAACATAATTGATGAGTAAGTTCACAGGTTTTAGTTTGTTTTGGTTATTTCCCGAACGAGCCACTGGTTCAAAACCGAACCAGGGTGTAATAAATGTTTTCCTCTTATTCTATCCCGAATCAGAAATGTACAAGTTACCCTTGATCCAAACCCGTATCAAGAACCCCCAATTTGATTTTCAAGTTCATGTTATAGTTGTAGGTAGCTAGCCTAGGTTATGTCACCAACGAGTCCGAACTGAAGCTAACGTCGTTGCCCCTGAAGGTGTCAGGCTATCACCAACCATGACTATGTTAGGCAAATTCAACACCCGTTAGACCTTTACCGGTCTGGCTAGCGCGATTAGCTCGAGTGGGGCTTGTTGGGCTCAGTAGTACTACCATAACTTCCTCGTTAAAGATCCATTACCAACGTCTCGTAAAGTTAAGAGGGGACATAGAGTGATATGCTACTTTGTGACCAAAACCGTATAACATAACTCAAATCAATTTAGATTTTATATGCATGTTACTAAACCGTAACACGTTGTCGTAAGTTTATTGAAATAGCGCTACTATACCATAGCGGGCACATGTTTTCTCCCCCTGTATTTAAAATTATTTAAAATTAGGGGCCGTGAACTTACCTTTGTTTGCTCGGTAAGAATTCAAAAGCAAGTGTTGTGTCCGGTCAATCGCTTCCTAGAACGATCACCCTTTTGATTAGTTTTAATGTTGACGCACGTTTATTGCACACAATAACACTTAGCACATTTTTAAGCATATATTCATGACATGTTATATAAGTTGCAACCACATAGCAAGCAAACATTCACAAAGTCATGAGCAATTAAGTTGATTTCATGCACAAGTTCATCTTTTACACACACCAGTTAGTTTTTCCTAGATTTTCAGCTGTGTTTAGAGATTTTTATAAAATAGTTACAGATCACTAAAAATTACCAAAAATTTGCACGATGCGTTAAAAGGTTCCTACGTGCTTGTGTAAAATTTGTAAAGCCTAATTCCTTACCTATTTTGCATAAAAAATCATTCAATGGATAGTGGTTTGAATTTTGACGATTCTGCCCCCTCTCCACTAAATATTTTATTCAAAAATCTTAGAGTATCGAAACGAGTCGATTCTAGTTGGAGATTCGTATAAACACTTAGGACTACCACTACATAAATTTCATAAGCTAACTACAAATATTCACCCATATATGACAAAGAACATACAACACAATTTCTGCAGAAAATTCGCAGCCATGACCAGTGAAATGAATTAAATGTTTTCACTGACCAAACAAAGTCCAAAAATTACGAAACCAATGCGGTTTCAACGGTACTTCGAATAGGTTCATTTTAGGCTTTTGAAAATCGTATTTTCGTTACGTTTCGACCTATTTACAGCCAACTAAAGTCGGCTGCAACCATTTGACAGCTTACAGTTTTGTTACCCGAATTCCCCAAACAGTTTTCTAACGACCCCAACAACTTAAATTCGTCATTCATCGCAGGTTTCTATCGTAACTCAGATCATGTAACATTGACTATTATTGACACAATATCATAAACTAACCCACACCAATCCAAACTCAAACAAGTTAACTGAACCCACAACCCACCTTGGCTATAACTACAAGATTTCTAACAACCTGACAATTCATGTAGCATTTAAACTCGACTAGGCATGCTAATAATAATTAAAACACAGCCAAGTTTCAAGGGTTTACAACCCACAAAATGCAAGGCTTATGGTAAAATCGCAAACAGCTCCTATTATCATCTCCATACATAATTCTAGTGACTCAAAACATCATATATCAAATTTTATAAAAAAAAACACAGCCAAGTAACGAAACATATTATACAAAACGACAGAGCTTACTCACCGATGGAGATGACGGACAAGAGAGGAAAGAGTCCGGCCGGAGAGCGAGTCGGTGAGATGAAAGTTGCGACGGTGGGGGGTTTCGCCGCCGGTGACAGTGATGGTGATGGGTTGTGTTAGGTTAGTTTTTTTGTCATGTATGCGTATGATGTGTGTATGGAGCCATATCTATATGGAAGAAAAAGGTGGAGGCGGTTACTTGGGGATGGCTGCAAGATTTGGAGTGTTAGTTTATATATATCTTCTTTTTTTATACAACGTGCATACAAATATACAATACATACACATGCAACTGGGCTTGTTACTTGGGCTGCAAGTTGATGGTTTGTTGTGTATTATTATTTACTAATTATTTATTTATTTTTTTATATATATAAACAAAGTCGTCAAACAGCGCGTGACAAAACTAGCGTGGAAGTTGTGAGTAAGCACTAACCTGATTGTTCGGGTTGTTACATTATCCCCATGTTGAAAGAATTTTCGTCCCGAAAATTGACTTGAGTAAGGCGTTGTAAGATGTCGGAATTGGAATAAAAGCAAAATTGAGCGTAAGCCACCTCACGAACAGTGGCGTAATAAGCTTCCTGTTATAGTGCCATGCCTTGCGGAGTAGTAAATAAACAGTAAACATCCCGGGTTGTCGCAATATGTATGACACGATTTTCGGGTTCGGGTGGGTTCGGGTTAGTCTAAAAATTTTAGGTTCAGGTCGGGTTGAACCCGCCAACCCGCAAACACGACCTGTTTAGCACCCCTAATTAAACGTATGAATCACTTAAATGAAGATCACGAATTTTGTATAAAACACAAAGTAAACCAAAATTATGAGTACATGGTTTTATAGCTAGTGGTATATTGAGGGTGTGATAAAGCTTTAGGACCATTAGGTTCTGGGTTTGATTTATACAATAGGGGTTTTTCCCATATGATCGGATGGTTCCACTATAAATTTGGGACTCACGGTTAGGACAAACCTATTATATAACATTATAGCTTTATTTATTAACTATTTATGTCAAAATATGTAGGTGATTAAAGATGTACATTGTAGGTGGCATATGACCGTTATTATTATTGACTCCAAATGAAATTGTATCTAACACAATATGCGAGCCTTGATGTGCAGGAGAACAGCAGAGCCATATTTTGCAGGATACTATTAACAAACTTGATATGATTTAAATTTTTTTAGTGATTCAAACAAATCCAACATTACATTACAAACTATTTTATGTTTGGAATGGTTATTCAGACCATGGATTATGTTTAGAACTTTTAAAATGTTTTTGTTAAGCTTAGAGCTATGTTTTCAACTCAACATGTACAAGAATTCAGGTCGCCCATTAACACAAGCATACCGCATCCTTTGTTAACACGATTAAGGGATCGGTGATCTACAAAGATCACCTCCATCTAATTAATTCATCTATTTATACTTCTTGTGTTCTTCTCTCATCATTAATCATTGTTTATCATACCATTTCATAAACTACCACACACAATCGCAAACAAACAGAGATACTAACCCAAACCACCTTCGCATAACTTAGTCATTTCTTGTATGCACCTGACAATTCATAGAGATTAAATGAAGATGCGTATTAAATTAGAAACTGTTCCATATGTTTTGTCATAGTTTATCCATACTCACGAAAGAAAAGGAGATCGTTACTGAAACCGTCAAAATGCTCTTTTATCCATTCTTATGTCATGTAACTCTAGGCTTATCTGACCTTTTTTGTGCTTTATTTACCTCTGTCTTGATGTTCCAAGTATAGGTTTGTTAACTACTCGATTTACATAGACCACTCAAAACACAACATATTATGATGTACTATTCAAAATTAAATGTTGGTAGTGTTTTTCAATTATCCTGCTCAAAGAGTCACATCAAGGGTTTTTCTTTTTCTTTTTTTAATTTTAGTTTCACCTCTTATACTTATAAAATAGTACACATTTTTAACCTATTAATTAATTTTCTATTAAACTGAACTTTATCTAATAAGTTTCGTTTATTAACTTTAAACAAATACTAAATACACAGTTGTCTAAAAAAATTCTTGACATTCCGATATAAATTTTGTTATGAAAGTTATATTAAAATTATGAGTATTTTTTATTGTAAGCTACAGCGAACACCGTAGCGTAACAAATCTTGACAAACTGAGCTGATATTGAACGAACAACATTAGTACCAGTATTTGTCTTCATATTTTGGTTTTTTTTATCGATATAAGACATGAGTTTATTTTTTGGGTTTTATTAGAAAACTTTTGTGTAATGAAACCATTGTAAATATTCTTTTTTGTATGGTAAACTAAACTGAGTACTCGTACTGTATCGGTATTATAAGAGCTGGTATATCAATATTTGTTTTATGGTTTCGACTATCGTAAAACACGTGTCGCTCTCTTTTGGGTGTATTACAAGTTACTTCTTTGCTTTACATGTGACCAGTTTGTGTAATTAGAGCATTGTTAATAGTTTTTTTATTTAATTTTGTAATGCACATAACTTTTACCAAACGAACTGATACAGTCTGAACAACATCGGCACCACTATCGGTATTCATTTTTATGTTTTTTTGATTCTGATATTTTTTAAATATTCATACAGAAGCGGTAGCATACTGCAAAGTACCTTTGCAACTCGCACCTTTATATTTGGAACTTTTATTTGATTAGGTCGATATTATTATAAACATATTTTTTGTTTTGTACATATACCAAATTCTCGTCGTATCCCGTGAGAAAATCCAACTAGTTACATATATATTTAAAACTGTTTCAACAATCATGTGGGTAACTAAACTTCGGGCCATCATTCAGCACTAAACTTTGGAAATCATTGCAAGAACTAAGATGGTTCATGTAGTTCGAAAGGGGTATGGTCACAAATCCTGTACTGACTAAATGAGTTAGCCTTAGGTCGCGCGCAAGATCATACCCAACATAAGCCTTAATGATGACTTCTCGGAACTCGCGCCGTCTACATAGATGTTTCTTGAGTCACGCGAGGTCAGGACTAGGGCAAAAGCGATTCTTATACTTAATCTTGCAGAAAAGGATAACTATTCCGACCTTGCGCCGGCCACACAATTGTTTCAAAGGTCGGCGCAGGATCGGAGGAAGATGAAACCACCTCCAACACTTAGTCCTTTGACGAAGAAGTCTGGTTTCCGTGACCTCGCGGCAGACTACACAGATGGCTCTTAAGTCGCGCGAAAGGAAAAAGCGCCAGGCAACACCGAACAAGTACAAAGGTACAAGTGGCAGAGTTGTGGGCCAATAGGCGCTCAACAAGCTGTATTGGATCATGCTGCACGATGAGCAATCGTGTAGGGGACAAGAAGTACACAAGGACACGTACGTGGCACCAATCAGCTTGCGCCGACTACTGTCTCACGATCCCACTCAACTGCTGATGACATGCCAGACAACAAGGACAACGTCAGGACACGTGGATCCATTCATCTTGCGCCAACTACCCTCTCGTCTGGAATCACTAACGGTCGTGGCAGAGGAGGCAGAATGGATATTCCTTGTAGTCGACCCCGGCTATAAATAGAGGACTTCACTTCCAGGTTTAAGGATCGTTCTCTTGCTCTCTCACTTTATAGGCACACCATTATCCTCAAAACCGATACTTGTTCTCACGTCGGAGGGGGGTTACAAGGAGAACCCCCCTATTCTCCTCCTTGTAACGAGCTTACAGTGTCTTGTTGGTTTTGAAGGATCGTCATAGCAAATTGGAAGTGACAAAGAAGATTAACCTTTATTTGTCGAGGCACAAACCACAAACTAAACCCCGTTTTAGTTTGTTGTTTCTTCAAGTTAAAACCAACAAAGAATGGGACTCGTTCGTAGATAATCATGGAAATGTGTTGTTGAAATGTTTTCATGCTAAAAAATAACAAACCAAACAAGATCATAGGTTTGGTGGTTTTAGGGGTTTGGTGGATTGACATTCGATTTTAACTGTCTTTCTAGTTTTATTTTTTAAGCGTTAATTTGTATTAAATAAAGTTATAATGCATATAAATAATCTTATATAATAAAATAAATAGAAAAGAGTTCAATGGCTGGTTGGGTTTACATGTCCGGTTTTAAATTCCAAACCATTGGCAGGACCTTTAAACCGTCAAAACTGAATCACACAAATCTAAATTTGCTGAATTGTATCTCCTTTGAATAAAATCATATACTTACTAATATAAGAATAAGCACATTTTATTGAACTTTTAATGTAGTAGATTTCCGTTATATGTAAGAATAAGCACAGTTTATTGAACCTTTAATGTAGCAGATCTCCGTTATATGATGTTTTTCACAATCGGGCATATTACTGTTAGGACCATCAACTATATCCATATGGCTTATTCTTAACGGTTAGTTTAGAGTTTTCGAACATGGTTCTATCTATCCTTAGACAATGGTCCTAAGTTACCTCGTTAGGTTCCAACCTTTCACACCGTCTCAAATAACTCATACTTATAAGTTACATTCACTATCTTAACCAAAATTATGCGGAAAGAAATGTGAAGTGGGCCGTTTGTGGAAATACCTGAACCATTTTAGTGGCTTGCAAACGATCCCCATTGGCTAAGCTCAGCTAGACTAACCAGGGCTAAAAGAATCCATAATGTTTCAAACATTCAGAAACATGTCACCTTAGCTAGCACATCAGATTTCAAACATCCATCAAAATCACCGATTTTTTCTACAGCGCTACAGTATTTTTCAAACATCCACTTATGTATAAAAGATTAAAAAATAATACAATGACGAATTATATATTTTTTTTGTGTGTGTGGCCCACTCTCGTTTGAAAGAGGTTTGGAATTGTGGATGAGTGGCGTGGACGATAGCCACAATGTGGGAGGTTTAGAAATCCAAACGCTAGCACATCAACAACGTCGTGGATGCTGTGAGTGTTGTGGATGCTCTGAACTTGAGCTTGACTCTATAGTCCGACAAACGTGTTCTAATGTAGGTTTGAGATTGGCTGGATAACTAAAAAACTCATTTAAAGTTAAATAAAATTACATAAAAGAAATAAAAGAGTGGGTCATTGAAAACAATAAGACACAAAGATAAGATATTTATCTATAATTATGTATGCTCCTATGTAATACATGAAGCTCAAACTAAGACATTTTACAAAAGGAAGGAATCAAACATGTTTACCAAGCAAGAAAATGAGGGGTTTTTTTAATTTATTTTTATAATATGTGACAACACTTTTGGCCAAAATAGTTAACTTAAGATAAACAAATAATGAGTTAATATAATTATATATTACTTCTTAATTCAATACAATATAACTTTTTTATATTAGAAATACACTTGAGATGATTTTCAATCGTTTTGTTTTAACCTAATTTTTCACATGTTTGATACAAAATGTAACATGAATTAATCAACTTGTTTATATTTAAATAAATCTCAATTATTATATTTAACACCTCTAATATACACAAAATATCAAAACCTCAAACAAAAGGGTTGAATCTTAGACCACTTATGAGAGCAGCCAAATTGCTTGATGGTTATACTTTTTGTCTAGATTCTTAGTTGGTTGCTGCTACTGAAAGAAAAAGGTACATTATGGTTAGTTGGTGGCCATATGCTATGGGTATGGACTGTATCATTAGGATAAGGTAACTTAATTGGACCAAAAAGATATATGTAAATTACAAAAAAAAAGAAAAAACTTTGAACTTTATAAATGAGAAGAAACATGTATCTAATAAACCTATAATTTATAAATACAAATGACTGGTTTTAGGTCTAGAAAATCGGACGGCTAGCAAAGGATCGAGGAGACAAACATCTGACATTTTTTCTATTCTTTTGCTCGATCTTACAAGTTTTATCTGATTTGCCGAAAAGTTATTGGTTCATTTATGCCTGATCCGTTAACTCTTAAACATATTGACGACATACATGATTTCGGTTAACAGGCTGGTATGATGTGACGTATATGTTTTCCTGTTACATGAATATGTAGAAAACAAGGAAATAATTGTAATTTTAAAAAGTTTTAATATTTAGTATATTTTTTCTTAATCTCTCTAACTGAATTTTAGGGTAAATAAATAGTTGAAAATTACTTGTTTATAAGTAGTTCTAAGACTTAATTATTTGCATACATCAAAAGTGACTTTGTATAAATCAACCATCTCTACATATATGATATATGTAAACTATTCACAAAGTAACAATAGTTTTGACGGTTTATCGGTCCAGTCTTAAAACGGCCGGTTCATTTGTGTCTGATCCATCAAGTCGCATTTTTGAAAAACTACATATATGTTCTCCCACCACCAGATACGTTGATGCACTTTATGGCCGTTACTGTGCGAAAAGGGTAGAAAGAGTGTGTATTGAATATTGTATAGATTAGATACGAACACACGACCCTAGTGCGAACGAGAACTGACTCGTACGAGTGACAGTGTGACTCGTACGAGTGATAGTATGCCTCGTACGAGAGTTAAACATCTCACTTGTACGAGTGAGTTCATGTGGTTCGTACGAGTGACATCTTGTCACTCGTACGAGCAACCATTCGCACGAGCTGTCATGTCTATATATAGGTGTTGTGTGTTCATTGTTTGTAAGTTTTGGAAGTTCCCTGAGGGGAAACGCTGGCGGATTCTCTCCACGAATTCCGTCAGCCAGACAAGATGTATGCTCTTTCGGTATGAATGAATGAAAAGCTTCCGCTGATTCTGTTTCCACTCCCTGTTTATATCGTTCTACCGAATCGGTACTATCATTTGCCCAAAACCTCCGTATAGAACCGCCGCCCGCCGGGACCACAAAATAAATAAAAAAAAGGATATACATGTAATTTTAAAGTGTTTTAATATTGTATATACATTGTGGATCCCCCTAACTAAATGGCTTTTGCATGCTGGAGCTTTGTAGCACACTACTCCATTATTTAATCTGTTTGTATATGTGCATGCTCGTTAACTAGCTTGTTCTACAAGCTCAGCGGTTTGGATTGTGGTAGGGGACAGAGTGCACATTAAGCCACCCCACCCAAACCCCACATTGTCTCTATGATTTTGATTTTGGGTGGTGGGGTCAGTCTAGTTGGCAGTAGGGTACTAGTAGTAGTTTGACCCTTTATAAATTGAGGACTTCAAGGGCTACAGGACATGTCGGATTAGGATCAAATATGAGGGTGGCATTTGTAACATTTTCCTGGCTTCTTATGTTTTTTTTCATAGGTTTGATGTTTCACAGGATTGATGTTACATCACTAGATTCTTCTAGAAGTGAAGGAGTTCAAGAAACAAGAAACAAAACTACCAATAGTGTCGTAATCAACAACAAAGGTAAAGGTAAAGACCATGGTGGTGGTGGTTATGGATGGGGGTTTGGTTGGGGATGGGGAGGTGGTGGTGGTGGTGGTGGTGGTGGAGGTGGAGGTGGCAGAGGGGGGAAACGAGGAGGAGGAGGTGGTGGTGGAGGTGGAGGTGGCGGATGGTGGAGATGGGGATGTCAAAAACACCCAAGAAAGAGAAATCATCGCCACTATGTTCATCATGGCGAGCATAGAAATTTTAATCCGACCGGAGAAAATTATTATGTCATCGGGGAGTTTGCCGAATGCATGGGGGTAGGCCCGTGTAAAGGGATGAAATTGGATTGCCCGCTTCATTGTGGCGGCCCGTGTTTCTATGATTGCACTTATATGTGCAAACCTCATTGTCACCGCCGCGGTCACCACCACTAACCTAGTTCTTATGGTTGCATTCATCTTTTATACTTCCAATTTTCATATCAATTTTCTTACCTTTGATTGTCAGTTTTGTGGTGTTGATTTTTTTTTGTTTTTTTATTCTTGAATTTTAAGATTGTTTGTTTTATTATTCTTGGATGTTAAGTTAGTTTGGTTTGTGAAACTAGCATCAATTGTCGTAATGATTTTGATTAATCTTGACTTTAGTTTGGCTCGGATATGATCTGTTACTTTATATATTTGTTATGTAAATTTAAAATTTGTCTATGATCAAAAGCTTGCTTATAATTTGATGATGTACACTCCTCTTAACTAAATAAACAAGATCGTGACGATTGGTTCTACAGATTACTGAAAGACAGTTTTCCGGCCAAATTTTAGAAGCTCTATCTTCAAAGAAAAACTCAATGTGTACCTCTAGCTTCTTCATATGGGTCACAATCTTGACAAGTTGTGTATTCTCCGAATACTAAAGCTAATAAAAATCATTGTAGAAATCACAAAAGATATTATTAGATTGGATAATTAGATTTTCAAATAATAAATTGGTAATAATAAAATGAAATGAGATCTTAATCTATGTCTTACAATGCCAGCATATCTTTGTCTTTTTTCATGACAGAAAAACATTGTGTTGAGTTTGCTTAACTTGTCAGTGTAATTATGATCAAACGCAAGATATCCTAGCCAATATTCATGATTAGATACAGATGTCCTCAATGGTTGCTGTCAAATTTTCTATTACTATAATAGATTGAACCGACCCAGGTGGGCTTCATGAATATCGGCCGATTAGTTTAATCGATTGTATAAACAAATTTGTTCGAGGGGTTTGAGACAAGGTGACCCGTTGTCTCCCTTTCTGTTTGTTCTTGCTATGGATGCCTTGACTGGATCATGAAATAAGCATGTTCAATTGATGAAAAAAAAAGGTAGTCTTTACAGGGTTGGGATTGAGGATACGCATGTTCAATTGATGGCGAATATGATGGGCTGCATAAGAGGATCGCTTCATTTTAAATACTTGGGTCTTCAAGTGGAGGCGAACATGAATTTGATCAAGAATTGGGATCAGGTTGTGGAGACTTCTAAAAAGAGGTTATCGCTTTGGAAGGCAAATACCATTTCTTTTGGAGGCCGCATTACCTTGATTAGCTTCCTTATTAATGCTTTACCTACGTATAATTTTTCTTTATACAAGGCTCCATTGGGGGTGATTAAAAATTGAAGTTGCATAGAGATTTTCTATGGGGGTCGACTCCGGAAAAGGATAAGATGAAGTGGATTGCTTGGAAGAGTATGATGACTCCGAAAGACTTCGGGGGGATGGGGTTCGGGCTCTTCGAGTGGCAAATTTAGCAATGTTATCTAAATGGTGGTGGAGGTTGAAGGAGGATAGGGGTAGTTTGTGGAGGAAAGTGGTGTGGGAGGTGCACAATAACTCAAGGACGTGGAGCTTTATCCCAACAAAGTTGTCCGTTACGGGTCCGTGGAAACAAATCTAAGACTTGTCTAGTGATTTCAACGTTATGGGCATTAGTTTGGAATCCTTGTTTCGCGGATATCCGAGTAGCGAGAGAGGGATGCATTTCTGGAAAGAGAGGTGGCTTTTTGAGTAACCATTATGCGAAAAATTCCTGAATTTGTTTCAGTTGGAGAGACATAAAGATGATCTTATCAAGGATCTGGTGGCGCAGGGCTGGCCCTAAGCATGTGCAAGGTGGGTACCGGCTCAGGGCAAAAAATGTAAGAGGGCCTGTAATTGTTTCAACTTTATATTTTATAATTATATAATTTATTATATATAACACACACACATAGGGGTTGGTTAACGTACAATATTCCTTAACGTACGATGTGTACAAGATGTAATTACGCAGTTATAAAACTCAAAAACCTAATTACGAATGTTGAAAACCATAATCACGCATGAACATAATCACGCATGCACAAAATCAGAAATCACGCATGGGATAAAAAATTTAATCACGCATGTTATACAACTAATCATGCATGTTCCATAATTGTACAATACACTTCCACTATTGTACAATTTTGCTTAACGTGCGTTGCGTACACTGTGAAAATATAACATGCGTGATTAGTTTTATAACATGCGTGATTAGGTTTTTTTTATCCCATGCGTGATTATGGTTTTCAACATGCGTGATTAGGGTATTTGAGTTTTATAACGTGCTTAATTGCATCTCGTACACATCATACATTAAGGAGCATTGTACGTTAACCAACCCCTATATATACACACACCTAGATATATATATATATAATATCTACTTATCAGATTATTTCCTAACTGTCCACAACTCAGTTGGTTTGGTAAAGTTTCACCTTTCGTTCTTACCTTTTCAAAATTACATGGATGCTCCCTGAGGTTAATTTTCTTAATTAAGTGGATGTGAAATGACAAAACTACTATTACTATTAAATATAATAACTTAAAACATTAAAATAAATATATATATTTTTTATCATTTAATTAATTAAGTGGGCCCCACCATCATCACCAACCCACCCCCAATCTCACCCTAACCATCAACAGACAGATGAAAACCTAATTCTAGTGTAATTTCAATAACAAGAAATCCAAAAACAAAACCCCCAATCTCACCCGCAACAGATGCCAACCACATCTCATCTCTCTCCCTCTCTCTTCCTTAAACTTGTTAGCTCCTTCTCCAACATCAATACATGTACTGCCGAAAATCTACGGTGGTAGGAATATCGCCATTTGTCAGATATGAAAACATCGGTGGATCAATGTGGGAGAAACCGTTAGATGCATAATGGTCAGACTTGAAAAACGCAGGGCTGCCGGAAAACTCAAACAACACCGTCGCTATAGTAAACTACTACCGTCGACGTCGACGGTGAAGGTGGTGTGTAGGTTGAGGAGCCATGGTAGGTGGGGTGGGTTTGAACTAGAATTGTCTTGTGGTTTAGCAGGTAGAACCGTTGAAGAAGATGAATGGGGTGTTTAAGTTTTTATATTTCAATATTATAATTAAATATTAGTTATATTTCTTTAACTTTTTAATGGGTTTTTTTTCTAATTAGTAAGGGTAATTTTATTAATTTACACCCACTTAACGCCACAAACCAACGATCATTCACTCTGAGAACTATCCGAGTAACAATTAAGTAAACCACAAAATGCATAAGTGTAATTTCTAAAAATTAAAAACTAAAAGTGTTCCTTTAACAAATCATCATACAAGCTATCCATGCAATTTACTCCAAAAAAAAGTTATCTTTACAATACCATATTACCACTATAAATACCCAAAATAATTGTATCGAATTTTGGTACGGTTGCTTTCAAAATTCAAACCAGGAACACGTTGGCCAACCAATAGAATTGCAGAAAATATTCACATAGACCAAATCCATAACAACCTGACACGTGGCAAATAACTATCTTATTTAGCATGAAACACTCACCCTTCAAAGCAACAAGAAAATTTGCATTTGCATTTGAACTTGCAGGTTGTAAAAATGGCAAACAAATTTGTTGTTGATATGATGTCATCATTCACGGGGAAGCCTTCGAATCCATCGACGCTGACGTTGACGTTTCCGACTCCGATTCGTGGCTGGTTGTTGATCGTCCGATTCAGACGGCGAAAACTTCTCCTACGGTGACGTCATCACCACCGACGATGACGTCAGCGAAGAAGAAGTTGCGTCTGATGTGGATGATCTCGTTCGACAACCGTACGGATCTCCGTCTGCTAATATATTGGTGCAGTCTCTTGTAGATGAAATCAGTTATCACTCTCAGGTAATTAGGTTTTCGCGGTTTTGTTAATTATTGTTGTAATCTAATGTTATCGGTGTGTGTATTGAAATTTGGAGTTAAATATGAGATTATTCGTTCAAACAGGAAGTGAAATGCATGTGAAATCTGAGATTATTCGTTCGAGATTTAGTGTGTGTGTGTTTAGAAATTTGTATTATTCGTTCGAACATGAAGTGCAAAACGCAATGAAATCTGAGATTTTTTGTTACTTATAATCTGATATTTCCTGAGTGTGTATCTTGAAATTTGAAGTTAAATCTGAGTATATTTGTTCTCACAGGAAGTTAGAGATGCATATGAAATCGAAAGCAATCCTCACGATCAGGTAATTAGGTTTTCTTGATTATGCTACCTGTAATTTGATACTTTCGGTGTTTGTTTTGAAATTTGTAGTTAAGTTTGAGATTATTCATTCGAACAGCAATTTAGGTTTTCATGATTTTGTTATTTGTAATTTGATATCTTTCAGTGTGTGTTTTGAAATTTGGAGTTGAATATGAGATTATTTGTTCGAACAGGAAGTGAAACACGCTTGTGAAATCGATGACAACCATCAAACAATTGATGATGACGTGGTTGTGAAAGACGGTGGTTTGATCGACGGTGAAAATGATCCGTATGAAGAAGATGATGATGTTGATGATGAGGAGGAGGATTTGGATGATGAATTGGTGCCGAAATGGTTGAATAACAAGTTCGAAAGGCAGAGGATGAGGAAATTGGGGAAAAGAGCGTATCCGAAGATGAAGAAGTCAAAACGATTGGCGAATCAGTACAACAAACCAGGATGTGTTCATGGAAAGCGTGGATTAGGAATGAAGCACAATCTCATCTGGTAATTTTCGATCTGGATGGTTTAGATTGTGTGAATTCAATGCTCGATTTGAATGACTTGATGATTGTATCAGTTGATTTGAAATGTACAGCAGTTAATTTAGGGTTATTGGTCAGTTAGGTTTGAAGTTGGTTACTTTCAGTTTCAGTTGTTCAATGTTCATATGAATTATCTGATCAAATCAAACTTCTAAATGCATTCTGATGTGGTTTGTTTTTGATCCATTGGTGATAGAATGCTTATTTTAGTCCGGTTTTGTTTGATCATGTTGACAAAAGTCGATTTTTCGGGTGGTTTTTATGAACAATATCTTGACAATTTATCTGCACCGACAGGTTACACTATGTAGTACTATCGGTTTTATTATGAGCTAATAGACTAGACATAAGTTAACAGAAGCAGCCCCTCACAAATATGGTGTGCGTTTAAATCTCTACAGATACATATTGATTAGGTGGTATGTAGGAGTCAAAGAAGATCCACTTATCCCTTTACCGACCGACGGTTTTTTGTATATGTTATGTTTTAAAATCGAACGGACTGACTCATTAAACCGAGAACCCTCGATTCTACTGGTTTTATAACGAGCTAATGGACTGGACATAATTAACTCGTTTGTTTTAAACGAATCAGATAAGGCTTGAGCAAACTGATAAGAAATTGTTAATACTTGCATCTTCTGTCCTCAATTTGTCGGCCGATTCGGTTGATGAGATGGTTCGGATCCGTCGGTTCAGCGGAGTCGGTCATAACATTGGATATTATGCCTATGAATCAACGGATACCACATATTTAGGCAGAAAATGTAGGTGATATGTTGGGCACTTTCCGGTCAATTGCCAAACAAATGGATGGTTTAGATGCAATCAAGTACGCTAAACGATAAAGATAATGATTGAACATGTATGGTAACGGTTTAAAAAACATGTGAGCTTTTAGACTGGTTAAATAAAGTTGGGCCGGGTCATCATACCATTTTACAGAATCTTCATGTAAAATTACAAGGTATTCTTATTTGCATAGGACAATATGGTGTCAATTCACAAAATAAAATATCATGTTGTTTGAGCACATGCCCTTATATTATTAGACTTCTTTTGTTTGATTAGCTTAAATTCCCAATAAAGCGCAATACATGTGATTTTTTAATCATTTTTTTAGATTGCTTCCTAAAAGCTTTTCATCAAATTGTCTATTGTGATACTGTTAAAATAAAGCAACATTGGATGTGATTCATGTTGCAACATTGTCGTAATTGTTAGTTAGTTGTGGCTGGTTGTTTGTTCTGTGTTAGTTGGACTTGTTATAAAACTGTTGTAACTAACTGGGGTGTTAAGTGTACATGTAAGAAAGTTCAGGGGCATATTCGCGGATACTCAGTGTTATTCTTGGTTGATGAAGGGCTTGGTTGATGAAGGGGCTTAGTGTAAATATGTTTTATATATAAGCAACAGCTCTCAGTGAAGATCTTAGTCTTTCTTCCAGATTATTCTCTGCACTCTCTCTCTTCAACTAGTGATTAGGTTTGTTGAGTCTTCTTCTGTCTTTGTTTGTATTTTGTTAGATCTTATTTCAAGATCTTGTTGTAAGTCTTTTAGATCTGCTGAGTTTATCAATAGATCTTCTGTTTGTTATCTGTATTGTTCAGATCTCACATTTTGTGAGATCTAGGATTTGGTTTGGGGTTTTTTGGGTTGGTTAACTAATAAAAGTTTTAGTCATTTGTTTTGTCGCTATTTTCTGGTGTTTATACTGTTCTTGTTCTGTTTATACCATTTTTACATGGTATCAGAGCCAATCGGCTCTTGAGATTGTTGTTTGGTGTTTCCGCTGCATATTTCACGGTTCGATTTGTCGGTAAAGTGTTCTTTTGTGGATATTGTGTTTGTAGAATTGTTTTGATGCTTTGTTGGAGTGTGTGCAGGTGTAGATCTGGTTAGATCTGGAGTGTTTGAAGGTGTAGATCTGGTCAGATCTGGTTAGATTTGGTTGGATCTGTTTAAACCCTAACTAAGGGTTGAAGGCTGTGTTGGCCTTTGTGTAGATCTGGTGTGGTTTCTGGTTGAAGGCTGCGTGTCTCTGAACCAAGAAGGTTCATGGCAAACTAACAAGTTATAACAACTAATTGGCTCTTGAGTTTGTCTTATAACCCTTGAAGGTTGTAAGGCATCTCTGCTTGGAGGGAGTTAAACCCTTTTGTGAGAGTTTTCTATCCCTTATCTCTTATTACTGTTTACATGCATCACTACATCGTTTGAGCTAGGCATTACTGTTACCAGGACTAGTTGGGCCGGCCTTGATCGAGTCTGTCTCTGTTTATCTGTCTATGTGTTTTGTCTATGTGAACCGTTGTGCTTATTTGTCTATGTGATTTGCTATTCTGTATCTCTTGTGTAGTTCGTAGTATTAGTCTGCGACTGTGTTATGCTTGTCCGGGGACCTATAGAGTGATGACCCTGGAATCTGGCCTCTGATACAGTTCTGCATTGTTCTTTGATTGTTATTAATATTTTCTGTCTCTTTACTGTCTTCTGTTATTTGATTGTCTACTTGTTTGGTTTTATTTGATAACATGGGAGATACTGGTAGTACTTCACAAACCTTAATAAGTAAACTCGATATTGGAGATCCTTTATATCTTCATCCTAGTGACTCAAGTTCGTTGACTATTGGTTAGTGTAAAATTAAAAGGAACTGAAAACTATTCAGTGTGGTCTAGTTATATGAAATTGGCGTTGGAAGCCAAAAATAAATTTGGTCTAATAGATGGTAGTCGTAAACGGTCAGATGATAATGAAGTTCTTGCGTCTCAATGGGATAGATGTAATTCAGTTGTTTTAACATGGCTTTTAAATTTTGTGTCAGAATATTTATTTTTAGGGCAGGTCTTTTCTAAATTTGCTTCTGAAGTTTAGGGAGGATTCAAAAGAAACTTATGACAAGATAGATGGTTCTGTGGTCTATGATTTGTATAAAAAGATAAACTGCATTTCACAAAACAGAAGTTCTGTTGCTGATTACTATAACAAACTGACTACTATGTGGAAGCAGTTTGATGCAATGCTCAAACTGCCTACTTGTTCTTGTAAAGCAGTTAAGGATTACAATGATTTTTCAGCTTTAATAAAACTAATGCAGTTCCTTATGGGACTTGATGACATTTATCAACCTGTAAGGACTAATATCTTGACCAGAGAATCATTTCCCTTGTTAAAGTTGCTTTTTCTGTGGTATCTAGGGAGGAATTCCACAGATTATCTAGCAATAGTTCTAAAAGTCAAAATGTGTCTTTTGTGTCTAAACCAGTTCAGTCATTTGACTCTAAACGAAGGGTGAATAATCAAAGACGGACCTAATCCTAATCTAAAATGTACACACTGTAATATGATTGGTCACACTGTGGATAGGTGTTTTGAGATAGTAGGATATCCTACAGGTTTAAAAGAAGGACTAACAGTGGTAGTTCTACGTCTGCTAGGAATTCTTTTATTAATAAGTCTAATGTTGTTGTTGGGTCATCTATTAGTGCTATTCTCCTGGTTTACCGTTTAATCTGAGCAGATAGCAAAGTTGTTGAGTTTAATGAGGCTGTAAAAAATGATACATGGGTTGAGGCTATGAACAATGAGATGGAAGCGTTGTATCAAAATAATACATGGGTTTTAGTTGATCTTCCTAAAGGAAGGAAACCAATAGGTTGTAAATGGGTGTATAAGATTAAGTATAAGGCAAATGGGGAGGTTGAACGATATAAGGCCACGCTGGTGCAAAAGGTTTTAATCAAAAAGAAGGTGTTGATTTTGGTGAAACCTTTTCACCGGTCATAAAAATGGTCACTGTTCATATTGTCTTGAAGCTTGCAGTTAACAATAATTGGCCTTTATATCAAATGGATATAAACACCTTTTTTATATGGAACATTGTCTGAGGAAGTCTTTATGACTCTACCTCAAGGTTATTTTTCAAAAGATAACACTAAAGTTTGCAAGTTAGTGAAGTCGTTGTATGGTCTAAAACAAGCTCCGAGACAATGGAACGAAAAGTTAACATTTGTGTTAACATCAATGGGGTTTAGACAAAGTGTATGTGATTATTCTTTGTTTATATTATCTGATAAAGACGTATTTGTTGCTTTGTTAGTATACGAGATGACATTGTTATAACTGGAAACAACAAGGCAGAAATAGAAAAAGTGAAAAAGTCTTTAAGTGATAATTTTAAAATAAAAGATTTAGGTATTCTAAAATACTTTTTGGGAATAGAGTAAGATAACAGCATTTATTTGTCACAAAGAAATATTGTCTTGAACTGTTAACTGAGTTTGGTTACTTGGGTTGTAAACCCGTTACAACTCCGATTGAACAGAGTTTTCTGTATCAAGTAATTGCAATAAAAAACATGAGATGTTGGAAAATGTTAATGGGTATCAAAAAATGATAGGAAAGCTGATCTATTTGTCTTTAACTAGACCAGATATAAGCTATGCTGTCCAGTTTTTAAGTCAATATATGCATAGTCCAAAACAGATTCATCTTGACATAGCATTGAGGTTATTAAGATATTTGAAACAATCACCTGGAAATGGTTTAAGCTTTAAAAGGTCTGATAATTTGGTTGTATCAGGATTTGTAGATTCTGATTGGGCAAAATGTTTGGAAACTAGAAGGTCTGTAACTGGTTTTGGTATTTTCTTCGGGAAATACTCTTGTTTCTTGGAAGAGCAAGAAACAAAGTGTAACTTCTAGATCCACAACAGAAGCTGAGTATAGAGCAATGTGCTCAGCTACTTGCGAAATTATGTGGATATTAAATGTATTGTCTGAGTTAAAAGTCAGTCAAAGCTTACCAGTTAAGCTATATTGTGATAGTAGTTTGCTACATCTATTTCACAAAATCCTGTGTTTCATGAAAGAACCAAGCATTATGAGTTGGATTTACATTTTTTAAGAGAAAAAATTGCAGCTGGTGTTATTGTTCCTGAGAAAGTAAGTTCGGATGTGCAGGTTGCGGATATTTTTACCAAAGGCTTGAATGCAAGCCAACACAAAGTGTTGTGTGAAGTTCTGGGTTTGTTTGACATGTTTGCCTCATGAATCATGGGGGCATGTTAAAATAAAGCAACACGTGGATGTGATTCATGTTGCAACATTTCGTAATTGTTTGTTAGTTGTGGCTGGTTGTTTGTTCTGTGGTAGTTGGACTTGTTATAAAACTGTTGTAACTAACTGGGGTGTTAAGTGTACAGGTAAGAAAGTTCAGGGGCTTATTCACGGATACTCAGTGTTGTACCAGTGTGAAGTGTTATTCTTGGTTGATGAAGGGCTTAGTGTAAATATGTTTTATATATAAGCAACAGCTCTTTCTTCCAGATTATTTCTGCACTTTCTCTCTCTTCAACTAGTGATTAGGGTTTGTTGAGTCTTCTTCTGTCTTTGTTCGTATTTTGTTAGATCTTTTGTTGTAAGTCTTTTAGATCTGCTGAGTTTATCAGTAGATCTTCTGTTTGTTATCTGTATTGTTCAGATCTCACATTTTGTGAGATCTAGGGTTTGGTTTGGGGTTTTTTGGGTTGGTTAACTAATAAAAGTTTTAGTCATTTGTTTTGTCGCTATTTTCTGGTGTTTATACTGTTCTTGTTCTGTTTATACCATTTTTACAGATACTAAAAACTGTTATTTAAATATATATTATGCTAACTAAAATAAACCTTCCGTGATTTTATCTAATAATAAAGCCGTCATTTCACCATCACGTGAAGCTTGTCCTCAAAAGTGTCATTTTCTAGTGTCTGTTTGGGTAATTCAATTACCATAAACAAAAACAAAATGAGATTTCAAAGCCTTGTATTATAGTCATTCCCTTTTGTTGTTGTGGAGAATAAGGAACAAACTGTTCATATATGTTTGAAACAACAATAAGGTGTGATAAGCACTTAATATATATAATTGTAAACTATTCAACAAACAACGGTATTAGTATCGGTCTACTGCGGTCAACTGCAACTACAGTACTGATGTTGGTCAACCGCGGTCAACGGCAACAACAGTAGAGACCATGGAATCAACACCGCATACATTATGGCCCCTGCATATCTTGTAATATCCGTTTTCTCCCCATTTTGGACCCCACGAATTCTTGATGATCCAATATGGTTTGTCCTTCATTCTAATCGGTGAATGTCCACCCGAACCATACCCGACCATTAACACGCCATGGTCTAACCTCTTTGAGCATACGTAAGGACACGATACTCCCCCAACATAGGTTTGCATGTAAACCGCATTGATAGCCACTGCATATGAACAGAATCAATAAAAGGTTACGTGCCAACACAAGTTATATTTTACTTGATCTCGTTGGTTAGCAGGATACTGACATGATATCAGTAGATATTAAAAGAAATTATGTTTACCGGCAAGAGGACCATGTTTGACAAGATTAGCGGCAATCTGATCTTCGTCAAGGGACACGACACTGAAGTTACGGACGGATGCTACAACCTTATTTTTGTCAAACTTGCAGCTCCCGCCGTCGGTTCCTGTGTACGGATAGGCTTCTTCCCTCATAAGTCCACCGGCTTTGAGAGTGTACTCGAAGGCACTGTTCATAAGACCTCCATTGCACCCGGAATCACATGATTCTGGTTCTTCTGGATCACACTTCAGAAAATACCAAATTTCAATCATTGAGTTTGAGGCCAAACCATAACCCATAAAAACTGAGCCCACTTGTAACTAACTCATGGTTTGGTTATGTTTTTTTTTTTTTTATAAAAACAGGTTTTTATGCTTCAGTTGTTATAGTTGGATCATTTAATCAAACAAACATCACTAAAACCAACTTTTATAGTTTTTATTTTTTAATAATAATATGCTATATCAGGTAAAGTTATGTTATAACTTATTTTTAGATAAAACAGTCTAACCATCTTTTTGGATAACAATATGAACTGAACTGTTTTTAACTAAAACTAATCAGTTACGAAAATCTAAAATGCGATATGTTGGTTATACAAGTCGTAGATGTGAACACAACCAGTTTTTGGTCCCAAACCGATTCGTTTTGGTCAAACAAAGTCAAAACCAGTTTAGTTTGAAACCTGGTTTTATACTATAGGTTCAGTTTTTTCACCAATAGCCGAACTAAACCGACCTATGAATAATAGAAGAAACACAAACAATTTAACTCAGAAGAATCAAACCTCATGGTCACAATCAACAAGTTGCTGTTCGCTAAGGCTTTGAAGCTTCCCTGTAGCAATGAAATTCGCACCTTCTAACGCCCCAGTCGTACTGAACGACCAACATGACCCACACGAACCCTAATTCACATTCACAATTCAAATCACATCCAATAACAACAAACAAACAATATACTGTAACTAATTCAAAACAGATAACAACAAATAAACAATATACAGTAACTAATTCAAAACAATATACCAACAAATAAACAATATACTGTGACTAATTCAAAACAATATAACAACAAATAAACAAAATACTGGACTAATTCAAAACAATATAACAACAAATAAACAATATACTGTGACTAATTCAAAACAATATACCAACAAATAAACAATATACTGTGACTAATTCAAAACAATATAACAACAAATAAACAAAATACTGTGACTAATTCAAAACAATATAACAACAAATAAACAATATACTGTAACTAATTCAAAACAATATAGCAGCAAATAAACAAAATACTGTAACTGATTCAAAACAATATAATAACAAATACCTGATCCTTGACATCAGTAACGGCACCACGATCTCTCCAATCAAAGTCTCCCGGCAGATCAGTCGTCGGAAGAATCGGAGCTTTTCCGGCATCGTCCGGAAACCGAAGACGAGATCTCAATCCGAGATGCTTCCGGAACTCTGATGACGTCATATCGGAGAACTGAGTGACGCCATGGACGGCCGTTGGATCTAGCTTCTGGTGACGCTTTGCAAGGCGCATGTTAGCCACGAATACGGAATATCTGTAATCGTTTTCCGCTTGTGACGCGTATGATTTGCCGAACTTTCTCTTGAATGCGCCGAAGTGATGCCGGAAGCGGTTACGGTGCTCCGACTGATTTTCGTCGCCGGTCACTTGACGGATGATGACGTCATCTTCGGAACCGGCAAAATCAGCGTCGCCGGATACACCGAAGTGGTGCTGGTGCTCTGGTGAACTCAACGACTGATCTTCGTCACCGGTAACCTGACGGATACCAGAGAAATCACCGTAGCCGTTAACGGAGACGAAAGAGGAGACTGCGACTAGAGAAATTACGAGGAGAGCGAATCGGTGATTCATAACTTGATTGATCGGAATTTTGCCGGAGAATTTGTAGTGTTTGTTTGATTTCATGTTGCCAATTGTTCGCCGGCGACGGTGGGACGGTGTTTATTAAGACAAATTGACGGTGAGTGGACACGTGGAAGGGTCTTATTGGTGGAGGTTGCTTGTTGGGTTGGGTTGTGGTTATTCGTAATATTGGATCGATCCGAATCAGATTCATAACGCGGGAAAAGTAAGTCGGTTACGTGGAATCCAGGGTTCCGTTGGGAAATTGAAATCAGATGATTAATTTGAATTAATTTGGTAATATTTTGATTGAAAGAAAATGATTGGTTTAAGTTTTAAAACTTGTGTGATAAATATTATCAAATTGAATGAAACTGTTAAGTCTAATTAAACTAGATTGTTTCTTAATTATTTGCTAATATAATTAGGGCTGCAATCGTGTTCCGTTGTTAAAAAATGTATGTTTTTACAAACGCTTCATGAACACTTACCGAACGAAATTTTATGTGTAATTGTTAGTGAGTTGTCCTTTTGTGTTTGTTTGTTAATTTCAGGCGATGAACAAAAACGAATGTTGATAATACAAACTAATGTTCATGAACAAAAATGGAAATAAACAACGCGTTTATCAACATAATAAACAATACACTTACACTTATTAAGTACTTTATTTGTCGGAGTTTTGAAATATTTAAATAAAATATAAAAACTAAAAACACTGATAAACTATTGAACACAAACAAACACGCTACCGAACGTTCACGAACATAAATGAACGAACGTGGTCTCTGTTCATGTTCGTTAATTTAACGAAACGAACAAATTTTCTTGTTCGTGTTTTTTGTTTAATAAACGAACAAACACAAACCAACTTCCTGCCGGATGGTTCACTGAATGTTTGGTTCGTTTACAACCCTAAATATAATAATTTAAAATAGAATATCTAATAATGGTGTATGATGTTTGTCCCTTGTAAAAGTAGCATGTGTTCAAATGTTTGTAAGTATAAGATTAAATAGTATTCATGTGTAAGAAAGATTAAATAGTATTCATGTGTAAGAAGTTGTTGTTAGGCAAAAAAAAATGAAAAAAAAGGAAATATCTAAACTATACTTAAAAATATGTTAGATATATTAATAAGTTTATCATACATCATATTCCATTAGTCATTTTAGTTTTGGTTGGGTGGTAAAGACTTTTGTCTCTTGAAAAAAAAAACCATGGTACAATTTTTGGCATGTGGTAGATTATATTCAATTTAGTGTATAGTAACATTCGGCGTTAAAAAAACACGTAATAGTACATTAAACATGACATCCTAATGGTGTTGTTTCTAAATACACAAAGAACAAAGAACCACGGCAAAAGCACTCTGTTGGGCTAACGCTTGAAACCGAAAGGCAAAATTTACCAGAGCGAATGAAATTACATATGCGGTAATCACAGCCATAAACGGTGTATGCTACACGCATATACCCGTTATTTTATCTGGGTTCTGGAATTTTAAAAATAGATAATTTACATTCAAAATATGAAGTTTGACATTAACTTTATAATATATGTTCATCAGTTCATGCATTTTCAAAAGGAAAAAAAAACACAAATAACTAATACCTAACCAAGCCCATTTTTATAGTCGAGTCTCCATGGTATCACGTTCCGCTGATCTCATTTCCTTCTCCATGGCGTTTGGCTTATCTGCGATAAACTTAACGAATAAACACATCTTTTTCTAAGATTCGGAGCTATAAACGTTTGATCACTATGTTAAGTGATCATGGTTTGGACCATGGCATTTAGTGATCAAGGATTGTGGGTGGAGCCTAATAAGGAGGACATGTTTCATATGTAGGTGTTAATATGCTTCAATATAAAGGATGGAAGTTGAATGAGGATCATGGGTGCTAAGACCCTTTGATGTATGATGGATGATAAGGATCATATCTACTTTCACTTGATTTGTCATTTGAGATCTAATGCGTAGTTGTGTTAAAATTATGAATGACACGTGGAATTTTTGTTGATGTTCATTATGGGATCGTTGGCCATCACATCTTGAGAATGTTATACAAAGGTATAAAAATATATCATTATATTCATATCATGAAAACACTAATGTCTTAAGGACTATATAGTGTATTATTGTCAAGCCACCAAAACATTGTGTACAAGCTACAAACACCAAATGATTTTGCTGTCGCAGACAAACTAACAACTTATCAAAATTTACATGATTGTCACTATATATGAAGAACTTAAGAAAGCTATAGCGAGACTGGACTCATATTTATGAGCATAATTTGTTGGTTTTGTGGCATTTTTTAAATACCATCTTTACATTTTTTTTGGTTTAAAGTATTCTATATTGGTAATGTATGTTTGGATCGGGAATGAGATCCGACCCGTTCTTTAAAATATATATTATATATATATATATATAATTATATATATATATATATATATATATATTTATATATGTGTGTGAGGCACATATACGTACGTTACTGATTTGACCGTCAGAGGGTGTTACCCCAAGACTACGGTCTCAAATCCTTCTAATGGACTTTTCTCTATAATGGCTTAAATCTTAATTGAAAAAGAGAAATAAAAGTCCAGAGTAAAAAAAGGTAATACAAACCTGCACAAGAATACTTCAAGCCAGTGGCGGAGCTAGCCTAAAAATTCAGAGGCATCCAAATTTTTCTTTTTTGGGATTAGGGTATCCTTTGTATAAAACTGGATTTTTTTTATTTTTTAAACTACTGAAAACGGTATAAAGATGGGATTGAGGGATAGCCGTGCTACCCTTTCTAATACACTAGCTCTGTCCCTGCTTCGATCCACAACCAAACAACATATATAACACAAACATAGAGCTAAAACTTTCCATGTTTAGTAATTTTATTTACATTAGTACGAACTATTATAAATTTTAGAAAAGACTTGGTTATATGATTTAATTAATTTTTTAACATTTAAAAACTTAAAGTAGATATAGGTTTTATAAAAAAATAGTAGAAATAAAAGGAAAAGTCAAATATGAGACCACCTGGTGTGTAGTAATACTAAATTCATTTTATTTTAAAACAAAACTATTAGGGTATACTGTATACACATAAAACAAATGTTGTTTACGTAAATATATTTATATAAATATATATATATATATATTAATACTCATTTATTTATGTAAAATTATACGTTCTCGTAATTTGATTGCTGAGAAACTATCATTTCGAATTTTCGATACTGGTATCTGTATTCGATTTTGACCTTTTCAGGTTCGGTACATTCAGTACCAGTACCGACACTAACACTAAGCTCATCCCTAGTTTAAAGAGCTTACGTATGTGTATTTGAATGTAAGTTTAATTAAAACAAGAATTACATTATTAAAAATTCAAATATTTTAAAAAATCAAATACATGTAAAATACAATTTGGTAAAGCAATGCGGAGGCGATAACAATGAATTTCGAAGTTTCTTGTTTTCATGAAGTGAATCAAATTAAATAAGTATCATGCACATTAAGATTGGTTAGCAATAAAAAAACGATATACAAATTAATTCAAATAAATATTGTATTCATAAATGCAGCGATAATAAGTTTTGGTTGTATTATTTTATTATCTTTTTTGAATTTAAATTGTTTAAAAGCTTAAATCGGATGAAATATAAAAAATATAAAATAAAAGGTTTGATTGTATTTATTTAAAAACTTAAGGGATGGAGTATATCTAGTAAAATTAGAAAAAGGAGAGTGCATTTAGTAACACCCTTTAAGTAAATGAGAAAATGACTTGTAACCGAAAGTTACAATTTAAGACAAAAGTAATTTTACATTTCAGAAAATACCCCTTATTTATTCGTATACTGACCCAAATTAGATGCAAAATGCGGTAAAAGGGTAGTCTGTTACGTCTAGGATTGTGTTACAAAATGAAATAATTCATTTATTTATATTTATATTTATATTATATTATATTATATCATATTATATTATGATGGTTTAAAAGAGACTATGTGCTGGATTTGGGATAAAACAACGAGTAAAATGAAATTTGGGCCATAACCGATGGGCCTTATATATTGAAATGTGGGACATGTTGGGCTTTCAATTTAAATGTTTGAGCTTAATGAACAGTCGTTTAAGATTTACTGCGAACAAACAACAATACCATTAGTTGATGTGTACTATCGTTTATAAGTTGAAATGACCACCGTTTCAGATGGTGTAACGAGTGCGGAATCCAAGTTACACCACAACCGAGCGAGAGTATGTAATCAAGAAACAAAGATATTAATGTTTAACGGTTTATGTATTGATTTTGACAGAGTTTCGATACAAGATTATACAAATATGAGCTCTCCAAAACTCTCTCTCTAGCTCATGCAAGCTCCTGATTGCAAGTGACAGTTACATGTATTTATACAAAACAGAAAATGAACCAAACGACAATAAACATTCCAAACAGAGGGTAAACAGTGTTTCTCTTCTTTACTCACAAAGACTCTATATAATAAAGATACCCACTCAGATAAATTTGTAGGATCCAATGTGAATGCTCTTAGTTAGTTTATAATAGGTTTATATTTGTAAAATTTAAAATCCTAAACTAATTTTTATTAGAGTCGGTGTCAAAACTTACTGGGAGACGTCACCAAAATTTCATGGTAACCAGTGTCAAAATTTCTTGATGATCAGTAGTGATTAGATCATACTTCATCGACCTCGGGCGACCCATCTCGGGACTATCTAGGGCCGCCCATGTCTATAGACACAACATGTGAGCAATGACATTTATAAAACGATATATAAACCTACAACCAAATAAAGGCATAGAACTTTGTATCTAGATCATTCTTGTTATAGTTGATGGCCGAGTGAGTTATGATCAGAACCCCAAACATTAGGGCCACACTACAACAACCTCCAGATTAGTTTAAACAGTTGAACAATCCCTACACCTATAAGAAAAAATGCCCACACAAAAGAAAAAAATGACAACCAAACAGATGAGGAGGCTAGTAATTAACCCACAATTTTCAGAAGCTGTTTGACACATGCAATAATGGTGATCAACCTTTTTTACCACATCTGTGGCAAAATTCAATTCCACACCTGTACCAAGTTTAATTCAACGTCAAAATCACTATCTCTTCTCCACACACGATTAAGTAAAGAACTCTAAAAACTTATGGTACACATTGTTTTGAGGGGTAAATATAAAACAGGAGTTAAGTTCGCCTACAAATACGTTTAACGTACAACATCCAAGAGGGAGTTTGTTGGTGCATAATGTCTATTGCATACGGCTAGGATATGTTGATTATGTATATAGGGCTTAGATCGTCAGTTTGTAAAAGTTAATGTATATTTTATTTGTTTAGTAGATGACTCGTACGAGTGACACTCTCTGTTACACACTCTCCTGTGCGAGTCATGTCGACCTATAAATAGAAAGGCATGAAAAAAGTACAGAAAATGCGGTGCCATTTTTGTAATTATTTTACCCGTAGGGTAACTATCAAGATTAAATGATCTTCTAGGGTAAGTTTGTAAAACGATCGTGTAGGGTAGTTATTAGAATTATTTACAAATGTAACAAAATTACTCTGCAAGAACGTACAATTCAAAATTACCGTACAAGATCAAAATTACCTAACGAATAAAATAATTATGAAAATGTCACACCGTTTTTTCAAGAAAACCTTTCGTTCGTAAAAAAAAGTACGTTAAAAGTATTTGCATTTGATCTTTTGTCTATAAAACAGTTACGTAAACACAAATGAAGTAAAATTACCTGCATCGAACAAATGCGCAACCGTCTACAAGCTCAACACAATGTCTACACTTAGGACATCTCATCCACTTGTTCCTCTCTAATAGAACACCAAAAGCGACATCGTTCTGGTCCATAATCTCCCCACACGCGTAACCAGCATGCCACGGAACCTTACACCGAAAACAAAAAGGTTCCTTACAATTGGGACACACACATCTCTTTAAACTACCTCCACCACCACACTCGTTAACAACCAAAGCCGAACAGTCTTGGTTCGGGCAGTAAGCCTTGTCAAACTCCAACACTGCCGAATCACAAAGTAAGTCACACCATTTGGTAAACAGTTGGTGTGAGACTTTTGGGTGACACGATAACGGTTATTAGAATATCACATGTTAAAGCTGGGCATTTGATGTCGGATACGTTGTCTTCTACCTTCACTTGAATGTACTTGATCATGCAATCTGTTACTGTTCTTGAATTTCTTGTTTGGGAGTGTCACCGGTTCGATACAAATCTCGCAAGTGAACGTCGATGATGATGATGATGGTTCTTGATCTTTATGTTCTTGTTGTGGTTTTTTGTTTGCATTCCCCATTATATCAACCCAAAAGAAGGGGAAAACTTGCTGTGAGATTGGAATCAAAGTATGCAATGTGATGATGTAGAAAATTATATATATATCTCGAAATCCCAGTCTATCTCGTGAGTTTGTTTTGTGATGATAAAGAAAATGATCAAGATAAATTGGTGATGTTATATATTCATGATTATGAATTTTGTTATACGGGTTAAAGAAATATAACCTATAGTTTTATAAAACTGTGTAATACGGTTAATAAATGTTAATAGTATAATATAATTTTATCACAGGGTTGTTTATTTATATTGTAGGGGTAACTCAGTGGTGGATCCAGAAAATCTTCATAGGGGTAACGTTTTATAGAAAAGAGGTAACGAAATAAAAAAATGTCAGATTTTTCAAAAATTTACACTACCGTTGTAACATTTGTATAAATCGGGTCTCCAAAACCCGCTCCGTTTTGTAATCAAATACCAGGTTAAGAAAATACAGTAATTATTTATGGTTATTTTGAGTTTAAACGTATATAATTAATAAATAAACTAAACCATAAAAATTATATTTGATAAAAAGTTAAAATAAAATAAAAAAAAAATATTGTAGCTGACCGGACTCGAACCCGGGTCAGCTGAAACAATTCAACAACTTAACATCCACTTCCCAAACCACTCCGCCATCAAGTGTTTTCTGATAACTTTAGGAAGACAATTGAATCTTATACGCGAACTCAATCAACCGTTAATGCCATCTGCATAACGGAAATCGGTAAACCGAATCGCCAAATCGGTTCAAACTCGTTTAGCTAGCTTATAACCGATGAATATCGGTTTCTAATTAAGTTCAAATTGAATGAACTTAAAGTTCCGGTTTTTGAAACCGAAAAGTATTCAAACTCCAAATAATTCAGGTTCCAATCATTTATGCGATTCAGAACCGTCTCAAATACACTCCATTTCCTTTTCGTCGCGTTTTCAAGTCTTTTGAGCACCAAAACTGTTCGCCGGAATCCTCTGCAAAACTCGCCGGAAAACCGTGTTCAACACAAACCGGTAAGATTTTCCTCCTTTGCGGTTTCAATCTATTGTTAGGACTCCACTAACATTAATCCATTACTCTAAATCAGTCACAGAAGACTTTGCTGGATTTCTGGGTTCGCCGGAGAAATTCTGGAATTTGCCGGAAACTTGCTAGCTAACGGTAAACACATTAAATCGTGCTAATAATCCATGTACTCTGGTTTAATTTCAAAACTAATTCCTTAATTCTGTTGATAGACTCTCTCAACCGGAGGTCCAGAAACAGAGCTACCTGATTTCGCTGGACTCCTTAAAGAAGACGACCTGTCCGGTATTTCCTCCCCCAAACTGTTCGGTTTTGTTCATTCAAGCTAGTAGTCATGTTATTTAAATAGTTAAATCAAGAACCAGTCGTTTGAGTGAAGTCGGTAATTGTAGTGAAGAAGATGAACTGAAAACCGGGATAAGACTAAATAAAATTCGGATAATAAACGGGTTAGACACACAGTCCAGTGGTGGACTGTGTGCAAAGTTAACATACACGTCCCGAGTTCGATCCTTACTGCACACACGCTTCACGTAATAACACTCTTTTTATTCATGAACTAACCGGGTTAGAACGGGTAGTTGTTAAGTATAATATAAATCAAGAGTATAACCGGGTTAGACACACAGTCCAGCGGTGGACTGTGTGCAAAACAAACTTCACGTCGCGCGATCGAGTCCCGTCACAAGCACCGGTCCGTGAGATTAAAACGTTTTGCAAAATAAAGGAATTTTCGGTAAGTTCGAATAAGTATATAAATATAATTAAAACTGGGTTTCTAACAGGTTAGTCACGTAGCTCAGCTGGTAGAGCTACGTGCGCGTGAACGGAAGGTCACCGGTTCGAATCCCGCTTGGCGCAAATAATTACCGCTGACCGAACCGGTCAACGGTCAAACAGTAAAAAAAATAATATTTTTTTTAATATTTATTTGTTTTTTTTAATTTAAAAAAAAATCAATTTAAAATACTTAAAAATAACATTTTTAAAGATAGAAAATAGCCATAAACTCACAAAAATATATCTAAAAATCCCATTAGAATCCTTAATAAAATCCATCCATTTTAATATATTTTCCATTGTTATTTAGGTTAGTATTCCTCGTCGACTCGCTCGTCTAAATCGTGCGCATCTCGCTATATCCAATCCAACGCACCCAATGTGAGTGAACCCTTCAAATTCCCCGTTTTAATCACGTTTTTGGGGTGTATCATGTGTCTTGTTCATTTACATATTATAACCAAGTTTTGTGCATATATCATATCATGACATGTGTATTAGTTTGTTGCTGTTAAGTAGTTATTATTGTTTGCAAATTATTATTTCAGTACATGCAATTGCCGAGGCCGTAGCTCCCCATCCATCGAGGTTGAGTTTGATCCCCATTTTATTATGCGGTTGATCAGGGCGTGCCCGCACGATCGGCTCCGTTTGATTGAGCCTTGATCGGTCATTTCATTTTACATTTCAATACATGCAATACGCTCGGCTCCGTTTGATTGAGCCTTGAGTGCACAGTTCAATTTACATTTCCAGTTCATGCAATACGTTCGGCTCCGTTTGATTGAGCCTTGAGCGCACAGTCCAATTTACATTTCCAGTTCATGCAATACGATCGGCTCCGTTTGATTGAGCCTTGATCGCACAGTTCAATTATGTTAATTGTTATATGCTGTTGGTATGTTCATGTATGTTATCGATTGTTAATTGATGCTTGCCAATGTTTGATTCCATACATGTGCTCTTTTATGATTATGCACAATATTTTATTGATAAACTAACCAGACAATTATTATCAAATGTCTATCTATAAGGTTCACTCGCCAACTTATGTTGACCCCAAAAACCTCCTATTTTACACATGATACAGGTGAACCAGCAGCAGCTAGGAACACGTAGGACCTGGATTAGAAGGAATAAAACGATTTAGTATTTGGATTATTTTTGGTTATTTTCCCTTGTAATGAATGGACATGTTTGGATGTTTGAGAAATGTAACTTTGACTTCATTTAATTATGAAACATAATAGTAAATGTCATGTGCTTTGGTGATAACCCAATTATGCCCCGACTCTTATTTCCGCTGCGGGTCGGGGTGTTACAGATTGGTATCAGAGCCATGACTATAGGGATATAGGATAGGTTATTAGACCCTTAGAGCCTATACTATAGTCGATTAGAAACTTATAAGAATTTTGTGTGTTATATGCCAAATCTCATGATGTTTATATGTTTATGTTAAATGTTAAATTTGATATTGTTCAAGCATGTTCATAAGTATGTATTATCAAGTAATGCCTATCATGAAATCGTATGATCATAACATATCACATCCATGCAAGCACACACCACATCATGATTGATTTTACAATGATTTTCGTGTTTCCAAATCTCATCAAAGTGAGTTCTCATGACGGGCATGTAGTAACTGGAAGGGTACTAGTACCGGTAGTCGGAACGTCCTGTCTAGGCTGGCATTCGTATAAATCCAAAATAAAGGACCAGTTTGCCTACCTGGGGACTAACGATGAGAGTACGAAATACCTATTAGGCCAAAGCATGCTATACCAAACGTCGTGAGAGCTAATCCCACTTTGAGTTGTCATTGTGTCTACACCTGGACACGTTCCGACCAAATATCTCATGAACATATTTTGTGGTTAGCATTCGGGGATGCGAGTGTTAAATTGCCAATACTAATGTGAATCCTACCAAGCCAATAGCCATGGGGGCCCACATGACTATATAGGTGAAGGTATGGGGGACATTTGAGGCCCAACATGAGCGAACCCAAGACATCCTTTGGATGTAGTTGCATTATTGATATTTATGTATTTTCATTTTTTCTTAAAGACACATGACACCTAAAAAGATACCATAAACTCACAATCTTCTCATTTTATGATCCTGTAGATGTCGTCTAGACCGCATCGAAGGAGTAGGAAATCGGAAAAGTCTCGGGAACGTTTGGCCACTCATATCGTGAATCAAATGGCCACGATATTACCTGACATCGTAGTACAAGTACAACAAGCCCTTGCTGCAAATCCTACTAACCCTCCTCAACAACAGGACCAGATCATCAACAACCCTCCTACCATCAAATGCTCCTACAAACATTTTAAGTCCTGTGATCCTCCGAAATTCGAAGGGACTGAGGGAGTCACTGCTCTCCTACATTGGTTCGAGGAGATGGAAAACGTTTTCTTAAACTGCGATTGTCCTGAGGATCGCAAAGTTCGTTATGCCACCGGGAGACTACTTGGGGTAGCTCTCACTTGGTGGAATACCGAGAAAGGAAAGAGGGGAACGGATGATGCGATGGCCTTAACTTGGGAGGAGTTAAGGGAAATCATGACTAGGCGATTCTGTCCTAGAAGTGAAATTAAGAAATTGGAAGATGAATTTCATGCCTTGAAGCAAAAAGATGGTGATCACTCGACTTACAACAAAAGGTTCTTGGAGTTGAACCAAATGGTTCCAAACTTATTCACTCCAACCTACCGTCTGATCGAACATTACATTCGAGGACTTCCCTCGAAGATCCAAGATTCGGTCCTCAGCGTTTCACCGGTAACACTCGAAGCTGCCATGGAGTTGGCAACAGAACTGACCGAAAACCGAATTCGCAATGGGAAGTTCAAGGAGGAAAAGAAGAAAACCCCTGCTGAGGGACAAACCTCAAACCACCACACCCCTTCCTCTAAATTTGCTAACAAGAGGAAGCGTAACACCAGGAACTTTGCAGTCACCCAAACCAACACCCCTGTTCCTGCTGCACCCATCACTCAAGCCACTCCTCCACCCGCGCTATACAAAAGACCATACACAGGGCCACTACCAAAATGTAACCGTTGTCAGTATCACCACTCCCCTGACTATCCTTGCCAATACTGTACCGGCTGCGGTCGCGCTGGACACACTGTTCAAAACTGCCGCACGCTCCAACGAACAAACCGCCACCAACCTATAACCCAAACCCACCAACAATTAATGGGCCAAGCCCAACAACAACAACCATTTCCACCCACTCAACATTTAGCCCAAACATACTATCAACCCAACTACCCTATGGGCCAACCTATGCGGGCATGTTTCAATTGCGGCGACCCAAGTCATTTCAGAAACACATGTCCAAGATTGGTCAATATCATTCATGCTCAGGCCCAAGCCAACCCTGTGAATCAAGCAAACCAGGCTCCTCCACCTGCTAGAGGAAGAGCTTTCAATATTAACGCAAACCAGGCCAGAGCTGACGGCAATGTGGTCAACGGTACGTTTCTTATAAATGGTAGATATGCCACTATGTTATTTGATACTGGTGCGGATAGAAGTTTTGTGTCATTAGAGTTTGAACCTATCTTAAGTAAAAATCGAGATAAGCTCGTGGAATCCATAACGGTGGAAGTTGCAGATGGAAAACCAGTTTCGTTAGACTCTATTTTGCGCAACTGTACGCTCACCCTAAACGACCACGATTTCTCAGTCGATCTTATTCCTATGAAGCTGGGAAGTTTCGACATCATAATCGGAATGGATTGGCTCAGTCAGCATCATGCGGAAGTTGTATGTCGTGAGAAATTTATTCGTATTCCTCTTTCAAACGGTCAGACTCTTCGAATTATTGGAGAAACCTCGGCGAAAGGGCTCAAATTAATGACTTGTCTTCAAGCTCAAAAATACCTTCGCAAGAAATATGTCGCGTTTTTAGCCCATATCATCAAGAAGGGGACCTCAGAAAAGAAACTTGAAGATATCCCTGTTATAAAAGATTTTCCACAAGTTTTTCCTGACGATATTTCAGGACTTCCCCCAATCAGAGATGTCGAATTTCGTATCGATCTTATACCTGGTGCTACACCAGTGGCAAAATCTCCATATAGGTTAGCCCCCTCTGAAATGCAAGAGCTAGCCAGTCAATTGCAAGAGTTGACTGACAAGGGATTTATACGCCCCAGCTCATCGCCTTGGGGTGCACCTGTACTCTTTGTAAAGAAGAAGGATGGATCTTTCGCATGTGCATCGACTACAGAGAGTTCAACAAGTTAACTATCAAAAATCGATATCCTTTACCTCGCATAGATGATCTTCTTGACCAACTACAAGGTGCCTGTTGCTTTTCAAAAATCGACCTTCGATCTGGCTATCATCAGTTTAGAGTGCAGGAAGAAGACGTCCCTAAAACTGCTTTTCGAACTCGATATGGTCACTATGAATTCATGGTTATGCCATTTGGATTAACCAACGCACCAGCTGTTTTCATGGACCTAATGAATAGAGTCTGCAAACCTTACCTTGATCGATTTGTTATTGTATTCATCGACGATATTCTTATCTATTCAAAATCTAAAGCTGATCATGAGCGTCATCTGCGACGTGTTCTTGCACTTCTAGAAAAGGAAAAGCTTTATGCCAAGTTCTCAAAATGTGAATTCTGGTTAAAAGAGGTGCAATTTCTCGGGCATGTAGTCAATGACAAAGGAATACATGTGGACCCATCAAAGATCAAAGCAGTTCAAGAATGGCAAGCTCCACGAACACCAACTGAAGTAAGGTCTTTTCTTGGACTAGCTGGCTATTATTGTCGGTTCATTTCAAACTTCTCTCGCATTGCTGTGCCACTCACGGCTTTAACCCATAAAGGGAAACCATTTGTATGGGGACCCAAGCAAGAAGAAGCCTTTCAAATTCTCAAGCAAAAACTTTGTGATGCACCAATCCTCACTCTTCCTGAAGGTTGTGATGATTTTGTAGTCTATTGCGACGCGTCAGGGCAAGGATTAGGATGCGTTCTCATGCAAAGAGGAAAAGTCATAGCTTATGCCTCAAGGCAACTCAAGACACACGAGAAGAATTACACCACTCATGACCTTGAACTTGGAGCTGTTGTATTTGCTCTTAAGATATGGAGACATTATCTCTATGGTACGAAGTGTGAAATCTACACTGACCACAAGAGTCTTCAACATATCTTCAATCAGAAAGAGTTAAATATGAGGCAACGAAGATGGGTCGAACTCCTAAATGATTACGACTGTGAAATCAGATACCACCCTGGTAAAGCAAATGTGGTGGCTGATGCACTTAGTCGAAAGGGTTATGCGAACTCCATTCATCTTCTATGTTCGCAAATTATAACCAATATTAAGGATCAAATTCGAGAAGCTCAACACATTTCAATAACAGAGGAAGATGTACAAAAAGAGATGTCCTGCGGAGCCGAGCTAAAACTTGAAACTAAATCTGATGGTATTTTGTATTACCTAGATCGTATATGGATTCCTAACCACATCAATCTTCGTGAAACACTCATGCATGAAGCTCATAAGACGCGATATTCTATACACCCAGGAGCCGATAAGATGTATCAAGACCTACGGTACACCTATTGGTGGCCTGGAATGAAGAAAGATATTGCTGTTTTTGTTTCCAAGTGTCTCACTTGTTCTAAAGTAAAGGCTGAACACCAAAGACCCTCAGGACTTCTAGTCCAACCAGAAATACCTGTTTGGAAGTGGGAAAATATAACCATGGATTTCATTACCGGGTTACCTCGCACTTCTAGTGGGTATGACACTATATGGGTGATTATAGACCGACTTACAAAATCAGCTCACTTTATTCCTATTCGAGAAGATTTCAAGAACGAAAAGCTTGCTCGTATTTATATCAATGAAATCGTAAGCCGGCACGGGGTACCAATAAGTATTATTTCTGATCGTGATAGTCGTTTCACCTCACGAACATGGCAAGCAGTACAATCCGCTATGGGCACTCGATTAGATCTCAGTACCGCCTACCACCCTCAAACTGATGGACAGTCTGAGCGCACCATTCAAACCCTTGAGGATATGCTTAGAGCATGTGTCATAGACTTCAAGGGAAATTGGGACGCCCATCTACCGTTAGTTGAATTTTCGTACAACAACAGTTATCATTCTAGCATCGGCATGGCACCTTTTGAAGCTTTATATGGTCGAAAGTGCCGATCTCCTGTTTGTTGGCACGAAATTGGGGAAGCACAAATTACTGGTCCAGAACTGATCCAAGAAACCACAGATAAGATTCATCAAATCCGAAACAATCTTCTAGCGGCTCAAAGTCGTCAAAAGAGTTACGCAGATAAACGACGGAAGCCCTTGGAATTTAGCGTTGGTGATCATGTGCTTTTAAAAGTATCACCGTGGAAGGGAGTAGTTCGTTTTGGTCAAAAGGGAAAGCTAGCACCACGTTACGTAGGACCTTTCAAGATACTCGAAAGAGTAGGTCCTGTAGCTTACAAGCTTGACCTACCGGAAGAACTCGATAGGATTCATCCCACATTCCACGTGTCGAACTTGAAGAAGTGCCTCGCTGATGAGAATCTTCATATTCCACTAGAAGATATTCAGATCGATGAAACCATGCACTTTATTGAAAGACCAGTGGAGATTATGGACTATGGAGAAAAGCGTCTACGACGAAGCCGCATTCCTATTGTTAGGGTACGCTGGGAGTCGAAACGGGGACCTAAGTTTACTTGGGAACGTGAAGACTCAATGCGTGAAAAATACCCTCATCTTTTCCCTACTACTTCAACTGTTTAAATTTCGGGACGAAATTCCTAAAAGTAGGGGATACTGTAACATTTGTATAAATCGGGTCTCCAAAACCCGCTCCGTTTTGTAATCAAATACCAGGTTAAGAAAATACAGTAATTATTTATGGTTATTTTGAGTTTAAACGTTATATAATTAATAAATAAACTAAACCATAAAAATTATATTTGATAAAAAGTTAAAATAAAATAAAAAAAAATATTGTAGCTGACCGGACTCGAACCCGGGTCAGCTGAAACAATTCAACAACTTAACATCCACTTCCCAAACCACTCTGCCATCAAGTGTTTTCTGATAACTTTAGGAAGACAATCGAATCTTATACGCGAACTCAATCAACCGTTAATGCCATCTGCATAACGGAAATCGGTAAACCGAATCGCCAAATCGGTTCAAACTCGTTTAGCTAGCTTATAACCGATGAATATCGGTTCCTAATTAAGTTCAAATTGAATGAACTTAAAGTTCCGGTTTTTGAAACCGAAAAGTATTCAAACTCCAAATAATTCAGGTTCCAATCATTTATGCGATTCAGAACCGTCTCAAATACACTCCATTTCCTTTTCGTCGCGTTTTCAAGTCTTTTGAGCACCAAAACTGTTCGCCGGAATCCTCTGCAAAACTCGCCGGAAAACCGTGTTCAACACAAACCGGTAAGATTTTCCTCCTTTGCGGTTTCAATCTATTGTTAGGACTCCACTAACATTAATCCATTACTCTAAATCAGTCACAGAAGACTTTGTTGGATTTCTGGGTTCGCCGGAGAAATTCTGGAATTTGCCAGAAACTCGCTAGCTAACGGTAAACACATTAAATCGTGCTAATAATCCATGTACTCTGGTTTAATTTCAAAACTAATTCCTTAATTCTGTTGATAGACTCTCTCAACCGGAGGTCCAGAAACAGAGCTACCTGATTTCGCCGGACTCCTTAAAGAAGACGACCTGTCCGGTATTTCCTCCCCCCAAACTGTTCGGTTTTGTTCATTCAAGCTAGTAGTCATGTTATTTAAATAGTTAAATCAAGAACCAGTCGTTTGAGTGAAGTCGGTAATTGTAGTGAAGAAGATGAACTGAAAACCGGGATAAGACTAAATAAAATTCGGATAATAAACGGGTTAGACACACAGTCCAGCGGTGGACTGTGTGCAAAGTTAACATACACGTCCCGAGTTCGATCCTTACTGCACACACGCTTCACGTAATAACACTCTTTTTATTCATGAACTAACCGGGTTAGAACGGGTAGTTGTTAAGTATAATATAAATCAAGAGTATAACCGGGTTAGACACACAGTCCAGCGGTGGACTGTGTGCAAAACAAACTTCACGTCGCGTGATCGAGTCCCGTCACAAGCACCGGTCCGTGAGATTAAAACGTTTTGCAAAATAAAGGAATTTTCGGTAAGTTCGAATAAGTATATAAATATAATTAAAACTGGGTTTCTAACAGGTTAGTCACGTAGCTCAGCTGGTAGAGCTACGTGCGCGTGAACGGAAGGTCACCGGTTCGAATCCCGCTTGGCGCAAATAATTACCGCTGACCGAACCGGTCAACGGTCAACGGTCAACGGTCAAACAGTAAAAAAAATAATATTTTTTTAATATTTATTTGTTTATTTTAATTTAAAAAAAAATCAATTTAAAATACTTAAAAATAACATTTTTAAAGATAGAAAATAGCCATAAACTCACAAAAATATATCTAAAAATCCCATTAGAATCCTTAATAAAATCCATCCATTTTAATATATTTTCCATTGTTATTTAGGTTAGTATTCCTCGTCGACTCGCTCGTCTAAATCGTGCGCATCTCGCTATATCCAATCCAACGCACCCAATGTGAGTGAACCCTTCAAATTCCCCGTTTTAATCACGTTTTTGGGGTGTATCATGTGTCTTGTTCATTTACATATTATAACCAAGTTTTGTGCATATATCATATCATGACATGTGTATTAGTTTGTTGCTGTTAAGTAGTTATTATTGTTTGCAAATTATTATTTCAGTACATGCAATTGCCGAGGCCGTAGCTCCCCATCCATCGAGGTTGAGTTTGATCCCCATTTTATTATGCGGTTGATCAGGGCGTGCCCGCACGATCGGCTCCGTTTGATTGAGCCTTGATCGGTCATTTCATTTTACATTTCAATACATGCAATACGCTCGGCTCCGTTTGATTGAGCCTTGAGTGCACAGTTCAATTTACATTTCCAGTTCATGCAATACGTTCGGCTCCGTTTGATTTAGCCTTGAGCGCACAGTCCAATTTACATTTCCAGTTCATGCAATACGATCGGCTCCGTTTGATTGAGCCTTGATCGCACAGTTCAATTATGTTAATTGTTATATGCTGTTGGTATGTTCATGTATGTTATCGATTGTTAATTGATGCTTGCCAATGTTTGATTCCATACATGTGCTCTTTTATGATTATGCACAATATTTTATTGATAAACTAACCAGACAATTATTATCAAATGTCTATCTATAAGGTTCACTCGCCAACTTATGTTGACCCCAAAAACCTCCTATTTTACACATGATACAGGTGAACCAGCAGCAGCTAGGAACACGTAGGACCTGGATTAGAAGGAATAAAACGATTTAGTATCTGGATTATTTTTGGTTATTTTCCCTTGTAATGAATGGACATGTTTGGATGTTTGAGAAATGTAACTTTGACTTCATTTAATTATGAAACATAATAGTAAATGTCATGTGCTTTGGTGATAACCCAATTATGCCCCGACTCTTATTTCCGCTGCGGGTCGGGGTGTTACAACCGCCGGATCGCCAAGGGATAGCGAAGGCTACCCCTACCAATAAGGTAGGTCCACCCCTGGGTAACTTTATAGAATAGTAAGCAAGTTTTAAAAGTGTTTCAATTTGGTCACTCAAGTTTCAAAAATGTTCCAATCAGGTCACTCAACATTTATTTTTTTATTAAAATTAATGGTTTTCATCTATTTCATAGGTGGCCTTGGTGATGTGGATTTTTGTTTCTTTTTTCCCTTTCATTTGATGCTAACGTCGAGTGATGACGTGGATTTTAACTTTTTTTTTAATTTTTAATGTAATTAAAGTGTTTTTATGAAACATCCTAAACGCATTTTGTTCCAAAACGACGCAGCGGAAAATTACTGAAGATTCATTTATAAATTACTGAACACTTTCTTTAATTAGATTCACTACATTCAAACTTGATTAACTTGCTAATTGTAATACATAATACAAGCTATAAGACCACTCTTCACGTACAATCCTTTCTCTTTGACTCGATCTTCGTCCACATACCTCCCTTGATGATAATGATGATCTGACCAATCTGCGGTCACCACATACACAACCAACACATTAATAGAGGGTAACATCTTACATAATTAAATGGATATATAATAAATCAATAACCACATAGTATTCTATCTATGTATACTTCTCCATAATTATATCCTTCTAAATTTGTTTTTTATACCGGACTTCGCACTTTCGAAAGCCCGACTCTTACATACCTGCATTCCTGTTTCATTCTCATTAGCAGTACAGTTAGTAAGACATAATATCAACGTATTGCAGACCTCCAACTTCGCGTAAGCACATACCACTGATCTACATTCAATAAATTACACTTCATGTTTACACTCGCACGCATCCATATACATACATACATACATACATAAAAGTTACGTTTGCTTGTTCATATGCAATTACCGTACTTAAATCGTATACTCTCTATTCATCAATGTTCGTACATGTAAATAAGTTGATTTTTTCATGCCTATAACACATCTACTTAATCCGAGTTTTAATCATACAATTACATAACTTGGTGTTGGTACCCACACGCGAAACCACATTCACTATACGTATATCAAGACTCGTACTTTCACTCTTACTTTAGTTTACAAGCCTAGCATCACTTAATAGCCTTAAAAACATCTTACAGGATACCGGTTGGAGCCGAAATTAGTCGATACAAGAAACAAAAATAATTAGAAGGTTGGCTAAACCCGCCGTAAGCTACGGCCTGCCTACCTTAGCTTACGGTAGCCATGTTCTGCCAAAAATTTCAATCCTCTACCGTAAGCTACGGTTAGCTACCATAGCTTACGGTAGCCATGTTCTGCCAAAAAATTTAAATCCTCTACCGTAAGCTACGGTTTGCTACCGTAGATTACGGTAGCCACGTTCTGCCAAAAATTAAATCCTTTACCATAAGCTACGGTTAGCTACCGTAGCTTACGGTCAGCTGCTGCTGATTTGGGGCTACAGCTTATTTGACCCATTTCGAGTCCTGTTCGTTCATGCCTATTCCGATTCATTTCAAATTAAACATTTAACATCTAAACGAGGTCCCGTTCCTCTTTACACTACCGTAGTCTCACTTTAACAATAAATTCTACATGTGCATAATTTAGTTGTACTTTAATTATGCCATTTAAGCGATAGCTTACTACTTGGATTTGCTCCATTCGGTTTATATCATACAACATCGAATTTAGTTGACCATTATCAACCCAATATCATCAAACCATCTTAGTACCTCTATTGTTTTTACGTTCCCACAAGCTTCTTCAACAATTAAAATAAAACATTTCCCTTAAAGTATCTAAAGAGTGATTATGGAAATCACTTACCTTAGCGTCCGTTTTAGCATTTGTTACCTTGCCTCCTCTTGAACCGTTAGCCTTCCATGCTTCCATCCATCCTGACATGATCCCTATACTTTCATGTCATCGCAATCACATTCTTGTTAGCATATACGATTGTACGTATTAACGATCGTATCAAATGCATAACTCACATTTGACTTTCATAAGTCAATCCTAAAAAGCATAAGGCATATACTCAAAATCACATTTTTTCAAACTCATATAATTCATTAAGTCATCACATATAACACATACTGATATATCACATACCGTATGACTTTTTATAATCTTACAATTGTGACAACAAGTCTAACCATGCTTCTTATGCGCAGTTGACTTTCAGAAGTTAATGTTTATCATATGAACTTTCGACACAACCTCATATATTCGTGTCATCATATTAGGCTATATTAATGACGCTATGTACATTTCATGCTCATGATGCAATATACTTACAACCACATGATCACCTAGCTATATCGTGGCCATGTATAACTAAATCAATACCAGCTCAAGCTCTCATGATTCTAAAACTGTCAACCACATTCAAAGCTGACAATTTAACATAATCTCAACATCAATAGTTACTAGTAAGTCCACAAGCTATACGTTTCGTACACATCCGTTTCTACACTGTCGTTAAGCCACTAATCCAACTCATGGTATGCGCCACCATTGAAACATAGGGTACTAGTTTTTAATGCATTCTTTTACCAAATCTCATCATCAACTACATTTCACATATACTTATCAAATACCTTTCTATTGTTGTTTCGTTATCAAGTATATCATCACTTTCTATACATATTCACCTATTATTTGCATATAAATCTCATCTAACAATCTCACCTATGCATTTCATCAAACACTTGGTGTGCGTACTACTTTCCAAGCATAATGTACAAGTATTTCATGCCTAATCTTCCTTATTCACACATAATTCATCAAGTCTTCTTATTAATCAACAAATATCATTCACACATAGACATCAACCTAGTAAAATCTTTAGTTCATTCAACTCATTCATATTAGATCATAAACCATCAAAAACCCAAGTTCTTGAACATGGATTCTTTCATTAAAACTCCTAATTGAGATGATTAACTCATTATTATCACTATATTAAGTGCATCTAAACCCTAATTCAACCATTCCATTCTTCTAATTCATCCAATTAAGAGTAATTCATCAAACCCACTAGAATTGCAACTAGGAAGGTTTTAAGAGATAAATTTTTGATACTTACATGATGGTTTGAAGATGATAAACACTTTGAAACTCATGGATTACACATGCAAGCCTTCGAATTCATCCTCTTCTTCTTAAATTGATTCTCAAGAACACACACACACTTCTGCCCAGAAATGGGCTCTTCCCCTTTTTCCATCTTTTTATTAAAACATTTTCCAACTTATCCTCTTTTAACCCTTGTAGTTTTGATTGTTATTTGTTTAGTCACAAAACTTTATTACTAATATCTAGCTTGTATTTATAACCAAGTTAACTAACTTAGTTACCTCCATATCCCATTGTGTAAAATAAATCATGCTTGTAATTTAACATTTGTGTTTTTGGGGCGTTACATTTTATTTTTAATAAATATAATTTCATATATTAGAATAATCCGACATCAGCATCTTATGCTCTACTTTTTTCTTGACACGTGAAAAAAGGATATGACTCGATTTGAATGTTAAGTTATCTGATTGGGACAAAAACGATACGTGTGACCTAATTAGAACACTTTTAAAACTTGTTTACTATTTTGTGACATTTTCCATATCATATTTAAATTTTCGTGTGATAAACTAAATCGTTTTTTGTTTATAAGATGTGTGTAGAGGTGGTATATTATAAATTCTTTATTGTATTATTATTTATCTTATTATATGACGGCTTTATTATTATATATGGAAGTTTGGCCATTTTTTAGCGTAAAAGTTAATTGATATACGAGTAAATTACTTTTTATGTTCTTTTGTTTTAATGGTTTTAACCACTTAGGTCCAAAATCATAAGTTTAATGCCACCAGTTTCTAACCGCTCATTTTATAACGTTTTGAGCACCTGTATTTTAGCGGTTTTAATCATTTGAGTCCAAAATCAAAAGTACAAGTGTTAAAAATTGGACTCAAAATGTTATAAAATGAGCGGTTAGAGACTCGGGGCGTTAAACCTTTTGATTTTAGACTCAAGTGATTCAAACCACTAAAACACATGGATTCAAAAAGTAATTTAATCTTATATATATGAGAATGATCCATTAAAAAAAGGGTTTTGCCTAATTAAGCTAAGAAAGATTGTAGAGATGACATATGACACTCTTATATGTAGGATGAAAGGATATTTTGATCATAAAACACATTTAATAATGCTAAGAGTTATCAAGTTAACTAGACCAACACACTAAAACACGCACATCAATGTGTAGGGACTATACAGTCTCGAAAGTAGCACATTGTCAAATTGTCTAACCAATCCTAAAGTTCGAGACGGGGAATGTTGATTTTCATTAATGGACTAGAGCAGAGTGTCATATTCATCAGTATAATATAATGACACCGAACAATGCCAAGACTATTCACATATTGTCCCTAAGGGCTAGAAAATTACCTACGACCAAACGCCTTGATTTCTTCGTTGAGTTTGCTATTTTGAAAGACAACAACACTTGGTGAAATACATTAGCCAAATATATTTTATTTTGTTCAACTACAAACAACTTATAAAGGCAAACAATTTAAAGATGGGTTGTAAGCGTTCTTCCACCTCCACATTACCCTATCCACAACTATCTCCACCGGCATCCTTGCCACTAAAGCCGTCGTCGGGTTCTTCTTTTCCGAGATCACATATTCCTGCTTCTTTTGAGATGAATAGAGCTCGAAACATCTATTTATATCTATTAAAATTTTCGAGATTGATATAACCTACCAAAATAGTAGCTTTTTCATATCTATTTATACACGGAGAGAAAAAGGTCATAATATAAATATTTCAGCTATTCTTAGACAGAGACAAAATATTTCAAGTTATGAAGTTTTAGACTTTCGTTGTTTTGTTGTTGCCCGACCACATAGTCCCGTCATCCGAGAATAATATAACGGTGATCATGTATGATCTGCAGGGCCAACCCTGAGAGAATTAGTGTACCGTGTTCGAGCTAAGAAAAACGTGCCCTTAGGCCTTAACGAAGTTGGGTATTTGGCTCACTGAAGGTCTAAACCTAATGCCAATGGACTAGTAACTAATCTAAACTATAAGAATAGTTTTGTAAGTGGGCTTATGTTGGTGTTTGTATGGACATACCATATTTCTTTTATACATATCGGGTTTTTTTAAATAACGTGCCATTTTAAATATCAGTCCCTAGTCGATGGTCCTCCCCGCCCACCCCAGGGTCGGGCCGCCCCTGATGATCTACCCCTTATTCGTATTCAAGGTTGTCGTCCCAAATATTCTCGTCGCCTACCTGTTTTTACGACAAATTACTAATTAGCATGTGTTAATTAGTTTATAATATTTTTATATTTGTTAAAAGTTAGAATCTTAAGTCAACTTTTTGTTGGGTCGACGTCGAAAATTCTTAGGGCTGTCAAGTTTTCATGGTGACCAGTGTTAAAACATCTAGAGGATCGGTGGTGGTGATTTGATCGTATTTCATTGATGCCATGACCACCTAGCTAGGGTTGCTCCTATCTATAGACACGATATGTGATCATTAAAAGTTATATATATATATATATATATATATATATATATATATACACACACACATAAATCCACAACCAAAATAAAACTAGACATTGAACCTTGTATTTAGATCATTCTTGTTGTAGTTGAGGGTCGAATCATGTATTTTTTGGGGCCTAAAACGATTCTTTAATTGCGGCCATCTTCGCAAAAATATATATAAACTTTTCTTCTTAAAATCCAACACGATAACACACGATTATTGTATAAGATCTCTTAAAGGCACGTAATTAGGAATATTAAAGTTGGAGTGAATGTTAGTGAAAAGAAAACCTTTAATATAGAAAACTAAACAAACACCTATAATATACAAAAAGCCACCAAAAAGACCAATGACCACAAAACTGATGAAAATGGTAGTAATCAACAAGCATTTTTCGGAAGGTGGTAGACAATTGCACCAATGGCGATCCACCTTTTTACCACATCTGTAACAGAAATCAGTGCCACATTTGTACCAAGTTTAATTCAAAATCAAAATCAGTTTATCTTCTCCATAATGATCCATACAAAATAAATAAATAAAATTTGTTTTATGTATGACTAGCGATAGAAAAATTATATAAACATGGATATTATGAATAGGGGTGTTTGAATTGCTTATTAAAATTTTTATTGTTTAGTATCTGATAGTGCTGTAAATGAACCGAACAAACACGAACAAAGCCACGTTTGTGTTCGTTTGTTAACACTGTGTTCCCGAGTCCCATTTAATTAGGGAGGGGGGGGGGGGAGAGAAAAGAAAGGAAAAGATGTGATTTTTTTTCATGTTCCCGAGTTTAATAAAAAGTAAAGGAAAAGAGAAGAAATCAAGCATAAAATATTTTAATTAGATATGGAGGCAATTTAGTAATTGATAAGATATTCTCTTCGATTTGGAAGGATAAATATAATTACAAATTTTCTTCCCTTTTCTCTCCTTTCCCCTCCCCTTCTATCCTTAGAAAAATCTCGGGAACATAGGTTTTTTTTTTATATTTTCATCTCTTTTTTCCCCTTCCCTTGTTAAATGAGACTCGGGAACAAAGTGTAAGGAAATTAACATGTCTGCGAACTGTTCATGATTGCATACCGAACATAAGTTTATGTTTGTGTTCGTTCGTTGAGGAAATTCAGTTGTTCACGAACAGTTCGTGAACACTGGTCTCGAACACAAACGAACGCAAGCAAATAAGAACGAATGTAAACGAACATTAAATTTGAAAATAAAATATAAAAACATTGTTATCCTTAAGCATTAGATATAAATAGTTAAATACAACCATCAAATGATAAACCAAAAGCCAAAACACAAGAAGTCTCCTACACCACCAAACGATGAATCAAGTTTAACTAATTTAGAAATAATTATCCAAAAAATGTTCCAAATTTTAGCTAACTTAGACAAAAATAGGGTTTTAAGTTTTTAATATGTTTGGATAAAAGGTTTCTTATTTCTTATTTTTTTAATATAAATAAACGAATACGAACGAACGTAAACGAACAACATGAACGAACCTAACCAAACGTTTACGAACGCGGTCGAACAAATGAGACCCGTGTTCGTTCTCTAAGCTAACCACCGAAATTTTTTGTTCGTGTTTGTTCGTTAAGCTAATCAAACATAAACGAACTTCCCGACGAACCGTTCACGAACTATTCCCTGAACGTTTGTTAGTTTACAACGCTACTATTTAACTATGATACAAAAGACGATTATGTAATCACAAATGAAGGAGAGTTATCTGCATCGAACAATGGCGCAACCTATAGCACGCTCAACACAATGTCCACACCCAGGACAACTCATCCATCGGTTCCTCTCATAAAGAACACCAAAGGCGACATCGTTCTGGTCCATAGTCTCCCTACTATCTTCACACGCGTAACCAGCATGCCACGGAACCTTGCACCGAAAACAAAACGGTTTCTTGCAATTGGGACACACACATCTCTTTAAACTACCTCCACCACCACACTCGTTAACAACCAAAGCCGAACAGTCTTTTATTTGGACAATAAACCCTGTCAAGCGCTAGCACCGCCGACTCACAAAGCACATCACCCCATTTATTAAATAGTTGGTGTGGAATTTTTGGGCGGCATGATAATGGTTCGAGAGAACGATCACAGGTTAGAGCTGGGCATTTGATGTCGGATACGTTGTCTTCGAGCTTCACTTGGATATACTTGATCATGCAGTCGACGCAAAAGGAGTGAACACATCTATTACTGTACTCAAGTTTTGTGTTAGGAAGTGTCACCGGTTCGATACAAATGTCGCAAGTGAACGTCAATAATGATGATGATTCTTGATCTTCATGTTCTTTTGTGGTTTCTGATTTTTGTTGTGGTTTTCTGTTTACATTCCTTAGTAGTTATTAGAAAAAAGTAGTTATTATTATCTATCTATTAATAAAAGACTAATGAATTAGGAGAAACATGCTATTAAGTAGCTTCATGTTACTTTTATTCATATTTATGTGATTGCTTTTGTGCTTACCGTGATGCATAATGAGTCAAAACATTTCAACTTTATGAACATAGAATTTATGTACTTTGCATAGAACACACTTGATTGGTACTTTGAGATTGTAAAATTGCATAATCAGTATATTTATTTTAGTTCCTGTCGTCCGTGGGATTTGAACCTTAGATCTCCTCTTCTAAAGGTGTTTAAAGGCTTTGTCAATGGACCACCACCCTACTGGTTGTATTGTGTTTGGTTCATAAATTAGTAAATGGAATTGTAATGGTTAAAAACTAAAAAAAAAAACAAATTTAACCTCATCCTTTTTATCTAAAGTAGTGAAGAATGGAAATACCAGGGTATTTTGGTAATTGAAAAACAATCCAATAGAAAGTTTAGAGTTCTTTCTCAAATAGAAGGATTGTTAAATTTCTTTGATTGACGGAATTTAGTGGAATATTTTCTAATTCTATTTTTATTTAAAACCAACCAAACATAACTTTTGATAAAATGTTTTCCGATTGCAATTCCGCTTTCTTCAAAATCCATGGCCCAAACGACCCTTTAAATTCCTTGATTGTGGGAATTTATTGGAATCAATTTCAATTTCAATTCAATTCCTTAATGTGATAACCAAACACGTTATTGGCCGGAATGAAATCAAACTCCAATTCTAATTCCAATTCCTAGAAATTCCTTCAACCAAACAACCCTTGTTTCAAGAAACTTACAAATCTATGGATTGTTTTTTTAAGAAAAATGGGTAATTGGGTAAATCACTAATATTCGGGTTTTTTATATTATTATATTATTATATTATTATTATTATTAAAATTAAGCACAAAAATAATTTGAGCTTATCATTTAATTAAAATGAGCTCCAAATTTTGATTTTTGGTATCGTTATTTATTTTTATAATGGCTAAACATTAAAAGAGTTGGGTTTAGTAGTCTCTAAAAAATTCAAAATCACCATTAGAAAAAACTACGATTATCGATAATATATACAGAAAATATGTGGCCACTTGACCTCCATACAACCAAATCATGCCATCCAATTTTTGATATAATGACAACAAGTCAAACAATAATATTGTTAACTTATGAAATATTTCAATACAATGGAATTGTGTATTCATATATAAACCAGAAAACTTGTCATGTTATATTACAAACAGAAGGTAGTCGGGCAACAAGCTGCGCCACCAATCCTTTCTGAATTGCAAACCCTAACCTTCCAAATACAAACCCTTGCCCCCTTGGGGTTGAACAATTGCTGTAGACGACCCGTTGAACCCTCGTCAAGAATGGATAGCTTCTGGCGCTAGGGAGCCAAAAGTATCAAAGGCAAAAGGGCTGGTTCTTTGCGCAAGCTTTAGCGTGCTTATCCACTTTCTTTGATTCTGCCTTTCTTGCCGCTTGTCCAACTACAAATCCGTTTTCCTTAAACCAACCAAAGGGGAAACCCCCGTGAGGTCTACACAAGCATGTTTCCCCCCAGCCCAGCGAAAGACGAGCAGATCCGCTGGTCGCAGAGTAGATCTCCCTTCCATAGGGTCCGTGAGGAAATTCACAGGGGCCTCTTTCTTAGTCGAAATCCCAACTCTTCTTAAGATGTCCCACAAAGCATCACGCACCTAGTCGTGCCGATATTTGAACCCAGGGAGCTCTTTACAGTGAACTGCATGCTCCCCGTATTTATCCATACAAGCTTTACGACATATCGGGCAAGTTTCATCTTCCGGTACATAAGATCATCAACCGGTATTTGAGAATGGCTCTATATTCTACTGTATACATACATTGTCCCAACCCCTCAATTGGTATAACGGTAAAAATTCCTGAGCATGGGGACCTTTCAGGCACTCAAACACCACCTTCTGACGGGATGACAAATCAAAAGCTTCTCCCAGGCTTGGAGCGATTTTGCTAAACAGAGCATTCGCCAAAGTTTTTTGTGGCTTCAAGGGACGGTCTCCTTATTAGAGAAACCGTCAATATCCAAGTCTGGGATACAACAAAAACAAAAAACCAAAACAGAAAACGGTACAATTCACCCACTTCGAAATCACCGTAATGATTCATGCCAATATCCAACCCTTTGGATGTATCACACACTTTGGAAAGCCCTATAAGCATCATCCTTCATGAGTCCACCAAGAACACCATCTAGCGTGTGTTATTTTCTTACAAAAAATGGGATTCTGCAAGTGGTTTTTGCTTGCAGTTTTATATGTTTTGGCGGTGGATGATGGAAATTTGTTGTTGCTCTCTAATGGAGTGTTACAAGCTCTTTTGTTAGGAATCAAGAGAAAAGCATACGACATGCCTTTTGACAGTGATGTCTTTAGGGTTCCTTCTGGCTATAATGCCCCTCAACAGGTGATGATCATACTAATGTTAATATATTCTAAATACATCATGACCTTTTGATTGTAAACAACTTTAGTTTCGCATGAACGAATTAGGGCCAACTTATTTTTTTGGGCCTTTGTATTCACGGATTTTTGCTTAGGATCATAACACGTTGGAATACGATGACACACTTCTTATACGATTATTAGTGTTGAAGTGAGTTTTAGTAGGTGTATAGATTCTTTTATTTCATTATCAAAACCTGAAAATTAACAAGCTTAAACTATAAAAATCGGGGTCTTAAATATGTGCCCAAGCTTCAACTTATTACTTTATTTTTTTACAATTGAGCTGCCACTCGAACAAATCATATATAAGTTTTACCAAACATCGATGGATGTATTATCTTTTGCAGGTGTTAAAAATGAGTCGGATAAAAATGGGCGAGTTGTACCTTTTGAACTAAATGTGACGAATAAAAAGGTTGACTACAGGGTTAAGGTCGAATAGAAACGAATCGGTAAAACATCAAAACGGTAGGATTAGATTAAAATTTGTAAAGGTTGGTAAAAAAAGAAGTTCGGGCCTACTAATAATTTTAAATTTTAGCATCTACTAATAAATCTACACAAAAATGGGAATTATCATACTAATAAAATTCAATTTTTTTTGCATTTAAAATAACAAGATATGTCATTATGACCTTTTTCACTTCTTAAGGTTCATATAACACAAGGAGATCATGTGGGAAAAGCAGTGATAGTGTCATGGGTCACAGTCGATGAACCGGGTTCAAGCACAGTTCTTTATTGGCCTCAAGATGGCACCCAAAAGGACCAAGCCACAGGCCAAATAACCACATACAAGTACTACAATTACACCTCTGGTTACATACATCATTGCACCCTCCAAAACTTAGAGGTTAATCTTCAACCCCTTTCATCTTTTTAGATCGTTATGTAATGTAGTAACATATCTTTTTTTTAATTTTTTTATTTTTATGAATACTAGTAATATGATTTTAACGAAATATATAATAAGTAATGGACATATATACTTTCATTTTTTTAAAAGATATGACATCCTTAAGGTAATTATACTACTCTTATCAATAAAAATGATTATTGTTATTAGTCATTAGTATCGATGGATATATGGCAATGATGGGGGGACGATGAATATGTTGTTATTTTTCAATATCTTTTTTAAATACATTGTTAGTAAAAATGTAAAAAAAAAGTTTATTATTTTATAAAGTAACCATTTTCTTGTTTTGTTTTATCATCACATTCTTAATAATTTAGTAAAATGTGAAAAAAGTGATTATTTTATAAAGTAACCATTTTCTTATTTTGTTTTATCATCACATTCTTAATAATTCTCTGACAGTTTAATACCAAGTATTATTATGAGGTTGGGATTGATCATACAACAAGGACATTTTGGTTTGTGACCCCTCCCGCAGTCGGTCTAGATGTGCCCTACACGTTTGGAATCATGGGTACTTTGTTGGAATTAGATTTTGTGTTATGTGGCATAAATGCGGGTTGTTTAACTAAGTTGACTTCGTGTAGGGGATCTTGGTCAAACATACGATTCGAACATCACGCTTACACATTATGAGATGAACCCTATCAAAGGAGAGTCAGTGTTGTATGTTGGAGATTTATCTTATGCCGATCACTACCCGTATCATGATAACCGGAGATGGGATAGCTGGGCAAGGTTTGTTGAAAGAAACGTTGCGTATCAACCCTGGATTTGGACCGCCGGAAACCATGAACTTGATTATGATCCTAGCTTCGTAAGTAAACAACATATAATAAAAAATACCACATGTCTTAAATATGATTGATAGTAGGTGGTACATAGGCATATTAAACAAAAACAGGTAGTTTTTATAGGCGAAATCGTCACGTAAATTTGGTATTCATTTTAAGTTTATTATAAATAGTTAATGTGTCAAATAAAATAGTTTACGAAGTTATATGTATTGAAATATAAGTTAGATGATTTTCATTTATCATTTGATTTGTTTGAAATAACCACAATCAAAATCCATTGCCTCGTACATTAATGCACCGAAGAAACAAAATCAAGATCTGTCGGGTCTCAACATGTTTAAACACGACACATTCTTAAATGATGCATGGTTTGATATAGGGTGAAAGCAAGCCATTTAAACCTTTTCTCCATCGATATCATGTCCCTTCAACGCATCAGGGAGCACCGAACCCCTTTGGTACTCGATCAAGAGAGCTTCGGCATATATCATTGTATTGTCTTCCTATTCGGCATACGGTAAGGCATTTTAAATAGTTAACTTTTTAAATAAAAAGTGACCTCAATGATAAAAACTATAACATGTATACCTTTAATTAATTTGGTATAGGAACATACACCCCTCAATATATGTGGCTCATGGAAGAGTTACCAAACGTAAATAGAAGTGAAACTCCATGGTTGATTGTTCTTATGCATTCACCATGGTACAATAGCAACACGTACCATTATATGGAAGGTGAGACCATGCGAGTTATGTTCGAGCCATGGTTTGTTCATTACAAGGTTGATGTCGTGTTTGCTGGTCATGTTCATGCTTATGAACGCTCGGTAAGTAGCGTATCATCTAACATTTATTTATTATATATATCTTAAATATCCTTACATTCATAATGAGTTGGGGGCAACAATGTAATCTCTCACCCTTCTTTGTCACGTGATTATATACAGAATCGAATATCCAACGTTGCTTATAACATTGTAAATGGGAAATGTACTCCTGTTTTTGACCAAAATGCCCCTGTGTACATCACCATTGGAGATGGAGGCAATATTGAAGGTCTAGCAACTATGTAAGACTATGTTTTACTTTTGTCAAATAGGAAAATTTACTATTCTTTTAATATTATGTCTAATACTTCATTGTTTTTTCCATTTTAAATCTACATAAATGATACCAAAAATATGATTAAACATCAATATAATTGATTATTTATTGTGTAATGATCACTTTAATAGATAACGCTTAATACGCTGATTTACCTCTAATAGCATGATCCAGTTGGGAACATACAATTGATTATTGAAATCTAGGTCCGCTACTGGTTGTCGGGATTCAACCTTTAACAAAAGCTAAACATGGAAAATAGATTCTAATGCACTATTTTTTGTTCTCGCAGCATGACGGAGCCGCAACCAAGCTATTCGGCATTTAGAGAAGCGAGTTTTGGTCATGCAACGATGGAGATTAAAAACCGAACGCATGCGTACTATAGTTGGCATCGTAATTCAGATGGATATGCTGTTAAATCAGATTCAGTAGTGTTCTTTAATCGATACTGGTATCCAAAAAACGATTCTACAACTGAAACTTAATCACTAAATCATCCTTTTTAAATATCTTGACATGCAAAACTAAACTTTGTGTTTGAATGATGCAAACCATGTATGTCACAACCCCAACCGATGGCGGAATCATCGGGGCGGACGTAAATAGATTGCTCGAGACTTCATAACACTAAATGTAACAAATATTTAATAAATAATATTTCATTTCATTGTTAATAGTTCAAGTACATGAATTGGAAAACAAAAATACAACAAATATTGCATGACTAATCTATAAACATGAATTTAAAGTTTGGTGCGCTTCTAGTCTTTCCTATCAAGTTCCATTCGTCGTCGTCATCAAAGAATTCCTGCAATACGTATTAAAGTATAGTTCAATACAAAAGTATTGGCGAGCATACAAGTTTGAATACTAGCGTAAGTATAAAATTTAAACGAATCCACATGGCATAATTGTTAACTTTAATTATCATACAATACTAGCATGCAACTATACGCATCAACCCAAAGTTTACCGCCAGCGTAATCTTATCATTACAATGACTAGACCGTTTTGTTTACTTAACATGACCTCACGAATACGGATGATGCGTTACTCCTATAGCGCTATACATGTTAAAGGAGGCTTGAAACAAGTTAATGACAAAGCATAGCACATGTAACGATTCTAGCATATATGAATTCTAGCATAATGTATGACGGATTGTTTGTTTGTAAGCATATTTGTGAGTGTATGTGTGCGTTTTTAATAAGGAATAAGTATTGCACACCCAAAAGTGTCGAAAAGTAAAAAGGTCATGTATACTCACAGTTTTGCAAAGCTTCCCGATTATCCGTGTTTTGGCGAGTTGATGTGAATAGGAGAGTGAATGTGTGAGTATTCGGAATGTTAACGGAGGATTCGGATTGGAATTTAAAGTACAAAAGTCTGTATACACAAGTAATTATCTAGTCTTAAACATTCATCTTTAACACTATATATCCCGTATGGGTTGTGGTGATTTCATGGGTTAAATGCCCATTAGAATCGTAACGAGAGGTTCAAGACTTAGATAATGTAACATTTGTTTAAATCGGGTTTCGAAAACCCGCCCCAATTTATCAATCAAAGTGTTTTTATTTACGTCGTTCGATTATTTATTTATTGTTTACAATATTACAATTTACATATATATAATAATGAAAATCAATGTTTAAAAATAAAATAATAATTAAAGTTTAAAGAAATAATGTAATAATTAATCAATTAAATATTAAATATTTATAATTAATAAATGATTTAACTTAAAATAGATAAAATAAATAAAAACTCAAAAAAGGGGTTAACCGGGATCGAACCCGGGTTCCCCGGGTTAGCACACACCGCAAACACCACCAAGCCACACGCACACATTGGTTAGGATTAGAACACAATTGAGTCTTATATTCAGAAAGCGGATGAATGCCGGCGGGTTCAAATCAGCGAACCCGCCAATTCCGCCGGTCAAGGTCTCGCTGGATTCCGGCTGGAAATCCGCGTAGACACCTTCCAAATCGGAACCAATCAATTTTAATTTGATGAAATCAATCAGTTCTTGTTTCCACACAAACCGAAAACAACCCACCCTATTCCGCCTATAAATACATATCCTCAATCAACACACCAACTCGCTCAAACCATTCAACTGCAAGTGTTCTCTAAAACACCCTCTGTTCCACCAAAGAAAAACCGCGGCTGTCGTCGGTTTTAAATTCGCCGGAGAACCCCCTGCTAACCGGTAACCATCTCCATTTTAATTCAATTCATATATATAAATCTTTTCCTTATATCGTATGGATCTAGCAATCAAAGATTTGGCCGATTGTTGAATTCGGGAATGGGTGAATGTTCTGGGTTAAATCTTAAACGAAGAAGACGATGGCAGTTTGTGTTTACATATAATAAATTGCGGATTCTGATCGGGTTAAGCACCCTGCCCAACTGGTTGGGCCGGGTGCTAACCTAAACCCGGGACCACCGGTTCGAGTCCAAGCATCCACCGGCCTAACCATTTTAAAAACCTTTTTTAAATCTATTATTCTGGATAAACATATTTAGTATATAAATATAACTAAAGCGCATGATCTGTCGGGTTAGACACCCAGCCCAGTTGGTTGGGCTGGGTGCGAAGCATAACCAAGGTCTCGGGTTCGAGTCCCTTGGCTCACACCGGTCGGATCATTTAAATTCTTTTTGAAACTTAATTGAATTTGAATGAACTTAATATGTGTATAAGTATAATTAAAATCCAGATTCTTTCGGGTTAGACACGTAGCTCAGTTGAAGAGCTGCGTGCACGCAACCGAGAGGTCACGGGTTCGAGTCTCAACACACGCATGCCTACAACATCAATCGAACCGGCCGTCAGACTTGTCAGTCTGACAAGATTTTTGTTATTTTATTTATTTTTATTTTATTTCTAATATTTTATTTTAGAGCTATATATTAAATGAAAATCAAATAAAAGGTTCAAAAATATACATTTTCAAGGGTTTAAAATATCAATAAAACCCATAAAAATAACCTAAAATCTAAACAAAGGATTTTAACCTAAATATTAGTTTATTTATTTATCGAGCTATCGCGTTATTATTTTAGGTTAGTACTCCTTTATTGGTTAAATCCGCAACTCGTGCGCTCTCTTCCTCAATCAAGAATACGCACCCACTGTGAGTGAATCTCTACAAATTCCCCGTTTTAATCATGTTTTGGGGTGTATCATGTGTCGTACAATTTCTTTTATTTTATTTACACTTGTGCTAATATCATTTCGTGATCAAATGTGTATAGTTGTTATGTGGTTTATATGTGGATACATTTTATCATTTCAGTGCAATCATTTCATTAGGCCCATCAGTTCCTCGTGGGATACGGGTTGAGCATCAGGTGCCTCATTAGATCGGCTCTGTTTGATTGAGCCTTGATCTCAAATGCATCATTCATCATGTCTAATGTGGTTTGTGATTGGTTATATATATACATCTGTTCACATATGATTCATACACAATTTTATTTAAACAACAATAAAATTCAATTATTTAAATGTTTATCAAGGTTCACTCTCCAACTTTGTTGACCCAAATTTTCTGTTTTACGCATGATACAGGTGAACAAGTTGAGGAAAGAAACACATAGGATGGTCATAGAAGAATAAACAAGTTATTTCGTTTGGAACAATCTCTTGGTTTATTGTTTGTGTTTGTATGAATTTTGTGTTGAATATTTGAAGTTAATTTCAATTTAATAAATATGAAACTTATTAGTAAATATCATGAGCTTTGGTGATAACCCAATCATGCCCCGACTTTTATTCCGCTACGGGTCGGGGTGTGACAAATTGGTATCAGAGCTTGTGACTATAGGGATATAGGATAGGTTATTAGACCCTTAGAGCCTATACTATAGTTGATTAGATTTTAATTGTTTATGTGTTACATGCAAAATTCATGATGTTTATATGTTTCATGTTTATTTTCACACACAATTTTATGCAAACACTCCCACAAGTACGTGTTAATATGCAAAGCTCATCATAGTTCATGTCTCAATAACATATCATACCTATGTAAGCACACACCTCACGATTTCACAATTTCCATGATTCTTTTCAAAGATTTTTGCAATGTTTTCATATTTTTCAAATCACATCAAAGTGAGTTTTCACGACGGGCATGTAGTAACTGGAAGGGTACGAGTACCGGTAGTCGAAACGTCCTGTCTAGGCTTGGCATTCGTATAAATCCAAAATAAAGGACCAGTTTGCCTACCTGGGGACTAACGATGAGAGTACGAAGGACCTATTAGGCCAAAGCATGCTATACCAGACGTCGTGTGAACTAACCCCACTTTGAGTTGTCATTGTGTCTACACCTGGACACCCTCCGACTTTATATCTTGCAATCATGTTTTACGATTTTCATTCGGGTGATGCGAGTGTTAACCAGCCGACACCAATGTGAACCCTACCAAGCCCAATAGTCATGGGGGCCCACATGACTATACAGGCTATGGTATGGGAGACATTTGGAGGCCCAAACATGAGCAAACCCAAGACATCCTATGGATGTAGTTAAGTTGTTTTCAGTTATTTATAAACGTTATTTTTCATTCTTTTTACGACACAAGACACCTAGAAAATTATCAAACTCACGATCTCCCTACATATATTCCTTTAGATGTCTGCTAGACACTTACGAGGAGGTAGAAGGTCAGGAAGGTCGAGCGAACGCATGGCCACACAGATTGCTCAACAAATGGTTGTGGTACTTCCTGAATCGTTCTACAAGTTCAACAAGCTCTCGCCACAAATCCCATCAACCCTCCGAACCAAGAAGGCCAAAACGTCGCCAACCCTCCTCCCAAACCCACTAAATGCACCTACAAACACTTCAAGTCCTGCGATCCCCCAAAATATGAAGGGACTGAAGGTGTCACCGCTCTCCTCCATTGGTTTGAGGAGATGGAAAACACCTTTCTCAATTGCGACTGTCCTGAGGATCGCAAGGTACGTTACACTACTGGACGTCTGTTTGGGGTAGCCCTTACTTGGTGGAACACGGAACAAGGAAAGGAGGTGTGAAAGATGCCATGGCCTTAACATGGGACGAATTAAGGGAAATCATGACAAGACGCTTATGCCCTAGAAGCGAAATCAAAAAGCTAGAAGACGAATTCTACTCTCTTAAGCAAAAGGAAAGGGATCACACCTCATACCACAAGAGATTCCTTGAGTTGAACCAGATGGTCCTCAACCTGTTCACTCCGTTATACCGCTTGATCGAGCACCACATTCGAGGTCTCCCCTCGAAAATTCAAGATTCAGTTTTAAGCACTTCTCCCGCAACACTCGAAGCTGCCATGGAGCTAGCTACGGAACTTACTGAAAATCGCATTCGAAATGGCGATTTCAAAGATAAGAAGAAGAAAACAATTGTTGAAGTCCCAACTCCAAACCAATCAGGCTCATCCTCAAAGTTTGCTGGTAAGAGGAAGCGAAATGGCAAGAACTTCGTCGCCACCCAAACCAACCCTCCCCAATCACACAAGTCGCCCCTCCAGCCGCACCGTTCAAAAAGCCATACACTGTCCCACAACCAAAATGTAACCGTTGCCAATACCATCACCCTCCTGAGAACCCTTGCCAATATTGCACCAGTTGTGGCCGTGCAGGTCACACTATCCAAACTTGCCGTGCACTCCAACGGTTAAACCGCAATCAGCCTCCAGCCCAAAACCAAAGCCAAATGGTAGGCCAAGCCCAACAACCCTTACTTCTACCACCTGCCCAACCCATAGCCCAACCTTACTACCAACCCAACTACCCCATGATGCAACCCATAAGAGCCTTTTTAACTATGGTGACCCAAACCACTTCAGAAATACTTGCCACGTCTGGTGAACATCATCAATGCCAAGCCCAAGCAAACCCGGTGAATCAAGCTAATCAAGCTCACCCACCTGCTAGAGGAAGAGCTTTTAATATCAACGCCAACCAAGCAAGGGCTGACAACAATGTGGTCGACGGTACGTTTCTCGTAAACGGTAGTTATGCATCCATATTATTCGATACCGGTGCAGATAAGAGTTTTGTATCCTTAGAATTCGAACCTATTCTCGACCTACCTCGTGTTAGTCTTGTTGAATCATTCATGGTGGAAGTTGCTGACGGAGAACCCATTTTGTTAAATTCAATCATAGGTGATTGTACTCTTACTCTAAATGATCACGACTTCCCGGTTGATCTTATCCCTATGAAATTGGGAAGTTTCGATGTTATCATCGGTATGGACTGGCTCAGCCAGCATCACACCGAAGTGGTGTGCCATGAAAAGTTCATTCGTATTCCTCTCGCCGACGGTCACACACCACGTATCTTCGGAGAAACTCCTTTGAAAGGGCTCAAATTGATGTCATGTCTTGAAGCTCGAAGATATCTTCGCAGGATTACGTCGCATTTCTAGCTCACATCGTCAAGAAGGAAGGCAAGGAAAGGAAGCTCGAAGATATTCCAGTCGTGAAAGAATTCCCTCAAGTTTTTCCCGATGACGTTTCAGGACTTCCTCATGTGCGAGAAGTCGAATTTCGAATCGATCTTGTGCCTGGTGATACACCAGTCGCGAAATCTCCCTATAGGTTAGCCCCATCTAAGATGCAAGAGTTGGCTAGTCAGCTGCAAGAGCTGACTGACAAAGGATTCATACGTCCTAGCTCGTCGCCTTGGGGTGCACCTGTTCTTTTTATGAAGAAGAAAGATGGAACGTTTCGCATGTGCATTGATTATAGAGAACTCAACAAGTTGACTGTTAAGAATCGCTATCCACTGCCTCGTATTGATGACCTTCTAGATCAACTTCAAGGTGCCAACTGTTTTTTAAAAATCGACCTTCGTTCTGGTTATCATCAGCTTAGGGTGCGCGAAGAAGATATTTCAAAAACTGCCTTTCGAACTCGTTATGGTCATTACGAGGTCATGGTTATGCCTTTCGAATTAACCAACGCCCCCGCTGTCTTCATGGATTTGATGAATAGGCTATGCAAACCCTATCTTGACCGTTTCGTCATAGTCTTCATCGATGACATTCTTATCTACTCCAAGTCAAAATCCGATCATGAGCGATATCTTCGACTTATTCTTACACTTTTAAGGACTGAAAAGCTTTATGCTAAGTTCTCAAAATGTGAATTATGGTTGAAGGAGGTACAATTTCTTGGTCACGTAGTTAATGACAAAAGGATTCATGTCGACCCTTCAAAGATCAAGGCAGTACAAGAATGGTAAGCGCCACGTACTCCTACCGAAGTTAGGTCTTTTCTTGGCTTGGCTGGTTATTATCGGCGCTTCATTGCCAATTTTTCTCGTATCACCGTTCCACTCACGGCCTTGACTCACAAGGGAAACCCCTTCATTTAGGGACCCAAGCAAGAGGAGGCCTTCCAAACTTTGAAGCACAAGCTTTGTGATGCACCTATCCTTACACTCCCTGAGGGTTGCGAAGACTTTGTGGTTTATTGCGACGCGTCAGGGCAAGGGTTAGGCTGTGTTCTGATGCAAAGAGGAAAGGTGATAGCCTATACCTCTAGGCAATTCAAAGTGCATGAGAAGAATTATACCACTCACGACCTAGAGCTTGGAGCAGTCGTGTTCGCTCTAAAGATATGGAGACATTATCTCTATGGTACCAAGTGTGAAATGTAACATCCGTCAAAAACGGATTTATCAAACCCGCTCCGTTTATCAACCGAACAGTCAGTTAAAATTTTCGTTGCGAATTAAATGCCCAAAATAATTTTAAACGATACATAATCAATTATTATACGAGAATATATATTTAGTTTTTGAAAAACTGTTAAAAATCGCAAAATAAAAATACTTTGTCCCTGCCGGGTTTCGAACCCGGGTCAGTCGCCGAGTCAGCTGGTTCAACAACTTAACTCACAACACTTGAACCACTGCGCCACTTGTATTATCTGTTAATTATTAAGATAATTTAATTCATAAAGTGTCCTTCCGAATTCAAAACCGGCGCCCAAAAGTTCAGTCGTCGGAAATCCCGGCAATCTCGCGAAACTTAACGTTTCTTTCGGTTATAACGTAAAACATAAACGCTACATCGGTTATAACCGACGTCTGAGTCCGCGACCAAAGTTATAACCGCCGGAGAAATTCAAACCAACGAATCAAGTCGGAAATCGGACTAAATACATCGACGACTTGCCCTATAAATACCCCCTCGAACCTCTGCAAACCTTTTCGCTCAAAACCGCACCTTTTCTCGGCGAAAACTCACTCGCCGGAAATACTCTGTTCGTCGCTGAAAAACCGGATTCTTCATTTCTGAGCCCTACTAAACCCTCTGAACTTATACCGAAGTCACCCACATACTTTGTAAGCTTTCTGGAGACTCGCTGCTGCAAGACACTCGTCGCCGGAAGGGATTGCTGTCGCCGGAGTTCTGCTGGAAAACAGAGGAAGCTAGTCGGTATACCTCACGCCTAATTTCTTTTCTTTTTACTTACATCTCATCTGTAATTAACCTAAAACGCTAAAGAATCCTGATTAAAACTTCGAACCAGATCGTCATTGTTCCTGGTTAAAATCTGACGAAGAAGACGATGAACCTGTAACATATAAGTATAATTAAAATCAAGTTATAACTCGGGTAAGACACACAGTCCAGCGGTGGACTGTGTGCACATTAAACACACAAAGGTCTCGAGTTCGAATCTTGTTCCACACACGCCGCCTTAATAAAAAACGCCTTTTTGTTAACCGAACCGGAAGTCACACTGTTATATGTTAAGTATATTAATAACCGGAATAATAACCAAGTTAGACACACAGTCCAGTGGTGGACTGTGTGTATGTTTATATCACAGGTCACGAGTTCGAGTCCGGGCTACTGCACCGACTCGGACAATTATATATTTTTTTTAAAATAAGTCAGAAAAGGAAATGTTCAGTTTGTGTTTAAGTATAATAAAAATCAGTTAAGTTAACAAGTTGGACACACAGTCCAGCGGTGGACTGTGTGTTAGTATAAGCCACAGGTCCCGGGTTCGAGACCTGTGGAGCGCACCGTCCGATTCAATTAAATCGTTTTTAAAATAAAAGGATTTTCTGTTTAAATTAATTAATATATAAATATAATTAAAAACAGATATATGACGGGTTAGACACGTAGCTCAGTTGGTAGAGCTGCGTGCACGCGTACGGGAGGTCTCGGGTTCGAGCCTCACCCAGCGCACTTATATTCGCATTCGAACCGGTCAACGGTCAAGTCAACGATCAAAGTCAACTGTCAACTGTAGCAAAAAAATCAATTTTTTTATATTTTTATTTATTTATTTTAATTAAAAATCAATTAAATATACTTAAAAATAACATTTTTAAGGTTAGAAAATAGCCTTAAACTCGCAAAAATACACCCAACAATCCTACTAAAATAGATTAATAAAATCCGTTTACTTACCGAACCATAATGATATTTATCTAGGTTAATCTCACTCGTGGTTAAAACCACTTCACGTGCATTCAACATCATCAACCGAACGCACCCACTGTGTGTGAATCTTACAACTCCCCCTTTTAACTACACGTTTTGGGGTGTGTCATGTGTCACAAAATAATTAACTCGTTTATTTAAACTTGTGCCATACCATGCCATGATCTAAACATAGATTGTTTATATTGTTGTGATTACTTATTTCATTTTGTCAAATTATATGAAACTCATTCATTAAGCCCATCAGTTCCTCGTGGGAGACGAGTTGAACAACGCGTGCCACAAATCAAATTCATTATTGTTCATGTGTGTATCATTGAGTTTACATTATTTGTAGTTGAGTCATTCATATTAGCAGGTTTATGCAAATTCATTCATTAGGCCCATCAGTTCCTCGTGAGAGACGAGTTGAGCAACGCGTGCCTCTAAATGTTCCATTATTGTTCATGTGTGCTTTATTTAATATCTAATGATTGTTGAATAAGTTTACATCTATTTTTACTCATGTTTGGTTGTGCACATATTTCATAATCAATTTAAATAAACTTGTTCAAATGTTTTCCATAGGATTCACTCGCCAACTTTATGTTGATCCAAAAACCCTTTTACACATGATACAGGTGAACAGGTTGAAGCGAGGAAAACATAGGAAATGCCTTAGAAGAGAACAAAGAAGCTTAGATTGATAGTTAGAACATGTTGTAACAGTTATAGTAAATTTCCATTAAATTGTATTAATGAATATGAAACGTATAATAAATGTCATGAGCTTTGATGATAACCCAATCATGCCCCGATCACCTTTTCCGATGCGGGTCGGGGTGTGACATGAAATATACACTGACCACAAGAGTCTCCAACATATCTTCAATCAAAAAGAGTTAAACATGAGGCAACGACGATGGGTCGAACTCCTCAATGATTATGACTGTGAGATTCGATATCATCCTGGCAAGGCAAACGTTCTGGCTGTTGCACTCAGTCGAAAGAGTTATGCAAATACCATTCATCTTCTATGTTCTCAAATTGTAACCGATATCAAAGATCGAATTCAGGCAGCTCAACATACTTCTGTAACGGAAAATGACGTACACAACGAGCTGTCTTGTGGAGTTGAACTCAAAATCGAAACCAAGTCCGATGGTATTCTTTACTATTTAAACCGTATTTGGATCCCCAATCGCGACAACCTTCGTGATTTCCTCATGAACGAGGCACACAAAACACGATACTCTATACATCCAGGAGCCGATAAGATGTATCAGGACTTGCGATACACCTACTGGTGGCCTGGCATGAAGAAGGATATCGCTGTTTTTGTTTCCAAGTGCCTTACATACTCCAAAGTGAAAGCTGAACATCAAAGACCATCAGGACTTCTTGTCCAACCCGAGATACCTGTATGGAAGTGGGAAAACATAACCATGGATTTCATTACCGGGTTACCTCGCACCTCCAGTGGGTATGACACCATACGGGTAATCATCGATCGTCTTACAAAATTAGCCCACTTCATTCCAATTCGCGAGGACTTCAAGAACGAGAAGTTAGCTCGTATCTACATCAACGAGATTGTAAGCCGTCATGGTGTACCGTTAAGCATCATTTTAGACCGAGATGGTCGCTTCACTTCACGAACATGGCGAGCCATACAATCCGCTTTGGGTACACGTTTAGACCTCAACACCGTCTTTCACCCTCAAACTGACGGTCAATCTGAGCGCACCATCCAAACCCTTGAAGACATGCTGCGAGCGTGTGTCATAGACTTCAAGGGTAATTGGGACACTCACCTACCGTTAGTCGAGTTTTCGTACAACAATAGCTATCATTCAAGCATCGGTATGGCTCCTTTTGTAACTTTATATGGTCGTAAATGCCGATCTCCAGTATGTTGGCACGAAATTGGTGAAGCGCAAATCACCGGACCTGAGTTGATTCAAGAAACAACCGACAAGATCCTTAAATTCGAAACAATCATCTAGCGGCCCAAAGTCATCAAAAGAGTTATGCTGACAAATGACGAAAGTCCTTGGAGTTTTGTGTTGGTGATCAAGTACTTTTGAAAGTGTCACCGTGGAAGGGAGTGGTTCGTTTTGGCCAAAAGGGCAAGTTAGCACCACGCTACGTAGGACCTTTCAAGATACTCGAAAGAGTAGGTCCTGTAGCATACAAGCTTGACCTACCAGAAGAACTCAACAGAATACATCCCACGTTCCACGTATCAAACTTGAAAAAGTGCATCGCCGAAGAAAACCTCCATATCCCTCTGGAAGATATTCAAGTCGATGAATCAATGCACTTCGTTGAGAGATCAGTGGAAATCATGGATTTCGGTGAAAAGCGTTTGAGGCGAAGTCGTATTCCAATCGTTAGGGTGCGTTGGGAGTCAAAACGAGGGCCCGAGGTTACTTGCGAACGTGAAGACTCAATGCGCGAAAAGTATCCGTATCTTTTTCTGGTTACAACTACTACTTAAATTTCGGGACGAAATTTCTAAAAGTAGGGGATACTGTAACATTTGTGTAAATCAGATTTCGAAAACCCGCCCCAATTTATCAAAGTGTTTTTATTTACGTCGTTCGATTATTTATTTATTGTTTACAATCAATATTACATATATATAATAATGAAAATCAATGTTTAAAAATAAAATAATAATTAAAGTTTAAAGAAATAATGTAATAATTAATCAATTAAATATTAAATATTTATAATTAATAAATGATTTAACTTAAAATAGATAAAATAAATAAAAACTCAAAAAAGGGGTTAACCGGGATCGAACCCGGGTTCCCCGGGTTAGCACACACCGCAAACACCACCAAGCCACACGCACACATTGGTTAGGATTAGAACACAATTGAGTCTTATATTCAGAAAGCGGATGAATGCCGGCGGTTCAAATCAGCGAACCCGCCAATTCCGCCGGTCAAGGTCTCGCTGGATTCCGGCTGGAATCCACGTAGACACCTTCCAATCGGAACCAATCAATTTTAATTTGAATGAAATCAATCAGTTCTTGTTTCCACACAAACCGAAAAAACCCACCCTCTTCCGCCTATAAATACATAATCCTCAATCAACACACCAACTCGCTCAAACCATTCAACTGCAAGTGTTCTCTAAAACACCCTCTGTTCCACCAAAGAAAAACCGCGGTTGTTGTCGGTTTTAAATTCGCCGGAGAACCCCCTGCCAACCGGTAACCATCTCCAATTTTAATTCAGTTCATATATATAAATCTTTTCCTTATATCGTATGGGTCTAGCAATCAAAGATTTGGCCGATTGTTGAATTCGGGAATGGGTGAATGTTCTGGGTTAAATCTTAAACGAAGAAGACGATGGCAGTTTGTGTTTACATATAATAAATTACGGATTCTGATCGGGTTAAGCACCCCGCCCAACTGGTTGGGCGGGTGCTAACCTAAACCCGGGACCACCGGTTCGAGTCCAAGCATCCACCGGCCTAACCATTTTAAAAACCTTTTAAATCTATTATTCTGGATAAACATATTTAGTATATAAATATAACTAAAAGCATGATCTGTCGGGTTAGACACCCAGCCCAGTTGGTTGGGCTGGGTGCGAAGCATAACCAAGGTCTCGGGTTCGAGTCCCTTGGCTCACACCGGTCGGATCATTTAAATTCTTTTTGAAATTAATTGAATTGAATGACTTATAGTTATAAGTATAATTAAAATCCAGATTCTTTGGGTTAGACACGTAGCTCAGTTGGAAGAGTGCGTGCACGCAACGAGAGGTCACGGGTTCGAGTCTCAACACACGCATGCCTACAACATCAATCGAACCGGCCGTCAGACTTGTCAGTCTGACAAAAATTTGTTATTTTATTTTATTTTTTTATTTCTAATATTTTATTTTAGGCTATATATTAAATGAAAATCAAATAAAAGGTTCAAAAATATACATTTTCAAGGGTTTAAAATATCAATAAAACCCATAAAAATAACCTAAAAATCTAAACAAAGGATTTTAACCTAAATATTAGTTTATTTATTTATCGAGCTATCGCGTTATTATTTTAGGTTAGTACTCCTTTAATTGGTTAAATCCGCAACTCGTGCGCTCTCTTCCTCAATCAAGAATACGCACCCACTGTGAGTGAATCTCTACAAATTCCCCGTTTTAATCATGTTTTGGGGTGTATCATGTGTCGTACAATTTCTTTTATTTTATTTACACTTGTGCTAATATCATTTCGTGATCAAATGTGTTAGTTGTTATGTGGTTTATATGTGGATACATTTTATCATTTCAGTGCAATCATTTCATTAGGCCCATCAGTTCCTCGTGGGATACGGGTTGAGCATCAGGTGCCTCATTAGATCGGCTCTGTTTGATTGAGCCTTGATCTCAAATACATCATTCATCATGTCATGTGTTGATATAATGTGGTTTGTGATTGGTTATATATATACATCCGTTCACATATTCATGCACAATTTTATTTAAACAACAATAAATTCAATTATTTAAATGTTTATCAAGGTTCACTCTCCAACGTTGTTGACCCAAATTTTCTGTTTTACGCATGATACAGGTGAACAAGTTGAGGAAAGAAACACATAGGATGGTCATAGAAGAATAAACAAGTTATTTCGTTTGGAACAATCTCTTGGTTTATTGTTTGTGTTTGTATGAATTTTGTGTTGAATATTTGAAGTTAATTTCAATTTAATAAATATGAAACTTATTAGTAAATATCATGAGCTTTGGTGATAACCCAATCATGCCCCAAACTTTTATTCCGCTACGGGTCGGGATGTGACAGATAATATAACCTATTACCATGACAAGTAACCATGTTGATCATCATCAAGAATTCGATTATGTATATATATTTATCGTATAGTTTATATAATAATTTTAAGCTAAGTCCATCAAGGATATCATAGATTGTCATATAAGTCATGTATGTAGGTAGGAAGATAACCATCCTTTAACCTCATTATAAGATTCACCAATACACAAATCATCACAAGGATGATTCGAATGGTCATAAATGAAAAGGAAATGTACCATAATAATTATACCAAGTAGCCAAGTAACCTTTAACCCGGGTGAGCCGGCACCGACATAGAAAGAGTTAACTAAGTGTCGGAGGCTTGACGGGGTTATGTCACTTTCAAGCTAGCAAACCACTTGGGATAGCATTTGTAAAACATCAAGTGAGGTGGTGGAATGAAGGTGGGATAGCCAAGGCTTCCAAGTATTCACACATATACCAAAGCGCAAATCTTACCATCAACTTCATAGCAAGTCGGATGGTTTCATCACTTGTGGATTGCATAAACCTTTGCAAAATAGAAAGTTTAGAGGTGTTTGTACCTTTTAAACTCATAAGAATCTATTCCTAACAAGTTTCATAACCTTTGATAGGTTTTAGAACAAGTAGGCACAAGATTCAAACAAGTTTTAATCAAGAAAAGCAAGATACAAAAGTATAAATGAAAGTAGAATTTTAATCCTATTTTTTGACCTCAAATGTGGTGAGGTTTCACCTTGGTTTGCCAAAGCAAGCTTGTGAAAACCTTCATAGAGGTTATCTAAGTAGAAAGAAAGAAGAAAACATAAGAAAATAAGAAGAAAAGTGAGCTAAAACTCACTTAGAATGATTATAACTTTCTACAAAGTCTTGGAAATTAGAGAGATACCAAGAAGATTTGATAGTGATTTGAGTGGTTTAGGAGTGTATGGAGGCCCCATTTATAAGGGAGGAATTAGGGTTTAGGTAATTAATGAAGTTAGTGGTGGTTGGGAGTTGAAAAAGGGAAATGGAGTCAAATTTGCGTATTTTAAAAGATTCTGTCAGACCTGGTCATTTTGCACGGCCGTACGGATCACGGATCGCATGGTAGTGCATATCAGGTGCTGGTCATGCGGATCGTAGTGTGCATGGTCGTGCGCCTCAGTTGCATGGTCGTGCACCACCTTCAGAATTTACCAAACTTTATAGAATTTACAGTTTGACCCCTAGAGTTTGATAATTCCGTTTTTTATGCTAGAAACTCATAATTAAACATCTTTTTAGGTACCCCAAGTGTATCAAAGTAACGTATGAGTATAAAGCACGTATAATTGATAATTTCAAGTATTTCAAGTGTCGTTTTTTGCGTACAAACACGTAGCAAGATTGTAGCGTATAACACATGTATGTAACATGTATATGTTAAGTACAAAAAATAAATTCCATTATGATTAACGCCTCAAATTGTGATAACCGGAGATGGAGTACGACTTAAGGTTTCTAAAAATAGAATGTGAATACGAACTTTCTAAAAATAGGAATACGGAAATACAAGGCGTTACAATGTATATTTGTTGTAATACTTCAGTATAAAGCACGTATAATTGATAATTTCAAGTATTTCAAGTGTCGGTTTTTGCGTATAAACACGTATTCGAGATTGTAGCGTATAACACAAGTATGTAACATGTATATGTATAAGTATAAAAATAAATTCCATTATGATTAACGCCTAAAATTGTGATAACGGAGATAGAGTACGATTATAAGGTTTCTAAAAATAGAATGCAAATACGAACTTTCTAAAAATAGGAATACAGAAATACAAGGCATTACAATGTATATTTGTTGTAATACTTCAGTTAAATTGTGTTCCTGAATCATAAGTAATAAATTGGATTTGTAATTGCATTGTTTATACTTTCTGTGTTTTGTATACAAATTATCATTAGTTATTTTGATATTCATGTTTTTTTAATTATTTATAAAATACTAAATAAAGACTTAACCCTAAAACCAAACATAAGGCAACCTGTTAGTAACAATTTGATTTGGTATAGATTCAATATGTAACAATTTAATTTGGTTTGGTTTGGTTTCCGCTTTTCATGATTTTGATCTGATTCGTAAGGCCTAGTTTTCTTAGTTTTAATGACTCGTATAAGTTTTCATTTTACCCTAACCCTATATATATAGTATTGAACTCAGTTAGTTACTTTTGTGTTTTTTTTTTCTAAATAGTTTCAAACTATGGATTAGCTTTTTGTGGATACAACTACCTTAAAACTTGGTTGTAACTCTTAACTTTACCGGTTGCAACAACAAATTATTATTATTTACGTCATCGTCCTAACACAAATAAAAAAATTCAAACATCAAGTTAAGTGACATATTTGTGTCATGACCCAAGTAAAAAAAATCCTATGTCCGCGCTAAACTTAATCGTAAACAAATAGTGATATAGTTTCATTGCAATGAAGTATCATCAGATACAAACCACACTTCGTATAAAAACTGTAAAAACCATTTAAAAAGTGGCATGTGACATCCAACTAATCATAGAGAATGGGTAAAACAATAATCTAAATAATATTTATTACATTTGAAGTTCTTGTAATTATGCTAACGAGCAATCAGTTCTTTATTTGGATCCTTCTTTTGTTTTCAATGTGCTAATATAGTTATCGAAAAAGAAAAATGCTGACATCATTTACATATGTGTTAAAACGAATTATCGTGTTTAACACTACATGACTACAAGGACCAAAAGTTCATTATGTTAAAATAAAGGGTAAAAAGTGTAAGTATACCGTGACCGTAGATCGACGAACGAAATCTCACATGGTAGTTGTCATCCGTCAACCCCAATTTCAATTTTCAAACTCACAACCTCTCAAATCTCGATCCGAAACACTTCAAATCTAGACGTTATTCGATCCATAACGAATCAGAAACCGTAAATTTACAACAAACGATCTCAAAATCCTCGATTTGTGCATTCAATTTCGTAATCTCCAACTGTGAATGATATGAAGGATTCATCGGAATCGTAGAGATGACGGATCAGACGATCGAGCAATGCTCGTCTGAAATTGATCAACATGAGGAGAATTTGGATCAGAATCAGAAGAAGAAGAAGAAGGATGTTACTGAAGATCCGGAAACGTTCAGCTGTATGCTTCAACCGTGTCCGCCTGATTCCGATCCGAATTACATCGGAATTCGCCGGATTCTTCTGTTTCGTAAGGCGGAATCAGGTGTTCTTCGTCGGAAGGTAGTTCGATTAGTTGTTGATTTCAGTTTTGTTTAAATTGTAAACCTAACCAGAGGATGTAGTTATGTGAATGCGTAGGGCGGTTTGTTTAGCATTGAACTTGTTCACGAACACAAACGAACATATATCATTATATAAAAAAAAAAAACGACATTAGTATTCCAAGATATTAGACATAATATCATAAACATAATTATCACAAAATAATATTTCAAAGACCTAAGTTTCTAATGACTGAACATAAACTAAACAAAACAAAACGGCCATGAACGGCCGTAAACGAACACGACGGACATATTACTGAACTGTTCACAAACGCTATTGAACGAGCAAGACCTTTGTTCGTCGTTCATTAATTAATCAAAGGGAATTCCTTGTTCATGCTCGTTCATTTATTACACGAACGAACGTAAACGAACTTTACGCCGAACGGTTCATGAATGGTTTGCTGAACGTTTGGTTCGTTTACAGCCCTATGTATGAGTAATTGAATATGGTGAATTTGTGTTGCAAACAAATTTTATAATTTGGTGAAATAGTTTAATGATGCCTTGTTTGGTGATAAATGAGATGCTGATATTGTTGTGTTTAGGACTGGAGATGCAATGGAAAAGGATATGTAGCATATCGTAATTTCATCAACAGGCCGGATAATTGGTTGAATTCGCAAATACCTAGTAGAACTAGCACACCTGGAACCAGGTGGATGAAACTTTTACTTGATTCTTTCTTATTTTAATTGTTAACAATAAGATGCACAATGCAAAAGTTGTTCACACTGCAGTAGGATGTGGTAATGTTCATTATTGGGCATAACTTGTTTGGATTGGATGCAGTGACATTGTTAGTTTTATTAATAGGCCGGATAATAGGTTAAATTCGCAGATAACCAGTCGAACTATCACACCTAGAAGGCTAGAACCAGGTGGATGAAACTTTTACTTGCTTCTGTCTTATTTTAATTGTTTTTTGTGGATTTTTATTTAATAGTAAGATGCACAATGCAAAAGTTGTTTACACTCTAGTAGGAACTGAAATGTTTATTACTGAGCAAGTGCATACTGTTGGTGAATGATGTGTCTATATTTCATTTAGTAGCTAAGCCTAAGTAAGTTAGTGTCTGTTAGTGTAGCTAAGTCGGTTAGTAAGTGGTCTAATAAGTTAATGTCTTCAGCAATCAATAATAGGCAGATTTGAATGATAAGTTGACCACTGATTCTTCAGTCTAGAGAACTGATTTCAATTGTTACTGCGAATTAAATTTCTCAAGATCTACAGTTCACATCAATTAGATGTAGTGACATTGTTAGTTTGCTCTCTAGATAGAATATGGTTTAAAAACTTGCAAGTAGATTATCATTATCAGGAATGTGTAATGATTATTAAGAGTTATATTTGAGTGTTTAGTTTCATATAATTCTGAAATCAAGCTAATTTACTGGTTGGTTTATCAGCGGGCGATGGATGTCTTCTCCAAGTCAACTCTCCCTTGCACTTGAGGCGGAAAGCTGGGCTGGTAGCAGGGCATGTTTCATCACCCTAAATATACACACACTCACACACGCACACACATATATTATATATATATATTTGGGATAATAAGGGGTTGTTTTGGATTAATTATTAAAACCACTTGTCTGCTAACTGCTTTTTAATACAGCAGATAAGTACACTGTGGGTATTTAAAAAAGCTTATCTGATTATTTGATAGTGAAATAAGCTGTTTTAGACAATCAATAAAAAATTTCTTTTTTCAAACTACTTATTACGAAGCCTTAGTACCATAAAAACCCCCAACAAAGTTCCCATTAAATTTGTACAAACCTGTTATCATCCCAAATAGTCTTATTGTTGTTTTTATATACTCTGTTTGATATTCTTACAGGATATACGTGAAAGTCAAACACTAAGTCGTACCTTTAGTTTGGGGGCAAATTCAAGTGATTTTGAACACCCACGTCGAAAGGCTGAACTTGCATATTCTTTTGTGGGAATGCATTGCATATTTGACGAATGCAAATCTATGGGTAACTTTCAAGTTTACTTTTTATGGTAATTCCATTTTTTTTATTCATCCAATGAGTGTTTAAATGTTTTTTGCAGTTACTGTTATAAAATTTGGGCATATGTCTTCGGATATACTTGCCTATGGAGCAACAGATGGAACAATAACAGTTTGCACTGTTTCTGAGCCGCCTTCAATCATGAAGAAATTGACCGGACACTCAAAAGATGTCACAGGTTGGATCAACTGGTACTGACCCTTAAGGCTTTGCTTTAATGTATTTTGATGCAGTATACATTTTATAGTTTTCTGTTGCCAAATATCCTGTGGTGTTGATCATGTTTTAGTTAGCGCAAACTAAACTAAACCGAAACGAACTTCACACTTTTTCCTGATTTATGAACCGTCAATTAGGCGCAAGATGTATATTAATATACAGTTATTACCAGTTTTACCCCAACTTTGTTTTAACTGATTTTATCTAATATGAATGCATGATCTTTAAGGGTGAATATACATTTATGTCACAATACTATACATTAACATAACAAGGACACTTGATAATATATTGATTTCTTTTATACTTCTGTTTATATATATATATATAATTTTTTTTTTCAGATTTTGACTTCTCACTAAACAACCAATACATTGCGTCATCTTCGCTGGATAAAACTGTGAGGGTATGGGATATTCCAAATGGCCTTTGCATTCGAGTTATTTATGGAGTTACCTCCCAGCTTTGTATTCGATTTCATCCTGTAAGTGCAAATCAACATTTCATATATCTTATATAGTTATGTTATAGGGAAAATTACATAAATACCATCTTTTTTTAGCGTACGTACCATTGGTTTTTAGTACAAAATACACTTAAAAAATTATTTGAAGAGTGCTAACGGATTTCATTTTAGGATTATAGTTGATAAAGAAAGATATAATTGGGCATACACTAATCTTAATCTATGTAACTAATTGCAGGTGAATAATAATTTTCTTACAGTTGGAAATGCAAACAGAGAAGTATCGGTAATAATGCAAATCTTTTATGCCTTTAATTTTGTGGATAGATTGAATTTGAAAGCATAAAATAATAGTAACAATATAGGCTAAGTAACGTGTGTTCCAAGTTATTGTAAGTTGTAATTAGACTATGAAACTAATTAAGGAAGTAAATGATAGTAATAATATTTTAAAATAATAGTCTGATAATGTATTTCCTATCTCAGGTATTCAATTTTAGTACAGGAAGATTAATAAGTAAGATAGTTGTTGATAGCGAGGTTCCTGCCCTCGATTATGATCATACGGGCCAGTTTATTTTCTGCGGGGATTCACAGGTCAGCCTTTTCCAAAGTCAACAAGTCAACTCTATCCTGATAACACACACACACACAAAGACTAAATTGTTACTTTTGATTTCTTAGGGTTCTATATATTCAGTTAAAGTGAACTCTCATCAAGGTACCTTATCGCGGACCCACCGCACAAGAAGTAGCAGCAAACAAAAATCTGAATTTACGACCATACAATATAGAACATTTTCTCTTATGACACAAGGTCCTGTGTTGCTTTCTCTTACTCGGGATGGAAGTTTGTCTTTCTTTAGGTTTGTGTTTGAACTTCCTTGAGTTAAATTGCTTAAAGACCATTGGAATCTGTCACATGTTTGGTTAAATGGAAATAGAAAGCACTTCAAAATAATTAAATAATTATGAATATATTTTTGGGATTAAAACAATAATATTAGTTGATAATAAATAAATAAATAAATAAGAGTAAAATGCCATTTTCGTCCCTGAGGTTTTGCCAGTTTTGCGACTTTCGTCCAAAGGTTTGTTTTTCTGCATTTGGATCCAAAAGGTTTGAAATCTTTCCATTTTCATCCGGCTCGTTAACTCCATCCATTTTTCTCCGTTTAGTTAGGGGTGTTTCCGTCTTTTTTGTTAACTTAAAGGGCAATTCAATCTTTTTCACTTTATGTAAAAAGACCGAATACCCCTGAAAAGACTGAATTGCCCTATAAGTTAACAAAAAAGATGGAAATACCCGAGGTCCTGATTTAACGGAGAAAAATGGACGGAGTTAATCAGCTGGATGAAAATGGCAAGATTTCAAACCTGTTGGATCCAAATGCGAAAAAACAAACCCTTTTAGAAAGTCGCAAAACTGGCTGACCCTCATGGACGAAAATGACATTTTACTCAATAAATAAGTTATAATTTCAGTGCTGATCAAATAGTTTAAATTTCAAAATGCTGATCAGATACATTTTTTTGTAGCGTTAACTTGGAGTTACAAGGGTATCTGACTCTTCGGTGCTCTTTGAAATTGGCCCCACGGCTTCATAGTATTCGGGCGTCTTTTTGTCCATTGCTTTCCCTAGAGAAAGGAGAATACATAGGTTTATATCCATAACTCCCCTATTCATTTCACTCATGGTTATAAAAATCCCGACTAGCCTCCGATTCATCACTAATCAAAGGTTCACTGATTAATGGCCGATGAATCGCTAGACGGTCAATTGCGGTAATATTTTGGCCAGATCTCCGCCAAATTTCGACTAAACCTTATAAATTCCCACCAATTACTTAAAAAAATGGGTCAATGAGGGGTTAAAACATGTCTACTTTAAAAAACTACGTATAAAAATGTGTGTGTGTATATATAACTAAAAGTTACATATAAAAATCCCAATCCGATTGATCCCTATTACTCCGATTAATCGCTAGTCGGTACTGCACCGAGCGACTAGCGCCTAGAGATTCCTACGACAAATTTTCACTGCAGTAGAGTATCTTGTATATTTCAATAATTTAGAAGTATTTTCCACTAACTTGCTGTTAGGCTCACTATTTAAGGTTAATTAGTCATAATTAAGAAGTTATATTGTTACTAGTAAATAAGGTTTACTTGGCAAAATGTATTTAAAGGTTTACTGATACAAGGATTTATACTGATTTTGAAGTTATTGGAAGTGAAGATGCAGCTGTTTATTTTTATGACTTAACTCGGCCCAAGAATACATGTGTCAACAAGCTACAGGTTTGTTCCTCCTCTGTCCTAATAAAAATGTGTTACTTTATCATTTTAAAGGAACAAAAAAAGTACTTCGTTCGTCCAATAAACTTACACCGTTTTTTAACATTACGATGTGCCCATTGTCTTCATTATCACCAAATCAATTTGACCCAGGTTCACATTTCTGCATCTTTATTGAATGCTCTTTTAAATATTTGAGGAATGAACAAACATTTTACATAAAAGATAACACAAACATGATAATATAATTAACAATATCCATTAAAACAAAATCGCCAACTTTTTTTTATCCGGCATATTTTTGGCTGAAATTAATATGAAACGAAATGAGATGCATGCATGTGTGGCCTCTGTTTATCTTTTCATTTAATGGGTTTTTATCTATAAAGAATACACATTTTTGTGTAAAAAGTAAAAATTATAAGAACCAATAATAAAAAGTTTTAACGGTTTAGGTTTGTTATCTATATATGTGCAGGGGCATGGATACCCGGTGATTGCAGTTGCATGGAATCATGGTGAGAATCTATTAGCATCCTCTGATTTTGGTGGCACTGTGATTGTGTGGAAAAGAGAAAAAACAAAGCAAAAAAGATAAGTTTTAGTTACTTAAATGATGAACTTTATATATAAGATTTGTCTAAAAAAAGTTGTGAAAATTGCATAGTACCAATCATCCAGAAGTTTGTGTAACCAATATTCATATGACACTTTTAAGTCATGTAGTTTGTGTCAACTAAAGTAACAGTTGTGTTGAGTTTTCTGTAGAAAATTGTTAAATGAATACAGTATATCTTAGGTTATTGTGTGTGTGGTTTTTAAGTAGGATCTAATCACTTGTAGCAACTTTTTTTTTCCTATGGGTGCTTTGGTGGACATATTACAAAAAATAAAACATTATGCGTTAAAGAACTCAAAATGCTAGGCTTAAAATATTATACGTCAAGACCAACACGTATGTTTCCATGATACAACTATAGCCCTCAAGAAAGAGACGACACAGGGTATGATGGTGTTTAGAAAATGTAAAAAGAAATTCTCTAAAAAGAACGACTATAGAGAGTGCTCCTCTCTAAATCTCTAGAGAATAATCTTAGTGTGTGTACTGGAGATGGATTAGGGAACCAACGTTCCCAGTGGAAGTATCTGAATGGCTGCAATGCAGAGGACTGCTTCGATAGTTGAATATCTCAGAAGGGAGAGACTAGTGGAGTAGTCGTCCTGGTTATGCGATTCTTCTGGCATATTCTCGGTTAAATCGACTAAATGAATGATAGCTATGGAAGGGATTCAAGTCATCTGTATGCGACAAATGGTGTATATGGTACCCAAGAAGTGTAACATCATGGTATGGAGAGCAGAAATCGATAGACTCCCTACGTATTGTATGATTTGGTGTATTATCATAAAGTTAAAATGGGTTAAAAGAAGATTCTAAGTTAGTTGGAGATAAATAAAGTTTGGTTTGTTTATTTAAATAGTTTGAATGTTTTGTTTATTAGATAGGTTTATCTTATTATTAAAATAGTGTTTGAGCTGGGTTAGGATTATAATGAGTCTAGTATATATAGATGGTTAGGCCTGTTGTAATTTGGTGTGCTTTGATTAATAAATAATAAAAGAGTCAACCAAGTTCGTTTATTCTCGTGTGTTTGATCAAGTGCCTGATTTTCCAACAAACAATGCTCCTTAAAAGGAACATCATGTGCTCTACGTGAAGCGGATTTTTGCATCATGCTACACATCCACGGTTGGATGGCAAGCCATCAGCAGCGGATAGTGTATATACGCTTTTTTCATTAAGAGATCTATTGGATACTCATAGTGCAATTCAAAAGAGACAACCAAAGAAGGTAATCATGGTATCATTTGTAAGAATGTATTTAATATAAATATATTATATGACCCTTATTATCATATATCTAATAAATTAACATTAATTTTATTATTACCCATATATCATTAAATGGTATTATTCTATGAACTATTTACCCTACTAGATAAACATAGGGTTTCTCCTTGTGTGTATATATCAAGATTACTAGAGAGGTTATAGCTATACAATCATGACATCATAATTCGTCCCCTCCCTCTCTATCTTAAAACGTGTTCATCAAGATCACCTTATCCTTCCTAACCGTACACCCTAAACGGGAATTCGATTAGTCAGAAACATATCTACCTCTCTATCTGCTATTTCAGTATTAACATGTACACATGATTTACGTACTTGTTTTCTATTAGATATTAAAGAATCGATCAACATCATTATAATCGAATGTTAGTGCATTAAGAAAGCTAGAAATAAAATAGTTTTTCGAACAAGAAGACAATTAAATCACTTGGATACTTGTGGGCAAAAGCACATCCATGCACAAAAGTCTTCAATCGTCATAATGATGTCAATTTAACACTATTTGAATTTGTGCAACTTTGTGTAGTCCTTGTATTGGAGTTGATGTAGGTCTTTAGTTTTGGTTTGGCTTTGTTTGCTGCCCAGCCCAGCTTTTGTCTAGGGGGTTTTTGGTTAATGAAATTCATCTTTTGATATTAAAAATAAAAATAAAAAAAATAATTAATAATTCTCATTAGAAGGTCGAACCAAAGACTTGTGGAAACATCACATGTGCATACAGTATATAACCTTTCTTATGGTATCTTTTGCCTATCGTTGTATGATAATATTACAATACATAGCACATCAGATATACATGTTTTTTTTTTACTTCTTCTGCAAGTACAGAGGTCTTGATCAACCCTGCAACAAGTAACCTCCTCTATATACAGCTCTCACCTTTATGATCTTTTCATAATTAAAATGGCTGATGCATCACCACCTATTTCCTCAAAAACAACTATCAAATTTTGGGTAGGTTTTAACCAAGATCGCGGAACGTGTACCTATAGAAAAAGATATGTTATTTTCAATATTATATAATTATGTAATCGTATAAACTAGGGGTGCTAAGGAGCCAAGTCACTTGGGAGCTATTTGAAATAGGCTAGCTAAAAACTCAAATCGAGCCGAACTTAAACAATCTTGAGACAGAACTCGAGCCAAAAAATAAGCTTGTTTAATTAACTAGCCCAAGCCTCAACTCCATGTATTTAGCTCGAGTAGGCTCGCGAGCCTAAATAAGCTCACTACGTATATATAATGTTTATTTAATATATCAAACATATATTTATTTAGAATTAAATATTATTATCTATATAGTGATGACAAAAATAACAAAATATTGTACATTTATATATGGAGAGAGAGGGAATAATTATATATGTAAAAAGTAAATTATATAATGAATAAACGGGCCAAGCTCAAGCCCTCGTAAGTTTAACAAGCCAAGCTTAGACTCGCCTTGCTTCATTTATACCCCTGTATAGGACACACTGTATATTTTTTAAAATCATAATATAAAGTTTTGCGAGAAAATTGATCCAGGGTGAATTCCATTGCGGATTTTTAACTTGGTAAAAAAAAACCATTTTGGCATGTTACCCAGCTCATTTGACCTCCCATTTTAACAAATCGTGATTTGTTGATCAAGAGAAATGGTTAAGTATACCATCGTTGAGTCGGGCGTCCACACTGAGATTGACAATTGGCGGGTCGAAAAGTACCAGCATAGTTGCAGTCGGTACAACTACCTGTCGCATGAACTGTCCAATATCTTCCTATGCTCTCACCATTTATCCATACTTGACCCTTTCCCATGCCCTTCATATCAATAGCCAAAGGCTCCACACCTTCTGGTGCATTGAAATGGGCCTAAAAGATTACAAAATGGCAAGTGCTTAATGCATCTCGGGCCCAATTCTGAGCCCAAAGTCCAGGCCCAAAAATCTCTATAAATTCAATGAGTAATTATTAAATCCTTTTGACCCGAACCCTTTTGAGAAAATTTATTATATCCAAAAATCTCTATAAAAATATCTATAAATTAAATGAGTAGTTATTAAATCCCAGGATCCTCCTCGGTTTGGGAAAATTTAGTGTAAACGTTATATGATTTGGAAAAAAATTAGTGAAAATTATTAGAATTTATGGTTCCGCCACCGGCCTGAATGAACCCTATCCATTCATTTCAACAACTCTACCGAATCACATACCTTATACCATGTAAGTGGCCTATTTACTAGTCCTAATAACGACGATTCTATACAGTCTACTGAAGAAATCCCTGTAGGCGATGCTAGGTTTTTGGATTCGCCTTTCAAGCCAACCTGTAAAAACATATCCGAAGATCAAACGAAAAAAAAAAACGACCCTCGTTTCGGTAAGAAGTTATGGTTAGACTTTTGAGGCCGAACCGGTTAATTTGAAAAGAAACAAACCTGGTATAACCATTTCTGACGGGTTATATCCCTCAAACCGCGACTTACTCCATGCAACACAACGGGCCCTAAAACTCCAGTTTTCGATAGCTCGAAACGTGGCCGTTGTTCTTGGTCATAAAGAATCAACATATTAGACGTGTTAAAACAAATAAACCAATCCCTGATTAAACTTTTTAAATACAAAAGTTTCTTTTCAAAATTTTGGTATTTATTTGTATTTGCTTGAAATAAAATAACTTAAACGACTCACGTGTAACCCGACGGTAACACTAAGAAGTTGAATCTTGTTCATACCGGCCCGTAAATTGGCGTTTCCTGTGAACTTTGTTTTCTTATTTTCTCCATTTCCAAATGCTTCCAAATGCTGAACCTGTTGATTGTGACAAATAATGATGAACAACATATTAGCAATTTAAGTGTCTAACCAAGCAAGACCACTCGTAAAGTACTCGAGATCAGTCAATATTTAGCTCGAGTCGAGTCTAAAATAGAGTTTCTTAAGCTCGAGTCCGAATTTCATATGTCGAGCTTGACTAGGCTAAACGAGCCTATTATTTATATAAATAATATTTTTTTATTAATTACATATGTACTAAATTAATATTAACTAGTCTTAAGTCCCCCGCATTGCGGGAGCGTAAAACCGTGCAACCAGCGTCGCGGGGCGGGGGCGTAAAATCGTGCAAAGTAGCATCCAAACAAGGACCAAAACTGGGAAAAAATGTAACACAAAAACACGAATTTATAACACCAAGTAACTCATGTGACATAATAAGTATACGAAGTCGAATTTATACCGACATGTGTATTAGAAATTTGAGAGGGTATAAAACCCCTTGGGAACAGATGTGACCACCAAACACCGTAGTAAGTAACAACCGAATGACAACCAAATTCGGAAATATATGTAAAATACAAAATAATAAAAAGCTAAACTCGTTTAACTTTTGTGACAAAATTATAAGAAATCAAAATTTTAATACAAAATTATTAAAAACATAAAGTTTCTATAATAAAGGAAAAAAAAACAAAACCAACAAAAGACAAAAAAGTATTACTATTTATTCGCATGTTAGAAATTAATATACTAGAGAGGAATGAGAGAGCTTCATTTGAGAAGAAAATTAAATTGTTGTAAACATTAAATAGTTTTTCTGACATCTTATTTATCATTATCTTTGACTAATTAATTAGTCATAAAGACCATCATCCTCCTCACTAAAACTTTTAATTACACACATCGAAATTTGTCCTACACGTTTTAAAATTTATCCTACACGTATTGAAATTCACCCTACACACCTCGTAATCCTACAATTTAAATTATATTTTTTTCTTTGAAAAAATGATATTTTTTGAAAATAAATTACAAATTTAATGTAGTTAGCTATTATAAAGGAAGACTACCAATTAATGATCTATCTAAGTTTACCAATATACACTTACACTAATATTAAATACAAAAATTAAATAAAGTAAAATGAAGCTTCTTATTGATTGAAAATTTTTTTGTTCTTACAAAAAGTTTCTTCTTATTTGAACCCTCTACTATAGAGAATAATATGATATATATAAATTTAAAAATACGAATATAAGATAAAAAATAGTATGCGTATGTAAACTTAGTTAAAATAAATAAATAATTTATAATTAGTATATGAGCCAAGTCCAAGTTGAGCTCGAGCATGAAGAATTGCTCACATCTTGAGATCGATCTGTAGGCCTGTAAACGAACCGAACGTTCATGAACTGTTCGTGAACTTGTTCAGCGGGAAGTTTGTTTATGTTCGTTTATTAATAAACAAACGAACACAAACAAAAAGTTTGTTCGTTTAATTAAATGAACGAACATGAACACACCTTGTGTTTGTTCATTTATGTTCGTGAACGTTCGTTTATGTCCGTGAATGTTCGTTATGTTCGTTCGTTTATGTTGTTTATGTTTAGTAAATACATAAATAGTTATATTTATATAAATATTAGGTTTTCTAACTACTTATATAAATATAACTAATTAGTAATTAAGTTTTCTAGTAATAGAAAATGAAATTTTAAAATTTTTCTTAGATCATAACTGATCACTTACTAATTAATATCTATATAAAAACTACTTAAATTTAGTATCTATGAACCCTAATTTAGATGTGTTTTTGGATGAAGTATAATATATTAGACTTGTGTGTTTGTGTTCACTAATGTTAAATTGTGTTTGTTTATATTTGTTCAATTACGTTTACTTGTGTTCGTTTATGTTTGTTCAATAATGTTAATTTATGTTTATTCAAATATATTCAATTAATTTTTTTTTGTTTATGTTCGTGAACAGTTCGTTTTGGCTTTAAACGAACGAACATAAACGAACACGAACATGCCCGTTTTCTTAATGAACGAACACGAACAAAAAACGTGTTCCATTATATGTTCGAGTTCGTGTTCGTGTTCGGTTAAAGTTAAATGAAGAACACGAACATGCCTAAGTTCGTGTTCGTTCGGTTCATTTAACAGGCCTATCGACCTGTCTCCTACAAGGAGCATGAGCTTAACTCATTGACTTGTACATTGTGTAATTGTGCTTATCGGAGTTGTACCTACGAGCTCGCCATTGACGAAACATGCAAAGCATGGCCTTCCGATTCGACTGTTAAAGTAGGAACACCGTGTAACTCAGATGGTTTATCACAACACTACAAACCAAACTCAAAAACATAAGTTACAAGTCCTAATGCACAAAGTACAAGCTCTAAGCACAATGTACAACTTTTCTCACCTGGTAGAATACCAAAGGTAATCACTTGCATCTCTAGTGACACTCAACTGATCCAACAGCCCAGAAACTGCCATCCTTGAATCAGACTCAACCGACGCAACATCTTCATTAAAAGTTTGCCAAACAAGTTTGTTTGCATTTGTTGGCAACCAATTAACTGCTGATGTTTTGGATCCAACCGTAAAACACCCAAAGAAACAGCTTTAGGTGCATGTACGTTCAGGGCCATTCCTACGTTTTTGGAGCCCCTAAGTTAACTCCAAAGTAGAGACCCATTTGAAAAGTTATCACTTCTAAGCAACAAACCCCTCCTCTTTCACCCAGGATTGGGACCGACAATTATAAACTAAAAAGTTTATAGTTAGCAAAGTTAATTTTTTATAAGTTATATGTTTTGTATGGATATAGTTTGTATTTAAATAAAGTTTATTTTCTAGCTTTGGGATGCAGTCGAATGGTCGATAGCTGCTGCAGTTATGTCTGTAGTTTAATTTCGAAACTAGGCCTTGAATGTGGGCCTTCTATTTCCTAAACTGTTTTATTTGGGCTCATATAATAAAAAAACTGGTTTAGTTTTGCTTTTATTTGGGCTTAATACATATACAATATATAAAACTTACGAAAAACTGGAGGCCCTTGAATTTTGGTAGGCCCTAGGCCCATGTCTAGGTTGGAAAGCCTAACGGGCCGGCGCTGTGTACGTTGATGATGCATGAGTTCAATGTTTGATTGTTTGTGCCTGGTCCCAGATGAGTTTGGGCCCATTGGGCTTATACGTGACCCGTACCCTCTTTAATGTAGGATTGGTTTGTACTAACCTGGGCGGTGTTAAAGGCGACGGTTTTGCAGTCAGGAAGGATGGTGATGGACCATGGTGGTAGATCATAACGGTTGTTTCTGAATCTAATGGTTGTGCATGAATTGATATGATAATTGGCTAGAAAAGCAGCACAACCACCTGCTTGTGAAGAAAACACATGGGCCTGTGTAGCCAAATGAGTTAGTTTTCAATCAATAAGTCTGTTATAACATATCGCTGTGTACAAAAAAACCAACAAAATGATTTAGACCCCGACCCAACCCGCCATATGTTTGGGACTTTTGTGTTGAGAGTCGGTTCCAGCCCGAATGGATTTGGGCCTGACAAAAATGGATTTAATGCTTCAAACCGGTTTGAACCTGATCCAAATGATTTACACATGTGATATTTGTCACAAACTTGTGATAACTTCATTGTAAGCCGCGGTTTCAAGTATAAATTGTAAGTTTTATACTTCTTGAAATGTTTTTAAATTTATTACTGTGTTGTTAAATGTTTAATCATAACTTTATTTGACGAAACCTGTTCATAGGATCCTAAAGAAATGAAAGCGGGATCAGCGGAAACGATAGCTTGCTCGCTTAGTTTAACCGCTTTATGAAGCTCCTTTAGGTGATCGTATTTCGGTTGCCTAACCAAACCTGTGCATACAAACATAAGAACTTTAGAACAGGCCCATAAATATGTCAAAACTAAAGAAAATGTTATTATTGTGTATCATAATGTTATTTATAAGTAACTGATAATTTGATTAGAAGTTTAGAATCATTGATCAATAACCGAAGCGGTTCAACAAGTAGACTGGTAAGGCGGTCAGTTATATGACCGATCCAGTTATAAAAACATCTATTAGAACTCGTGTAATTTAATTTTGTTACCGTATTCATCTATAGGAGCATCATAGTCGTAACTTGTAGTAATAAACGGCTGTCCTTCCAAAGTTCGTTCCTCCATGATACTATTTTCACAATCAAACAATTTAATAAAAAACGAAATTAATCCGGTTTCTAAATAACATTTAAATAAAATGTTTAACATGTAATGTTTCGGTGAACGAGCCCCTTTTTAATGAACCGGGCACTGCAAAGGCCAAATTCTTGAACCGGTCGATGGGGTAAAGGTCCACCGAAGTCCGAGAACCTAAATGACAAAAGTTCAAATCAGTAACAAGAGTTCAGAAACATGATTTTGACTGTACAAATCAAAATGTTTGTTGGCAAAGTGAAAATTGTTAGTTTAAAGTTTGACTTACCAGCCAGTCCAAGCCTCAGTCCACATTGTGGGTTTGGTTTCTTTGTTATTTGGAGAGAAATAATCACAATAGAATCCATTGCAAGTATTTATCTAACACAAAGTCCAAACAAATCATAAATTTTAACATAAGTTATATTGTTAAAACAAACCATGTGTTATCCAAAGTGATAAAACAACTTCTGAATGGGTAAGTACTGAACGAGTAAGAGGTTTGAACCATTGAGTGTTGAACCAGTAAAAGGTCTGAACGAGTCAGTATAATGCTTAACCATTCAGAGACAAATGTCTGACCAATTCAGGTTAGAGGTCTTAACCATTCAGATTCAAAGGCAAATGTCTAAATCATTCAAACAATCTGCTTGCGAAACAAACAGTCTGAACCATTAAATACTGAACAATCATTAAGAGCTTATTAAGAGCTGAAACATACAATGGGATCAGGAGCATCATCTTGCTTGCACATAACCCATGGGACACCAGTGTTCAAACCAACAGCCATTTTAGCTGCCCAAGTCATGTAAGCATGACCAGCTGCCCCATATGCTTTAGTATCTGCCCCATATTCATTCTCTATCTGCAGGCCCCCATTTACCAAATAAAAAAAAAACATGTTACAAGCATATACATTTTTCTTTACATCATTTCATTCATTTATATCATTTTATTCGGCTCTTATGTCACACATATCGTTTTTTCTTGAAAGATTTTATTAGTTTATACTATTTTATATGGTTCTTGATGACACCCTTGTTGTAAAATTGGTAAATCATATAAATAAATGAAATCTTGATATTGAAAAAAAAATAGTCTTAGCAAGAAAGCAGGAGTAACCTGAGAGAGGATGATAGGGCCACCTTGTGACTCAAACAACTTTTCATTCTTCATCATTTCCACTATTTTTGTTGTGAACTTTTGCATTGCCATCTGCATTTATAAGATGGTAATACATTTTTTTACTGTTTGTATCTTCTTTCCTTTAATAATCACTTTAAAAGTTTTCAAATTAGCCTCTTTTAAAAACCTTTATCTTTTAAAAATTTTTTTTTTAATTCTCCTATACATAAATTATATATATAATTTTATTTTAATAATAAATAAAATTAGTCATTTCATTTCTTATATTGGACACGTTAAAAAATAATTTGTTAGTAAAGATATCTTGTATTAACATATCGTACCTAAACCCTTACAACAAAAATTATACATGATCGACAAAAAATACAAAGCATCTATTTGTATGACTTTTGGTGTCATACGGTAATAACAACTCGCTTATGATTGTAATATACGGTGATAACAACTCGCCTATGATTGTAATATATGGTGATAATCTCGCCTATTACTGTAATATACGATTTGCCACAACAATTAATACTAAATTCAATCGGTGATTTGGAGATAATAGTTCGAAGAACTGTAGTACAAAAGGAATCATATGAATATATAAATAATATAAGATTTAATGGTGATAACAATATTGGAACGAATTCAAACCGATAAAAAGAATCATAGATGATAACAGTTAATATAAGTTTGAACGGTGCTAACAATTTTGGTGAGAAATTAAAATTCACAATAAATAAATAAATAAATAAATAAATATATATATATATATATATATATATATATATCCGATACATAACAGTTAATGATGATTTTGCTGAGATATTAAAATTTACAAAAAAAAAGAAGAAAAGAAAATCCGATTTATAAAGAGTTAATTATGATTTTTCAACAGAACACAATTGATAAGTTTGGTTATAACCTAATAATATTAATATAAGCTCCAACGATGATAAAATCTTTCAAATCTGAAGCAGATGTAAATAAAGAAAATAGAAGGTTTATTTGTATTTAGTTCAAAAGTTGAGAGAGGAGTTGCAACAAGCAAAAATAAAAAATGGAGGTACATTTAGCAACATGCTCATACAAATTGATTATTATATAAATTTTAATTTTAAAGTTCAGTTTATGTTTAAGTTGAACATATCTAAGCTCAGCTTGCACTTATTTAAAACTCGGTTTAAATTAGAGTTAAGTCAATCTATCATAGTTGATTTGGCTTGTTTACACCTTTAAAACTTAAACATTTTATTACTTAAATTTAAACGTATAAAAGATGACTTGTACTTCTTGTTTATAAAAGTTGAATTTAAATTAGGATATTTTTTCTTTTATGGGATTTAATTTTACTAGCCATGTCAAAACTCGTAATAAAAGTTAAATAATTAAAAAAAATTCTGAAAGAATATGACCAAATGGCATCAAACATAAGATCTGCATCTCAAGGTTTTAAAAACCTAAATGACCAGACATATGCCACAACTTTAATTAAGCACATGGTTTCAAAATTCTAGATAACCCAAACCAATAGGACAAAAACAAACTTAAAAGCAAACTATAAAATTATATTTTATTTATAAAAAAAGTCAAACTCTTGTTCTAATGTTCTTAATAGACAAGATAAATTAAAATGGGTCACCCAAGATTTTCTTGGGTATTTAATATAATTATATTTTCTTGGGTTTGTAAAGTAGTTAAATTTGGCGATATGTGTTAAAATCTTTTGTAATGTAAGATTAAATATTGGTAATGTATGTATCAATTTATCAACTTATATTCTAGAAAATAACAATTATGGTTATTTATTAGTACATCTAGACGTTAAAATATTATGGTTAAAGTAAATTACATGGATGGTTTCTATGATACGTTAAAATTATATATTTGTTATTAATTTTTTTAATCTTTGGAATGGGTGGACGGTTAAGTAAAACACTAGAATCAAATGAGTAATGAGATCATCCGTGTAGCTTACTTAATATTTATATTAAACATGTTTTTACCTCTATAGCCATTAAAAAGTTATAACCAAGTATCAGGTACACATTCTCTGAAATTGTTTTTCTGTGTTTTATTATATACCTTAAAGCCCATATCTATAACAAAAAAGTTAGTAATATATAAGATTTATACAACTGAGCAGACCACATTCCTCAATCCTGCATAAGACACATGGAAAAATGTGTGTACTTATGGTCAAATTGTTTGTACCATTCTCATAATACATAATAAATGTTTTAACTAAATCATGTGACGTGAAATAAAAGCTTGTATCAAAAAACTATTCTTTTGTAACACTAGAGAATATATGTATGTATATATCAAAATATAAAGAATATATGTATGTATGTATATATCAAAATATAACAGGCAGATCTAGCATCATGCCGCTTACACCGCCACCATCTAGGTGGTGTTGTCGTGTGCATGATGATGGCAAAAATGGTGAATGTGGTTGTGGTGGCAATGTGGAGGTGACGTTGAGGGTGTTAGCTCTTTTTGTTGAACTCTTTCACATTTAAAAAATGATTTTTTTTCTTACATTCTGAAAAGGTCTTGAATTTCCTTACATAAATGAATTTGATTGAAATTTTATCTTTCAATAATAGTTTCATTCATTTCTGAATCAGACATGCTATTTTTGCAATTCGGATTCCAGTTCCAACAAATCTAACAACTGCCTTCTTGTCTCTTATGAGTTTGCTAAGACAACAGAGCAAATTGATATTTTGGTGTAAACTCCGCTTTTTGCATCGTGCAACTCGATCTCAGTAGTTCTGAATCTCCATAACAACCTCAACTTTCGAATAAACAAAGATGGTGAAAGATCTATTTGATGACTTTTTAATATATTTGAAAAGTTAGGAATGATAAAGTGTTTAACAACACAACAATTGTAATTCAAAAGCTAGTGGAGGAAATGAAAGTTGCTTTATTGGGTAAAAAACATAGCGAAAATCTCATAGTTGGAATGGCCACGTTGGCATAGTGTTAAATTTGATGGCATAGTGTTAAATTTGATCGTGTAATTTTAAATAGCCAGCTTCTAGCGTTTTGCTGGAAGCTGTCTTTTATTATGGGTGTTAATATTGTCACATCATTTCCCTTTATCTCTCTCTATATATACATAGATATATATATATATAGAAAGAGATAAAATGAAAAAGGTATAGGAATAAAATTTTAAGAGTGTGAGAATAAGATAAGTCTTTATTATTAACAAATTTAACATGTTAGAGAAAATACATTGGATTCCAGTAAACCAAATACACCGTAAATGAACTTTATTTTAGCGTTTAGTAACTTATGAAACATAATGATTGGGAAATATCTTAATTTCATTTTCGGCAACGTGATGGATTTTCTTGTGGGGGACTTGGCTATGCAAAGTGAACATAAAAGTTCATCATGAGATTGAGTACAAGTGTACGTACATGAACAATGACTTGTATCATGGCCCATTGTCCAACCAAATATCATATAGCTTTCTTGTTTTTGTTGAGTGAATGTGAGTACTGATTCCTTTCACTTATACAATTATTTAATTTGAATTTTATTTATATTTATAATAAGTATAATAGTTAAAGAGTTCAAATCATAAAAGGTTAATATTGTGTGTAAAGATAAAATACAAATAAGTCTTAATACAAAATGCTTTTAATGTAAGAAGTGAAGGATTTTTTTTTAATTTCTTTTACTACTACTTAAGAATAACTTTTAATTGCATAATATAAAAAAAAACATGATTTATGTAAAGACTCATTTGTACAATAACTTAACCCTACATATTGTTTAATCTTTGAAAGTGATTTATACAATATTGAAATGCCAAAATCGTGTTATTTAATAAAGTGGGTTATCATTTTATAAATTAGCTTTTAATTTTAATTATATATGATATATTAGTTATATATAATAAATTTAAATTAACAAAAAGAATGTATGCAGATATCTGATGGATTTTGAGTCTTTTGACCACCCTAATTAGTAATTATATACTTATCTAATCCAAATTGGTTTTAAATGCTTAACTGTCTTCATTTTGTCATATTTACAAATGCGTTTATTCCTTGTGAGTTCTGGATACGCAAGTAATGACGCCATAACATAACGAAATCAATAATATTAAAGGGATTAGAATCTGAATACAATTTATAAAACATTTTATTTATTTATTGAGATTTCTATTAAACAGTTATGATTAAGAATTACTCAGTCACAGAAATATTTTTTGAGACAGCACACCAAAAGATGAAATAACATTTTTTTAATGTGCATTTTTATATATTTTCAACATGTCAAAAATAACCTGTTCTTCATCCTTGAACTTGTACTTTTTTCTTAATTATCTTCATGTCTCCAAGTATCCTTATTAGAAAATAAACCCAACTCAATAAATTACAACTTATATAGAAATTATATTTATCAAGAATACTTAAATATGTCATTACTTTAAACTTGGATTAATTAAAATTAATGGCTTTATAGCCTAGTGGCATTTTAGAGGTGGAATAAGACTTTACCAATAGGTTCTGGGTTCGATTCTCATAATGGGGTTTTTTCCATATTTATTGGGTTTTCTCCTGAATGGTGTATAGGCATTATGCCTAGTGGAGATGGATATGATCGGGTGGTTCCGTTGGTGACACGTAATACTCCAGTGGTCCGTCAGTGATCCAAATTTGTCGTTAAAAAAATTAAAATGGATATATTCACATAGCTATATATGTGTATGTGTGTTATTTTAAGGGAAATGGCTTGTAACGTCATCCAAAGGCCATGTTCATTTGTTTCCAAATGAGATTTGCCCATTTTACTACAAGTTTCAAAGATTCTAATAAAAGAAAGTTGTGACTTGGTGAATTTAATACCAATCTTTTGTTTAACAAGGAGTTGTGCCAATCTAGTGGTGTAAAAATTTCAAAGATTCGCCTATTTCAAGATTACTTGAGCAACACTACGTATTGTATAATCATTAACTACACAATTGCAATCGAACCAAATGGAAATTATTAAGATTCATTTGAGAACACGCAAAATAAAAGGTGACGACAACACGTTATCTATTTAAAAAGAGGTTTTATCGATCCCTTGGAGATTACTCGGAGAGTAATTGGCCTAGGTGAACAATACCCAGGCCTCGGCAGCCTACTTTGTAGCGAGTACTCGAAACCTAAGCGGGGCTTTTACAACCATAATTCTTAGAACCGTTATGATGGCTTGTTCTCTTGCGTACTTACTTTAATACATCTCTGTAAACATGTGAATACCACCAACATGAAATTGCTTGTACTCTTTGTATTTAAACTCAATGAAAATATGTGATTATGTGAATACCACCAACATGAAATGGTTTGTACTCTTTGTATCTAAACTGAGTAATGTCATAACAGGAAAAGACAAAAAAATTTTGATGCAACACATATTCAAAAAAAAAATTGAAGTTTAATTATTTTCTTTTCTGAATAAAAGCTAAATTTAATCATTTTCAACCACACAAAAGTCTTTTTTTTTCAATTAAGTCATACCATTTATAGTCAAATAGATGTTTGGTTATCAGGTTCATTGGTAACTTATCTGAAACTAAATATCTATTTATCTATATAGAAATTTAGGGCGTTTATGGTTTGATTTGAGACTGTAAAATCGTCTAAACATGTCATTGGTTTGGTTTTACGGCTGGTTTTTCAAAAACGTTCAACTGGTTGGTTTATGATTTATACTCAAAATCGGTTGGAAGAAATAAAACTGAACCAAACGGTAATATTAGGCGCTGTAAGTTTTTTTATTTTACTTGGATATTAAGTTATTTCTGGCTACACTATACATATGATCAAAATTAGTTTTAACTGTTAGAATTGTCTTTTTTTAATTTTTAACATATTTTATACGGTTCTCTATCATAAATTAATTCAAAACTGTGAAACCAAATCAAAGGCAAACCATTAGTAATAATTTGTTGGTTCAGTTTAATTTTATAGGGTTTAGCTCTGATTTATAATAATGAAGACACATTACTAATGACTATATACATTACACAGTTGATAAAACCCAATCTTTATACCATTTGAGTAGCCCCCACTATTTATGCCATTTGTAAATTGTGACACTAGCCCAGCCAAAATGGTCCCAACTCTAAACCATGTTCTATTGAAGCATCATCAATGTTCTTTTTTCTTGCACAACAGAAATAGCTAATTGGTGTTTCAATTTGGATAGAATACAAATATAAGTAAGTAAATGTAGTTTGATCAAGTCCTTGTAGTTTGTCTTTTGGGTCAAACATAAGTAAATGTACGTTGTTAGGTCCTCAAATTTTTGTTTGATTTTTCGATTTAGTTCTTGAAACCTCTCTTTTACTTAGTTTCCAAAAAACAAACTTCGAGGGCTTAATCAACTAATACAAAAGTTTAGGGCTTTAGTGCGTTTATATTGAAAGTATAAAAGAATTTTCTAACAATATACCGATTATTTAGTTAAAGGGAAAAATCACAAAAAAGGCATTTGACCTAGTTAATTTACAAAAATGTCACTTTCATGTGTCTTTGGAAAGGGCCTTTAGTCGGCGGCCGACGCATCAATGTCACACCCCTGATTTTCAACCCGAAATCCTTACACCGGTGGGCCCGGGCGGAAGTATCGTGACGTAAGTTGATAATCATCATAGTCAATTAAACACGGTAGCTCGGAAGTCTTGGAGTAAAATTACTATTACAAACCGAATGTTCAAATTAAAATAATATACAGGCTCGTAATAGAAGATCCACATGCGGATCATAAAATGTACAAGAAAAAATATATAAAAAAGACTTTAGGGTAGTTCTAAGGATTTGCAAGATCCTCTTATTCACTACAGAGCAGCTTCCGGCCTATTTCGTATTGTACTGCAGTTAGTCTTTAGACGATACGTCAGCTTTCGCTGGTAAATACACCCAACTGAATCATTTTCAAAACTTTAAAATGATTTTTAAGTGCAAAACGGCACAAAATCTTTTATTAACTTGGGAAAGTTGACTTTGCAACCTTGTACCAGATTCACATGTTTGTCAATACATACAGGGCCCAGTACATAAACCGAGACATGATTAAATACCCACCACTTAGAACTCACGAAGGAGTTATCCCCAATGTCTTGGGTAATTTGCATATGAGCGTCTGTCAGGTGTATGCCTTCACCCCGCGCTAAGGTCGTGGCCAATAACTAATGTATTGAGCCGAGGATATCTAGGATACGGTAATTTACCCCAATGTTTAAGTTATCAAACAAAACTGATTAAAACGGAATATGCGGGTTTACTAGCCACAAACGGGCATTCGATTGACCCCATTTCTGACCAAGTGGTAATAATTTACCGTATCCCAAGCCCATATAGGAAAAATAAGTCGAGAGTATTTACCAGAGCTAGTCTTCTTCTTTTATTTTAATACCCCAGCCGTATACAAAAGTACTTAAGTGTAGTAGCATTTACCGGCAAGGCTCTAGTCTGGATTATGGCATAAGCTAACCAATTAAATATTATCGGTCTTTATTTAAGTCAGGACTTGGACCGAGTAGTGTACGTGATCAATACGTATAACGCTTGATTAAACGATGATCGGATAGAATGTAGTTTAAACCCGACAAGTACTTGACTTGTATAGTGTGGGTAAACTATAACATTCTGGATTTTGAAATTAAATGACAAATTTAAACCCTTTTCGGTAAATTTTTGTAAAATAGTTATATATTTTTAACCGTACGCATAAAAGCGATATCGGGTAACCGGATAAGTCATGGACAAGTCCTATATGTCATTAAATTTTAATTAAGTTATAATATCATGAGGATATCAACTTATATGTCCGTTAAGGTTTTAAAACGAAACTATGCCTTATAAGGGCATTTCGGTAAATATATATCGTATAAAATGATCTTGAATATATATTTAAGTTTATAATCAAAAGTATTCTGGAATAATATTCTATTTATGATATAATATTAGTAGGGTATCAATTATATGTGTATTTTATCTTTTATGACCAAACTATGCACCAAAGAGGCGTTTTGGTCATTTTACACATAGTTTATGAATTATTTGGGATTTTGAGTTTATAACATGTACCTACTATAAATATGTTTAAAATAAGTTTTAAAATCAGTAGGTATTAATCTTTGTCAATAATATGGTTTAAAAAATGACGTCTTATGCGATGTTTAATGAAAACTGACATTAGGGTCAGATTAAAATGTTTAAAATATGTTATTTAATATAACATATCACTAGGTAAATGATTTACCTTGAAAAGATTTGATTAAAACTATTTATAAGCCACAAGGGCTAAAATCGTCATTTATCGACATAGTTTAAGGACCTGTTTGAAAACTCAGTTTATAACTTGGTTTAACATCCCAAATATCCTACTTGTCATATTACATCAGTAAGAAACTCATTTTCAAGTTCATTACCATTTAAAACCTTGTTTATGCAAAAAGGACATTTTGGTCAAAGATGGCATAATTATGGAACTTGCGCATAAACTTAGATTCTGGTTATGATCATGTAATATATAACCTCAGAGGGTTATGCTACATTATATTATGATCATAATGCAACTTTAGATCAGTAGGTAACTAATCTAAATCGGGTCAGAATTGAAAGTCAAAGCAGAAGTCAAACTTCGTGACTTTCGGTTGCGAACCGACCCTAGAACTGAAATTGACGAGCCGAACATGTTCACACATGTTCTAATAATTATTACCAACTTGTTTAAGTGTCAAAACAGGTTTCATAACATTTATAATATCAATTTATGATTTTTCTGAAAAATGACTTGTTTGACTTTTCAATAACTTAACTTTGACCCGTCAATAGGTCTAGCAAACGTGATCTTCAGGAGGTTCCCTTTATAGGGATTAACACCTACCTTATTACGATCACTTAGCCATGTTCATTTCGAACAATGGATGGACCATAATGGTCTTAACCGAAAGTCAAAGCGTTTTCCGTAAAACGCTTGACTTTTGGTTATAAAAGCCTATAAACGAAAATGCACAAGTAAGGAACACAAACCAGTGATTTCTAAGGTGCAAAAGAACTATGTTGGATGCTCCTTTTAGCTAGGAACTTCCAGAGGAGGGAAAGAGTGAATAAATGAGAAAGGTGCAAGTTGGAATGTGAACTTAAGCACCTATTTATAGTTGGAGAACTCAAAGGAGGTGAAGCCAGGAGTTTAGGGGTGTAAGAGGAAGCTTACAAGTGTCCAAAAACGTGGCATAGCAGTTTGGGAAGCCATGGTTTCGAATTGAATGGTTTTGGAGTTTTGCTTGGCTGCAGCAGAGGCTCTTTCGCGCCCCGGGAGAGACACAGGCCATGTCTCTCGCAGCCTAGACCCCCCACGGCTACTTTCAAATTTTGACACTTTTAACCCCTTAACTTATTAAAGCTTCTAAAAACCTTTTAAAACACCTTTTTGGCACTTTTAGCCCTCCATAGCCAATACTAGGCATACCCGGGATTATGCCCGGACATTGTCGAGCTCTCGGTTCGTTAAAAGGTCATTCAGAGGTATAAATTAAAATGTTGACACTTTTAATCCCTCCATTATCCAACTTTCATATATTAATTTATTTAATCACTCTCTGTCACACCCCAGATTTCCCAACCCCGAAATCCAAACACCGGTGGGCCCGTGTGGGGAGTATCGTGACAACAGTTGATAACATCATAGTCAATTAAACACGGCACAGCGGAAGTCTTGGAGTAAAATTACTATTACAAACCGAATGTTCGAAAATACAAAATAATATACAAGCTTGTAATAGAAGATCCACAGGCTGATCATAAAATATACATGGAAAGAATACAAAAACAGACTTTGGGCAGATTTAGGATTTGCAAGATCCTCTATCACTATCAAGCACTTCCGGCCTATTTTCGTGTTGTACCTGCAGATTAGTCTTTTGAAAATGCGTTAGCTTGGCTGGTAAATACACCCAACTGACTCATTTTGAAAACATTTCAAAAATGTTTTAGGTGCGTAACAGCACAAAAATCTTTTTATAACTTGGGTTAATTGACCGTCCAACCTTGTTAACAAATTTACATGTTTGTCATACATACGGGGCTCGGCACGAAAACCGAGACACAATTAACATACACACCACTTTGGACTCACGAAGGAGTCAGTTCCTCCCAACCTTGTGGGAATGCATAATTGAGCGTCTATCGGGTGTATGCCTACACCCGCGCTAAGGTCGTGACCATTTCGATTGTAATGAGCCGAGGATATCCAGGACACGGTAGTTAACCCCCGATGTTTAAATTATCAAACAAAACTGATTAAAACAAAATATGCGGATTTCTATCCCGAACCGGCGTTCGATTAATCCCATTTCTGATCAAGCAGTAATAATTTACCGTAACCCAAGCCCGTATAGTGGAATAAGTCGAGAGTATTTACCTTAGCTAGTCCTCTTTAAATTTTTAATAACTCAGCCGCACACGAAAAGGACTAAGTGCAGATAGCATTTACTGGCAAGTCTCTAGTTTGGATTATGGCATAAACTAACCAATTAAATACTAACGGTCTTATTTAAGTCACAGACTTAGACCGACTAGCGTACTTGACCAAAACGTATGACGCTAGATTAAACGATGATTGAATAGAATGTAGTTTAATCCCGACAAGTACCTTGACTTGTTTATTATGGGTAAACTATTAACATTCTGGATTTTGAAACTTAAATGACAAGGTTAAACCCGTTTCGGTTAATTTCCGAAAAATAGTTACATATACGTAATCGTGCGCATATTAGCGATATCGGGTAACCGGATAAGTCATGGACAAGTTCTATATGCCATTTTACTCTAATTAAGTTAAGATATCAGTAGGATATCAACTTATATGCCCGTTAAGGTTTTAAAACGAAATTATGCCTCATAAGGGCAATTTGGTAATTTTACACATAGTTTATAAATTATTTGGGATTATGAGTTTATATCATGTATCTACTGTAAAAATATGTTTAAAATAAGTTTTAAAATCAGTAGGTAACAAGTCTTGGTCCATTAATATGGTTTCAAATTATACTATGCGCTGAAATGGCGCTTATGTCGTAAATTGATGTTTTTAAGCGATGTTTATGAAAACTGACGTTAAGGTCAGATTCAAATGTTTAAAATATGTTATTTTAATATAACATATCAGTAGGTAAATGATTGATCTTGAAAAGATTTGATTAAAGCTATTTTATAAGTCACAGGGGCTAAAACTGTCATTTATTGACATAGGGACTTGCTTAAAAACTCAGTTTATAACTTGGTTTAACATCCCAAATAATCCTACTTATAATATTACATCAGTAGGAAACTCATTTTCAAGTTTATTATCATTAAAACCTTGATTTCTGTATAAAGGGCATTTTGGTCGAAGATGACATAATTATGGAACTTGCGCATAAACTTGGATTCTGATTATGATCATGTAATATAATCTCAAAGGGTTATGATACATAATATTATGATCATAATGCAACTTTAGATCAGTATCTAACTAATCTAAATCGGGCCAGAATCGAAAGTCAAAGCAGAAGTCAAACTTCACGACTTTCGGTTGTGAATCGACCCTAGAACTGAAATTGACGAGCCGAACATGTTCTAATAATTATTACCAACTTGTTTAAGGGTCAAAACAGGTTTCATAACATATATAAGATCAATTTATGATTTTTCCAAAAAATGGCCTATTTGACTTTTTAATATCATAACTTTGACCCGTCAATTGGTCTAGCAAACGTGATCTTCAGGAGGTGCCATTTATAGGGACTACACCTACCTTATTACGATCACTTAGCCATGTTCATTTCGAACAATGGCTGGACCATAATGGTCTTAACCGAAAGTCAAAGCGTTTTACGAAAATGCTTGACTTTTGGTTATAAAAGCCTATAAACGAAAATGCAAGAGCAATGAACACTTACAAGAGGTTCCTACAATGCAAGAGAACTAAGTTGGATGCTCCTTTCAGCTAGGAACTTCCAGAGGAGGAGAAGAAGTTATGATTTAGAAAGGTGCAAGTTCAAATGGTGAACTTGATCACCTATTTATAGTTGGAGAACTCAAAGGAGGTGAGGCCAGGTGTTTAAGGGTGTAAGAAGAAGCTCACAAGTGTCCCAAAACGTGGCATAGCAGTTTAGAGAAGCCATGGTTTCAAATTAATGGTTTTAGAGTTTCACTTGGAGACCAAACAAAACTTTATGCTGCAGGTCTGTTCTCACGCCCCGCGAGAGTCCCAGGCCTGGTCTCTCGCGGCCCGCGACCGCCCTTAGGCCAGTTTCAAAGTTTGACACTTTTAGCCACTTAACTTATTTACCTTCTAAAAACCATTTTAAACACCTTTTTTGGCACTTTTAGCCCTCTGTAGCCAATACTTGGCATACTCGGGATTATGCCCGGACATTGTCGAGCTCTCGGTTTGTTAAAAGGTCCCCCAGAGGTATAAATTAACATGTGACACTTTTAATCCCTCCATCATCCAACTTTCACATATTTACAAAATTGAACTCTCTCGTCCAACAAATGGCACGTATGAGAGTTTAGGACTTCACAAAGGATCACTCAGAGGATTATGATAAGCATGTTGATTCCGATGTCACTCAGAGGCTGGGCATGTTGACATATCAGTCACTCAGAGGCCAAGTTTCAAGCATGTTGACGTATCAGTCACTCAGAGGCTAATGATTTAAGCATGTTGACATATCAGTCACTCAGAGGCTGTTATTTATGCATGTTGACATCGGTTCGTCAGAGGCTCAACTTGAGCATGTTGACGCCTTTAGTCCTTATTGATCTTTAACAGACTATATTTAAAATACAACACGTGTCACTATATTATTGGACACGATTTTTACAAGGTGTTACATCCTCACCCCCTTAAAAGAAATCTCGACCTTGAGATTTTATTCAAAAAGATGGGGGTACTTTTGTTGTATAGTGGACTCAACCTCCCATGTATACTCAGGACCTCTAAAAGTGTCCCACTTAACCTTTACTATAGGTATCATTTTTTTCGGAGCTTCTTAACCTGTCGATCCTCGATCGAAATTGGTTTCTCAACGAACCTCAGGTTTTCATCAATTTGCACGTCTTCTGCGACATTGCTAGCGACTCATCGGCTAGACATTTCTTAAGATTAGATATGTGGAATACGTCATGAATTCCACTAAGCTCCTCTGGCAATCTGAGCTTATAAGCTACAGTGCAGACACATTCGATTATTTTGAAGGGTCCTATATATCTTGGGCTTAACTTGCCCTTCTTTCCAAAACACATCACACCTTTCCAGGGTGATACTTTTAGCATAACTTTTTCCCGTACTTGGAACTGAAGAGGTTTACGCCTCTTATCAGCATAGCTTTTCTTCCTATCCCTGGCAGTTTTGAGACGATGACAGATTTGCATAATCTTTTCCGTGGTCTCCAGGAAAATCTCTGGTCCTGATAGTTGGGCCTCCCCAACTTCTGCCCAACATACGGGCGTTTTACATTTTCTCCCATACAAGGCCTCAAAAGGAGCAGCCTTGATGCTAGTATGATAACTGTTATTGTAGGAGAATTCTATTAAGGGTAAGTGGTCATCCCAACTTCCACCTAAATCAATCACACATGCCCTTAGCATGTCTTCTAGTGTCTGAATATTACGCTCACTTTGACCATCAGTCTGCGGATGGTAAGCCGTACTAAAGTTTAATCGTGTGCCTAAGGATTGTTGGAAACTTTTCCAAAAGTGAGATGTGTATCTAGTATCTCTATCGGATACAATAGATACCGGCACAACGTGTAGGGACACTATCTTGTCCACATACAACTTAGCCAATTTAATTGAATTATATGTTTCTTTTATTTGCAAGAAGTGTGCTGACTTGGTCAGCCTATCCACTATGACCCAAATAGTGTCATTACCACTTTTGGTCTTAGGTAACTTGGTAATCAAATCCATCGTTACCATTTCCCATTTCCAAGTGGGAATTTCAAGTTGTTGTAGAAGTCCTGACGGTTTCTGATGTTCGGCCTTAACTTGCGTACACGTCAGACACTTGGCTACATGAGTGGCTATGGATTTCTTCAAACCCATCCACCAATAATTCTTCTTCAAGTCTTGATACATTTTGTCACCACCCGGGTGAACAGAGTATCTTGAACTATACGCTTCTTAGAGGATTAGATCTCTAAGTCCTCCAAAGATTGGAACCCAAATTCTATCATTAAATCTTAGGATTCCATCCTTTCCAGGCGCTAACTGATCAACAGTTCCGCCTAATCCCTCGTTAGGGATATTAGCCTCTAATAGGGCTTGTTTCTGCGCATCTAGTAGCTTCTCATTTAAGCTATTTTTAAGGTCAATGCTCTTAGCGTTTATCCTTATAGGTTTAACCTTTTCCTTGCGACTTAAGGCATCGGCAACTACTTTTGCCTAGCCTGGATGGTAGCGAATCTCGCAATCATAGTCGTTAAGTGTTTCCATCCAACGGCGTTGTCGCATGTTCAATTCCTTCTGATTGAACAAGTGTTGGAGACTTTTATGGTCTGTGTATATAACACACTTTGTGCCATACAAGTAATGTTTCCATAACTTTAGTGCAAATACAACGACACCCAATTCCATATCATGGGTGGTGTAATTCTTTTCGTGCACCTTTAGTTGTCGTGATGCATAGGCAATTACCTTGCCATTTTGCATTAGCACACAACCCATACCGGTGTGTAATGCATCACAATAAACAACAAAATTCTCAATACCCTCAAGTAGAGATAACACAGGAGCGTTGCTCAACTTGTGTTTAAGAATCTCAAAAGATTCTTGTTGCTTTGGACCCCAATTATACTTAATATTCTTACGGGTCAAGGAAGTTAAAGGAGTGGCTATTCTTGAAAAGTTCTCGATGAACCTCCTATAGTAACCAGCCAATCCTAAGAAACTACGAACTTCCGTTGGGGTCTTGGGCACTTCCCAATTCATTATGGCCTCAATTTTGGCGGGATCCACTTGGATACCACGCTCACTTATCATATGTCCGAAAAATTGGACTTCTCTAATCCAAAATTCGCATTTAGAGAACTTTGCATAAAGTTTCTCCTGCCTTAATAATTCTAGGATGCACCGAAGATGTTTCTCGTGATCATTTTGATTACGAGAATAGATAAGTATGTCGTCTATGAAGACAATGACAAACTTATCCAAATACGGTTTACAGACTCTATTCATGAGATCCATGAATGTTGCTGGTTCATTTGTGAGCCCAAAAGGCATCACTAAGAATTCAAAATGACCATAGCGGGTCCTGAAGGCTGTCTTAGGAATATCTTCACTTCTAACCTTCAGTTGATGATACCCTGATCTCAAATCTATCTTAGAAAAGTAACTAGCCCCTTGAAGTTGGTCGAATAAATCATCGATCCTGGGGAGAGGATATCTATTCTTAATGGTTAGCTTGTTCAGTCGGTAGTCGATGCACATTCGCATCAAACCGTCTTTCTTCTTTACAAACAGAATAGGAGCTCCCCAAGGTGAGGAACTAGGCTGGATAAAGCCTTTCTCCAAGAGTTCATCCAATTGAACTCTTAGCTCATTCATTTCGGTTGGAGCTAGCCTATATGGAGCTCTAGCTACGGGTGCTGCTCCTGGTATGATATCTATTCTGAACTCCACTTGCCTATCTGGGGGTAGGCCTGGTAATTCTTCAGGGAAAACATCGGGATACTTCGAGATAACTGGTTGATCTTCGAGGTTCGGCTTTGGTTCATTTATAGTGACTTGTGCCATGTAGATGACACAGCCTCTTCTCAAACACTTGGATGCCTTAAATAATGAAACTTTGTCCGGCAATCCATAGTGTGAGTCTCCAGGGATGGTGATCATTTCACCAGATGGGGTTTTGATTTCGATGAGCTTTTTATCGCAGGCATGCGGGCTTGGTTATGAGATAACCAATCCATGCCTAAGACAACATCAAACGCCGCCAATTTCATTGGAAAAAGAGATATAGGGATGGAATGATTCCTAATGGATATAGAGCATCCATCAAGAATGGATGAAGCAGTTTCTAAGGTTCCATCGGCGAGTTCTATCTCATAAATTTTGTCTAGAGTTCTTATGGGTAGATTTAATAGTTTACTAAACTTATGGTCAACAAAAGATTTATCTGCACCCGAATCAAAAAGAACTCTAGCATAAATATCATTAATGGGGAAAGTACCTGTTATGACGTTGTTGTCATTAACGGCCTCCCTTGCATTCATTTGAAAGGCACGGGCATTTCCCTTCTTGGCCTCTCCAGGCTTTGCCTCATTACTTTTAGATTTCTTGGGGCAATTGTACGTTATATGCCCTTTTTCGTTGCAGTTATAGCAAACTGCATCCTTGAGATCCTTGCAATCTAAGGTCTTATGCCCTTTTCTCTTGCAGATACCACAGGATTTGGTTTGTGGATTTATACTACACTGTCCCTAGTGCCTATATTTACAATTCTTGCAAAGAGGTTTGTCACTAGACACGTGCTGGTTCTTCTTGAACCCGAAATTTCCTTTCTTCTTAAATCCTTGGGAGTTATTATCCTCCCGTTTCCTCTTTCCGTCAGTTTCAGTCCTAATTGACTTTTGTCTTATCAGATCTAGGGTGAGGGAAAGAGATAGGTCTACAGCAGACCTATAGGTAGTAGGCTGAGCAGCCTTTACCATGCCCTTTATTTTAGGCGCCAACCCATTTATGAAACGCGCAATGCGTTTGGATTCGGGGGTGATCAAATAGGATACTAACCTAGATAGGGAGTTGAAATCGGAGACGTACTTCCGACAGTCTAGGTTTTTCATCTATAGAGGCAAGAAGTCTGTCTCTATTTTCTCCAACTCATGTGGTGGGCAGAAGGTTTCCTTAATAAGGTCCACAAACTTGGACCATCCCAGGTTATATAGGTATACTTTACCTGTTGATTGAATCATGGCCTTCCACCATGTTAGGGCATCGCCCTTAAAGGACTCTGATACGTATTTGACCACATCCCTTTTAGCACAGCTGCTGATGTCTACAATGGTCTCCATTTTGTCCAGCCACTTTAGGGATTCTACGGCCCTTTTCCCCATTAAAGTTTCGAGGTTTACAGGAGACAAAGTACTGTAGGTGCATCCGTCCTTGGAAGAACGGGAGCTATCAACATAGTTTATCCTCTTAGGTTCACTCTTCGCATTTGATGAGTGAACAGAGCTCTCCTTATGAGCTGAGGATGGTGGAATTGATAATGGCTTAAAGCGAGTAGCACTCGACTCTTTTAACTTCTCTATAGCCTTACCCATGGCGTTTTCTACAGCCGCATCAATGCGTGCTTGGAAGTCATTATTATTTATGACTATATTTTTGGCGTCTTTGACGTTCCGATGGCTACTTTGTGCCTCATTAGAATTTGCCATTTTTCAAAGCTTTAGTTCTATATACCAAATAAAATTTCTCTTAGCCATGGTATAATAACCATATCGGCTTTTAAACATTGGATATAAGAAAATCTACTGCCTATACTAGTGTGAATAACATCACAATTCTTAGGCTTAATATAACTATATTTGGCCTAGGTCTTAATAGGACCATCATAGGCAAATTACAATCTGGACATAGTCCATTTATTACTAGACAGGGGATCGCAATGTCACGACTGTCCTCGTCATATTTGACAATTACATATATAGCACATAGGCTTGTCACAAAGGACATTTAAATGTGGCATATAGGTCTGTCACTAATGGACATATAATAGGGCACATAGGCACATCATTAATGGATGTTTAGTCACCACACTGGTGATATTAGCCGGGATCAGATAGATCACATAGGCCATATAGAATAGATCATAACCCGAAAGGGTAATACATCACTAATGGATGTTTTATTTATCATCCCACTGATGATATTAGCCGGGATCGAACAGATCACAAGGGCTATATAACCGGGATCAAATAGATCACAAGGGTTATATAAAATACATCTCTAATGGATGTTTAATCACCGCACTGGTGATATTAGCCGGGATCAAACATATCACAAGGGCTATTTAGCCGGGATCACACAGATCACAAGGGCTATATAACCGGGATCAAATAGATCACAAGGGTTATATAAAATACATCTCTAATGGATGTTTAATCACCGCATTGGTGATATTAGCCGGGATCAAACAGATCACAAGGGCTATTTAGCCGGGATCACACAGATCACAAGGGCTATATAACCGGGATCATAAAGATCACAAGGGTTATATAAAATACATCTCTAATGGATGTTTAATCACCGCACTGGTGATATTAGCCGGGATCAAACAGATCACAAGGGCTATTTATAAGGTTAGGACATAGTCCATTACCTTGAAGGTTAGTGTGATTCCTCAAGTCACACTACCAAGAGTATGCACATTACTTGAATGTTAACATAAGAGGACCTTAATGGTTGATCATTAGTCCCGGTCGCATTGACCTTAATGACTTGGAGGCTTGAACTTAGTCCACCACCTCTAGATAGAAGGATAACTTCCCTTAACTATCATGATAGAAGACCTTTTCGTTCTTAACTATCATATATATTTTGCCAAATATGTGGTCTGTGCCACTTGGCTAAATCAAAACCATTAAGATCTTTTTGGAATTATATCGCAGAGCATAAATTTCGAGTAAAATCGAGACGCTCGTTTTCAAGAGGGTGAATATATATATATATATATAATTCCAAAGTACTTCATTAAATTTTCATAAGAAATTATAATACTTGAACCAAATAAATGAAACTGATTGTCCATGCAAGGACTAAAAGAAACAAAATGTCCACGCAGGGATTAAAGAAATAATAATGTCCATGCAGAGACTACATATAATAGAAAAGACTTTACTCGTCTTTCTTTCCGTTGACTAGCTTGGAGAGTTTCTTGAAGAACTTATTTGTCTTCTTCTCCGTTTTCTCCGCCTGTTGCTGCATCTCTTTCATTCTTTCTAAGGCCTCGTTGATGGCCTCAAGTGGTGGCGGAGGTTGTGGTTGGGGTTGTGGCATAACCGGATACTGGTACCCATAAGTTGGATATCCAGTAGGTGGGAAAGGAGACGGGTAAAGTGCATTGTGCATAACCGCCTGCATGTATGGGTCTTGCGACCATGCTTGATAGTCTACCGGTGTAAATGGGTTAAAAGGATCATATCTAGACGTGTCTGGATACGTGGGGATTGGGTTAGTATAACCCGATGGTGGTGGTTGAACAGCAGGTGTTGGTGTTGGTTCCACTATAGGTGGAACATTAGAGGGTCCACCCATTTGTGGGTCCTCTCGTATTGTGGGGTAGGAGTGGGGCAAAGGTGGCAGCGATCCCGACCTTTGTCCGGCACGCACCGACATACGTGCACCACGCTTCCTTCTTGGTGGTTCAGGTGGTGGTTGAGGTTGGTCCACTAGTTCCATGTGGACATCTTCTTGAATAGGAGGTGGTTGAGAGTGGTGAGAAGGAGTGTGGGCGAAAGTGAATTGGTTCCAATACTGGTCCCGCTCATTAGGACCTTGGTAGGGCAATCCAGCGTAGGAGTTTGAATCGCTTGATATTTCAATGGTGTATATTTGATCCCAACGGTGGCATCTCCGGATCGGAGTCCTCGTCCATAGGATGTTGCCGGTCCAACTGATTTTGATCGGCTGGAGGCGTGTTAAGATAATGGTTGGGGTTAAATTCCTCATGGTAAGAGTGATGAGAATGGGAATGGTGAGAATGGTAGGAGTGGTGTGAGTGGTAAGAGTTTGGAATGTGAGGGCGAGTGTCTATTAGAGACAGAACGTCTTGCTGGTTGCCACGGAGATGAATCTCCCGATTCTTGATAAGCATATGAGTTATGAGATTGATAGGGAATACGCCCCGATGGTCCTCCTCTCATTGGACCTTTCCCTCGTCCACTTTGTCCTCATATACGTGGCAGCATTTTCCTGTTTAAAAATCAATTCAAAAACATACTAATAACTTAAAATGAAATAAGTAATCCTAGTCAAAGCCTAGACTCGGAAGTCTAAGGAATGTGCTCGTGTAAGTTTGAGACTAAACACAAAAGGCTAGTGTTTAATTCTCTCAAACGTTAGCTCTGATACCAACCCTGTCACACCCTGGATTTCCCAACCCCGAAATCCAAACACCGGTGGGCCCGGGTGGGGAGTATCGTGACAACAGTTGATAACATCATAGTCAATTAAACACGGCACAACGAAAGTCTTGGAGTAAAATTACTATTACAAACCGAATGTTCGAAAATACAAAATAATATACAAGCTTGTAATAGAAGATCCAAAGACTGATCATAAAATGTACATGGAAAGAATACAAAAACAAACTTTGGGCAGATTTAGGATTTGCAAGATCCTCTATCACTACCGAGCACTTCCGGCCTATTTTCGTGTTGTACATGCAGATTAGTCTTTTGAAAATACGTCAACTTTCGCTGGTAAATACACCCAACTGACTCATTTTGAAAACATTTCAAAAATGTTTTAGGTGCGTAACAGCACAAAAATCTTTTTATAACTTGGGTTAATTGACCATCCAACCTTGTTAACAGATTTACATGTTTATCATACATACGGGGCTCGGTACGAAAACCGAGACACAATTAACGTACACACCACTTTGGACTTACGAAGGAGTGAGTTCCTCCCAACCTTGTGGGAATGCATAATTGAGCGTCTATCGGGTGTATGCCTACACCCGCGCTAAGGTCGTGGCCATTTTGATTGTAATGAGCCGAGGATATCCAGGACACGGTAGTTAACTCCCGATGTTTAAATTATCAAACAAAACTGATTAAAACAGAATAGGAGGATTTCTATCCCGAACCGGCGTTCGATTAATCCCATTTCCGACTAAGCGGTATAATTTACCGTAACCCAAGCTCGTATAGGAGAAATAAGTCGAGAGTATTTACCTGAGCTAGTCTTCTTTATATTTTTAATAACTCCGCCGCACACAAAAAGGACTAAGTGCAGATAGCATTTACTGGCAAGTCTCTAGTCTGGATTATGGCATAAACTAACTAATTAAATACTAACGGTCTTATTTAAGTCATAGACTTAGACCGACTAGCGTACTTGACCAAAACGTACGACGCTAGATTAAACGATGATTGAATAGAATGTAGTTTAATCCCAACAAGTACCTTGACTTGTTTATTATGGGTAAACTATTAACATTCTGGATTTTGAAACTTAAATGACAAGGTTAAACCCGTTTCGGTTAATTTCCAAAAAATAGTTACATATACGTAATCGTGCGCATATTAGCGATATCGGGTAACCGGGTAAGTCATGGACAAGTTCTATATTAAACATATCTTAAATAAGTTAAGATATTAGTAGGATATCAACTTATATGCTCCTTAAGGTTTTAAAACGAAATTATGCCTCATAAGGGCAATTTGGTAATTTTACACATAATTTATAAATTATTTAGGATTCTGAGTTTATATCATGTATCTACTGTAAAAATATGTTTAAAATAAGTTTTAAAATCAGTAGGTAACAAGTCTTGGTCTATTAATATGGTTTGAAACCATACTATGCTCTGAAATGGCGCTTATGTCATAAAATGATGTTTTTAAGCGATGTTTATGAAAACTGACGTTAAGGTCAGATTAAAATGTTTAAAATATGTTATTTTAATATAACATATCAGTAGGTAAATGATTTATCTTGAAAAGATTTGATTAAAACTATTTTATAAGCCACAGGGGCTAAAACCGTCATTTATCGACATAGTTTAAGGACTTGCTTAAAAACTCAGTTTATAACTTGGTTTAACATCCCAAATAATCCTACTTATGATATTACATCAGTAGGAAACTTATTTTCAAGTTTATTATCATTAAAAACTTGATTTCTGTAAAAAAGACATTTTGGTCAAAGATGACATAATTATGGAACTTGCGCATAAACTTGGATTCTGATTATGATCATGTAATATAATCTCAAAGGATTATGCTACATAATATTATGATCATAATGCAACTTTAGATCAGTATCTAACTAATCTAAATCGGGCCAGAATCGAAAGTCAAAGCAGAAGTCAAACTTCATGACTTTCGGTTGCGAACCGACCCTAGAACTGAAATTGACGAGCCGAACATGTTCTAATAATTATTACCAACTTGTTTAAGGGTCAAAACAGGTTTCATAACATATATAAGATCAATTTATGATTTTTCCAAAAATGGCATGTTTGACTTTTTAATATCATAACTTTGACCCGTCAATTGGTCTAGCAAACGTGATCTTCAGGAGGTGCCCTTTATAGGGACTACACCTACCTTATTACGATCACTTAGCCATGTTCATTTCGAACAATGGCTGGACCATAATGGTCTTAACCGAAAGTCAAAGCGTTTTACGAAAATGCTTGACTTTTGGTTATAAAAGCCTATAAACGAAAATGCAAGAGCAATGAACACTTACAAGAGGTTCCTACAATGCAAGAGAACTAAGTTGGATGCTCCTTTCAGCTAGGAACTTCCAGAGGAGGGAGAAGAGTTATGATTTAGAAAGGTGCAAGTTCAAATGGTGAACTTGATCACCTATTTATAGTTGGAGAACTCAAAGGAGGTGAGGCCAGGTGTTTAAGGGTGTAAGAAGAAGCTCACAAGTGTCCCAAAACGTGGCATAGCAGTTTAGAGAAGCCATGGTTTCAAATTAATGGTTTTAGAGTTTCACTTGGAGACCAAACAAAACTTTATGCTGCAGGTCTGTTCTCACGCCCGCGAGAGTCCCAGGCCTGGTCTCTCGCGGCCCGCGACCGCCCTTAGGCCAGTTTCAAAGTTTGACACTTTTAGCCACTTAACTTATTTACCTTCTAAAAACCATTTTAAACACCTTTTTGGCACTTTTAGCCCTCTGTAGCCAATACTTGGCATACTCGGGATTATGCCCGGACATTGTCGAGCTCTCGGTTTGTTAAAAGGTCCCCCAGAGGTATAAATTAACATGTGACACTTTTAATCCCTCCATCATCCAACTTTCACATATTTACAAAATTGAACTCTCTCGTCCAACAAATGGCACGTATGAGAGTTTAGGACTTCACAAAGGATCACTCAGAGGATTATGATAAGCATGTTGATTCCGATGTCACTCAGAGGCTGGGCATGTTGACATATCAGTCACTCAGAGGCCAAGTTTCAAGCATGTTGACGTATCAGTCACTCAGAGGCTAATGATTTAAGCATGTTGACATATCAGTCACTCAGAGGCTGTTATTTATGCATGTTGACATCGGTTCGTCACTCAGAGGCTCAACTTGAGCATGTTGACGCCTTTGGTCCTTATTGGTCTTTAACAGACTATATTTAAAATACAAAACGTGTCACTACATTATTGGACACGATTTTTACAGGGTGTTACGCTCTCGTCCCACAAGCGGGACATATGAGAGTTAGGACTACGTAAAGGATCACTCAGAGGCTCAATATAAGCGTGTTGACTCCGATGTCACTCAGAGGCTAGGCATGTTGACACAATGGTCACTCAGAGGCCGAGTTTAAGCATGACGACACTAATTATCGTTCAGAGGCTATGTTTTATGCATAACGACACTAATGGTAGTTCAGAGGCTACGTTTTTATGCATGACAACATTAATGGCCGTTCAGAGGCTAGGTTTATGCATGTTGACATCAGAAAGTCATTCAGAGGCTCAGGTTGAGCATGTTGTCACTTTTAGTCCATATTAGTCTTTAATTTTGACTATATTAAAAATACAACACGTGTCACTATACATTGGACATGATTTTACAGGGTGTTACAATCAAAGCCAAAAAGGTGGCTAATGCGTGGTCTTATGGCTTGGCTGATGCGTCCAACATGGCTTGTTTCAGTTGGTTTTAGTGGCTCGGCTGACCTTTCGATGTGGCTCGGTTGACGTATCACGTTAATACTATTTTTTTTGACTTTTTAACTTTATATACTATATTATTTTGTGAGTCTATAAATACGCAACCTTGTTGTTTGGATCTTAAAGAAACGGTTTTTCAATGGTGTATTTTCACATGAATGGAAGAACTTATATTTTTATGATAGGAAAAACCTTAGGGGGAACCTTAAATGTTTTGGTTTAACATAATGTTTTTCTAAGCTTTAAAATTGTAGGTACTTATTATCGACGCTCCTTATTCAATTTTCTCTTTGAGAGGTTAGGATCCTTATATGAATACAAGGAACTTGAAGATAACGTGTTGATTATTTAATAAACTCGGATATGACAACGTGTTAGTTATATAAGGAACATGGAGAAGATAACGCGTGATTCTTCATATTTGTTCGATTTTTGTTATATATTGTATTTTGAAAATTTATTATGGTATATTTAAGAAATTGAATATTTTTTAGTATTTTGTTATTAAGTTAAATGCTGAAACAACACTATAAATACAGGACCATTTAAATCGGGACATTTGAATCAGTGCGTATACAACCAGAAGATGTATCGACACCAATTTCTTGTACAACATATATTTAAAGAGTTCATGAGGATTGTTTCAGCCATCTTGAAAAAAAAAGATCATAAACATATTCGTTATACATACGATCAGTAAAAGTTAACATCTTGTAGGATAATCGTGTGATATTTTGAAACCCACACATCTCAAAAAGATATCTCAAAAAAGTTTGATATGAAATATTATTGTTTGGAATTTCTAAAAAAGCCTGATAAAATCAACTTCAACTACATATTCCATGCTCTCGTTATTAACTTTCCAGTTTCCACCTATATAAACAACAAATCTAACACCCATATTAATTGAGGGAAATTCAACAGAGACGTGGGCCTAAAAAATTTGATTGGGTGTAAAAGATATCAACAGAAATGTGGGGTTTAAAAATTTTGATTCTGAATAATGGGTCCCAACTTTTTTAAAAACGTGATCAAAATTGTACGGAATGTTAATGTGTCAGAAAAGTCAATACTTGCGTCGGCGAGGTCGTCGATCGTACATTTGTACAGTATTAAAGTAGCTAGACCACTTCCTTGAGTCCACCATACATGAAGAGGGCATGGGATACGTCAATAGTACATAACTTTTTGCATGTGTTGGCTTGACGCAGCTAGTGCGTCGGCCAAACCTCTTCAGTGTCAAACATGGGATGCGTCGTCTTGACCACTCTAATGCGTCGGCCGGACCACTACACTATCAGCCCATGCGTCGGCCAGACCACTCTAATGCATCGGCCAAATCACTCTAATAGTACATACTTTTGCATTAGCTTTGTCGGACACGTGTTAGAACCAGATTAACGGACGCAGTGTCTGATATGATCGACACATCCCATGACTAAAGGCCCTTTCCAAGGACGCATGAAGGTGACATTTTTGTAAATCAACTTGGTCAAATGACAATCTGGTAATTTTCCATTTACTTAATTACTTGCAAGAAAATGTTTTAAATTAACCCAACCCGCGGGATTTTATTAGGATAAGAAGGGGTTGAGAAAATGGCCTGAGCTAATTCTCTACACAACCTTTTATGAGATTAACATAGACAGTAAAGTGTCATGTAGGGATTATTAAAGCTTGCAACAGGATTTGGCAAGAGAAAGCTATTAAATGAGCACATTAAAGATGTTATATGCAACCTGTATAATCGGTGTATAAATATTGACTTACAATAAGAAAAAGTAGATGACTTGAAAAAGAATCTAAATAGTAGAACATCTTACATTTGAACAAAACCAAAGCCAAGGTGTTAAGTCGACCCTGTAAAACAATGTGAATTCGATTCAAATTGAATAACAAAGGGTTATTGGATTTTAATAATCTTAAGTTTCATATGTTGGCTGTTAATAATGATAACTTTAAAAATTCCCTCAAATTATCTCAACTTATAAGAATTTGACCCCCATTGATCGTTTTATAACATATAAGAATTTGGCCTCTTCAATAGATTCAAATGCATCTGTAGCCTTCTTAATTAAGTTAAGTGCACCTATAGTTTGAAAAGGATCGATAGGGCCAAATTCTTACAAGTTAGAATTGTTGGAAGGAATTTTTAGAGTTTGGATTATTATCGGCCAATAACCCAATAACAAATATTGGTTGTTATAGTTTCCATTTAGCTCAGTCCAATCACATTTTTAGCCCGACCCAATGCAATAACTAATTATTGTTATTTGATTTATTTGGTCGAAACGGAAAACCGAACGATTTTAGAAAAAAAAAGAAGTGAAAAGTAAAAATCAAAACCGATGAACACAAGTAAATAACACGGTCTATTTTAAGTAAATTTCCTTCTCGTTATCTAAGTTGAGGTACTTAAAGCAGGTTTAGTCTTGCATTTGGGAAAAAAAATCAAAACGATAACTAGACTTGAGAAGGGTTAAATTATTCTATAAAAGGATTTTAAAAATAAAAAAGTGTACAAAGACATAATAGATCGCACAAGATGACACAACGTTGAGCAAAATATAATACAATGTCGAAAAATATAACAAAATGTCGAGAAAAAAATGCAAAATGAGTCGCAAAAAAAACGTAAGTATAGAAAAGACACAATGATAATAAACAAATATTCTAAAATCTACAACCTATAAATCCAAAGTAAAAACCTAAAATCTCACATCGTATAGTTCGATGAGACGGTTCCATGCAACTTGAATGAGGTCGATCAAAGTCCGTTTGATACCTTTGTACGACTTCTTATTTTTAAAAGCCTTTGTATTTGATCCTAAACCAAATTTATTACAATGATGTAAATCAAGTCGTAATGCAGTAACAATTGCGATATAATAAAGTTATAAGTTTATGTGTTAGTGAGTTAATACCTTATATTTATTTGTTTTTTAAATGTTGTATCTTATGGTGTTATATAAGCACGGCCCACGAGCCCAAAAGGTTCGGGCTTAAATTTAATTGCATATAATACATTTAGCCCAAAAGGAACTAATTTTATTTGAAATCTTCATATATTTTCCTTATCCAATTTTAAAGCTACACATCCTTCCTTCCAAATTCATTTTTTTTTTCACTAAAGAGAACATTAAATTCTCGTATATATTAAAGTTCATATAGAGAGAAGGTATATATCTACGGATGGCAAAAATACCTGAGCCTGACAGGTATATCCAAAACCTGAAGTATTTGGGACGGGTATACCTGATGCCCGTCAGGTATTGGGCCGGGAATACTATCAACCGTCACTCAACGATTACGTGATGGCTGGGTAATATACTATGAACGACGGATCAATTTGGGTTGCATACTAATATACTATGAACGACAGACCAAATAGGTAAATAGATTACCCTGTAGAGTAATGGCTGGGTATGAGACAAGATTTTACAACCGGTATGGGTATAGGATTAGCAATACCTAACTCATTGTCATCCAATATACGAAGTAGCCATAAGGTTTGTTGTTAAAACCCTCGAAAGTGTGCAGATTACATCGCTAAGCAATCTTTCGGATCGTGGTTTATTTGGTTTCTACATGAGAGTTTGGGATGTTTTTGTGGTGTATATTATCACCTTGTGTTCCTTGGGCAGTGTCATTATCAGAAGTTTATTACATAACCCAAAACGTTCATGTACATATGATTTCTATAAACCAACATGCTTTTTGTTAAACGAAGTTTTATAAAAAAAATAAAATAAAAAATAAAACTATTAAACAAAAATCAGGTGAATCTTCCTTTTAGGGGAATGTTTTCATATTAAATACAAGCCATAAGGGTATTGGTGTTGGAAAGTATAATCAAACAAAAGGTCAAAAGTGTTGTATAAAGAAGAGATATATGATTTTGATAATCTTAACTTTCATTGTTTGGTCAGTAGCACTTTTAACTTACGAATTATACCATAATACTCCCGACTTTTAACTTATTTGTTTTGGCACTCCCAGACTAACTAAACCCTAACCTAGTTACCTGACATCACTTGAGATTTCAGGGCTTTTCGGCATTTGTTTGACTAAACTTAAAGTTTTCATTGTTTTGTTGAATAAATAAATTTAGGAGTTTGTTGAAAGTATTGGTGTGTATCTTGGTTGACTTTAAAAATGTTTTACCCCCTTCCCCATTAGCCAAACTATTTTTTTTTGTTCAACTCATTTGATCCATCCGTGAATGTAACCCAAATTGACCCGTTTACACAAAGCGGTTGAAATCGCATATTATAGAATCAAGTAGCATGAGGGTTGAACTTAACTATGACCTAGTCAAGTTTTGACTATCTTTTGGACCAATGCAGAAAAACATCATGGAAACATGAGAATGACTAGTTCATGATTCAAAATATTTGACATAAAATGATGATTTTTGGCGCAAATTCTTGAGGTGGATGAAATGGTGCTTTATGGGGATGAATGTTGACTTTGGGTTGACTTTATTTAGGAGGCCAAAAATGTAAATATGCTGGTGGAAAAAAATTCGTATTATTTATATGAGGTACACACAAGGTTATGTGTACGTATATATAACTTGACACGTGTAGAAAATATCAACAAATCCTTAATAGGTTTTTATGTAATAACATACATTTTTGTATATAAAAGCACAGCTTTAAAAATATGGGGTCTATAAATTAAAAATAACTAGTAAAATCACCCGCGCTACGCTGCGGGGTTTTGGTCGATATCTATTTTGGTACAGTATAGTAAAGGAAAGAAATGTGTTCAAAAAATATTGACACATGTTTTACATTGACCGAAAACCATAAAAACAAATTTAAATTGGGACAAGACTGATTTTAGATTAATTGTAAATGAAAACTTAAAAGTTATCTTAAATATAAATTTAATTAAAAAGGAACCGAAAACTAAAACACCAAACATAAAGAAAAGTATAAAAAAGAAATAAAAAAGGCAAATGAAATAAATAATATAACATGCGAATATCCAATCATTTTGGCCGATATAATCATGTCAATTTTTTGTAAAATTGTCTGCCGTTAAAATAGCTCAACGGAGTTAAGTTTTTTTTCCGAATTACAAACCTATGTTTTAGGGCTTTTGATGAGAACGAGGATACGAGTCGATTGATGTAAAACTTATCTCGAAATTGTGCTCAAAATGGCTTGATTTTTGTTAATTGAAAGTTTAAACACCCGAATTGAACACCGTTTTCGTGGGTTGGGCAGTATTTCGAAAGAAACAAAAATACATAAAATACATAAAAAAATCAAGAACGAAACAAAAAAGTCAATAGGATGAAAACACGATTCACACAACTTGCTAATTGTAATTTACGTCAAAACGTATACCAACTGAAAATGTACATAAAATAAACACGAAAACGGTTATATTTGACCCAACATATTTCCGAAGAAAATTTACGTAAAATCGTAAACAAACTTGAATATGTAACGACACGTTCAAAAAATAAACACGTAAGAAAATAGTTATGACACGTTGTGATGTTATCGAAACGTAAAGTGACTCGAATTTATACTATTTATGAAAATGTATTATATTTGACCCGGCTCATTTATGAATAAAATTTATGTCAAAACATAAATAGACAATCTGAAAATGTACATAAAAATAAGTACAAAAATATATTATATTTAACGCCACTCATTTTCGAAAAAATAAAATAAAATTTATATCAACACGTGAACCAACTAAAAACATACATAATAATAAGTATAAAAACATATTATATTTGACCCAACTTGTTACAGGAATTTTTTTACGTCTAACGTAAATGAATTTAAATTTATACCAGTATATACATAAAAATAAACACATAAAACTTGATTATAAAGTTTTAATAAAGTTAAGTGATTGTAATTATTAATGTTGAAAGTTAAAAGGTAAAAGTATAAAAATTAAATAAATAAAAGATAAAAGGAAAAAGGTCAAAAAGCAAAAAGACAAGAAAAAAACAAAAAAAATCAAAAAAACAAGTTAGTGTTCATGTAACTTGCAAATGTATATAATAATAATAATAATAATAATAATAATAATAAAGATAGGGTCTGCAGTATGGCTGCAAAAGAATTGAACGCCAACGAATAGTTTGTGAATTGTTCAACGGTAAGTTCTTTTATGTTCGTTCGTTTAATAAAGGAACAAACATGAAAGAGAACTCGTTCATTCAAGTGTGTTTGTGGATGTTTGGTAATGTGTTAATGAACATTTGTTCATCTACATTTCTTCATGTTCATCTGTTTATCTTGTTCAGTAAGACTTTTGTACATTTATTTATTTATTTATTTTATCTAAACTTTTTATAATATTAATACTTATTTATTGTATTACTTTAACAAGTAAAATACGAAACCATATTCCCCCCATGATTATGCACCATTTTCTCTCTTTCTCATTATTCAAATCGAGAATACTATCAACCGTTGTTTAACGATTACGAGGCACGTTTCAGTTCTGCTCCGTCTACTATCCACCTCTAGCCTTCGTCGCCTTCGCTGATTTTATTTGTGTTCGTGAACAAGTTCATTTCTTTAATGAACGAACACGAATAAATAAATCTCGTTCGATAAGTGTTCATGAACACATTATTTCCTCCCCCCTCCCCCAAGTATATATCTCTCTGAAGAAACACTGGCTGAACCGAGAGGTATCCGGAGATATCTTAGTTACAGCCTAATATTTCTGCATAAAAGGTTGTCCCTTGTTCGTTCTTTCGAGTGATCTCACTCTGGGCTAATCTGCAAAACTAACAACGCCGTTAGCCTCGTCACGAGAGAAAGGGGAAGGGTTTTCTCCGTGACCACACTCCGGCGTGAGAATCAGTATTTGGTATTGTAAGGTAATAACAAGTAAGTAGTAAGTTCGTATTTGAGTGTAGATGATTTTACCTTGAGGTATGACCCTTATTTTATAGCCGAAGATAGGTAGGTTTAGGAGATGCGCTAATGGGCCTTAGGCCCGACCCAGACGACCAGGGATATCCGTTCTGTCCCTCTGCATCGATCATTAATGATCTCTGGTAGGAGGTATGCTTTGTCGGATGTTGAATGGTGCCACGTGGCGTGGCAGCTGTCCCTGGTGTCAGACCTGTCATAAGCCGAAAGTGGAGAATGTGTGACAGTCACTGGCGTGGGTATGGTTGGTGCACAGTCTGGCCTCTGCATTATTGTTCATGCGACGCAGTCTGACACAACCGAGCGACCATTGGGTCATAGCTCTGCCACTTTGTACCCTTATATATAGTCAACGCTTCTCTGCGCTTTTCCCATCCGCGTGGCTTTTAGTACTTTCTGGCCAGCGCAAAGTTGTAGGGGTTAAGTCCTTTTGTTCCTAAGACTATGAGTTGCTCTCATGTTTGTCTTGTCCTTGTGCAAGGTTTTAAGACTTCGCGGCTGGAGGGTTGTTTGATTCGCGCAGGGTCAAGGGACCTGCGCTTCTAAGTCTAACTTGTCGTTGCGCCAAGTACGCAAGATTCGTTGTGTGACTTGTATGTATTGTCTAACTTGTCGTTGCTCTGAGTGCGCAAGATTCATTGTGTGACCTGCATGTGTTGGTCTAACTTTGTCACACTCCGACCCGCAGCGGAAAAAGTTGATTGGGGCATGATTGAGTTTTCATCAAAGCTCAGACATTTATTATAATGTTTCATATTTATTATTACAATTTAAGGAGATTATACAATCAAATCATACAAGTACAACATGTTCTATACATCTTTCTAGACTTCATTATTTTTCTTCTAAGGCAATTTCCTATGTGATCCTTGCTTCATCCTGTCCACCTGTATCATGTGTAAAAATGGTTTTTGGGTCAACAAAAAGTTGGCGAGTGAATCTTATGAAAAAAAAACATTTCAACGTGTTTATTGTATTGATTATAAAATAAAGTGTATAACCACATATGAGTAAATGTAGATGTAAATTTATTCACAAAACACATAATATTAAATATTAACACACATACAACAATTGATTGTTTTGAGGCACGCGTTGTTCAACTCGTCTCCCACGAGGAACTGATGGGCCTAATGAATGAGTTTTGAGGCACGCGTTGTTCAACGAACTGATGGGCCTAATGAATGAGTTTTGAGGCACGCGTTGTTCAACTCGTCTCCCACGAGGAACTGATGGGCCTAATAAATAATTTGCATACAACTTGACAATATGTAATACATAACAACAAACAATATTTACATTCTAAGTTTAGATCATATAATGGTATAGCACGAGTTTGAATAAGCGAATTAATTGAAGCGACACATGATACACCCAAAACATGAATAAAAAGGGGAATTTGTAAGAATTCACTCACATTGGGTGCGTTCGTTTGATGATGTTGAATGCGCACGAGTTTAAAGAGTTGATCGACGAGGAATAACTAAACTAAATAATAACGAAAAGGTATGGTAAATAAGTGGATTTTATTAACAATTTTAATAGGATTTTTAGATTTATTTTTTGTGAGTTTAAGGTCATTTTCTAACTTTAAAAATATTATTTTTAAGTATTTTTAATTGATTTTTAAATTAAATAAATAAATAAAAAATAAAAAAAATGTTGATTTTTTTTGGGTTGACCGTTGACCGGACCGTTGACCGGTCGGACGGTGGTCTGAGATGCACTGAGTGAGGTTCGAACCCGGGACCTCTCGTACGCGTGCACGCAGCTCTACCAACTGAGCTACGTGTCTAACCCGTAATATTCTATGTTTTAATTATATTTACATACTGATTAAATGTTAATATATTTGGTTTATATTAAAAGGGTTTAAAATGGTCGAACCGGTGTCAGGAAGCCGGATCGAACTCGGGTTCTTTGGTTTGTAAGCGCACAGCCCAACCAGTTGGGCTGTGTGTCTTATCTGTTTAATTTACGATTTATATTAATCTTATAAACAAACTGGAGCCTGTTCTGATTCAGTTCTAAAAAAATTGGTTTTAATTCGGAAAGTCGGTGCGTTTGTAAGGATTCGAACTCGTGACGTGTGCTAAGTGTTTGCACACAGTCCACCGCTGGACTGTGTGTCTAACCCGGTTTAATAACTTGTTTTAATTATTCTTATAAACATCGTCAACTTCGTCTTCTTCATTCAAAGACTCAGACGACCGATATTCTTCTGTTCTTGTTTAAATCGTTCGTCGAACATATTACTAATTGAAATGTAATGGATAAAAAGAGTTAAGGAATCGAATGTACCGATCAGACTGTATTTCTCAGAATTCCGGCAATGGTCGTCGGCTCTGATTTGTGGATTTCGTCTGATTGAATCAATTAACAGTTTTGATCGATTAGTTGCGAAATTGAGTTACTAAACAATGATTATCAGAAGGTTTAAATGATTATACCGATTCACAGCGTGATTTTGGAAATTCCAGAGGTTTTCCGGCGAGTGCAGAATATCCGGCAACGTTGTCTGGGACTGATTCTGGTTGATGGATTGAAGTTAGTAATAGTCCAACAATGGAATGAAACCGAAAGAGTCGAGGTATTTACCGTTTTGATGTAAGTTTCGGTTTTCCGGCGAAAGTCCGGCGATTTCAGAATATCTCCGGCGAGTGAAATTGATTCGAGAAATGGTGCGATTTTGAGCGAAATGATTTCCAGAGACTTGGATGTGTATTTATAAGGAAGAATCACGAAGAATTGGGTCTGATTTTAGTCTTGATTCGTGGACAGCCTTTCTCCGGCGGTTATGACTGATGTCGCGGGATTAGACATCGGTTATAACTGACGTCGATGTTAATACATACGTTAAGTCAAAGGAAACCGTCGATAATTGGTGAAATCGTCAGTATTTCCGGCGAGAGCGATTTGGGCGCGCTGATGACCGAATTTGATTTCGAGTTTCATTATATGTATTAATTGTTTCGTTATATCAACAAACAATTCAAGTGGCGGAGTGGTGAGATATGTGTTAGTTATGTCTTCCGGCTGACCCGGGTTCGAAACCCGGCAGCCGGTTTTCTTTTTTATTTACTTTATTTTCACTTTTTAATAATTATAGTTTTTAAATTCTAAATTGTTTATTAATTATGTATTGTTTAAAATTAAAATAAATCATAAATACGCAACGAAATTTTATAACTTGATATTCGATTAATAAACGAAGCGGGTTTGGAAAACCCGGTTTTTGACGGATGTTACAAACTTGCCGTTGCGCTGAGTGCGCAAGGTTCGTTGTGTGACCTGCATGTATCTAGGTTGCAATCCGTTGCACACTGCGCACAAGGTTATTAGGCAACCTGCTAGTTTCAAGAATGGCGCACCATTGCACATTGCGTGCATGATCATTCTAGTAGAATGTTGTTGAGGGTATGGTCCCTTGCGCAAACGCATAGTTTTTGGAACCATACCCCTCCACCCTCTAGCATCCCCCTCACTTTGCCTTTAATTAACTGATGGAATTTTGTTCTAGCCACCTTTACTTTCTCAACAATATTCTTCCAAGTTCCATTTAAAGCCTTGTTAATGGGAACTTGCGACCAACATGACTTGGTATTATGAAGATCATCATTAATAACCGATTTCCACAGGCTATTCTCTTCATATTTGTAGCGCCATATCCATTTGGATATAAGAGCAATATTAGCGTTCTTCAGTTTGCAAGACCCAAGACCGCATAGCAATAGGCGATTTGATCATTCCTAAAAACCTAGCGTGTTTATCACACAATGCCAATTGCATATTTTTTTTTATCGTTGAATCGTTTGGATATCTTTATCTGTGAAGACGCTATCAAAGTAATCTCAACAACTAAATTAGTTTGGTTAAGATTGCAAATACTTCTTACACTTTATAGACAAAAACTAAGGTTTTCTGCAACTCTATGTATTGCAAGAATAAGTACATAAAAATGGATCATTTCATTTTGATGCTCACAAAAAAATGAACGAAAATTTAACAAACTAGTAATTTGTTGGTTTGTTCGTATATAAAAGTTAACGTTAAAAGCGCCGAACAGTTAATCCTGCATCATATGATGGCGCTGATAGCCGAAATACAAGGGGTACATGCACCAAACGGTCTGTATACCGATTGCTAAGTGTTCAAAGGCTTGATGCAAAACTGCTTTTGAGTCGGGAGTCTCACTGGAAGCCGCCTCTTTATTTTTACAGGATAGAGATAAGGCTATCTACATCTTAACCTCTTCAGACCCTACCCTAATTTTGCTATTATTGAGATTTACTGAGTATGATGATGATGACGACGACATGCATTGGTCATGTGTGGGTGTTAAACGACACAAAATAAAATTTAAAACATATGAACATGTTAGTTTGATAAATTTTTTAGGTATATAAATTGTGCATGTATGCAAGAAGCATTAAACTTAAAAATATGAAATATTGACTAAAATTATAAATATGTTAGTTTTCTGTTCTCATTAACTTGATGTTCTGAAACGATATCACGAAGATACGTAGCAAACTTATTAGATACAACTTATATATTATAGAGATCGAGCAAATAAAATTTAATGTAATTTCTTGTATTCCACTAAAGAGACTCTTCATTGAATTCAATCACAAACCCACGTGGCTAGCTTATTTAACCGTAAATTAGATTATGTGTAGTGGTCAAGCCCTATATAGTCCGTATAGGGGTTATGTGACAAGTTGAAAAATATGTAAGAAAGGAGATTATATAAATTGAGTGTGTAGTAGGGGTTACGTAGATGTGGGGTTATACCCTCTATCGTAAAATTACATATGCATATCATGGCCCATTAGCGCCCGGGGGCGGTGTTCCCCGGCCCTATGGGACGCGATCGTCGACGCAAAGCCCCCGGCGCTCCAGTAGGCATGATCTTAAAGAGTAGCATGCAACGGTTCAAAACTGGATTCATATTACAAATTATTTTTTAATTAAACTATTGACAAGAAATCATGTCATGTAAGTATTAGCCCAAATAAGACATGCATACTTTCTCCCTAAAAAAGACATGCATGCGTTGGAAACCCTAACTATACGTCCATAGAATCTAATAATATTAACATAATAACATCCATATTCATATATAGTTTATAGATCAACTTCATCAATACATACACGTACACATCCATAATTCAAAAATATTTTACATGCATGATGCTTGCTGGGCAGCATAAACACTACGGTCACATATACATATTATGTGTATAATATATATATATATATATAACAAAGGGAGTGTATGATCTTTAAAACTTATAGGTGCAACACGTAAGTATACTCCCTAAGATATATCACTAGTTTCTTTGCTATTTTCATTGATACCGCGAATGATCCAATCTCTAAACCATGCTAGTTCGGTATGAGTTTAAACGGAGGCTTGACAAACGTCGGTGCAGGATCCGATCGTCCATAATCTTTTGTATCAGCCTTTAGCAGCCTCTCGTGAATAATATCATCCCTCCCCAAAATTTGATCATCTTCTACATATAAAGATTCCTATATATACATACATGCACATAAATTTTTTATATGATATGATGCAAAACACATGAATATAGCAGATTATGTTAAAAGAAAAATAAGATGGAACTTAATTAACCTGATTTTGATCAGTTGCACCAAGTTTCACCATTGGAATGGACGAACCGCAACGGGCTGTTTCACATGAACATGATCAAGTATGATTCGTAGACAACTCAAAAAGGTTTACATATGTGTTCATAAAGATTACTATACAAAAGAAAAGATAAGAAATTGATGAATATATTATGGATTGAACCTGCAAATGATGATGATACAAGTGAAGCTACAATGAGAAGAGTTAGGAGATATATCTTGTAAGACATGTTTCTCTTCATTCTCATGATTGCTTCTCTTTCTTGAGAGCTTTTGGGCTTAAAGGATTCAAGAATGATGCAAACATTGTATTTCTATACAAGAGTGGGGTGGGGGATATTATAAAGTTAATTAATTAATAATAACAATGGTGGTGTTGGGGATAAGACCTAATTAAGAAATGGTAGTTTAATAAAAAGAGTTATGTCATAATTCAATGCTTTTTCCTGTGCTTAACTTTTAGATTAAATTTAAAACCTAAAAGGTGAGAGGAAACCACTTTGCTGTTGTTGGGGCACTAACTGTCTAGAGGGTTAGTGGAAATTTAAATATCTAGAAGATTAGTTTAATGTCTTAATGAATAATGGACCCCTAATACAAAGTTTTAGCCAATAATATCATGTCCTTTTCTTTTATCTTTTTATCGGGTAAAGAGGTGAGACTTGAACCTAAAAATGCGTGGACTTCTACATATGTTGTTTGGTAAGAGTTTCTTTCATGATTTATTTATTTGTTTGGTTGATTGATCTCACTCCATTGGATCTCTAAACGCCGGTTATAAATTGAGATGCTTTATTTAGATATTTAGAGAATTATTGGTTGATTATACATTAATATTTATTATTGTTTGGATACGAATTTACATCAAAATAGATGGTAAAGGGGCAACAAGTTGCGCTACAACTCTTTTTTAATATTAAAATTAAGTTTTTAAAAACTACGTTCATAAATCTTGAGGTTATAACATTACCATGCTGAACCCCTTTTTGTATTTTTTTTCTTTTTAAAATAGTTAAATTGACAAATCATACGAAAGATCTATTGTTCAGGATCAGTGAGTATAGGATAACACATTCGTTTTGATCATCTTAGAGATGAAAAGAGATATATTTACTTGGATCAATGTATGAAACAAAGCCTAAACCTCACTTGAAACTAGACCCTTTCCTAAATGTCACTTGATGACCATTGTAGCAATGGTCAGTTATTTAGTACGTACTTTTAGTGTCGCATGATGCACAGTTACTATTGGTGTACACTTGCTACTTATAGCAAGTTACCACTAATGAGCACTACTTATGCACACTTACAATTGTTTTTGCTTGCACAATTTCCACTAGTGGACCAACTTGCTAACGATCACAATTACCACTTATGTCATTAGTGATAGCTGGTTACAACTAGTGGCCAGCTTTGGAACCCGCTCACATTATGATGATTTTAATGTGTTAGACTGTTGAGCAATGGTCATATTCTTTTTAAAAAAAATCCACAACTTATATATATTATATATATATATATATTATATATAAAACCCACATAATTTTAACACACCCACTCCCAATTCCTTTCATTAGCATAACCCCTTAACACAAAAGTGTTGTCTAAGCGGGGAGAGACAGAGATTTTCAAACGTATATTACCCCTCACGAAAATCATCCCGTCAAAGTGCAACAAATCTTTGTAGCACACAAACAAGAGCTAGTGGAAAAATGGGGTTGACCGACAAGCCATTTACCGAATTTCTAGGATGTTTTTCTTATTAAAAATTTATTTTTTTATTTCCGGTTTTTAGTAAAATTTAAATTAATGTATTTTTATTTTCAATTTAATGAAGTTTATTTAAAATTAAAGTGACATTATTTAAATAAAAACTTTGTGGCTAAAGTAGGTGCCGCCACCACTTACTAGTTAATGGGTAAGTTGGTCACTTTTTGAGTTGTCGAGAGGTGGTTGGTCGGGGCGAGGGTAAGTACCCTAGAGTGACCATTCCTCCCTTATTCTTACTAGCACAGTGCCCATACGATATGGTGGGGGTGACAAGTTGCATTATGGTTCTCGTTTCTGGTAGTTTTCTTATTCGTATAATATTTATAGTTAGCATCGTTGTGGTGGATATACGTCATAAATGAAGTCATTGACTAGTCTATTTCATTGTGGCGTGTATGGTTAGGTCAGTTTGGGTGTTATTCTCAACCGAAGTTAAAACGAAGTTATCGATTAGTCAACTTTATTAACCAATCGGTTATCGGTTAGTCATTTTGATTTATTCAGTTAGATTGACTTTTTTGTTTCGCTCTTTTAATTTCAGTTTATAGCCAAACATTAGTTGGGTTAAAATTTTTGTTTAAAAATACATGAATGAGGTATTAATACATGAATGTAGGATTCCTTTATGCCCTTTTACTATTTTCTTTTCACTAAAACTAATCTCAACTCTTCAAATCTAAGATCCATGGACAAAATTCTCCTCACTTATTTTACACTTCGTATTTGATCCTAAACCCACATCTATACATAAGATATAAGTAATTGGTTGCGTCATGCGTCACAATTATGTGAGTCCAAGATTATTTTCCATGTTTCCCTTATTTAACCCCTTCTCATACATAAATAAGTAACCCGATAATAATATCTTATACCAAAATATCGTTTTATAATTCCTAAATCTTCATTAATAACCATTAAATTTTACTTTTTCAGTACGTGTAATAGATGGGTTTCTAACCTAATAGGTTACCCTATTGATTAAATATGTCGTGTCTTGACTTGTTTAATAAAACACACTACATTAGCTGGTTCGAAACATGTTTAGTTTAGTGTTTCACTTCATGTCCATCGCCTCTACTGGTTGAGGTGTCGCTTACTTGTATTAAAGGTTGGGGTAACTTTGTAGATTCGTAATCAAGTTTTAAAAGTGTTCCAATTAGGTCACTCAAGTTTCAAAAGTGTTTCAATCAGGTCACTCAACATTCATTTTTTATTAAATTAAGTGTTTTATCATCCATTTCATAGGTAACCGTGGTGATGCAGATTTTTGTTTATTTTTTCCCTTTCATTTGATGCTAACGTCGAGTGATGACGTGGATTTTAACTTATTATTTTAATTTTTAATGTAATTAAAGTGTTTTTGTTTTTAGTAAATTAAATTTCATATATTAAAATAATCCGATCATAGCATCTTATGCTCAATTTTTCTCTTGACCCATGGAAAAAAGGACATGACTCGATTTGAATGTTAAGTTATCTAATTGGGACAAAAATGATACGAGTGACCTAATTAGAACACTTTTGAAACTTGGTTATAAAGAAAGTGGAAGTAATGAGATTTTTAGAAAGTGGTGTAAGGGGAATTCAACACACTTTGTGGTGTAATATCATCTACGGAAGGAGCTTTTTGGTGGTTAAAAGCATTGTGTCCACCTATGACTTCAAATTTGTAACATTTGTAGTGCTTGAGGGGGTGGGGAGTCTTGTAAACACAGAATGCCATTCGTCACGTCGTGATATCTAACCGTGACCACTCTAACAATTTGCGTTGGTTAAGTTTTAAAAGAAATATATATCATTTTTCTAAACTATACTGAGTACCAGTATCATACTGAATTGACCGAACAACATCGATACCAGTATTTACTTTTATGGTTTTCAGTTTTGACAATATTTCATTAAACTTTTAATTTGATTTTTCTCAAATAATCTTGTGTTTAGTTTTTTTAGCATTCTGATATGAAGTTTATTGAAAAGGAATTTATTGAATATAAAGTTTTTGTTATATTAAAAATTATCAGTATTGTGTCATTATCATATTAAACTGAATGAAACTGATCAAACAACATCGGTACCAGTATTCATTTTTATAATTTACGGTTTCATTTTTATAGTTTACGCTTTCGATTATATTTCATTGTCATTGAATTTGATTTTTCTCTAATAACTCATTTAAACTTAAATGTGTGCTCACATTTATTAGCTCCAAAATAACTACCCAATAAAACTTTAGATATGACCTTACTTACACACTCAAACAAAATAATTGGTCTAAAGTCATTTAGGGGTTGATTTGTTTAGCTCTTAATGAGACTCTTAATGGTTCATATCTCTTAGTGGTTCAGCACTTAATGGTTCAGACTGTTTGTTTCACAAGAAGATGTCTGAATGGTTCAGACCATTTGCCTCTGAATTGTTAAGCATTATACAGAGTCTGAATGTTTTAAAACCTCTAATCTGAGTTGGTCAAACATTTGCTTTGAACGGTTAAGCATTATACTTGCTCTTAATGGTTCAGACATTACTTTACTTTTATATTTACGCTATTTATTCATCCCTACGCTAATTTGATTCGGAGAATTAAATTACGCGCTCGCAATAACTACGCTAACTTTAGTATTTAGGGAATACACGATGTTTGGGAGTTTTAACGGGTCGTATCTGAATTACGTGCTACGTGTTATTAGACGTTTGTGAATAATTGTCGAGTTGTATTATGTGTAGTTATTTATCAGATTATAATGATCGGTTAGTAAATTCTATTTATAAGCCTAACCGAACCAAGCCTGTGAAAGTTTCGACTTCGCGACCAAGCAAACCAACCCACCACCCACACCCCCCTTGCGAACCAACCAACCAACCCGCCACCCCTCCCTTGTGGCCCAAGGACAAGCCTAAACCGCCCCCCTTGCCCCTTATGTATGCATACGTATGTATGCATGTTGCATTCTTGAAGTTTTGGCAAAACCCTAGAACCTCCTTCCCTTGGTGAAACTCGACGCAGCAGCCCCATTCTCCTCTCTCTCGGTCGCGCAAGGCAACCCCCCCACCGTCGCTAGCTCTTGTTCTCGGTCTCTCTCTCTCTCTCTCGCTCGGGCTCTATCTTCTCGTATATTTCTTGAAGGGACGCGATTAGCGGTTCCATCCTTTGCTTCTTTTGCGTTTATCTAACCGAACAATTTAAGGTGAGTTCACGGCCCCTATTTTATCTGGTTTTGAACAACAGGAGGAGAAACATGTATACGCTCTACAACTCAATCTTTTACGTTATGCGAAATTAACACCGTTAACTATTCGGTAACTAAGTTAATGTTAATGTATGTTATGGTCACTAAGTAGCTTTATCACTGAAGTCCTCAACCAACTCTCAGATCGTTAGTATTGGGTTAGATAGCGGAGAAATTATAGTAGTACTACTGGGCCCGACAAGCCCCACCCGAGCTAGTCGCGCTAGCCGACCGGGAATGATCAACGGGTGATTAATTTGGCCTAACTTTCGCCATGGTCAGTGATAGACCTGGCAACACAGAGGTAACAACAGTCAGCTTCGATCGCGAACTCTTACGTGACGTAACTTTAGGCTCGCTACCTACATGTTAACATTGAACTTATTTACGAACCAACATTATTATTCCATGTTAGAAATAATGGAACTATGTCGTTATTCCGGGTTAGGGATAACGGGGAAAACCAATCTTTTAAACTGGACGTGTGAACTTATAAAACTGTGAACTCACTCTTCTTTAATGTTGACACTTGTTTCTTTGCATGTTTCTCAGGACGCTAGGAGCGCTAGGTGCACTCACTTTGCATTTGATCAAGGCATTTTTATCGAGTCGTTATTAACGATTATTTTTGGATTTTGGTTTTGGTGTTTATGTTGGCGCCCATTACTTTATTCTAATGCTTCCGCTAAACTTTGAAACCTTGGAACTTTGAAAATGACTATGCATGTTTACAATAAATGTTTTTGGAAAACGTTTAAATAAATCATATAGAGTCGTTCGACATTGCTAGTGTCTGAGATTCTGGTTTGATCACACGCCTCGCGGTAATACTCCGCAAGTGGAAATTGAGGGTGTGACAGACTGGTTCAGCACTTAATGATTCAGACCTTTTATTCAGCACTTAACCATTCAGAAGCTGTGAAACAACCTCTTAGACTAGCTGTCTTGTTGCATTTAGGGATTAAGGTGACAAAAGATGATGAGCGACTGGGATGAATGGAACCAAAAACATTGAAATAGTCAAGAACATTGAAGAAATCCTCCCCCAAAATGTTTCAAAAGTGTTTGAAAATTTTAAAACTAAAGTCGTTCATTTATAGTGCTCGATCGCTTCCACAATTCCAAACTGCATTTTTTCCCTTAAGTCTTGTAAAGGGTAGAGTAAGAAACTTACCTTCCTCAAACGAGAGCATTTTAAGGTGATGGCAACAAAATGCTGGCATGTGCTTAAACGTTTCTTTGAATATTTAGGCGAAAAAAGGAGTGCACCTCTTCTTTGATTTAGACTGTCACTCATTTTTAGGACAGAAAATGGAACTTTTCATATATGCAATTACAAAGCTTTTTTTATTTTTTTAAAGACAAATTAACATGCTCTTAATAAATACTCTTATGCCTATACCCATGTTATTTATTGATGCAAGTCTCTTAGTTAGGTCGATGCTTTTGAAGTGGAGGCATGCAAACTTTTTCATCATCTTTAATTTATTGTCACATTTAGTGGGGATCTTAAAAATATTCGTAGGGGTAACGTTTTATAAAAAGGGTAACGAAATTGAAAAAACGTCAAAAAGGTCAAATTTTTCCAAAATTTACACTACCGTCGGAGCGCTAAGGATAACGGAGGCTACCCCTGCATCTAAGGTATGTCCGCCCCTGGTCACATAAGATGCTTTTTCTTGTAGAATTTGCTTCCAAAGAAGTTTAACTTAGCTAACACAAACTTTATGATTCAAGATTCTTTATAACGCAAACAAGCAAAGCAAGCAATTAAACCATCTTGAAAGATATGTAAATGAATTAGTTAATTAAATACAGGTTCTATAAGGGAATGTAGTGCAATATTACTGACTCAAAAGGCAACTAGTGACCACTTTAGAAACATTAGGGTTTTTGTTTTGTTCTTTAGTTGATCAGCTAGGGTTCCAAAAAGATTTAAATATAATTTGTGGGATTTTCAAGGTTTAAACTTTGGATGGTTAGTCACTAGTGCTTTCAATTATACATATGGACAAAGACTTGGCACCAAATACCACTTGACAGGACACTGATGGAGAATAAAGATACCACCTTTTTCATTATTATTTTTCTCATCTTTTCTTTTTCTATTAAAGCAGTCTTGGTTGGACAGCTCCACACCTCCCAAAAAAATAATTTGATTAATACATGTTTATAAATATGAATATATTTATAAATACAATGTATATAGATGTGTGTGTTTTAACGGTTTTTAAGCTTTCTTTAGAGGGTGATAGTATGATTTTTAGTTATCATAACTAAATAGTAATTTATAATAATAACACGAGTTAAAAAAAGGTAGTGTTTGTATTGTTTAAGACATGATAAGTACGTTGTGTTATATTGCTTTTGTTAATAAGTACGATGTTTATATTGTTTTTGTTATGATCATAACACCCATGAGGATAAGATTTTTATTTTTATTTTGTTTTCAAGGGGACAATTTGCAATTTTAATTTTAATCGAGATAGATGGTAAATGGACAACAAACTCGACGCTACCCTTTTCCTGAATAGTAAAACCAAGTATTTTAAAGAATCAAATGAAAAGTTGGCCAAAATGTATCGGGTAAAGTAAAGAGGCATCATGGGCATATTTCAGTATAGGTTAATAAATAGTTTAAAGAATTCTATAACTTTTACCAATTAATTTTATTATAAGTTATAAAAAGCTAAAAAAATATGCAAAGAAATATGGTGCACGTCTTTTGGTTCTTTCAGTAGAACAAAAGTTAGCATATGATTAAAAAGCGAAGAAGACAGATTTATTGTCAGAAACATATTCAATAGCTACCGAAATAACTAAGATAAAAGTCATAATCTATTAAAGATACTAGTTGCTCGTGTGATGCGAATGGTAAAAAAGTCCAAGCTTGAGGGTATATCTGAAACTTGAAACATTGTGTCTGGTATACCTGAAGTCAATGGGTATGGGTTAGGTACGGGCTAAAAAAAAAGAAAAAAATCGGGTACGGGTACGAGTACAAGTATGAGATTTAGTGATATCCGTTCGATCCCCGACCCATTTACCCGAAAATATCATATTATAGATTTCCGTATATATAAACTTAGTAATGTACTTATAACCTTCTCTATAGTCATATGTGAATATGTATTTGGCAGGTGTTTAGTGAACATATAACTTATTTTTTAGCATATATATTGAATATGAAAGCTATCACCCTTTATTATGTGGGTGTTTATGCAATTGGACGGTTCTGATACAATTACTTAATTAAGTAATCGTTTTAATTTACTTTGGCATATGTGGTTGAATATGATATGTAAGTTAATTATTCATATTTTCATTTGTTATAGTCATTAAAATAGTAAATTATATAAACATCAAAGTAAAAAATTGCACATTTGTCCCAACGGCTACTTTTAAGAAATTAACGGGTATACCCGATACCCGCGGGTATGCCCGATACCCAACGAGTAATTACCTGATAAATATCCGACGGGTAATGGGCCGGGTATGGGACAAAAAATTACAACCGGGTACTAGTCTGGATTACCATTACCCGGCCCATTGCCATTCCTAGATGGGAACGGCAATTTGCATTGCAGTATTCAACTCTGATAATTTCCTTATTCGTATAATATTTATTGTAGCATCGTTGTGGTAGATATAGTCATAAACGTTACACATGTCTAATAACTAATAGATTTAGCATTTAATTTTATAAAGTACTTCAAAAACCATATATGCAATAAAATAACACACAAAATAAATAAAATAAGTCTTAGATATAAAAGTTGAAAACAAAAATGTTAAGCGTAAACTATTACACATCTCATGAGGTTTGTTGAAATCAGTATGTGATTTCCAAATGAATTTGCAAAACCAAAAATGTTAACATTGAGATGGGAGTAAAATCATATATGCATTGTTGTTATATCATAAAAAGACATGTTAATATACAAGGACTATATGGAGAACCATAAACTAACAAAATACTAACCTTAGAAGCTTTAATTTTTGCTTTGTTCAAATCAGTATGAACGTCTTCCAAATTATTTTACTGTTAACATTGACATAGGAATAACATTATAAACTATACTTTTGATTAAAATATCTATAGATGAGAAACGTTATACAACCTTACATACTTGGTCTTTCCAAATATATGAAATCAAATTAGATCCTGCTAAGTTAGTGCATTCACGATACAAAACATTATTTTACATAACCATATATATATATATATATATATATATATATATATGAGGAGTGTTATCTTGAGAACGTTAAATATTGAGAGAACCGTAAGAACGAATGAGAAAACCAATCAAAACAATTTTTTTAATACAATCATCATTTTAATTAAAATACAACATCAAATAATTCATTTCTACTTTCAAAAATGAAAAAGAAAAATATCCTTCCATCTTGAATTGATCTCTTAAACCCAAATAATATGTATAATAGTATGTATGTGAAACAAAATCCCAAATTAGTTAGTAAGAATCCTAACAATTCAAGCTTGAATCTTAGGTTTAAATTATATGAACTGTAGATATGAAAATTGAATTGGGTCGAATCTTGAATAGGTGGTACATTAAATTAGATAACTTTCATACTTGAATTTTTGCAAAGTTATTTTACAAAGTTAAACATTATTATTATTATTTTACACAAATAACCTCTTAATTAAATCAAAGAACTATATAAGTGATCTTTAAAGTTATAAAGGGTGTTTTTATCTTTTTATAGAAACCTAACAGAAAAAACAAACAATGTTAATCTTAATACTCTAGGTTGTTATAAAACTGAAAGTTACTATCTAAAGTGTAACTTTAAACTGTTAGTACATGGCCTTGTTACTTTCTATAAACCAGCATAGACTAATAGTGTAATTAACTCCTACTTTAATATGTAAAATTATTTTTAAAAGAAAAAGAAATATACTATTAAAACATAAATTCTTATTATTCACAGTCTATTTTCAGTTATATATATATAATATATATATATATATTATATATATTATATTTTTTTATATTTAATTATATACAATACTTTACTATTATATTTACTTTTAACTTTTCATGTATTTTTCTTTTTTTTCTTTTTTAAATTATATTTTCTTTATTAATTAATTTAATATTTCTTTAATAACATTTTTTCTTAAAAACTTAAGTACATAGTTGTGTGCTTAAATCATTTTTCTTTATTAATTAAAAAAATAAATTTACCCTTTCATAAACGCTAAAATATATATTTACTTAATTTTTAGTGAATAAAAATAATGAGTTACTTCTAACATCGTTTCCTATTCATTTATATAAAAGAAAAAAAGTATTGTAGTTTGTTACCAAGAAATGCACAAATATGATATTATTAAATTTAGAAGGATATATATGCACCCCTGTATATGCAAATAACCGTAGGATATATAAGATATTAATCATAACTAGCATAATGAAGTAACCCTTAGGATATATAAGATATTAGTCATAATTTGCATAATAACTATTTATTTTTAAAAACATGCAAAAAGTGCTGATGTGTCAATTTCAGCCTTGTTTGACCCGTTTTAACTCAAACTCATTTTGACTTGTTACGCAACCATCAATTATGTGAAGTATGAACTCACGTGAAGTCAGTATGGATGCGAATCTGGTTTAGCAACGGAATCGCCTGTGCATGTGTTTGTATATGCCCTTACGCGAAATTAGTATGGATGCAAATGTTGGGTATGGTTAAGGAGTCCAACAAGAAACCACATGGAGTCGTTAAAAGAATGACTACTGCATAGAGCGAATTGGCGGAGGAAGAAAGTTGAGGTAATTTTCGTCATTTATCTTTCAACCACATGGAATTTATGGAAGACTAGGAACAACAAAGTGTTCAATGAGGCGACAACGAAACTGAACAAATTAGTTGAGAACAAAGGTTCCGGTTTTGTTGTTCAAAAAAATTATATGAACTCACACTTGAAAAGTCACCATGAGAATAAGCAAAGTTCAAGTCTAATGGGTAACCTTTACGTCATATGAGCCCAGGGTCGGACCCATAGTTTAATGAAACTACGCAATTACCTTGGGCCCTCACAAGACTATGAGACTCCAAATTATAACAAAAAAATTTCTATACAACTCTATATTAGGATTTTGTTTGTAAAAATAGAAGATCAAGTCATCCAACCTACTCACTTCCTTAATATGATTTAATTTTGAAGACATCTTGTCATTTTTAAAAGAGCAAGATTTAGTATTAGAACATATATGAAATTGATTAATAACTAAACCGTTAGAAGAAAATCATGATTTTAAAATCTTGTTTAAAAGGAACATGGGATTAAACCTTACATCCTATAATTCTGATTATTTTATTTGAAAAATTAATAATGACATTTGAAAAGGACCCAGATTTTTTTTTAGCCTAGAGCCCCCATAATAATTAAGCCGGTCCTACATGAGCAAACAATATGCTGAACCTTGAAATCCTATAATAAACCATAAAAAACATTAAAGCGGGTTATAATGTCAAAAAAAGAGAAAAAACGAAGTATTCATCAACAAGAATGTTCCAACAAGTATCAGAAAACAAATATATCAAAATCTAGAAGTGCAAAAGTCAACTTTTATATGCCGGATGTGAATCTTGATTGCAAGCTAGACTTGAAGGCGAGTGTAACGAGCTTGCAGTGCAATCTCTTTTAGATCTTGCTTGCATTCAAGATTTAAAGCCGGCTTTGTACAAGTTAAAAATAAGAACTATAGCACCAATTGATCGCTCAGATTGACATAAATGACTATAGTTAAACAGTTAATTCGGTTTTTATTTTAGATAACATATGTTCACAGTCTATGCAAATCGAGAAAAGGGGTGAAATTATGAAAATGGTGATCTTTCATACGAAAAGATGAGAATTTATAGGTTTTTGCGGGGAGATATTTGAGAAGAGAGGATTTTATGGGAATTAGGATAGAAATCTTTGTGGTGTTTCTATCTACTTTTTAAATTTCAAAAATATCCTTTTTGCGGTTTGTTCGTGCTTGTTAAGTTGTGAGTATAATTGTAGATTTAATTATTATTATATATTAATTTTATAACTTCTTAATTATAAGAGCCTTAATGATTTCACCATTTAAACAACAAAGTTTTATTGTTTTGACATTTAACACACTCATTCATGCTTATCAATCAAATCAAACTATTGAAAAATAACTTTGATGAAAAGTAAATATTGCATGTAAATATTTTTCACTCACTCCTGTATCTTAATTGCAATGGGCACAGTGGCGGATCTAGCCGGAGTGTCAAGGGGTAACGTTTTAAAAGAAAGGGGTAACGAAATCGAAAAAACGTAAAATTTTTCCAAAATTCCCTATGCCGGAAGCACCAAGGGGTAGCGGAGGCTATTATTATGTACATCCGCACCTGAATGCCCACCCGACTTTTCTTTTAGTTTCTCAAACACATTCATGTATACATTTTAGTTCAATTATTATTACTTATTTTTTATTATACTTTATTATGGTTCAATTTGAGATGAATATAAGAGTGTCTTTATCAACGGTGACATTTTCTTTATAAGTTTGAATTATATTAGTTATACTAATATAGACTTTTAACGTGTTTGATTTTTATTTAATTTAATTGTTGTCTGATAAATTACATTTATTAACTTATAAAATGAGTATGCGCCTGTGTTTAGTTCTTTTTCTCGACGCATTAGTATTAATTTGGTTGACAACGGAGTTACAATTAAAGTAGAATGTTTTTTTGAGTATCATAGGCAATACAAGTGTTGGTACTGTGTTGGTACCCTAACAAGACGAACCGATTCCGATCAAACATTGGTACCAACATTCGTTTTTGTGGTTTTAGATCGATGTTAAACATGTGTTGATATTCTATTGGGCATATCAAACTTCATTTTTTTCTCTTGGTTGCTATAGCGAATGCTAGTATCATATCAAACCGAACAAATACTAACTGAATTTCCGCGGCGTAAAGGAGGGAATCCCACTAGTTTGCTTTTATAATGTATGTTTTTGGGTTACAAAACTTGGGCTGATGATCAAATATGAATATAAGATGTATTTGGGCCGTTTAATGTTCTAGGAAAGTAAGTTTAGAAAAACATGTATAACCCCCTTTCATTTTCTACGGATGTCACGCAACCCCTTTTATATTCTATGATTGTCATACATAACCCTTTGATGTATACACGCTGACTTCCCTTAAACATTGTTATTTTTACATCAATATTCTGGTGTTAAATCAAGTCATTTTACGTAATGTTTTTCCGCATCATAGCTTCTATAATTTTTACAAACGTGGACTTCATTGGTCCAAAAGAAAGTCAAAATTTACCAGCTCGTAGTTAAATTCAAATTCTCATGCTACCACATTCTAAAATGGGTGATTTCAATATGGGTCAATTTGCATAACATAAATAGAGGACAGATCAAATGAGTGATAATGTCAACAAAAAGGTACTTAAACTTATTTCTTATGATCAAGTCATAAACTTTATAAAATAGAACCTTTTTATTGAGTTATAAGTTAAGGAAGGACAAAGAATGTTAATGCATCAACTATCAACCTCACCCAACCCGTTATAACATGAGCCCAAATTTTACCCATTACGACCCGTTACCCAACCCATCCCACCCACTCGCTTTGCTGTCCCGTAAGAACAATTTTCCCAGAAACAAAAGAGAACAAGTTTTGGTTGTTTCATTGGATATATATATAAGTCACGCGAATAGTTCAGGTTCAACTATATGAAGAAACAAAAATAAGTGTGAAAAATAATAAATCGACAGAAGTTAGATAAAAATTGGCTTATGATCAACGTCAACTGTATAGAATATAGAGATCACGTTTTCAGCTTGTTTACATATGAATAGTTCGATTTAGGTTGTTCAACCAGAAGTTTATTTTTTATTCATAAAACATTCTAAATTCTTTTATTTCAACACTAAGATCATTACTGCTGATTTTTTGGGTTGATTTCTATATATCATTTAAAGTTCAAAATTGGTATACAACCTTTTAAAGTTTTTGCTATATCATATATACCCATTGAAAAACACTAAAGTACATATTTATCCAACTCTTAGCAAAGAAAATCGGCTACTTCTAATAGTCTTTTCACCAAATAAATTTAAAAGGATCTATATATGAAAATTTGAACCCAAAGCTAGGATATATAAGATATTAGTCATAACAAGCACAACAATTATTATTTTAAAAATAGGCTAAAAGTGTTAACGGGTCAACTCGACCTTGTTAACCCATTTCAACCCAAACCATTTTGACATATCACCCGACACGCCGATCATGAACTTACACTTGAAAAGGCACCGTGAGAATAAGCAGGCCTTCCCGACTAATGGGAAATTTACCACACATAAAATCTTAAAATCCTACAACGAACCATAAAAGAAAACAATTAATTGTATAAAAAAAGAACAACTATCTAAGACACTTTCATGAAGCTATATGCCAAGTCACATGTAGTTTATTTAAGTAAAAGACTATACACATGAGAAATATAATTTATATATGTGTAGGCGTTTGAGGGGCAAAAGTGAAATTGCACTAATTTAAGGTTATTTTATTAACTTCGTGAAGATAAAGTTAAAAGACGGGGCTGGTTAATCATGCATCATGTGATAGCGGTGATAACCGAAAGACAAAAGGGTAGACACACTAATCGGCCTTGTCCCGATTGTTGGTGTTATGTGCTTATGTCCAATGCTTGATGCAAAACTACTATGGAACCGGGGGGTCTCACTTCAAGCAGCCTCTCTATTCCAACGGGGTAGAGGTAAGACTGTCTACATCTTACCTCCTCAGACACTACTATGGAGCCGGGGTCTCTTACCCTTTCTGAGTATGATGATTACGACCGTATACATCAGACAACTTGGATCAAAAGAAACAAAATTAAGGCTGTCACATTAGGCTCTCGAATTCTGTTAATCATAGCAACAAAATGCTAATTAACCATAGTAAATACATCAGCAACAATCAAGAGTTTCCATGATTAAGAAACATAATTATCGGTCTGTAACAGATTTGTATGTATAGGTTATATTCTGAAATCCATTAAGAGACAGAATCTTGATTGTTGATGATATATTTATTATTATTGTCACTCAGCAGTTTGCTGCTGTGATTATGAGAAATCAAGAGCAATAGGTGACAGCATTACTTTTTGCTTCTGGGAAATTAGCAAGTCTTGTTAACTGCTAATTCACATTCACCGATTTCCAAACGAAAGATTCATGAAAAGAAAATCAATATAACCGGTTTGTTTCAATTCTAACACTTTATATTATTTATATGCCCTATTAAATAATAAAAAAATATATAACTAATCTCAAATCTGTTAGGATTTCATTCGCTTTTGTCGAATTCGGTTCCAACAAATTTAATTTGAGTAGATACAAAAATTATATTATTATTCATTTTTTGTTGATGACATACCATATCGTGAATGGTATCCCAATTTTATTTGATTTTACTTAACTTTTTCTTATTTTATTATTTTGTTACTAAAATATTTTACTATTAAAAATATTTGTAAGTATATTTTGTTTTTCGCTTATAAGTTTAAAGATATGATGTATTATAAACTTTGAGTATGCTATGTTGTTGCAGCGTGTCTATCTTTTTTTACGTTTACGTATAAAGATATGATGTATTATATACTTCTGTCTATGTTATGTTTGTGCAACGTGTTTATTTTTTATAGGTTTTCATATAAATTTCACTAAACACCGAGTTATAATAGTAATTGTAAGTGATTGAAACACAAACTATATGTCAATAAAGTTGTCTCACAATTTTGTTTTATTTTTATAGAGTTTACCTTTTTGTTTATTTTAGTAAATATAATATAATTATATAATTTCAAATTTACCGATGCGAATTTATTTTTTTCTACAATTCGACAATAGTTTTATTCGAATCGATTGTATATAGTTGAGTTTTTCTTTACTATGACGCTATAAAATTCGCTGAAAACGTAGTAAAGTAAGTTTTGGTACTGTAAGATATAACGAGGGTCGGTATGGTAACGGTTCGTTACGAACTGATCCGATACCGGCCGAACATCGGTACCAGTATTCGTTTCTATAATTTTCGAGTGATGTAAAACACAATGTTGATATCTTTTGGGCATATCTCTTTGCTATATTAAGTGTTGGTATCGTGTCGAAACGAAGCAATATCGACAAAAGCCCAATGTGGAGCGAGGGTAATCCCACCAGTTGATTAAAAACCAAGAGCTTAACAGAGGTGAAAAATTAAGCACACCATGGTTGTCGTAAGAATAGTTTTCCCCGAAACAAAAATATGAAGAATGATTTTTGGTTGTTTCATTCGATATACAAGTCCCGTGAATAGTTAGGCTTATGATCAATTGAATCGAATATAGAGGTGGTGTTTCCGGGCCATTTACTTATGAATGAGTCAATTTAAGTTGTGTTTTAATGGGTTAATTAGGTTGAAAGTCAAATAAAAGTTTATTTCTAACACATGTAAGAGATGATCTTGTTCTCTTAGAAGCTTATGTCATTCTGTTGTCATTGAAATAGAGATTTTGACATTTGGTTCTTTAAGAAACCCTTGAGACCAAACTGTTATTTCACAAATGCAAAAATAGCTGAAGGTTCGATTTTGGTTGTTCTTTCAAAAGGTCCTAGACTGCCAGAAGTTTAATTTTAATCCATTAAACATTCTAATACTCTTTTTCACTAAATAAACAAAGTTCAACAACTATTTCCTATTCATTTCTTAGTAACAAAATAGGATCGACATATGAAAACTTGAACCCATTGGATTTATAAGATATTAGTAATAGTAATAATTATCACAATAATAATTACTATTATTATTAAATATAAGCAAAAAGTGCCAACAGGTCAACTCGACCTTATCTAGCCAATTTTAACACAAACCCATTTTGACATGTTACCAACACGCCCATAAAGAACTCACTTACAAAAGCAACGTGAGAATAAGCAGGCGTTCCCGTCTAATGGAAATTTTCCATCACATGAGCCAACAATATTCTAAATTTTGGAATCCTACAACAAAGCATGAAAAGCAAACAAAAAAATGTATAAAAAGAGACCAACTGTCTAGACACTTTATTTAAGTAATTTTGAAGATATATGCCAACTCATATGTACAAGTTTATTTAAGTAAAAGACTAAGAACATGAGACAAATTTGATAGGAAGAAACAAAACTAAGGCTGTTGTCTTCGGTTCTCGAATTTTCATAGTCGCAGCAGCAAAACGCCGAATAACAACAATAATAAACAAACTAACAACAATCAAGATTTTTCATGATTGAGAAACAATTTCCGGTTTATAAAGGATTTGTATCTTAGGGTTATATTCGGTATTACAAGTTTGCAATGCAATCACCTACAAGTCTAGTTGATTGCACGCTAGACCAGAAGACGGTTGCATTGTAAACTCGTAATGCAGAAGAACATAACCCAAAGGTACAAATCCTTTACAAACCGGAAATTATGTTTCTCAATCTTTAAAAATCTTGATTGTTGTTGATATATTATATTTGCTATTCATCAGTTTGTTGCTGTGATTACGAGAAATCAAGAACCAAAAACAACAGCATTAATTTATGCTTCTGGAACATGGTAAGTTTTGTTTAATGTTGTATGACTACTAAATCATTATATATCTGAAGAAAAGAAAATAAACCGTTTAGTTTCAATGTAACACTTCAAACTATTTATCTGCCTATTCAAATACATAAATATATATATATTATTATATATATATATATATATATATATATATATATATAATATATATATATTATCTCAAATCTGTTCGGATTTCATTCCTAAGAAAACTGCAATTAATTCAACTCAGGAAACGAATAATTAAAAAATAAAATTTGAATTCAATTTGGTTAAATTCAAACCCTCGTGTTACATGTTTCTAGAATGGGTGATTTCAACCCATATCTTTGTAAATTTTTCAATTTGGGTTGTATACTTTAGACGGTGTGAATGAAATTAAAAAAAAAAGTGTAGCTGGCAAGGAAGTCGGTTAAACAATTTTAAAGGTAGGACAAACAATGTTAGTGGATCAACATGGCCCAACCCGTTTTAACATGACCCAAATTTTACCCAATAAACTTAGATAAACATTGGTTTCTGATCAACTCATTATCGAATGTAGAGGTGGCCTTTTTGGCCCGTTTATGTATAAATGGGTCGATTTTGGTTGTCTTTTATGGGAAGAGATTTGAGAAGAAACTTTGTGGGTGTGAATGTGGGTTAAAAATTTTGGTTCTTAGTGAATTTCATCAATAGCAAAGTTAATGTGGGGTCTGAAAAGGGTAAAGATGTAGACAGTTTTACCTCTACTCCATTGGAATAGAGAGTCTGCTTCTAATGAGACCCCGACTCGATAGAAAGCATCAATTAGATGCTTGTTTTAATCAAAAGCGAGTTCCTAAACTGAAGATTATACATATGGAACTAGGGACGAATTGAATGAACTTTTAAAACACACCAAAATGTTAATTGAGGGTAAGTAATGGTTTATATTAATGATTCTCCCAAGTACTCATATTAGTTCCTTAATTGTTGTGATTTCTTTGACAGCTAATTAAAGAATTCCGTGTTTAGTATATATGTGTGAAGATAGGGGTGCTAAACGGGTCGCGTTCGCGGGTTGGCGGGTTCAACCCGACCCGAACCCGAAAATTTTACACGAACCCGAACCCGACCCGAAACCGAAAATCGTATCATATATATGAACCCAAACACGACCCGAAGTTTTGTGGGTTGACCCGAACACGACCCGTTTAACCCGAATTTTTTAATTTTTTTCTAAAACTAATATATTAAAATTAAAAATTACTTAAAAAACACAAATGTATATAATAATATCATATTTAAATTATAAAAACTATGTTAATTTCTCCTTTTAAGTTATAATCATGGCATAAAATACACGCCCCATTTAATTTATGAGATAAAATATATTGTAAAAAAATATAATATAGTATAAATGTGTTAAACGGGTCAACCCGCCAACCCGACCAGGTTGACCAGAACCTGACCCATAAACCTAAACGGGTTCGCGTGTTCAACCCGAAACTGACCCGGACCCGTTTAGATGAAACCTAAACCCGCGAATTTCGTGTTAGGTTCGTGTCAGGTTTCCAGGTCGTGTCAGAAATTCACACCCCTATGTGAAGATACTTTAACGTTTAAGACACTTATAAAAAGTGATCCAATCTATTATATATCCTAACGAATATTTGTCTCTTCGACTATGAATTCATCTTCTTGTCCGTTCGGCTTGTTGAGGGGTAATTAGGTGATCAACACATAAATATTAAGATTTAAGGGTGTAAACCAGCTAAGCTCAAGACTAAGTTTGTCTCATCTACAGGGTCAGACCTATAGTCTATTGAAACAAGACCATTGCATAGGCCCCCTACAAGACTCGGAGCCTCCAAATTCTAACAAAAGTTTTTCTATATAACTCTATACTGGGTTTTGTTTGCAAACATAGAAGATCAGATCATCCAACCTATTCACTTCCTTAATATGATTTAATTTTGAAAAAAAAGTCAGACATTAGTATCATCAATATTTTTGTAAAAATGTTAATTCCTTAGATTACTCGGTGTGGTGAACAAGAACGAGAAAGCAAAACATGCCACAGGTCTATCACGTAGACAGAGAGGGGTTTACCCTCCAAAACCCCAAAACCATGGAGCGGTGGACATGGACAAGGGCAAGGGAAAAGTTTTTTATTTATGATTTTTTTATTATAATTTTGTAAACAAAACGGTTAAATGAAAAAAAGGCGTTTGTATTCAATAAAACAATAACAATATATAAAATTAAAAGAAATACAGAAAAAACATAGTTAAGAGATATTCAAAACACATAATTAAGAGACATTAAAAGATCTGTTGTCTAATTAAGATTATATATTTTTCATAATTTGTTTTTTCATGTCCCTATACATTTGTCTCTCACTCTCTTAGGATCGGTAATGTGATCGATGTTCATAGCGAGAAATTTCAAATCATCTCGTTTTCTTTCACTAATTCTTTCTCCTTTTCATGTTCAGTTTTTCTTGAAAAGGTGCATGAATACTTCTTTTTTCCTAGAGCTTTTCTTATTGAACATTATTAAATGTACCAAGATGATCATTTAGCTCGGCTAGTCCACACCGGAACCAAAAGATGTTGATGGCCATTTTTTATTTATCTCTACCAGGTGGACGACTCGTTTCAACTATGACATTATCGTCACTTAAGTTAAGATCAATCTCATTACGACCATCTGAACAAGTAGACGAGCTTGTTCTGGTTCTTTTTTACAATTACGTCGTGAGCGGTTCTTTTGCCCATTTGCTATGGTAACGTGCCACTTGCCTACAATCAACAAATGGGAACAAGTGCTTTTCTTTATCTTGATAATCACTTAACGCTCTCACCAAGAAGTCAGTTTCATGTTTCTTACGTTACTCTTGGCGTTGTTTAAGTAACTGTTGAAGGTCGTGATCTTTTTATTCAAGTCATGCCACTTTGATGAGAGACTATCATTCTTTTGATATAAATCTTGGTTTGACGTTTCATGAAAAATGTCATGAATTCATTCCCAAAATTTGTTTTTCTCATTTTGATTAGTACTGTAACATTCGTGTAATTCGGGTTTCAAAACCCGCCCCGTATTGAAAGGAATATTTCTTTTATTATTATAAGATTTGGATTTTAGATATATCCTAGTTAATAAAAAAAATAATAAACTTAAATATTTTTTTAGGAATTCATGTGAAAATAAATAAATAAATAAATATATATATAGTGTTAAAAAATAAATATGTTAAAAAGGGGTTCAACCAGATTTGAACCCGGGTCACTTGTGACCACACCCACTACCAACACCGCTACACTGCACACACACATGTGGTGAATCAAGGAAACAGCTAAAATATATACGTTAAAACCAAGCATATCCTTTTGAATTTTTCTGCGCGTATGGATCTTTAACCATCCCTGAAATCACGGTCAATCATCGATTGCACCGTTTTTCTTTCCGAATCAGCAATCATAACTCATAACAATCTCCATTAAAGACAAGCAGTTTCGATGAATCATTGAATGTGTTTTTCGGTTGAAACTGAAATCGAATCATGAGCTTTGAAGACTTGAAAGATTGAAACTGAAAACGGATGAATCTTGTCACTCTATATATACCCTGGGTTTCCTCTCCAAAAATCGCTCACTCTCACCAAGTTTTCACTCGCTCTTACTTCGGAAGCATTCGGAAAGTATCATTTACGTCGTCGGAGTTTTCGGTTCAACGCCAAAATCAATAAGAGATCTTAACATCTACGTTCGTTTCGGTACGAATATACTCATCTTATTCACGTGTAATGTTTTGTCATAAGCCAGTTGATCAAATAAACTCAGGAATTTCAATCGGGCAGTAGGTTATGGGAAGAAGATGAAGTGTAGTATGTATATTTATGTAATAAAAATTGGTATATATTCGGGTTAGACACCCAGCCCAGTTGGATGGTCTGGGTGCACACAAGAGCAGAGGTCTCGGGATCGAAACGTGGGAAGGGTGCCGGTCCGTTGAATTTTAAAAATCTTTTTAAACTTAAGAAATTCTGAATTAACTTAAAGAGTGAATAAGGATAATAAAAATCTTGTTTATAACGGGTTAGACACGTAGCTCAGTTGGAAGAGCTGCGTGCACGTGAACGAGAGGTCGTGAGTTCAAGTCCCACCACACGCAGTCAAAAAGTCAACGAACCGGTCAGGTCGTCAGACCTGACAATATTTTTATTATTTTTATTTTTACTTTATTTTAATTATTTATCATTTTAGTTTTAAATCAATTAATATATATATATAATTACTAAGGATTTAATTCTCAATAAAAAATATTATAAGCAACCATGAAATCTAACATAAAGTAGTAAATAAAAATACTCACTTGGTTATATTTATCGAATTATCGTATTATTATTTTAGGTTAGTATTTGGTTCGTCATTGAAATCTTCAATTCGTGCGCAACTTTCGTCAATCAAGAAACGCACCCACGGTGAGTGAATCTCTACAAATTCATCTTTTCAGTCATGTTTTGGGGTGTATCATGTGTCGTACATGTTGATTTACTTAAACACTTGTGCTAACATCATTTCGTGATCAAAGGTGTATATTTGTTTGTGTGGTTACATTTTATCATTTCAGTGCAATCATTCATTAGGCCCATCGGTTCCTCATGGGATACGAGTTGAGCATCAGGTGCCTCATTAGATCAGCTCCGTTTGATTGAGCCTTGATCTCAAGTTCATCATTCATCATGTCATGTGAATATTATTTGGTTTGTGATGGTTATATATATGCTTATGCTCACTTATGGTTTATGCACAAGATTATATTTAAGCAACTAATATTACAAATGTTTAAATGTTTACTTAGATTCACTCGCCAACTTTTGTTGACCCAAGTCTTTTGTTTTACGCATGATATGTAACGTCCGTAAAAAACGGATTTACCAAACCCGCTCCGTTTATCAACCGAACAGTCAGTCAAAAATTTCGTTGCGAATTAAATGCCCAAAATATTTTTAAACGATACGTAATCGATTATTATACGGGAATATATATTTAGTTTTTGAAAAACTGTTGAAAATCGCAAAATAAAATAAAAGTACTCTGCCGGGTTTCGAACCCGGGTCTGTACCGCCTCAACAAACATACTTATCTCTCAACACACAAACCAGTGTGCCACTTGCTTTGTTTGTTAAATAATGAAATCATTTAAATCATAAAGTAACGTTACGAATTCAAAACCGGCGCCCAATAGTTCAGTCGTCGGAATCCCGGTAAACTCGCGAGCTTTTAACGACAATTTACGTTATAACGTAAACCATTAACAAGACATCGGTTATAACCGACGTTTGAGTCCGCGACACTTTCTATAACCGCCGGAGTTTTTATAATTTACGAATCCAGTCGGAAATCGGGCTAAATGCATTGACGGTTTGTTCTATAAATTCACCCACAACCCACTGCAAACCTTTTCGCTCAAAACCACACATTTTCTCGGCGTAATTCCACTCGCCGGAATTAATCTGTTCGTCGCCGGAAAACCGGTTTCCTCATTTCCGAGCCTCACTGAGCCTCTGAAGCTTATACCGGAGATACCCATACTTTTTCCAAGCTTTCCGGAGACTTGCTGCTGCAAGACACCTGACGCCGGAGTTGATTGCTGTCACCGGAGTTTCTGCCGGAAAACAGAGGGTCCAGTCGGTATACCTTTTCGCTTATTTTCCTTTTCTTTTCACCTTTATCTCACCATAATGAGCTGGAAAACACTAAATAACATGTTTTAAAAACTTTGAACCAGACTGTTACCGATTCTGATTAAATCTCAACGAGGAAGACGATGTTTCGGTAGTTTATAAGTATAATTAAAATCAACTTATTACTCGGGTTAGACACACAGTCCAGCGGTGGACTGTGTGCACATTAAACATACAAACGTCTCGAGTTCGAATCCCGTTTCACACACGTCGCCTTAATAAAAATCATTTTTTTTTATTAACTGAACCGGAGTCGCTACAAATATATGTTAAGTATATTAATAACCGGAATAATAACCAAGTTAGACACACAGTCCAGCGGTGGACTGTGTGTATGTTTATATCACAGGTCACGAGTTCGAGTCCGGTCTTCTGCACCGACTCGGACAATTATCTATTCTTTTTAAATAAGGCAAAAAAAGAAATAACTAATTTGTATTTAAGTATAATAAGAATCGGGTTATATAACATGTTAAACACACAGTCCAGCGGTGGACTGTGTGTTAGTTTAAACCACAGGTCCCGAGTTCGAGACCTGTGGAGTGCACGTCCGATTCGCTTAAACTGTTTTTAAAATAAAATGATTTTCGGTTTGAACTAATCAATATAAATATATAATTAAAATCAGATTTATAGCGGGTTAGACACGTAGCTCAGTTGGTAGAGCTGCGTGCACGCGTACGGGAGGTCTCGGGTTCGAGCCTCACTCAGCGCACTTGTATACACAACTCGAACCGGTCAACGGTCAGTCAACGGTCAACGGTCAGAAAAAAAGTCAATTTTTTTTATTATTTTTATTTAATTATTTTAATTAAAAATCAATTAAAAATACTTAAAAATAACATTTCTAAGGTTAGAAAATAGCCTCAAACTCACAAAAAATACATCCAACAATCCTACTAAAATAGATTAATAAAATCCGTTTACTTACCAAACCATAATGCGATTTATCTAGGTTAAATCTCACTCGTGGTTAAAACCACTTCGCGTGCATTCAACGTCATCAACCGAACGCACCCACTGTGAGTGAATCTTACAACTCCCCCTTTTAAATTACACGTTTTGGGGTGTGTCATGTGTTATGAAAATAATTAACTTATTTATTTAAACTTGTGCCATACCACATCATGACCTAAACTTAGATTGTTTATATTGTGGTGATTACTTATTTCCTTTTGTCAAATTATATGAAACTCAATCATTAGGCCCCTCAGTTCCTCGTGAGAGACGAGTTGAGCATCGCGTGCCTCTAAATGTTCCATTTTTGTTCATGTGTGTATCATTGAGTTATATTATTTGTAGTTGTGTCATTCATATTATCATGTTTATGCAATTCATTCAATAGGCCCCTCAGTTCCTCGTGAGAGACGAGTTGAGCATCGCGTGCCTCAAATTGTTCCATTATTGTTCATGTGTGTTTCATTTAATATCTTATGATTGTTGATTAAGTTTACATCTAATTTTACTCATGTTTGGTTGTGCACATATTTCATAATCAATTTAAATAAATTTGTTCAAATGTTTTCCATAGGATTCACTCGCCAACATTATGTTGATCTAAAAACCCTTTTACACATGATACAGGTGTACAGGTTGAAGTAAGGAAAACATAGGATATGCCTTAGAAGAGAACAAAGAAGTTTAGATTGTTAGTTAGAACATGTTGTAACATTTATTGTAATTCTCCATTTAATTTGTAATAATGAATATGAAACGCATAATAAATGTCATGAGCTTTGATGATAACCCAATCATGCCCCGATCACCTTTTCCGCTGCGGGTCGGGGTGTGACAGATTGGTATCAGAGCCATGACTATAGGGATATAGGATAGGTTATTAGACCCTTAGAGCCTATACTATAGTCTGCCTAAATTTTAATTGATTAGGTGGTTACATACAAACTTGTGATATTTATTTGTTTCATATTTGTTTACATTTCAGTCAAACATACATGCTTATATACATATTCATTATACATATATACATATTCATTATACATATATCGATGTTCATGTATTCAATTTATTTTCATACTCTCATTATCCAAAGATTTTGTGCAATTTTCAAATCTCATCAAAGTAAGTTCTGCGACGGGCATGTAGTAACTGGAAGGGTACAAGTACCGGTAGTCGGAACGTCCTGTCTAGGCTGGCATTCGTATAAATCCAATATAACGGACCAGTTTGCCTACCTGGGGACCAACGATGAGAGTACGAAGGACCTATTAGGCCAAAGCATGCCACACCAAACGTCGTTCGAACTAACCCTACTTTGAGTTGTCACCGTGTCTACACCTGGACACATTCCGAATATCACACGTTGTATACATATTTCTCGATTTTCTCCGGGTTTTTGTGTACACAACCTGGCAAACCCGTGCGAACCATATGAAAAACCGGTATTCATGGGGGCCCACACGATTACACAGGTAAAGTATGGCGGCATGTAGGGCCTAACAGCGAGCAAAACTCAAGACATCCTATGGATGTAGTATTTTTCTATAATTATTTATTGAATGTTCATTCCTAATGCGACCCATGATCCCAAATCGTTCAACATATGGCTGCCGTAATACCCAACATTGTAATCCAAGTTCAACAAGCACTTACCACTAATCCTGTCAATCAAGCAAACCAAAACATTATCAACTCTCCCCCAAATACCACTAAATGCACCTACAAGCATTTCAAATCATGCGACCCTCCGAAATACAAAGGGACTGAAGGCGTCACTGCTCTTCACCATTGGTTTGAAGAAATGGAGAACACTTTTCTAAATTGCGATTGCCCTGACGATCGCAAAGTGCGATATGCTACCGGTCGATTATATGGGATAGCACTTACTTGGTGGAACACAGAGAAGGCCAAACGAGGTGTGGAAGATGCTATGTCTTTAACTTGGAACGAATTGAAGGAAATCATGACCAGAAGATTTTGCCCAAGGAGCGAAATCAAGAAGTTAGAAGATGAATTTTACTCAATGAAGCAAATGGAAGGAGACCACATCACATACAACAAAAGATTCCTCGAGTTACATCAAATGGTTCCCAACATGTTCACTCCCCTCTACCGTTTGATCGAGCACTACATTCGTGGTCTTCCGTCAAAGATTCAAGACCCTGTAATAAGTGCCAAGCCTGCAACTTTGAAAGCAGCAATGGAGCTAGCAACAGAGCTCACCGAGAACCGAATCCGAAACAAAGACTTCAAGGAGGAGAAGAAGAAGGATAAAGAATCGACTGAAACCTCCGACTCCACTCAACCCGAATCCCCTTCTCAACCCAATCCTAAGAGAAGAAGAGTCGGGCGACTTTTCGCTGCTACCCAACGAAATCAACCAGTTTTACACGCTATACCCATCCGAGCTATCCCTATCACCCAAGTGGCACCCGACTCAGCTTACCCAAATAAGAAACCATATCTTGGACCTCACCCTCGATGCAACAACTGTTTTTATCACCATCCCCATACCCTACCATGTCGTCTATGTGCAACTTGTGGACGCTATGGTCATTTGAGCAATGTTTGTCGCACCTTTCAAAACCAAACCTTTTCCCCTACTCAAAACATGGCCCAAACTTATCACCAACCCCAATACCCCATGTTCCCATATGCGCGAGCTTGTTTCAATTGTGGCGACCCTACCCACTTTAGAAACACATGCCCTCAATTGGTTAACGTCATAAACACTCAAGCCCAATCAAACCCAGTTAACCAAGTAAACCAAGGAAACCCAACCGCTAGGCCACCAGCAAGAGGAAGAGTCTTCAATATCAACGCCAATCCTGTCGAAGATAATGACGGCCCAAACGAAGATACTCAGCTAGTCCTCTTCGCCGAAGATCCAGATTCAACTCCTATCGTTTAGTTTTATGTTTTTCTTTATCACATAGAACCAAACATAACTTAAGGATAAAGCCAATGAAACTTTGACGAGAATACGGTGGATACGCTGATGGTACTTCCTATATATAAGTATTCTTGTCAAAGGATCAGAAGCATTATCTGGCGGTTATGAGAGGCTCCATGTGTAGACTGTTAGAGTAATTATTGTATATTATATATTGTTTTCAGTATATGCATTTGCCGAGGCCGTAGCTCCCCATCCATCGAGGTTGAGTTTGATCCCCATTTTATTATGCGGTTGATCAGGGCGTGCCCGCACGATCGGCTACGTTTGTTTGAGCCTTGATCGGTTATTTCATTTTACATTTCAATACATGCAATACGTTCGGCTCCGTTTGATTGAGCCTTGAGCGCACATTTCAATTTACATTTCCAGTTCATGCAATACGTTCGGCTCCGTTTGATTGAGCCTTGAGCGCACAGACAATTTCATTATCAGTATCTTGTGGTTGTGGTGTTTGTAGTAGAGTCGCATCGAACTAACCATAACTTGCGGATAAAGTCAATGAAAATTTGACAAGGATATGGTGGATACGCTGCTGGTACTTCCTATATATAAGTATTCTTGTCAAATGATCGGAGGCATTATCAGGCAGTTATGAGAGGTTCCATGCATAGGCTGATTGTGTGATGGTTGTTTAGATTAAGTTGTTCAATTTCAGTACATTCAATACGTTCGGCTCCGTTTGATTGAGCCTTGAGCGCACATACAATTTCATTCAATACGTTCGGCTCCGTTTGATTGAGCCTTGAGCGCACAGACAATTTCATTATCAGTATCTTGTGGTTGTGGTGTTTGTAGTAGAGTCGCATCGAACTAACCATAACTTGCGGATAAAGTCAATGAAAATTTGACAAGGATATGGTGGATACGCCGCTGGTACTTCCTATATATAAGTATTCTTGTCAAATGATCGGAGGCATTATCAGGCGGTTATGAGAGGTTCCATGCATAGGCTGTTTGTGTGGTTAAGTTATTCATTTTCAGTACATGCAATACGCTCCGCTCCGTTTGATTGAGCCTTGAGCACACAATTTCAATTTCAGTACATTCAATACGTTCGGCTCCGTTTGATTGAGCCTTGAGCGCACATCCATTTCATTTTCAGTACATGCAATACGATCGGCTCCGTTCGATTGAGCCTTGATCGCACAGATATATTTCATTTCAGTATTTTATGTTTGTTGTATTGGTTGTAGAGTTATAGGACTAATCATAATTCACTGATAAAACCAATGAAAATTTGACAAGAATATGGTGGATACGCCGCTGGTACTTCCTATATATAAGTATTCTTGTCAAAGGATCAGAGGCATTATCGGACGGTTATGAGAAGTTCTATGTAGGATTTATTAGTTTCTTGGTAACCAATCATAACTTGTGGATAAAACTAATGAAAATTTGGCAAGAATATGGTGGATACGCCGCTGGTACTTCCTATATATAAGTATTCTTGCCAAAGGATCAGAGGCATTATCAGGCGGTTATGAGAAGTTCCATGTAGGATTTAGTATTGCCTTGGTTGGAATTTGTGTTACATTTATATCATCATGTTATTTAAAGAGATTGGATTGTGTTCCATTTCTACATAAACTAACCTCTCCATCATAACAAACGAGAGAGGAACTTCCACCATTCAAACATATATGCTATCAGAATGTGGATTCAAATATTTGCTGTTGTGTTCATTCATGTTCAAATATTTGCTGTTGTGTTTATTCATATTCGAATATCAGCTGTTGTGTTTTAAATTATGTTCCATATAGGATGTAGTGTTAGAAGTTTTGCCTTAGGATATAACCATACTTTCCCAAACGTATCTAAACTCTTATGCATGATATCATTTTTAGCAAATCATTTCTGCTTATCAATACTTATACAGTAGGCAACAAAAAACGATTCCTGAATAGGGTACTTAACCCTTACAAGGAACGTTACCGCCTCGAACAAAAAAACTTAAACCCTTATTTTTTCTAAGCATACAACTGTCAAACTAAACATCATCATCCTTTTAGTCAAAATATATCATTATTTAAATTTCGGGACGAAATTTCTAAAAAGCAGGGGATACTGTAACATCCGTCAAAAACGGATTTACCAAACCCGCTCCGTTTATCAACCGAACAGTCAGTCAAAAATTTCGTTGCGAATTAAATGCCCAAAATATTTTTAAACGATACGTAATCGATTATTATACGGGAATATATATTTAGTTTTTGAAAAACTGTTGAAAATCGCAAAATAAAAATAAAAGTACTCTGCCGGGTTTCGAACCCGGGTCTGTACCGCCTCAACAAACATACTTATCTCTCAACACACAAACCACTGCGCCACTTGCTTTGTTTGTTAAATAATGAAATCATTTAAATCATAACGTAACGTTACGAATTCAAAACCGGCGCCCAATAGTTCAGTCGTCGGAATCCCGGTAAACTCGCGAGCTTTTAACGACAATTTACGTTATAACGTAAACCATTAACAAGACATCGGTTATAACCGACGTTTGAGTCCGCGACACTTTCTATAACCGCCGGAGTTTTTATAATTTACGAATCCAGTCGAAAATCGGGCTAAATGCATTGACGGTTTGTTCTATAAATTCACCCACAACCCACTGCAAACCTTTTCGCTCAAAACCACACTTTTTCTCGGCGTAATTCCACTCGCCGGAATTAATCTGTTCGTCGCCGGAAAACACGGTTTCCTCATTTCCGAGCCTCACTGAGCCTCTGAAGCTTATACCGGAGATACCCATACTTTTTCCAAGCTTTTCGGAGACTTGCTGCTGCAAGACACCTGACGCCGGAGTTGATTGCTGTCACCGGAGTTTCTGCCGGAAAACAGAGGGTCCAGTCGGTATACCTTTTCGCTTATTTTCCTTTTCTTTTCACCTTTATCTCACCATAATGAACTGGAAAACACTAAATAACATGTTTTAAAAACTTCGAACCAGACTGTTACCGATTCTGATTAAATCTCAACGAGGAAGACGATGTTTCGGTAGTTTATAAGTATAATTAAAATCAACTTATTACTCGGGTTAGACACACAGTCCAGCGGTGGACTGTGTGCACATTAAACATACAAACGTCTCGAGTTCGAATCCCGTTTCACACACGTCGCCTTAATAAAAATCATTTTTTTTGATTAACTGAACCGGAGTCGCTACAAATATATGTTAAGTATATTAATAACCGGAATAATAACCAAGTTAGACACACAGTCCAGCGGTGGACTGTGTGTATGTTTATATCACAGATCACGAGTTCGAGTCCGGTCTTCTGCACTGACTCGGACAATTATCTATTCTTTTTAAATAAGGCAAAAAAAGAAATAACTAATTTGTATTTAAGTATAATAAGAATCGGGTTATATAACATGTTAAACACACAGTCCAGCGGTAGACTGTGTGTTAGTTTAAACCACAGGTCCCGAGTTCGAGACCTGTGGAGTGCACGTCCGATTCGCTTAAACTATTTTTAAAATAAAATGATTTTCGGTTTGAACTAATCAATATATATATATAATTAAAATCAGATTTATAGCGGGTTAGACACGTAGCTCAGTTGGTAGAGCTGCGTGCACGCGTACGGGAGGTCTCGGGTTCGAGCCTCACTCAGCGCACTTGTATACACAACTCGAACCGGTCAACGGTCAGTCAACGGTCAACGGTCAGGTCAACGGTCAGAAAAAAAGTCAATTTTTTTATTATTTTTATTTAATTATTTTAATTAAAAATCAATTAAAAATACTTAAAAATAACATTTCTAAGGTTAGAAAATAGCCTCAAACTCACAAAAAATACATCCAACAATCCTACTAAAATAGATTAATAAAATCCGTTTACTTACCAAACCATAATGCGATTTATCTAGGTTAAATCTCACTCGTGGTTAAAACCACTTCGCGTGCATTCAACGTCATCAACCGAACGCACCCACTGTGAGTGAATCTTACAACTCCCCCTTTTAAATTACACGTTTTGGGGTGTGTCATGTGTTATGAAAATAATTAACTTATTTATTTAAACTTGTGCCATACCACATCATGACCTAAACTTAGATTGTTTATATTGTGGTGATTACTTATTTCCTTTTGTCAAATTATATGAAACTCAATCATTAGGCCCCTCAGTTCCTCGTGAGAGACGAGTTGAGCATCGCGTGCCTCTAAATGTTCCATTTTTGTTCATGTGTGTATCATTGAGTTATATTATTTGTAGTTGTGTCATTCATATTATCATGTTTATGCAATTCATTCAATAGGCCCCTCAGTTCCTCGTGAGAGACGAGTTGAGCATCGCGTGCCTCAAATTGTTCCATTATTGTTCATGTGTGTTTCATTTAATATCTTATGATTGTTGATTAAGTTTACATCTAATTTTACTCATGTTTGGTTGTGCACATATTTCATAATCAATTTAAATAAATTTGTTCAAATGTTTTCCATAGGATTCACTCGCCAACATTATGTTGATCTAAAAACCCTTTTACACATGATACAGGTGTACAGGTTGAAGCAAGGAAAACATAGGATATGCCTTAGAAGAGAACAAAGAAGTTTAGATTGTTAGTTAGAACATGTTGTAACATTTATTGTAATTCTCCATTTAATTTGTAATAATGAATATGAAACGCATAATAAATGTCATGAGCTTTGATGATAACCCAATCATGCCCCGATCACCTTTTCCGCTGCGGGTCGGGGTGTGACATGATACAGGTGAACAAGCTGAAGAAAGAAACACATAGGACTGGCCTTAGAAGATTTAAACAAAACTATTATGCTCTGAACAATGTTTTGACTTTTATTTGTGCTTGTGTAACTCGTTGTATTTGAATGTTTGGGGTTTTAATTTAAATTAAATAAATATGAAATTTATTAGTAAATGTCATGAGCTTTGGTGATAACCCAATTATACCTCGACCATTACTTCCGTTGCGGGTCGGGGTGTAACAGATTGGTATCAGAGCTTGTGACTATAGGGATATAGGATAGGTTGTTAGACCCTTAGAGCCTATACTATAGTTGATTAGATTTCTAATTGGTTATGTGTTACATGCAAACTCATGATATTTATATGTTTCATGTTTATTCTTTTCAAATGCAAACACTTTCACTTTTGTATGCTGATTAGGATGTTCATTATAATATATGTTGATAGCATATCATGTCTACGAAAGCACACACATCACGATTTCAAATTTTTGTGATTCTTCTCAAATATTTTTGAAATGTTTTATGATTTTCAATCACATCAAAGTGAGTTCTACGACGGGCATGTAGTAACTGGAAGGGTACGAGTACCGGTAGTCAGAACGTCCTGTCTAGGCTTGGCATTCGTATAAATCCAAATAATGGACCAGTTTGCCTACCTGGGGACTAACGATGAGAGTACGAAGGACCTATTAGGTCAAAGCATGCCACACCAAACGTCGTATGAACTAACCCCACTTTGAGTCGTCATCGTGTCTATACCTGGACACATTCTGACCTTATACCTAACCATTACGTTTTATGATTTTTATTCGGGTGATGCTAGCATTAGCAGGCCAACGTCAATGTGAACCCTACCAAGCCCAGTAGTCATGGGGGCTCACGTGACTACCAAGGCTGAAGTACGGGAGATATTTGGAGGCCCAATCTTAAGCAAGCCCAAGACATCCTATGGATGTAGTTAAATTCATGTTTCATTTATTTTATGTTGTTTTCATTCTTTTTATAACAGATGACACCAAAGAACGTTCAATTCATAATCTCGCTTCGTATTTCGTGTAGATGTCTGCTAGACACTCTCGAGGCGGTAGGAGATCAGGAAGATCCAGTGAGCGCATAGCCACTCACATCGCACAACAAATGGCTGCCGTACTTCCTGATATAGTTGTGCAAGTTCAACAAGCACTAGCCGCCAATCCCACTAACCCCACCAACCAAGAAGGGCAAAATATCGCCAACCCTCCTCCCAACACCATCAAATGTACTTATAAGCATTTCAAGTCCTGCGATCCCCCAAATATGAAGGGACTGAAGGTGTCACTGCTCTCCTCCATTGGTTTGAGGAGATGGAAAGCACTTTTCTTAATTGTGATTGTCCCGATGATCGCAAAGTGCGTTATGCTACTGGTCGGCTGTTTGGAGTAGCACTTACCTGGTGGAACACAAAAAAGGGTGAGCGAGGTGCTGAAGCCGCCATGGCCTTGAGTTGGGATGAGTTGAGGGAAATCATGACAAGACGTTTCTGCCCAAGAAGCGAAATCAAAAAACTTGAAGACGAGTTTTATTTGTTAAAGCAAAAGGAGGGGGACCACATCACATACAACAAGAGATTCCTCGAGTTGAATCAGATGGTCCCTAACCTGTTCACTCCCCTCTATCGTCTAATCGAGCATTACATTCGAGGTCTTCCCTTGAAAATTCAAGATTCTGTGTTAAGTACTTCACCTGCAACACTCAAAGCTGCCATAGAACTAGCTACCGAACTGATGGAGAATCGCATTCGAAATGGCGATTTTAAGGATGAAAAGAAGAAAGATAAGACACCTGCTGAAACTCCAATCTCAACTCCAGCAGGATTATCTTCCAAATTTATTGGAAAAAGGAATGGGAAGAATTTCGCCGTTACCCAAACCAATCCCCCCATCACTGCTGGCCCAATCACACAAGTCGCTCCTCAAGCCACTCCATTCAAGAATCCATATACTTGTCCACACCCAAAATGTAACTGATGCCAGTACCATCATTCCCCTGAAAACCCTTACCAATACTGTACAAGTTGTGGCCGTGTCGGCCACACGATTCAAACTTGCCATATCCTCTAAAAACCAAATCGCAATCCACCACAAGCCCAAACCAATAATCAAGTGGTGGGCCAAGCCCAAAATCAACAACCCTTACTTTTACCACCTGCTCAACCTATGGCTCAGCCCTATTACCAACCCAACTACCCGATGATGCAACCTGTCAGAGCATGCTTCAACTGTGGCGATCCCACCCATTTTTGTAACACATGTCCATGCCTGGTGAACATCATTAATGCTCAAGCTCAAGCAAACCCGGTGAACCAAGCCAATCAAGCTAATCCACCTGCTAGAGGAAGAGCTTTCAATATCAACGCCAACCAAGCTAGGGCTGATAACAATGTGGTCAATGGTACGTTCCTTATTAACGGTTTTTATGCATTCATACTATTTGATACTGGTGCGGATAAGAGTTTTGTGTCCTTAGAATTCGAATCTATTCTTGATTTACCTCGCGTTAGCCTCGCTGAACCATTCACGGTGGAAGTTACTGATGGTGAACCAATTGCGTTAGACTCGATCATTCGCGGTTGTACTCTTACTCTTAATGACCATGACTTTTCACTTGATCTTATTCCTATGAAGTTGGGTAGTTTTGACATTATCATCGGCATGGACTGGCTTAGTCAGCATCATGCAGAAGTTGTGTGCTATGAAAAATTTATTCGAATTCCTCTCGCTAACGGTCAGACTTTGCGTATTTTTGGTGAAACTCCTTCTAAAGGGCTTAAATTGATGTCATGCCTCCAAGCTCGTAGATATCTTCGCAAAGATTATATCGCGTTTCTAGCTCATATCGTCAAGAAGGAAGGTAAGGAAAGGAAGCTCGAAGATATTCCCATCGTTAAAGAATTTCCTCAAGTTTTTCCCGATGAAGTTTCAGGACTTCCTCCTGTGCGAGAAGTCGAGTTTCGAATTGATCTTGTACCTGGTGCTACGCCAATCGCAAAATCCCCCTATAGGTTAGCTCCATCCGAGATGCAAGAATTGGCTAGTCAATTGCAAGAGTTGACTGACAAAGGATTCATATGTCCTAGCTCATCGCCATGGGGTGCGCCTATTCTCTTTGTGAAAAAGAAAGATGGAACTTTTCGTATGTGCATCGATTATAGAGAGCTTAACAAGCTGACCATCAAAAATCGCTATCCATTACCTCGTATTGATGATCTTTTAGATCAACTTCAAGGTGCCACCTGTTTTTCAAAGATCGACCTTCGTTCTGGTTATCATCAGCTTAGAGTGCGTGAAGATGATATTCCTAAAACTGCTTTTCGAACTTGTTCTGGCCACTATGAATTCATGGTCATGCCTTTTGGTTTGACCAATGCTCCTGCAGTCTTTATGGATTTGATGAATAGGGTGTGCAAACCCTATCTCGATCGTTTCGTCATAGTTTTCATTGATGATATTCTTATCTATTCAAAGACCAAATTTGATCATGAGCGTCATCTTCGACTCATTCTAACACTTTTGAGAACTGAAAAGCTTTATGCTAAGTTCTCGAAATGTGAGTTTGGCTAGAAGAAGTGCAATTTCTCGGCCATGTCGTTAACATCAAAGGAATTCATGTTGACCCTGCAAAGATCAAAGTTGTACAAGAGTGGCAAGCGCCACACACACGTACTGAAGTTAGATCATTTCTTGGTCTACCTGGTTACTATTGTCGTTTTATCGCAAATTTTTCTCGTATCGCCATTCCACTCACAACCTTAACTCATAAGGGCAAACCCTTTATGTGGGGACCCAAACAAGAAGAGGCCTTCCAAACTTTGAAGCAAAAACTTTGTGATGCACCTATACTCACACTCCCTGATGGTTGCGAGGACTTTGTGGTTTATTGTGACGCGTCAGGGCAAGGGTTAGGTTGCGTTCTAATGCAAAGAGGAAAGGTGATAGCCTACGCTTCAAGGCAACTCAAAGTGCATGAGAAGAATTATACCACTTACGACCTAGAACTTGGAGCAGTCGTGTTTGCCCTTAAGATATGCAGACATTACCTCTATGGTATCAAGTGTGAAATCTACACTGACCATAAGAGTCTTCAGCATATCTTTAATCAAAAGGAATTGAACATGAGGCAAAGTTGATGGGTTGAACTTCTAAACGACTATGATTGCGAAATTCGATATCATCCTGGCAAGGCTAATGTTGTGGCTGACGCCCCCAGTCGAAAGGAGTATGCAAACTCAATTCGTCTTTTGTGTTTTCAAATTGTGACCGATCTTCAAAACCGAATTAGAGCAGCTCAACATATTACCGTCACGGAAAATGATGTACGAGATGAACTGTCTTATGGAGCTGAAACCAAGTTAGAGTCCAAATCGGATGGTATTCTCTATTACTTAAATCGTATATGGGTACCTGATCGTGATGATCTTTGTGTTTTTCTCATGAATGAGGCGCACAAAACTCGATACTCTATACATCCAGGAGCCGATAAGATGTATCAAGATCTACGATACTCCTACTGGTGGCCTGGCATGAAGAAAGATATCGCTATTTTTGTTTCTAAGTGCCTTACATGTTCTAAAGTGAAAGCTGAACATCATAGACCTTCAGGACTTCTTGTCCAACCCGAAATACCTGTATGGAAGTGGGAAAATATAACTATGGATTAAGATCTACGATACTCCTACTTGTGACTATAGGGATATAGGATAGGTTATTAGACCCTTAGAGCCTATACTATAGTTGATTAGATTTTAATTGTTTATGTGTTACATACTAAATTCATGATGTGTATATGTTTCATGTTTATTTTCACACACAAATATATGCAAGTACTTTCACAAGTACATGTTAATATGTGATGCTCATTATAGTTCATTTCTCAATAACATATCATGCCTATGTAAGCACACACCTCACGATTTCACAATTTCCATGATTTCTTTTCAAAGATTTTATCATGTTTTCATGTTCTCAATCACATCAAAGTGAGTTCTACGACGGGCATGTAGTAACTGGAAGGGTACGAGTACCGGTAGTCGGAACGTCCTGTCTAGGCTTGGCATTCGTATAAATCCAAAATAAAGGACCAGTTTGCCTACCCGGGGACTAACGATGAGAGTACGAAGGACCTATTCGGCCAAAGCATGCTACACCAAACGTTGTGTGAACTAACCCCACTTTGAGTTGTCATTGTGTTTACACCTGGACACCCTCTGACCTTACATCTCGCAATCATGTTTTACGATTTTCATTCAGGAGATGCGAGTGTTATCAAGCCGACACCGATGTGAAACCCACCATGCCCAATAGTCATGGGGGCCCACATGACTATACAGGCAATGGTATGGGAGACATTTGGAGGCCCAAACATGAGCAAGCCCAAGACATCCTATGGATGTAGTTAAGTTATTTTTTTCAGTTATTCATAAATGTTGTTTTTCATTCTTTTTACGACACATGACACCTAGAAAACTATCAAACTCACAATCTCCCTACGTATATTACTTTAGATGTCTGCTAGACACTTACGAGGTGGTAGAAGGTCAGGAAGATCTAGCGAAGCATGGCCACTCAAATTGCTCAACAAATGGTTGTGGTACTTCATGACATCGTTCTGCAGGTTCAACAAGCTCCCGCCGCCAATCCCATCAACCCTACAAATCAAGAAAGCCAAAACGTTGCCAACCCTCCTCCCAACCCCACTAAATGCACCTACAAGCATTTCAAGTCCTGCGATCACCCAAAATACGAAGGGACTGAAGGTGTCACCGCTCTCCTCCATTAGTTTGAGGAGATGGAAAACACTTTTCTCAATTGCGATTGTCCTGAGGATCGCAAGGTGCGTTACGCTACTGGACGTTTGTTTGGGGTAGCACTTACATGGTGGAACACGGAAAAGGGTAAGCGAGGTATTGAAAATGCCATGGCCTTAACATGGGAAGAGTTAAGGGAAATCATGACGAGACGCTTTTGTCCAAGAAGCGAAATCAAAAAGCTGGAAGACAAATTTTACGCATTAAAGCAAAAGGAAGGAGACCACACCTCATACAACAAGAGATTTCTCGAGTTGAACCAGATGGTCCCCAACCTGTTCGCACGCTATACCGTTTAGTTGAGCATTACATTCGAGGTCTTCCCTCAAAAATTCAAGATTCGGTTTTAAGTACTTCTCCCGTAACGCTCGAAGCTGCCATGGAATTGGCTACTGAACTTACAGAAAATCGCATCCGAAATGGCGATTTTAAAGATGAGAAGAAAAAGACACCTGTTGTAGCTCCAACCCCAACCCCATCAGGTTCATCCATTAAATTCGCTGGTAAGAGGAAGCGAAATGGCAAAAATTTCACCGTCACCCAAACCAATCCTCCTATCACTACTGCTCCAATCACACAAGTCGACCCTCAAGCCGCTCCATTCAGAAAGCCATACACTGGTCCACACCCAAAATGTAACCGATGCCAATACCATCATCCCCTGAGAACCCTTGCCAATACTGCACGAGTTGTGGCCGTGCAGGTCACACTATTCAAACTTGCCGTACACTCCAAAGATCAAACCGCAATCAGCCTCAAGCCAAACCAATAATCAAATGGTAGGCCAAGCTCAACAACCCTTACTTTTACCACCTGCCCAGCCCATGGCTCAACCCTACTACCAACCCAACTACCCAATGATGCAACCCATTAGAGCATGCTTCAACTGTGGCGATCCAAACCATTTTCGAAATACCTGCCCCCGCCTGGTGAACATCATCAACGCCCAAGCCCAAGCCAACCCGGTGAACCAAGCTAATCAAGCTAACCCACCTGCTAGAGGAAGGGCTTTCAACATCAACGCCAATTAAGCCAGGGCTGATAACAACATGGTAAATGGTACGTTCCTTATTAACGGTAGTTATGCATCCATATTATTTGATACTGGTGCGGATAAGAATTTCATGTCTTTAGAATTCGAATCTATTCTTGATCTACCTCGTGTTAATCTCGCTGAGTCGTTCACGGTGGAAGTTGCTGATGGAGAACCCATTACGTTAAACTCGATTATACGTGATTGTCCTCTTACCCTAAATGATCACGATTTGACGATTGATATTATTCCTATGAAATTGGGTAGTTTCGATGTTATTGTCGGTATGGACTGGCTCGGTCAACATCACGCCGAAGTAGTTTGCCATGAAAAGTTTATTCGAATTCACCTCGCTGACGGCCAGACATTACGTATTTTTGGAGAAACTCCTTCGAAAGGGCTCAAATTGATGTCATGTCTACAAGCTCGAAGATATCTTCGCAAAGATTATGTCGCGTTTCTGGCTCATATCGTCAAGAAGGAAGGCAAGGAAAGGAAGCTCGAAGATATTCCAATCGTTAAAGAATTTCCTCAAGTTTTTCCCGACGACGTTTCAGGACTTCCTCCTGTGCGAGAAGTCGAATTCTGAATCGATCTTATACCTGGTACTACACCAGTCGCAAAATCTCCCTATAGGTTAGCCCCATCTGAGATGTAAGAACTGGCTAGTCAACTGCAAGAGTTGACTGACAAAGGATTCGTTACGTTCCTAGTTCGTCGCCTTAGGGTGCACCTGTTCTTTTTGTAAAGAAGAAAGATGGAACTTTTCGCATGTGCATTAATTATAGAGAGCTCAACAAGTTGACCATCAAGAATCGCTATCTATTGCCTCGTATTGATGACCTCTTAGATCAACTTCAAAGTGCCACCTGTTTTTCAAAAATCGACATTCGTTCTGGTTATCATCAACTTAGAGTGCGCGGAGAAGATATTCTCAAAAACTGCCTTTCGAACTCGTTATGGCCACAATGAATTCATGGTTATGCCATTCGGGTTAACCAACGCTCCAGCTGTCTTCATGGATTTGATGAATAGGGTGTGCAAACCCTACCTCGACCGTTTTGTCATAGTTTTCATCATGATATTCTTATCTACTCTAAGACCAAATCCGATCATGAGCGACATCTTCGACTTATTCTTACACTTTTGAGGACTGAAAAGCTTTATGCTAAGTTCTCAAAATGTGATTTCTGGTTAAAAGAGGTACAATTTCTTGGTCATGTCGTTAACGACAAAGGGATTCATGTCGACCCTTAAAAAATCAAGGCATTACAAGAATGGCAAGCGCCACGTACTCCTACCAAAGTTAGGTCATTTTTTGGCTTGGCTGGTTATTATCGACGTTTCATTGCAAATTTTTCTCGTATCACCGTTCCACTCACATCCTTAACTCACAAGGGGAAACCCTTTATTTGGGGACCCAAGCAAGAGGAGGCTTTCCAAATTTTGAAGCAAAAGCTTTGTGATGCACCTATCCTTACACTTCGTGCTGGTTGCGAAGACTTTGTGGTTTATTGCGACGCGTCAGGACAAGGGTTAGGTTGTGTTCTGATGCAAAGAGGAAAGGTGATAGCCTATGCCTCTAGCAACTCAAAGTGCATGAGAAGAACTATACCACTCATGACCTAGAACTTGGAGCAGTCGTGTTCACTCTAAAGATATGGAGACACTGTCTCTATGGCACAAAGTGTGAGATTTACACTGACCACAAGAGTCTTCAACATATCTTCAATCAAAAAGAGTTGAACATGAGGCAATGACAATGGATCGAACTCCTAAATGATTACGTCTGTGAAATACGATATCATCCTGGCAAGGCAAACGTTGTGGCTGATGCATTCAGTCGAAAGGAATATGCAAATTCCGTTTATCTTCTATGTTTTCAAATTGTAACCGACCTCAAAGATCGAATTCGGGCAGCTCAACATACATCTGTAACGGAAAATGACTTACGCGATGAGCTGTCTTGTGGAGCTGAACTCAAAATTGAAACCAAATCCGATGGTATTTTTTACTACTTAAACCGTATTTGGATACCCGATCGCGACAATCTTCGTGTTTTCCTCATGAATGAGGGCACAAAACACGATACTCTATACATCCAGGAGCCGATAAGATGTATCAAGACTTATGATACACCTACTGGTGGCCTGGCATGAAGAAGGATATCGCTATTTTTGTTTCCAAGTGCCTTACATGTTCCAAGGTGAAAGCTGAACATCAAAGACCTTCAGGGCTTCTTGTCCAACCTGAAATACCTATGTGGAAGTGGGAAAATATAACCATGGATTTCATTACCGGGTTACCTCGCACCTCCAGTGGGTATGACACCATATGGGTAATCATTGATCGTCTTACTAAATCAGCTCATTTCATTCCAATTCGCGAGGACTTCAAGAACGAGAAGTTAGCTCGTATCTATATCAATGAGATCGTAAGCCGTCATGGTGTACCTTTAAGTATCATTTCAGATCGAGACGGCCGCTTCACTTCATGAACATGGCAAGCCGTACAATCCGCTTTGGGTACACGTTTAGACCTCAGCACTGCCTTTCACCCTCAAACTGATGGTCAATCTGAGCGCACCATACAAACCCTTGAAGACATGTTGCGAGCATGTGTCATAGACTTCAAAGGTAATTGGGACACTCACCTACCGTTAGTTGAATTTTCATACAACAATAGCTTTCATTCAAGCATCGGCATGGCTCCTTTCAAAGCTTTATATGGTCGTACATGCCGATCTCCAGTATGTTGGCACGAAATTGGTGAAGCACAAATCACTGGACCTGAACTGATTCAAGAAACAACTGACAAAATTCTTCAAATTCGAAATAATCTTCTAGCGGCTCAAAGTCGTCAAAAAAGTTACGCTGATAAACGACGAAAGCCTTTGGAGTTTTGTGTTGGTGATCAAGTACTTTTGAAAGTGTCACCGTGGAAGGGAGTGGTTCGTTTTGGTCAGAAGGGAAAGCTAGCACCACGCTACGTGGGACCGTTCAAGATACTCGAAAGAATAGGTCCTGTAGCATACAAGCTCGACCTACCAGAAGAACTCAACTGGATTCATCCCGCGTTTCACGTATCAAACTTGAAAAAGTGCCTAGCCGACGAAAATCTCATATTACTTTGGAAGATATTCAAGTTGATGAATCAATGCACTTCGTTGAAAGACCAGTGGAAATCATGGATTTCGGTGAGAAGCGATTGAGGCGAAGTCGTATTCCAATCGTCAGGGTGCGTTGGGAGTCAGAACGAGGACCCGAGTTTACTTGGGAACGTGAAGACTCAATATGCGAAAAATACCCGCATCTTTTTCCAGTTACAATTACTACTTAAATTTCGGAGAATTAAGGGGATACTGTAACATTTGCGTAAAACGGGTTTCGAAAAACCTGCACCAGTTTGTTAATCAAAGCGCGTATTTATATGTCGTTACGTATATTTTTAGCATTTTTTTATTATTATTATTTAAGGATACTAAAAACAAATATTATAATTAATAATTAATACATAAATGAATTAAAATAAACAATATTGAATTTATAACATAAATAAAAATAAAAAGATAAACCGGGAATCGAACCCGGGTCCCCCAGGTAAACACACACAACAAACACCACCGAGACACACGCACCTTTTGTTAGGATTTCGAAATAATCTTTTAATTTATTATATATATATTATTTATATAATATAATATATATATACGAAACCCGAATGTTTGCCTGCAAGTTCAAATCAGCAAACCGCCTATTTCGTCCCGTTTCTGAAATCCGGTAAGCACCAGCTGTCAATCCGCGTAAATGCCTTCCCATATTAGAATCAATCAATCCAAATTCACAAGCAATCAATCACTCAATTCGGTTTCCGGATTCGAAATCAAGCATCCCCTTTCAAGCCTATAAATACTGATCGTATCCTCTCTGTTAAACTCGCTCTCTCCTTTCACTTCTAATCTCAAACCCACGCTGCTAAACCCCCCTTGTCTCACCGGAAACCGCAGCTTGTCGCCGGGTTTTTAACCCACCGGAGAACGAAGGAACTGCCGTTGTGGTAACAATCCTCCCCCCTTGATCTAATTTATGTATGAATTTCATTATCGAATCAGAAGGGCAAACATACTTCTGACAACTGTTTATTCGGGCAGGTAATTATTCTGGTTTTTTTTTAAACGGAGAAGATGACTTGCAAACAGTTTATAAATATAATAAAATCCTAAGTTTTAACCGGGTTAGACACACAGTCTAGTGGTGGACTGTGTGCAAATACACACGTCCCTGGTTCGAGTCTGGCATGTCCGGTTTTCTGAGATGAAATCTTTTTGGTTTAAAACCTGAACTAGAACATTAATCAACAAGTATATAAAGATTAAATAAAATCAAGTTTCATCGGGTTAGACACCCAGCCCAGTTGGTTGGGCTGGGTGCAAATCACATTTAAGGTCTCGAGTTCGAGACCCTTAGTGCACGCCGGTTCAATTCTGTTAAATCTTTTTAAATTAAATTAATTTCTGAAATAGTCTAAAGAGAGTATAAATATAATTAAAATCAGGATTCTTTCGGGTTAGACACGTAGCTCAGTTGGAAGAGCTGCGTGCACGCAACCGAGAGGTCACGAGTTCGAATCTTGATACAAGCTGCCAATTCCATCATCGAACCGGTCTGACACCACCTTGTCAGACTGACAAGTTTTTTTTAAAATATTATTTTATTTTATTTTTATTTTATGGATTTATATTAATATTTAAGCTGAAAATCAATTAAAAATGTTTAAAAATATAATTTCAAAGGTTTTAAAATATCAATAAAAAATCACAAAAATAACTTAAAAATCTAAGCAAAGGTTTTTAACGAAATATTAATTTATTTATTTATCGACATATCACGTTATTATTTTAGGTTAGTACTCTTTCGTCGGTCAAATTCTCAACTCGTGCGCACTCATCATCAACCAAGAATACGCACCCACTGTGAGTGAATCTCTACGAATTCTCATTTTAACCATGTTTTGGGGTGTATCACGTGTCGTACATCTTTTTTTATTCATTTAAACACTTGTGCTAATATATCTCGTGATCAAACGTGTATAATTGTTGTGTGGTTTATATGTGGTTACATTTTATCATTTCAGTGCAATCATTTCATTAGGCTCATCAGTTCCTCGTGGGATACGGGTTGAGCATCAGGTGCCTCATTAGATCGGTTCCGTTTGATTGAGCCTTGATCTCAGTGCATTATTCATCATGTCATTATTCCTCATGTCATGTGTTCAATGTGGATATAATATGGATTGTGATTGGTTATATATATACATATGCTCACATATGGTTCATGCACAATGTTTATTAATAACAAATATAATTCAACTGTTTAAATGTTTTAAGGTTCACTCGTCAACTTTGGTTGACCAAAATCTTTTGTTTTACGCATGATACAGGTGATAAGCTGAAGAAAGAAACATATAGGAATGGCCTTAGAAGATTAAACAAAGCTATTGTGTTCTGAACAATATTTTGGTTTTATTTATGCTTGTATGAATTATTTTGTTTGAATATTTGAAGTTTTAATTTCAATTTAATAAATATGAAACTTATTAGTAAATGCCATGAGCTTTGGTGATAACCCAATCATGCCCCAACTTTTATTTCCGCCGCGGGTCGAGGTGTGACACTCCATGCCCCGACACCGAGTAGTCTTACCAATTAAGAGAAAATCATTTGTGTCAATTATGTTCAGAAGAAACATGGAGATTGAATTCTACATCTTAAAATTTTGATTATTTTATTTTAAAAAATAATAATGACTTGTTGAAAAGGATCTTTGTGTTTCTTTTCGTCTAGAGTTCCCAAAATGATTGATTCGGTCCTCTACATCTAGTTTATGACTTGTGTGTGTTTTTTCAAACTCATTACTTTTCACAATAGACTTCTAGTAAAGCTATGATAGTCACTAGAGTGTTGCAAATTTTATAACACAAAGGGTATATATTCTTAAGTTTTATTAAAACAAGTACATATTCTCTAAGGCATATAATCCATGCCTATCATGATTAGGACAACTTTAACTACCTGAAGATTACATTTAAAACACAATTAATCACTAATTAATTAAGAAAATACACCTTTTCCTAGACCTCATGTGAACCATTCAAATAGCATAGCTGGCCACATGTTCCCACCATGACAAGAAATAAGAAGAAAGTATTGACAAGTGATTTCATCATCTTTGTCTCCTCTTATTATGCTAGTTCTCTTTCCAATAAAATAGCTATTTTTTATTTTTATTAAGTAAATTATCAAAATCGTCTCTAAGATTTGAGTATGTTTGCTTTATACTATATTTCTTTATTTTTGCAACTTCTTTTTGCTATTTTCGTCTAAAAACACCCTGTTACTAAGAAATAAAATTTTATATTTGGAAAGAGTTAAATTCCGCCTTCAATTTTTTTATACCAAACGCTACCAAAATATTACTGTATTAATAATAAAGTAAAGCTATACATAATATTTTAACATGTTACATGCGTACTTTAGATGACTTTCAAACCATTCAATTCAATCACACAACAATAACACTCCATTTGCATAATTTGCTCTGAATTCTGATATATAATTTGTAAAACTACTTGTGTATCACATTTTGCATGATTTTGGCTTTGAAGGCCTTTTTAACCACCTGGGATAACATCGAATGGAGGTGATGCATCATGCATGATTGAACCATCAAGTGTTGAACCAAGAGATCTGAATCATTAAAAGCCTATTAAGAGCTGAAACAAACAGCCCTTACCTTTTTTTAATATGTTGAACTCACACTATTTATCCATTTATAGGTTAGAAAACTCGTGTATTACACATGATGAATAAAAAATATATTAAAGTGTTAGTAATGGAAATATATAAATTATAAAACGATATGATTGAACAAGATATGATTAAACTTTTTAATAAGAAATAAAATACGAATGGATGAAATAATAATAGCGAGAAAACTAATATTGGGTTCAAGGAATTATGATATCTGACATAGCCAATAACTTGTTTTTAGTTATTAGTAGTTATACTCGCTTTACGTGACAGGATAACGTGTTTTTATGTTGCAACTATTTGTTTTATAAAATCTAAAGATAGAGAAAAAACACATAACAATGATATATTCTGAAAGCATGAAAAGTTATGCCATTGTAAAACGCTAATTAAATAAAATGAATAAAAGAAATGTAAAATTCAAGTTATATTATAAAGATCATTGTAAAAATATAAGTTAAGAAAAATGAATAAAATTATTTGGATTAATAATAAAATTTATGTCATTAAATACAGATTATTAAATAAAGTAAAGAAATTAGAAAAGTTTATGTCATTAAATTAAGCGCAAATCAATGTAAACCACATGGAAAAAATTGTGAGTTGTTTATGTGTGTCTATGATTAATAGGCTAGTAGTATCTTAGGGGTGAGATAAGACTTTAGGACTAATAGGTTTTAAGTTCAATTTCTACAAGGGGGGTTTTCCCATATTTATTGGGTTTCCTCCTGAATTTGTGTATAGGCATTATACCTAATAGAGATGGATATGATCGGGTGGTTCCGCTCGTTGCACGATGATACTCCAGTGGTCCGTCAGTGATCCAAATTTAGCGTTCAAAAGAAAAAAGAGAGTTGTTTATGCATCAATGTTTGTACTAAACTGGTTTATGCCCCGCCCGCGCTGCAGGGTGGTAAGCGGAATATTTCTCAGTTTAATAACATGCGCGCGTGTGTTTCGGTTAATTGGTCATGCTACTAATCTCAACAAAAATTAGACATAAATAAAAATACACATGTAAAAGAATTTTTTATTAATAAAGTTTAGGAATTATAAAGTAACTTTATTAAAGCCCAAGAGTAGTAGCAGTTGTCCACCAGTAGGTAACGATCACTATTCCCACGGGTTGATACATTATGGTAGCAAAGAGAAAAGGTTAATAGATGAAATACTAAAATGAATAAAAGTAGAAAGATTAAACATGTACACTACCAAAAGTTAAAGCAGATGGACTAAACACGCATATAAACCAAGTTAACAAATAAAAAGAAAGTTTTATTTTCTAAACACAAAGGGTCTAAACACATATATTAATGAAGTTGAAGGTTTAAAAGTAAAAAAAGGACAATCAATTACTTATAAGAATAAAAGTAGAGGGACTAAACATATAGAATACTAAAGTTGAAGTAGAAGGACTAAAGACGTATATAAACAAAACTAACCAATATTAGCAAAGCTAAAGGTTTGCAAGTTAAATAAAAAAGAATTGACCAATGAGGGGGTGTTATGCGCCTGATTGAAAATGAAAATGAAACAACATTATTGTTAAGCATATTAAATTGAATTGAAATTATATTATTATTATTTCAAAAGTTATATTATTATATAGTAATATAGATATAGATTAGGTAGAGATGCACTAACTATTTTTATTTTTCTGGGTTTAAGAACGTAGCTCAAGAGTGATACAACTTCAACATATATATTTATTTTATTTGTTTAACCTTTTATGTTGATATTATAATTTTAATCTTCATTTTGCTGTTTGGGGCCTTACAAAGCTATATTTTAAAATATTTTCAATGATATACAACTTAATTGCAGTACATAATAATCAATATAAATTGGTATCATACTATAGTTTCTTAATATTGCAGTATCCTTTCTTTTAACAAAATAAGTTTTCATCAAACACAATATTTATTATAATCAACAAAAATCACATTACCTGTATAAAAAGAATAAACAAAAACATGAAATTAACAAACATCATATTCTTTTAATATAAACTAGTAATGTTCCATGCATGATGCAGCCCAATTATGTTTCGATCTGTATCAGTTCGATACATTACAAAATCCGTACGATGCCGATATTTTGTATGGTTTAAAATACCAAATTTAAATGTAACTCCAAGTTATATTGAAATATACATTTTCTTAATTAACGAACGCGATTTATAGAAAAATATCTAGTTAAATAATAATTAATTGATTAAATACGCATCTCAGGTGAAGAATAAGTAATCAAATTAAAACTTATGTTAAATAAGAAATAAACTAGTTCTCGTACTTTTTTAATAAATAAATATTATAAATAGTGATTCACTGATTTGTATACCATTAAATTGGTCCAATACATCATGTGTTTATACCCATAATGCGAATTCAATTCTTACGACCCACTATCATCGTATGTTTATACCCATTAAAATTAATGTGAATTCGAATCTTACAAAGATAGATTTTACAACTCTATTGGTTATTAAAAATATATATATAAAACTCCACCACATTATTGTGAACCTCTTACACCAGGGAAACTCATTACAACATAATAGTAAGAGTAAATTGCATAAAACGTCCTTTAAGTTTCACCAATCTTGCTGGTTTCAGCCTTAATCTTTAAAAGTTGTCAAAACCAGCCTTTAAGATTAATTTTGTTGCATGTTTAATCCTTTATCACTAACCCAGTTACTAATCCATGTTAAATGGCCTCACATGCATAGCATGTGAGGGTAAAACCGTCTTTTCATCTATCTCTCTCCACTTTCTTTATCTTCAAACTCTTTCACCTTCAACCTTCACCTTCACCTTCATCTTCACCATTCTCCAGCTGACAAAAATGACTTCCAAATCTCAAGATTCACAAAACCCAGATACAAACCCATCAGAACTCCAATCTCACCTCCTCATTATCCCATTCACATCGATCACACTTTCTCTCTCTAAATTCACACCTACCCATTTCATCTCTCCACCAACAATCTCACCTAACAACTCTAGAACCTAACATACCTTGATTTAATTCAATTTCAATTTCAACAAATTGCAGAAACCCTAAAATCACACCTAAACCGAGCCTTCACAAATCTTCCACACAAACATCATGCATATTTATATATATTATATATATATCGACAGCAAGCAATACCGGTTAACCAACAATTCAGCGGTTATCATCATCCTTGTTGTTCGAAGATTGTGGCAGAGGACCGGAAAGTGACGCAAGCAAATTCAAATGTCCATGAGTTATCGGCAGATAATTCCCAACCCTAGCCGCCGATGCCTCTCCCATCGGCTGCTGAATAAACCTCCCCTGTGCCGTCATCACATTCGACGGAGACACCACGGTCTCCGGCGCCGCCGCGAAGCTCCACACATGTCCAAAATCAGGTCTCCCTGGCAGCGCCCAAAATCCCCCCCCCCTCCGCCGCCGCTAACAGATTGCGGTTTCTGAGAAGTGTTGTGATTTCATTGACTGTTTCGTCGTTGATTCGTGTGGTGTTTGTTGATGTGTGGATAGGTGAGATGAATCTGTTGGTGATGAGTGGTGACTTTCTGTGTGTGAATAGTCTCATCATTGTGTTTGAATTTAGGGTGTAAATTGCATTTGTGCATTTGTGAATTTAGGGTGCATTTATGGATTTGGTGAAAGAGTTTGAAGATAAAGAAAGTGGAGAGAGAGAGATGAAAAGACGGTTTTACCCTCACATGCTATGCATGTGAGGCCATTTAACATGGATTAGTAACTGGGTTAGTGATAAAGGATTAAACATGCAACAAAATTAATCTTAAAGGCTGGTTTTGACAACTTTTAAAGATTAAGGCTGAAACCAGCAAGATTGGTGAAACTTAAAGGACGTTTTGTGCAATTTACTCTAATAGTAATAATTTTATTTTATACAGTAACTTACAATATTAAAAGGGTGTTCTACTAAATGTACTCTTTTTTTTATGTACTTACCGATGAGACTTATACTTTTTCTCTCATAAAGGACGGTACAATTAGTAATGAAAGAAGTACATTTAGATCAACTCTGTTAAAATAGCGTTAGACTAAACGTATATTTTACATGTTGAACACACCGGCCACCACTAAAAGCAAATAGATAATTTGACTGAATTAGTGAAAAGAAAAACATGCATTTAGTGGAAACAAACGATAGAAGAAGTTACGTCTAACACAACCAAAAAAGAATAACGTTCTGAGTTCAGTACTTAATCATGTCAGCAGAAGCCAATACAGGTTGGCAGGCGTAAACATAACTCAGTGAGTCATTCGTAAACTCGCAGCACTGTTCATCAACGCGTTGTTCCGTAAACGCCATGATCTCATTGAGAGACCGCAACCGGTGGCTGAGCTCCGCCACCTGAGCTATTAACACCGAATTCTCAGCCTCCACACTCATATAATGCTGTGTGGTCATGCTAATACTACCCATGACTCGGTTAATCTCGTTCCTGAGTTGACTCAGCTGAGTCATGAGATCGTTCAGGTGCTTTTGCTTCCTCATTCTTGACCTCCTTGCGGATTCTCGGTTCGATATCATTCGTCTTCTTTTCCTCTGGTCCATTTCTTCTTGAAGATCTGAGTCACCATACGACTTCGTTGTGCCACTAGAGGAAGCCATGAAAATTTAAAATACCAAAACTATGCAATCCAACTTTTCTGGAAAAAAAAAACTTGAAATTGATGATTATGAGAGAGAAATATGGGAAATTGGTAGTAACCCAGATGGTAATTAAGCTTTAATTTGATTATATGATAATTTATGGATATGAAAAACAGAGGAAGAATCATGAGATGCAATAAAACCAGTAGAGGAAGACAACTGAGAAAGATTGAACTAAATGAGTGCAACGCCAATAAGTGGAATTGATGATACACCCACAAAGGAACAATTCACTAAGAATTGGAGACATCTAGTTCGAACATTAATATAAGTAAATTGAACATGAATCTTGGTTCCAAGAAGATAAGTGAAAATTGGGTTGATGAAGAGTGTTAAGGTGTAGAAAGTTGAATTTGCAGGGCAGTTCCTGAGAAGATAGCAAGGAGATGGAGCTTACACTAGGACAAGGGGAACAAAATAGGGAAGGTTTATAAGGTCATACTTATAGGAAACTGCCAAAAGAGACTAGAATAATAAAATATATATGTGTATATACACACATTAGTAGGTTATTACTCGTGCTCTGCGACAGATACAAAACATACATAAAAATAAGAAAATTGTGACGGTGGATTGTAAACGGCTTGTGGATCAACTATTCAGTTACATACTTAAACATAACCCGCCTAATTAAACAAGTATGTCCAAACATGATTCATATATTAAACGAATTAGATATGACATCTAAACCCTAATTATTTTCGTGTGGTGTGAGAGATTGAGGACTCTTGTTCTAAACCTGTAGAAACACAACTTCTAATCCGCCAATGATAGAACCTAAGTGGTAGTCTCGACAGGGGGGTTAATCCTTAATCTCTTCTTGGGTTAAATAGCCAATGGAGCCTTGAGAGTTACTTTGCAAAACAAAGCACCATAGGCTTATTACGAGAAGGCGAAGTGAGGGGTTCTTCTCGTAACCACCCTCCATTGTGAGAATAAGTAATCGCTTTAAGGGGAAATAAAGCAAAGTGTGTGTTAAGAGTAAGAGAGTAAGAAATCAGATCCTTAAACCTTTGGAGGATGTAGGTATGTATTATAGCTAAGGGGTTTGGAGAATGAGGGTTGGTGGGCCTTGGATCAGACGTTACTTTCAAGGAATATCCTCTTGATCCTCTCTGACATGACATAGTGTGTGAAGAGGCGGACTGGTTTGACAACCCGGAATCTTGAGGTAAACATTATTTTTAGTTTTGCATTTATAAATAAATCTATGTAGACTTATCTTAATCGACGAATTAATTTTATACCTATTTAATTTATATTATCTAAACGCGTATTCAGACCAAATCCGTATCGTATTGAACCGACCCGAACCGTTGAACTAGAATACATATCTCGCGTGTCGATTCAACCCACTCACATAGCTCGGAACTTATGAGACCCGAACCTTAGCATTAATATTATACGTTACATTAATTGATTAATTATTCAATAGATTATTATTTTTAGCCTAAATATTACTATTAGAACTAATAATAATAATAATAATAATAATAATAATAATAATAATAATAACAATATCCATTGAGCAGATCGTGCAACTTCCCCAATCCCTTATTTGACTTTTATTGATTTTCTTTTTGGTTACGCATCTTATGCTCACATGACAGTATAACTTCCCCAATCTCTCTCAACTGCAAGTCCGATCCCAACTCCTTCTATCTCTCCCTCTCATCTCAACTTACGGCAATAAGAGGCTTCCATTCATTGTCGCCTACACCAGAAAACCGTAAGGAAAGCGCAGTCCGATCACCGCCCCTCCTCTCGACAACGGCTGCCGACTTCGGAGTAGTCACCCAAGATCATCACCGCAGCCGGTAAGCGTCACTTCCTCCGTAGTTTTGTAGCGAGGTCTTGCTGTTTCGCTTTCGATTCATGCTCGAACTAAGATAATTGTATGAGAATAGCTTTATTTACGAACTGTTGTGAATACTAAGTGCTATATGATAGGATGGAATAGATTTACGTGAGTATATGCGTAGATGATAAGTGATTATGTTCGCATTTGAAAGTGCATGTGGGGGATCGATGCTTAATCTTGATTGGGAAGTGCACTTATTGGGCTGTATGTATAGGAGTTCGGTTCGATCTCGGTTTAAAATATGAACCTTCGATATGAAGATGGGTGTTGGTAATGTTAGAAAGGAAAGTCAAACCTCGGAGGAAATCCCCGCTAATCAACCGCCTATGGCAGCTAATCAACAGCCGGACATCCCAGCTAATCAACAGCCTAATCAGCCGGACCTTAAGCAATGCAATTTTTTCCTTTTTTATGTTTCTCTTGTAAACCATTTAAGGAGCCCTGCATTTGTAATCTTAACACAACAACACACAATTATGAAAGAATAGTCTTTTTCGGTAATCCACTCTGAAACTCTGATTTTAACATGGTATCAGAGCGGGTTATTTAGTCTGCTCATCATCTACCCAAAACACAACCGAGCCACAACCGAGTCACCATGTCCGGAGACGGTAACTCGAGTAGTGATCTCACCTTACAACTAGCCAACCTTCTCAAAAATTCCCAGTCAAAAAGCCCCAAAATGTCCGATAGTTTACAGATAAATCTGAAACTAAACGGCCAGAATTATCCCCTATGGACCCGAATGATTCGAGTCGCCATAGGCGGAAAATCAAAAACCTTGCTGCAACATTTAACCACAAATCCCCCAAACCAAAATCATGAAACCTACGAACAGTGGGAGCAAGATGACCTAATCGTTTTTTCATGGTTAATTCAGAATATCGAACCTGTTCTTGCGGGTAACCTCACCGAGTTTCCCACAGCGAAATCGTTGTGGGATGCCTTGGTAGTCACATATAGCAGTGGACGGGACAAGCTCAAAACCTTTAATCTCCATGTCAAAGCGAATGATATCAAACAGAACAATACTTCTCTCAAAGAATTGTGGATCACCCTCCAAGGCGTATGGGGGGAAATCGACCGAATTGATCCGAATCCGATGACTTGTTCAACGGATATTCAAACATACTCCAAAATCCGAACTGAGCAAAAACTCTTCCAGTTCTTAAATGCCCTTGACCGGAAGTATGACCCTATAAAGAGGGAAATACTCCGGTCGGAACCACTTCCGACTGCAGAAGCCGCATATGCCACTGTTCGCAAGGAGGCCGCTCACCAAAACATTCTCGGAACACCTCTCAATGACGCACAGGGCATCGCAGCAGGTCTAATAGCCACAGAAATAGAAGGGGCAGGACTTGCATCGAAAGGGCTCCGACGGTTTGACGGAAGAAGAACTGGATCTGTAAGCAGAGATGACAAAACTCATCTCAAATGTGACCATTGTGGCATGACTAAGCATACCAAGGAACAATGTTTCAGACTCGTCGGATATCCCGATTGGTGGTCTGACAGTCATAAGAAGGGCACAAAGGCTACTGCTCACGAGAAAGGAAAATCACCCAGCACCGGCAACCGAGAGGTTCCAGGAGATGGAAGCCGGAGTAGGGTTGGTTTCGGCGGAATGGCCGACGCAACAGGCGAAGAAGACGAAGGGTTAGGTAATGGCGGAGAGGATGAAGGAGAAGGTAATGGGTTTGGGGCGGATAACTCGAATCCTTGGGTTTATAACCCAAAATTGAATATGTCACATTTGGTCCCTGGAAATAGTGGGAATGCTAATATGGCCCAAGAACATCATAAAAAACAAAAACGATGGATATTCGATTGTGGCGCAACCGACACAATGACTTATGAGTCATCGGATATTATTTCAACAACTAAACTAGAAAAAACACATATTCAAACGGCGAACGGAGGGATAATGGATGTAAAATCGGGAGGGACTATTGAGATTTCACCCACAATAAAAATCTCTAATTGTCTTTATGTTCCCTCGTTGTCACATAAACTGCTTTCCATTAGCCACGTCACTAAAGAACTCAACTGTATTGTCCTAATGTACCCTACGTTTTGTATCTTACAGGATATCAGGACGGGAGCGATCATTGGGCGTGGCACTGAAAGTCAAGGGTTATATTATGTGGACGAAGTAACTCAAAATGGTGCTGTGATGTTAACTCATGGTACATCGGAACGAGAAGCATGGCTATGGCACCGAAGATTAGGTCATCCCTCTACAAGTTATTTACATATTTTATTTCCAAAACTATTTCCAGTTAATTCTTTGTCACATTGTGAAACATGCGTTTTAGCAAAGAGCCACAGGAAAACTTTTAAACCCAATAATACTAAGGTTGCTTTGCCATTTTCATTAATCCATTCTGATGTATGGGGTCCTGCCCCCGTTCTTGGGGGGGCAAAACCTTCGCTACTTTGTGATGTTCCTTGATGATTGTACCCGAATGACCTGGGTTTATTTTTTGAAAAACAAATCCGAAGTCTTTGAAAAATTCACTATGTTTTACGCCATGATCCAAACCCAATTTCAAACAAACATCCAAATTTTCCGATCCGATAATGGCAGTGAGTTTGTTAATACCTCCTTTAAATTGTTTTTTCAAAACAAGGGAATAATCCACAAACCACATGCCCAAACACCCCAGAACAAAACGGTGTCGCTGAAAGGAAAAATCGCATTTTGCTGGAAATGACACGAGCCCTCCTAATTGAATCCCAGGTCCCGAAACATTTTTGGCCTGAAGCCCTTGCTACCGCTACCTATCTTCTCAACCGACTCCCAACAAACATCCTCAAACTTAACACTCCATTACACACCCTTTCAAAATTTTTCAAACTACCCTCAGTCCTTACTCTTCAACCACGAATCTTTGGATGTACCGCTTTTGTTCACATACCTAAATCAGATCGAACCAAACTTGACCCTTGTGCTGAAAAATGTGTCTTTGTTGGGTATGGAATGAATCAAAAAGGATACAGATGTTATAACCCAAAGACACGTCATATGTTCACCACAATAAATTGTGACTTTCTTGAAACCGAGTATTACTATTCCCAACTCAGTGGTCAGGGGGAGAAGGAATGTTCAGACACACTAAGTTGGTTGAAATATGTTCCCTATGTACCAACTACAGAGTCACCAGAGTTCAATTTCAGTGCCACTAAAGGCCCTAATGTTCCTCCTAACCTGGTATCCGAGGTAAGTAATACTCACCCTATTCAGTCTGGTGATACTTTTGGAGTTTCTAATGACTCCGAAGATACCAATACTTCTAACCATGCAACTGCCACAGAACAAGCTGAAAATTTACAGGCAGATGAATCCATACAAGAAGAATCACCATCAAGATATGTGTTATCCCCTAGAACAAACAGAGGGGTTCCTCCGAAACGGTATTCTCCTGGAAAAGAGCCAAGAAGGTCTAGTTATCCTATAGCTAATGTAGCTAATGGAAATCTCACTAAGGAAGCCAAAGCGTTTATCTCATCTGTTTATTCTGAAGAAACTCCTACAAACGTGGATCAAGCTTTAAAGTCTAAACATTGAAAGGAAGCAATGAAAACAGAAATGGAAGCCTTAATCAAGAACAAAACTTGGGAAAAGTGTACTCTTCCGTTGGGAAAGAAATCCGTGGGGTGTCGTTGGGTCTATACGGTTAAGTATAAACCAGACGGTACAATTGAGAGATATAAAGCCCGACTGGTAGCAAAAGGGTATACCCAGACACATGGGATTGATTACGCTGAAACGTTCTCCCCAGTTGCAAAAATGAACACAATTAGGGTTCTTTTTTCGATAGCCGCAAATGAAGGGTGGCCACTTCAACAGTTTGATGTAAAAAATGCATTTCTACACGGGGATCTAGATGAAGAGGTATTTATGGATGCTCCTCCAGGATTCACAAAAGATTTCAAATCCGGAGAAGTTTGCCGTCTGAAGAAATCTCTTTATGGTTTGAAGCAATCTCCCCGGGCTTGGTTTGGCAGATTTACCGTAGCTATGAAAAAATTTGGATATAAACAAAGTAATGCCGATCATACTTTGTTTCTCAAAAAAAGAGGAAAATTCGTAACCTGCCTAATTATCTATGTAGATGATATGATCATTACAGGGAACGATAAAGAAGAAATGGGAAAACTAAAAGAAAACTTGTTTGCCGAATTTGAAATGAAAGATTTGGGCAGGCTGAAGTATTTCCTCGGAATTGAAGTACTAAGGTCAAAACAAGGAATTTTCATTAATCAGAAGAAGTATGTCCTAGACTTGTTGGCAGAGATTGGAATAATAGATTGCAAACCAGCAGACACTCCTATGAGTGTAAACCAAAAGCTCTATATGGAGGAAGGAGCAAAGTTAGCAAATAAAGAAAGATATCAACGGCTGGTGCGAAAACTAATATACCTCTCACATACTCGCCCAGACATTGCATATGCTGTAGGGGTGGTAAGTCAGTTCATGCACCAACCTCAAGAGTCCCATATGGAAGCAGTTTGGAGAATTATTAGATATCTCAAAGGAACAGTGGGTCATGGAGTCCTGTTTCAATCACATGGACACCTAAATGTTCAAATCTATACTGATGCAGACTGGGCAGGAGATAAGGGAAGTCGGAGGTCAACAGCAGGCTACTTCGCTCTAGTTGGTGGGAATCTTGTCACTTGGAGAAGTAAAAAACAAAAGGTGGTTGCTCTCTCAAGTGCAGAGGCTGAATTTAGAGGTATAGCTCGAGGTCTAACAGAAGCCATGTGGATGCGAAGACTCTTAGCTGATATTGGCTTTCCTTCAAGAGAAACGAGTAAGATTATGTGTGATAATAAAGCTGCAATTCAGATTTCAGAAAATCCAGTACAACATGATCGAACTAAACACGTAGAAGTTGATAGGAACTTCATCAAAGAAAAATTGGAAGATGGTACAATTGAACTACCGTTTGTTCGATCAAAAGATCAATTAGCAGACATACTAACAAAGGCTGTCAGTGGGAGAGTCTTAGGCGAATGCTTAGACAAGTTGTGTATTGGAAACCCCACTACTCAACTTGAGGGGGAGTGTTAGAAAGGAAAGTCAAACCTCGGAGGAAATCCCAGCTAATCAACCGCCTATGGCAGCTAATCAACAGCCGGACATCCCAGCTAATCAACAGCCTAATCAGCCGGACCTTAAGCAATGCAATTTTTTCCTTTTTTATGTTTCTCTTGTAAACCATTTAAGGAGCCCTGCATTTGTAATCTTAACACAACAACACACAATTATGAAAGAATAGTCTTTTTCGGTAATCCACTCTGAAACTCTGATTTTAACAGGTAGTAGGCATGAAAGGAAAATAAATGGAAGTTCTGAGAATGCATGCGCAAGACTGTAAATGTTTGTGGTGTTGTAATGAGAGTTTTGTTTTGTTTTTTTTTTTTTATTTTATTATTATTATTCTTATTTTTGTTTTTTTTTAATATATTTAGTCGGATTATGGATATGTATAAATCAATGGGTACATGTGCAGTAGGTATGAATGCATGATAGATTTATTGAGGTTGTGTGAATGACATATTTATATATGAATAAAATGACTGACGGGTCGTGTTAGGAAAATATATATATATATATTATACATAAACGATGCGATGTCAAATTTGGATATGATCACGTGTATGGGGGAAACTTTGAATAAAAGGATAAAGGGGTGTAACAGTTCTAGGTGCAATTATACTAAGTAAACTGCGTCGTGATCATTGTACAAAATAATAAAGATATCAAATTTACAGTTTGACTTGCACATATATTTACTAATTTCATTTGGAATTATACTTTATAATAAACCAGAATACCATTTTTCAATAAGCATCTGTAGGTATAAAATGTTTTATGAAACATAAATGTGATTTATATACAAGGTTTGTAACGTGATTAGTATATATATATATATGTTATGGGGGTATATTAAACAAAGGGTACATGGGTGCATGTAAATACAAGAACGTGCAATGTGTGCAAATGTGCTAGTGATTGGGTGATTGAGTTTTTGTGACGATTAGAATTTTTGACTCTGAAACCAAAGCAACCATACGAATCTAGGTGATGACATTTGATTAATATACTAATAAGAAAATAACGTGACCAGGACTCAAGTGGACTTAAGGACAGCTATACTTAGATATTTGTAATTGCTACGCACTCTAAGGTGAGTTCACAACTCTTTTCTAAAAGCATGCGTCCCTGGTTTGGGACAACACTTTTTACGGTATCCCTGCTTTGGGCTACGCGCGCGTCCCTTGTGTGGACCACTGAAACATGCTATCCACTGGAGGTGGGTAGTACACTTAGACTAAACGAAAACTTTATCATGAAAGTCCCTACATTTTACCGATTAGATTGCCGGGTAGGCATACGCGGGGTATTAATTGATAGCGCTATTAGGTTTGACAAACCTCACACCGTGCCGGAGGTCGGGCGTGAACTTCTAACCTTCACTCTTGCTTTAATATTGATAGACATTATTGAGGGCACAAACGAAACGTCAGCATTCGATACACAGTTTAGTCATATGATGAGGGTTAGCTACCCGAGTCGTACTTAAATTAAAACGTTGTGAATTTCATTTTTACTAAACTCAAATTTTTGTGAATTCGCCAACTTTATTGTTGACACGTAGTTGCATGCTTTGCAGGTAAATAGGTACAGCTGTAGACGGGCATTGCAATCGGCTAGAGTGGGTGGTTCGTTTAAACTTATTGTTTTGAACATCTATTTAACTTGTGGTTGTAATTTCCTGTTGGGTTTTTAACTTTGTTTTCCGCTGCAACACAAACTGTTTTTGAATAAATTTCGCTAATCATGTTGATAGTGATACTTTTATTATTTTAAATGGTTGGTTCAACATGATTAGTGGCTAGATCCTGGTCGGTCACACGCCTCGCGGTAAAACCCCGCATGTGGAATTTGGGAGTGTGACAACTGGTGCCGTTTAGGCTACACGTCGCTTTTCAAATGTACTTGTTGTCTCGTCTGACATCAGTCGTGGGTGGAGATCATGGAGCAGTGAGTGGTGCAATGTCATTGTGACACGACACTGTCCTTTTGTCCTTGTTGTCTCTTGTACGATTGACGATTCATCCATCATGGGGATTGCCTCGACAGGGTTTGATACACCCTAATTGGCTACATGCTACTAATAACTGTTGTACTTCTTGTGAGTTTTTGTGGCTTCGCATCCGCATTGGTTCTACACAAGAAACTTGGAGTAAGCTAAATGTTATTAATTAAGTGTGGGTATGATCCTGTACGTAGATGGCTATGTGTGCCATTTTGGACCACAACCCTTCAACACACCTTTTCCTATCCTCTAATAAAATTTGAGAATATATATATCATACCCCGTCACACGATATACTTCGAGGCTCTTTATTCGATTTGGAGTTGGTTGAAATTTAAAACTATAGATTTTGAAGTTGCCTCAATATGTCATAACAATTAGGGATAAGATTTTTACCGAAATACCGGTACATTATCGGTATCGTACCATTATAAACGATACCGGTATCAGTAATAGATTTTTTGAATTTTGGTATCAGTAATTAACGGTATCAGTACCAGTATTTTTTGTAAATACCGGTACTAATAACGAATTTAATAATAATTCTAATGGGTTTTTAGGTTGGGCTACGAAGAGTCAACCTTTACAATATATTCTACTAATACATAATAAAACCTAAACATAAAATCCTTTATCACTCTATAGGAGATTCTGCTATGAGAATCCATATCCAAATTCATCTTTTCTTCAAGGTATTTGGTTGAATAAATAAAATTGTTGTATCTTGTTAATAGTCACCTGAACTAATTTAATCCACAAGTTGTTGGTTTTATTAATATTGATATTATATATAAAACTAAGTTTCAAAAACCTTATAGAAACTGCCGTATGTAATAATAACCATGTACATGGATTTTATTAATTCACTCCATATTTGGTTCGATTAAATTAATCCACAAGCTCACCATATGTCATAATGATGCTTTGGTTGGATTAATTTATAACTTTTATGTTTTCCATTTAGATTTATGGCATCTTCATAATCATTAAAAGTCAAATTTTCTCATTATACATAACTCCAGTTCAGTTAATAATGGATGGATGGATTTACATGATATTTTTTAGGTAAAAACAAGAAAAACACCAAAGCGGTACCAATGCGGTAAAATACCGGTACCGTACCATAACCGGACTAAGAAATTCGGTACGGTATTTGGTATCTACTTTTCCTCAATTTCGGTAATGGTATTTTCGGTATCTGTACCGGTATAATACCGGTATGATACTGATCTCATCCCTAATAACAATTCAAGCATCCAACACTCACATATATTCCTCTATAGACCTAGTCTAGCAATTTGTTTGAATCTTGAAGAAGAAAGTAAAAGGTTATGGGAAATAAAATCAATTTTTAGACCCCAGACGAGATGATGTCTTTGTATATTTATTATCTATATTTATATTACAACACAAAAATTTTCACGTGTATAGTATAAGTATGATATTAGTTAATACCCACAACAAACTCAAGTGTGTTAATATTTATATAATCTAAAATGGTTTAATAAATAATATTTTAAAGCTGTTAAAAGGCTTACATTCTTAAAAAATTAACGTATTTGAGTAATAATGCCCATAGGTTCAATTTAGATGATAGAATGAGCTTGAGATTTGAATTTATGTAATAGAAATCCCAATTAGTAAAACTTAAGCACGCAAACACGAATTTTAAATAGGATTCCGATACTCACGAAGAGACGTCTGAATCCAACTGGCAATTACCAATCAGGTAGGAATATGAGCTATGGTTTTGTAATCGTGTATAAGACTGGGTTTAACAAACCCTTACCAAAGTCAGTATGTCGCCATCCGTAAGTAAGATTTGTGAGACTTGTAACCGAAATATCAAGTATGCGTAAGTCAAATTTTGGTTTTGTACCCGTATTATCATTTGTGGGGTGTTTTTAACAAGGAGGATGTTGCCAAGAGTGATATTACAACATGAGAATATGTTTTATGATGATATCAAGTTTATGAGATTGAAACAAGTTTAAACCCAAATTGACTTGAACTATCTTAAACTTCTTAGTGAAAAATTTTTAGTTCTCTGATGGGCCAACTTAAAATAACCGCAGAAGGAAACACATAGCATGAGAGATGATAAGAGGCGATCTCTTGTGAGAATTGAACATTTCTTTTAAAGTTGTATGGTTCATAATATATTTACGAGACAAAAATTTAGGTATAAAATACAGGGAAAATTAGAAAAGGATGATATTTATTCCTTTTATTATTAATGTCTAACATAATTTTAAGAAAGGAGATGACATATATTCACACATTTTAAGAAGGATAACAAAATATAAAAATCAAAACATACATTATTTTCGGTGGAAAAACATTAGGAATAGTAAATAGAGATAGGACAAGTAGGGTTTGGAAGGAAAAGCCTTCAACGGTCTACAACCATGTAGATCTAACTAGCTAGTAGCTAGGTACCAATATAATTCATCACGGCCAAATTTGTACACTTATTTGTTATTTTTGTAAATAATTCATCACGGACAAATTTGTACACTTATTTATTATCTTTGTAAAGTTGTCATAATTTTATTAGAATAAAAAATAAATATTAATAGAATAAATTCAATTACTTCTAGATTATATTTTGTATATATAAAGAAAATTAAGTGATATAGTCTTAGTGCAAGACATTTGAATATAGTCCGACTTGATCTATTGCTAAAAGAAATTTTATGACAAACTTCTTTTAATCTTTATTGTCATATATTTTTTTGAACGATACTATTACATGTATTAAACTTTAAAACGTACATTTGATTTAACTAATTAATATTAATATAAATTTTATATTATATATATATGTCAAGTCATAATAATAATAATAATAATAACAACAACAATAATAATAATAGAAGACAACCAACACTCCATATCTTTCCTGGCTTTCATAATTACATTTTTTTTGGTAATCCACTTTCCTTAGATTTTTCTATCAACTTTCTACCAACAACTACCATTGTACCATCATTCAACCACAATAAAAACATAGATTCATTTAAGTCCTTGTTTATTCACACACATTTTGTCTATTTTCACATGTTGAAGCGCTAAGCTTTGGCTAAAGGTTAGCATTTTGGTCTAGTCAACCGACAAATACTAACGAGTGTTAGTATTTGTCGTATTTGTCTGGTTGACTGGACCAAAACGCCAAGCTTTGGCCAAAGCTCAGCGCTTCAGTGTAATACTCCGAGCTTTGGCCACCGTTTTGATAGTTTTTTAATTTTTATAAATTTGATTTTAATTAAAAAACGCACTTATACTTGTTGAGTTTTGACGTTTTTTTGTTATTACACGCCATTTTATGAAGTATATGGTCTATACGGCACGCTTCGGATAAGTTTGGTTACGTGTGTTGCCGTATTCCATGAGTCAATGTGATTCTGTTTTGATTTCACTTGTAGTCCAACGTGCCTTTTGTATGTATACGCGTCCTACAGGATCAGTACTTGACGTATTTTGTCATTAAATGTCTATTATGGCGTGTATTGTCACTATTGTTCCGTACTATCGCGTATTTTGGCCGTACGTGTAACGCTCTGCTTTCCCGTACTTCCTTTATTTATAACCGTGTATTGTAATTCTTTATTTCATTTTTTTTGAAGCTTGTAATTCTCGTAATCATCTTTAATCGCATCGTTGTTAAGCCGAGCTATGATCATAATGAGATCGAGATTCTTAATTCGTTCATGGTAATGTTGTACGTGATTGAAAACACCCGTGATCCGTGAAACTCGTAATCGTTAAACTAAATTCGTTACGAAAATATATTTACCTATTCGGTTATTAAGTGAGTTAATTTAAATTAATTAATTAAATTTATTGATTAAATTAATTAATTAAATTTGTTAATAAAATTAATTAATTTTTTTTACAAAATTAAAATGATTTTTTTTTATAAATATATTAACATTTAGAAATTAAATGTTAATATCTTTCCTTAATAAAGTCTGAGGTCTAAATTGCAATTCTTGAATTCTTTAACTTCAGAGGCTATTCTTGTCGTTTCTGAAACTAATTTAAGATTTTTAATTAATAAAAAAAGGAAATAATCAAACCGGATCCGCGGGACTCGAACCCGGGACCTCCGGTTCAACAAGCAGTGACTCAACCACTCCGCCAGGCGCCACATTTGATGGAATCCGGAAACACAAGGCATTTAAGCCGTATTTCCGGTGAAACTGATCGCGAACAAGGGGGCGGACAGCAGCCTTGGGAGCGGAATTTTTGAGTTTAAACCTTTTTTTTCATTAATAACTCACCCAAACTCACCTAACAACTAACCTAAACTTATCCCTATAAAACCCACCTCTAATCCAAACATTTTTACACTTTAATCTCCCTCAAATATCTCTCAAAACCCTTCAAACCAGCTACCAAATTCCAAGTTCGAGCAGATTGTACCCATCTTACAAAAGTGAGCATATCTTGCTCATTTCTCAATGAAATCATCTCATTCTTCTTTCTAAACACTTGGACAAACTTTAAGTTTGAATCCTAGGGTTCTCCATGGAGAACTCAGATCTGAAAATGCACTTAAATGTCCAAAAACTTTCTGTTTGCTTTCAAAAACTTTTCAAAACTTATATTTCTTCATCCAACTTGAGTTTAACTCATCTCAAACCTATGTCCTAATACTTACAACCACTCTTATGGTTGGTTAGGCTTAAAAAAAGGTTGAGACATTCAAAATAGAGGATTTATCCTCACAAATATTCTGTTTTCATAGAGCTTCAAGCTCACAAGTGATGCAAGTTCATAAACTTGTTCATGTGTGTCCACCATGGTTAGCTTGGGCTATCCTAACTCGAGACCACACTGATGATTTTTCTAGACCTAAAGTGTTAGTGGTGGACACACTTTACATTCTTGTCATTTACATTATTGTTCATATTATTGTTCTAGTACCCTCCTTGTTACCTATGGTGACTTGTGTAGTGGTGAACGTTATTCGAGGTTCCTAAATGGATGGTTCTACCTCCTACCTCCTCCATGACTTCCATGAAATCCTTGTTAGTATAGTTTATTATTATGTACATATAATACCCATGGACTATATTATAATCCTAAAAACCGAAACCTTGATAATGACTATATAATCACCTATCAAGTTATTAAGTTACCACTAAAGTATATAGTTCCTTGTCACGATTCTAATAGGTTCCGAACCTATGAAATCACATTCAACCCTTATGGGTTACTATTGTGTCAAGAACAAGTGCTACATCTTAGTGAATACTTTTGTATCGTCATACTTTGTCACGCTTTATTTTAATCATGCTCGAATAATCTAAATCCTCCGTCAAACTCGTTACTCATACGCTCTCGTTTTCCTCTTGTAGGATAACTCGGCGTTCATCCCATCAACCAACCATCTTCACGGGCTTGTCAAGTTTGAAGACTTAGCAAAACCGTGAGTACACTCGACCCACTTTTCGTTTAAAACACTTTTGGGTGTAACATGTTTACTTATATCAAAACCACAACACTTAAACTTTATGAAATGCACAAACAATCCTATACACATGAACACTTGATACGCTTACGTCATGCTTATATCTTGGACATTCTTTATGTGATACTTTAGTTATTAACTTGTTTAAAGCCTTCGTTTGACATGTATTGCGCTATAGGAATTGACGCATCCCCCTCCATCGCAAAAACTTGAGGTCATGTTAAAACAACGTGTTTGCGTTAAGGGTTTGGCTAGTAGTATTGCATGCCTTGTATATGCTCTCGTAAAATCATAGTTTCCATGAGGATTCGTTTTAAACTTTAATCGTATACATATGCCATGTTTAAACTTGTGTGCTCGCCTTTGCTTTTGCATTGAATTGTTATTTTAAAACATGTTACAGGTTGATGAAGAGGATGCTATGAAATCAAATAGCAAGGACTTAGATACAAACATTTAGACGTTTAGGTTAATGTTGTTGTATCAATTTTGTTGTATTGTGTTAAGTTTAATTGTTATATTTGTTTCAATGTTGCATTTTGACAATTATTCTTGAAATGAAATTCGACTTTAAATTAAATATTGTCATTATTAGCGATGTGAGCAATGAGCAATCTCGTTATCGTCTCACTCCGATGTTTCTGCCATCGGTTGGGCTGTGACAGATTGGTATCATAGCCATAACTATAGGGAATTAGGTAGAATTGCCATGTTCGACCTAGTCTATAGTTCTAAGTACCCGTTTTGACCATTCTTGTTTATGCTTAAAATTTTTATGCTTCCTGCTTTGCTTCTTCTCTTTCCTTTTGGTCTTAATATATATACATGATGTTTTTTCTAAGACATTTTTACACAATACGCACTTTGAAGACTTGAAGACACTCGTAACGCAAACGAGACGAGTTCACTACAATAGGCGTGAAACCCACAATTTGGTGAACGACTCTAATTCCGCTATCCTTATTCTTTTTGCACGAAATTTCGCCATCAAGTTAGGAGTGAAATCCTCATCTTGATGGAAAAATTTCCAATTCAAACTCTAGTGGACACTTACCAACGAATCGGAATTTGCTATTCGTTTGGTAAGTACCAACCACACTTAGGGTACGAAATCGTCAAGTTAGGGGTGAAACCCACACCTTGTCGATTAAGTCCCATTCCTTAATTTTCGCTCTCGCCAAAGTTTTGATTTTTCCGATCGATTAGAGACGTGTAGTAAATGGAAGGGTAAAATGTCGTTAATCGCTTCTCGATGAGAGCATTTTACCTATAGGCCAAAGCACGTTTCTCTAATTTGAAAAGAACTTCGTGTGACTTTGGAATTGTCGATGTTTCTCTACCCGAAACATTCCCACGTTCTATGAACCTATTCTATTATGTGATTCAATTTCTATGTGTTTTAATACTTGTTACCTCATTCATTTCGAACCGTTACACTATCGCACGTTTATCGCGATCCAAAACAATGTTAATCCTCGTGAACAAACTAAATTTATACTCTTTTATTCGCATTCATACGTGATTATACATGCTATACTTGTTAAACTCATGCAACTTATGTGAACCTTATACACACTTATACATGAAAACTTGTTACTTTTACATTATGTTCAAGTCTCATCCCTTGCTCTATTTTGAACCTCTAGATGTCTTCTCCTAACTCTTCCAAGAAGTCAAAGAGGTCCAACAAGGGATCTAACAACAACAACGGTGACCCTATGCCGAAAGAAGACCTCGTCGGTCTAGTGGCTGAGCAAATGGCTGACCAAATGGCCCGTGTTATCCCTAATATTATTAGCCAACTCCAAACCATCTATACCGAAGGCACCCCTAAGTCATCCATTGATTCAAAATTGATGCACGCAAAACGTCTTACCAGTTCAAGCACTTCATAGGCTTGCAAACATGTTGAGTTCACTGGCAAGGACGGTGTAACAGCCATGATCAACTGGTTTGACGCAATGGAGCTTACCTTTCTTCAGGGCGGATGTCCTGATAACCTTCGAACCCTCAATGCTACCGGGGTCTTTCGCTAGAGAGCCCTCGAATGGTGGACTACCGAGCGCAACAAACGTGGCAACGAAGCGGCCCAGCATTACCTTGGGAAGAGCTTAAGGAGCTCATGAAGGATTAATTCTGTCCTCCCCACGAGACCTCAAAAGCTCGAAAACGAATTTTGGAATCTTACTCAACAAGGGAGTGACGTCGAAGGCTTGATCACGCGCTTCAAACAATTGAGTATCATCTGTACTGGACAAGTGGATATTGTTCCCAAGGCAATTGCCACGCTGACCTGTTCGCTTTCGCCGGTAATCATGAACCATGTAGCCGCCGCCAACCCCAAAACCCTCAATGAAGCCTTTAGCATAGCCATTCAGCTTAACCACAACTGCATCCTTCAAGGGGCCTATGCAAAGGTCTTACGAAGCATGCTACTAAGCCATCACCGACACCACCGCTACCGAAACTCCTCCATCCCAAGCCAAGAAAAACCAAAATCGGAACAAAGAGGCTTCTATCCAAAACAATGTGGTTGTTACACTGGTACTCATGCCGCAAGTGTTCCCAATGTCAAAGATTATGGCACTTATCCAACCGGTGCCGAAGTTTTCCTCCCCCCCAAAACCAGCAACCCTTAGCCATTGCACCTAACCTCGCTCGCCCTCAACCCCAATCCACTCCCGCTAGGGCATGTTACCACTGTGGCGACCCTAACCATTTTGCCAACGTTTTACCCCAAGGGCGCCGTCAGCCAGCAGCAACGCCAGCAGCACCAACCTGAACCTGCTAAAAGTAGAGCTTTTGTGCTTACCTCCGCTCAAGCCCAAAGTTCCAACGATGTTATAACTGGTACGTTCCTTGTAAACCATGTCTATGCTTCTTGCTTATTTGATACTGGCGCACACAGAAGTTTTCTATCCGTTGAATTTGAACCTTTGCTTAAGTGTGAGCGATCTAAGTTGCCCGATCCTTTTGCTGTTGAAGTCGCTAACGGTAAGACCGTTCCTGTTAACTCTTCCTCCATCGTTGTTCTTTGGATATTAACGGTCATGCGTTCTCAATTGATCTCATACCTATGAAAATGGGTAGCTTTGACGTCATAGTAGGCATGGACTGGCTTCTGCAATTTCGTGCTGAAGTTGTTTGTTCGGAGAAATTCCTTCGCCTTCCTCTTCCTAGCGGTGATTCCTTACACGTCTATGGGGAGAAACCTTCCAAAGGTCTCAAACTGATGTGTGTATTCAGGCAAACAAATACTTACGCAAGGAATACTTTGCCTTCCTGGCCCACGTTATGGAAAAGGAAGATAAAGGTCCAAGCCTAAGTGATGTTCCCGTCGTTTGTGAGTTCCCTGGTGTCTTTCCGGATGATCTTCCTGGTCTTCCTCCCCTCGTTCCGTCGATTTTCGTATTGACCTCATCCCCGGCGAACTCCTGTTTCGAAGGCTCCGTATCGTTTGGCACCTTCGGAGATGCAAGAGCTATCAAGCCAGACTTCAAGAGCTTCTTGATAAAGGCTTTATACGCCCTAGTACTTCACCGTGGGGCGCTCCCGTACTCTTCGTCAAGAAGAAGGATGGATCATTTCGTATGTGTATTGACTATCACGAGCTCAACAAGCTCACAGCCAAGAACCGCTATCCACTTCCTCGCATTGACGATCTCTTTGATCATCTACAAGGCACAACGTGCTTTTCAAAGATTGATCTCCGCTCATGGTTATTCATCAACTTCGAGTTCTCGAAGAAGATGTACCCAAAACCGCATTCCGCACACGCTATGGACACTACGAATTCGTGGTCATGCCTTTTGGTTTGACTAAAGCATTTGCTGTGTTCATGGATTTGATGAACCGCTGTGTAAGCCGTTTCTTGATCGCTTCGTTATTGTTTTCATCGACGATATTCTCATCTACTCCAAGACAAAGAAGAACATGGGCGACATTTGCGCCTCATTCTTATGCTTTTGCACACCGAACGTTTTATGCCAAATTCTACAAGAGTGAATTTTGGCTAAAGAGGTTCAATTCTTGAGGTCACACCATCAATGAACTCGGTATTCATGTTGACCCTGCAAAGATAGAAGCTGTTAAGAATTGGGTTTCACCTAAATCGCCTTCTGAGATTCGTTCGTTTCTTGGTTTAGCCGGGTATTATCACCATTTCATTTCGAACTTCTCTAAGCTTGCCGTTCCTTTGACCTCCTTAACGCAAAAAGATAAACGTTTTGTTTGGGGTCCCAAGCAAGAGGAGTCTTTCCAAACACTCAAGGGCATGCTTTGTAATGCTCCTATCCTTACCCTTCCCGATGGAAATGACGACTTCGTCGTGTATTGTGATGCTTCAAACCAAGGTCTTGGTTGCATTTTCATGCAACGGGAAAAGGTTATCGCTTACGCGTCGAGGCAACTCAATATACATGAGAAAAACTATACCACGCACGACCTCGAACTTCGTGTGGTCGTTTTTGCGTTAAAGATTTGGCGACACTACCTTCTATGGTACAAAGTGTACGATCTTCACCGATCATAAGAGCCTGCAACATATTTTTGATCAAAAAGACCTCAACATGCGACAACGTCGTTGGGTGGAGCTGTTAAACGACTACGAATGTGACATTCATTACCACCTGGTAAGGCGAATGTTGTGGCCGATGCACTTAGTGCAAAATTCATGTGAAGAGTATTCGTTGTCACAAAACCATGGAGAATTTCCACCATCTGATTCGAGATGGCAATATTTGGCCATTAACGAGGGCAACCTCGAAACTGAGCTGAATACTGGTGACGAAACACCACTTGAGCAAAAGAACAATGGTATCCTATACTATCGTGGCCGAATAGGGATTCCTAGATGTGGTACTCTTCGAACCACGTTGATGGATGAAGCTCATAAATCCCGATATTCCGTACACCGTGGCGCTGACAAGATGTACCATGATATACGTACGTCCTATTGGTAGCCTGGAATGAAAGTGATATCGCTCTCTATGTGTCAAAATGTCTGACTTGTTCTAAGGTCAAGGTAGAGCATCAGCGTCCCTCTGGCCTACTCGAACAACCTGAAATTCCTGTCTGGAAAGGGAGAGTATTGCCATGGATTTCATTACGAAATTGCCTCGTACTCCTTCAGGCCATGACAACATTTGGGTATCGTCTGACCAAATCCGCTATTTCCTTGCCATTCGTGAAGATTACAAAGTCGAGAAATTGGCTCGTATATACACGAGTGAGATCATCAGTCGTCATGGTACGCCCATTGACATTATTTCTGATCGTGACGCTCGTTTCACTTCCCGCCTTTGGCAAACTTTTCAATCCGCCCTTACTCGTTTGAACCTTAGTACCACTTTTCATCCTCAATCTGACGGTCAAACTGAGTGTACTATCCAAACTCTAGAGATATGCTTCGATCATGCGTAATTGATTTTGGTGGCAACTGGGATCACACTTACCTTTGGTAGAATTCTCATACAATAGCAGCTATCACGCAAGTATTCAAATGGCTCCATTTGAGGCATTGTATGGTTGTAAGTGTCGTTCGCCTTTTGTTGGCACGAGATCGGAGAGTACAACTCACCGGTCCCGAGCTGATACAAGAAACAACGGACAAGATTCTACAAATACGTGATAATCTCCTTAAAGCTCGAAGCCGACAAAAGAGTTATGCTGATAAGAGACGCAAGCCTTTGGAATTCAGCGTAGGTGATCTTGTGCTTCTCAAGGTGTCCCCTTGGAAGGGCGTTGTTCGTTTTGGTAAGAAAGGCAAACTCGCTCCTCGCTATGTGGGTCCTTTCAAGATTCTCAAAAGGATTGGCAAGGTAGCGTATAGATGGATCTACCTCAAGCGCTCAACAATGTTCATCCTGTATTTCACGTTTCAAACTTGAAGAAATGTCTAGCCGAAGAAGGACTTCAAGTCCCACTCGAAGATCTTCAAATCAACGAGACCTTGCACTTTGTGGAAAAACCGGTTGAAATAATGGACCGAGGAATCAAGCAACTAAGGCGCAGTCGAATCCCTATAGTCAGGGTTCGATGGGAAGGAAAAAGTGGCGCTGAATTTACTTGGGAACTAGAAAATGATATGAAGGCCAAGTATCCGCATCTATTCGTTGAGTCTTCCTAAATTTCGAGACGAAATTTCCTAAAGGAGGGGAGACTTAACGCCCTGCTTTCCCGTACTTCCTTTATTTAGAACCGTGTATTGTAATTCTTTATTTCATTTTTTTGAAGCTTGTAATTCTCGTAATCATCTTTAATCGCATCGTTGTTAAACCGAGACTATGATCATAATGAGATTGAGATTCTTAACATTCATTCGTGGTAATGTTGTACGTGATTGAAAACACCCGTGATCCGTGAAACTCGTAATCGTTAAACTAAATTCGTTACGAAAATATACTTACCTATTCGTTTATTAAGTGAGTTAATTCAAATTAATTAATTAAAATTATTGATTAAATTAATTAATTAAATTTGTTAATAAAATTAATTAATTTTTTCAACAAAATTAAAATGATATTTTTTTATAAATATATTAACATTTAGAAATTAAATGTTAATATATATCTTTCCTTAATAAAGTCTAAGGTCTAAATTGCAATTCTTGGATTCTTTAACTTCAGGGGCTAGTTCTTGCAATTTCTGAAACTAATTTAAGATTTTTAATTAATAAAAAAGGAAATAATCAAACCGGATCTGCGGGACTCGAACCCGGGACCTCCGGTTCAACAAGCAGTGACTCAACCACTCCGCCAGGCGCCACATTTGATGGAATCCGGAAACACAAGGCTTTTAAGCCGTGTTTCCTGTGAGCTGATCGCGAACAAGGGGGCGGACAGCAGCCTTGGGAGCGGGATTTTTGAGTTTAAACCTTCTTTTTTCATTAATTACTCACTCAAACTCACCTAACAACTAACCTAAACTTATCCCTATAAAACCCACCTCTAGTCCAAGCATTTTTACACTTTAATCTCCCTCAAATCTCTCTCAAAACCTTTCAAACCAGCTGCCAAATTCCAACTTCGAGCAGATTGTACCCATCTTACAAAAGTGAGCATATCTTGCTCATTTCTCAAGAAATCATCTCATTCTTCTTTCTAAACACTTGGACAAACTTTAAGTTTGAATCCTAGGGTTCTCCATGAGAATTCAGATCTGGAAATGCACTTAAATGTCCAAAAACTTTCTGTTTGCTTTCAAAAACTTTTCAAAACTTATATTTCTTCATCCAACTTGAGTTTAACTCATCTCAAACCTAAGTCCTAATGCTTACAACCACTCTTATGGTTGGTTAGGCTTAAAAAAAAGGTTGAGACATTCAAAATAGAGGATTTATCCTCACAAATATTCTGTTTTCATAGAGCTTCAAGCTCACAAGTGATGCAAGTTCATAAACTTGTTCATGTGTGTCCACCATGGTTAGCTTGGGCTATCCTAACTCGTGACCACACATCACTTGATGATTTTTCTAGACCTAAAGTGTCACCATGGACACACTTTACATTCTTGTCATTTACATTATTGTTCTAGTACCCTCCTTGTTCCTATGGTGACTTGTGTAGTGGTGAACGTTATTCGAGGTTCCTAAATGGATGGTTCTACCTCCTACCTCCTCCATGACTTCCATGAAATCCTTGTTAGTATAGTTTATTATTATGTACATATAATACCCATGGACTATATTATAATCCTAAAATCGAAACCTTGATAATGACTATATAATCACCTATCAAGTTATTAAGTTACCACTAAAGTATGTAGTTCCTTGTCATGATTCTAATAGGTCCCGAACCTATGAAATCACATCAACCCTTATGGGTTACTATAGTGTCAAGAACAAGTGCTACATCTTAGTGAATACTTTTGTATCGTCATACTTTGTCACGCTTTATTTTAATCATGCTCGAATAATCCAAATCCTCCGTCAAACTTGTTACTCATACGCTCTCGTTTTCCTCTTGTAGGATAACTCGACGTTCATCCCATCAACCAACCATCTTCACGGGCTTGTCAAGTTTGAAGACTTAGCAAAACCGTGAGTACACTCGACCCACTTTTCATTTAAAACACTTTTGGGTGTAACATGTTTACTTATATCATAACCACAACACTTAACTTTATGAAATGCACAAACAATCCTATACACATGAACACTTGATACGCTTACGTATTCTTATATCTTGGACATTCTTTATGTGAGACTTTAGTCATTAACTTGTTTAAAGCCTTTCGTTTGACATGTATAGCGCTATAGGAATTGACGCATCCCCCTCCATCGCATAAACTTGAGGTCATGTTAAAACAGCGTGTCTGCGTTAAGGGTTTGGCTAGTAGTGTTGCATGCCTTGTATATGCTCTCGTAAAATCATAGTTGCCATGAGGATTTGTTTAAACTTTAATCGTATTCGTATGCCATGTTTAAACTTGTGTACTCGCCTTTGCTTTTGCATTGAATTGTTATTTTAAAACATGTTACAGGTTGATGAAGAGGATGCTATGAAATCAAATAGCAAGGACTTAGATACACACATTTAGACATTTAGGTTAATGTTGTTGTATCAATTTTGTTGTATTGTGTTAAGTTTAATTGTTGTATTTGTTTCAATGTTGCATTTGACAATTATTCTTGAAATGAAATTCGACTTTAAATTAAATATTGTCATTATTAGCGTTGTGAGCAATGAGCAATCTCGTTATCGTTTCACTCCGATGTTTCCGTCATCGGTTGGGGTGTGACAGTACATGTCGTGTCAGTGACATTCGGTATAGTGACGTTTATTGTATGTAAGTGTCGTATTAGTGCGTAGATTGATTGTTATGGCGTATTATGTTTCTATTGATTGTTATGGCGTATTATGTTTCTATTGGTGTATTATGGCGTATTTTTGTAAGATGTGAGGTCTTTTTAACAATACTTATAAATACTTCTTAACCTTACTTTATATTTGGAATGAGTCGAAAGCGTCACTTTTTGTAAGATTAGCAAACACTTTATTACTAGATTACACCATGTCACGGATAAAATGGAACTTTAAAACCGGATCTTAATACCATACACACTTGCACACACTAAAATAGATACATGGATGTCGATTCTCGATGCACAAATACGGTAAATTACCATGCTCTTTAAACCATTTATTGGGTTCACTCGTCGGAGAGGATTACCGCGGTGGGCGACGGTGATCACGTTGGTAGAAAGTTTAGAGAAATTATTCCGCTTTAATCCAGATGAACATTCAAATTCTGTGATGATTTGAAACATTCTGAATAATTACACGTATGCAATCATCTTCACTTCCTACTTCAGAAGCACGCATTGTTTGAATGCTGGATATGCATTTGTAAACATGTCAATCCCTTTTAAATTTCTTTTTGACTCTCTAGTAAAATCCTAAATCTAAATAAACAAATACAACATTTACAAATACCAAATGTCAACGACACGACCCATACGACCAAAATACGCGATAGTACGGAACAATAGTGACAATAAACGTTAGATAATGACAAATTAAATACGTCAAGTACTGATCCGGTATGACGCTTATACATACAAAATGGCACATTAGACTATAAGTGAAATCAAAACAGAATCATATGAAATCATGGAATACGGCAACACACGTAACCGAACTTATCCGGAGCGTGCCGTTTAGACCGTATACTTCATAAAATGACGTGTAATAAAAAAACGTCAAAACTCTACAAGTATAGGTGCCCTTTTAATTAAAATCAAATTAAAAAAAAACAAAAAAAAAACCACTTAAACGCCAAGCTTTGACTAAAGCTCAAAGTATTACACTGAAACACTGAGTTTTGGCCAAACCTCAGCATAATATTGGTTTGTCCCTGAAACATCAAGTTTGATCAAAGCTTGACATTTAAGGGTGTAAAACTAAAATGGGGTGTGTGAAATAGAATATTGGTTCATTTAATGCAATTGAGAACATCAACACATCACTTTCAACAGCGTGAGCGGTCTCAACAAAAATTACATATGAACCACCTTCATGCCACCTGTGAACCATCTCCGACTTACATATTGATCACCATTTTTCATAACATTTTTTAAACACAAAAATTGAAATGTTATACTTTAAAAATACAAATTATTCTTTGAGATAACCAAATTTTACCTCCTAAAAGATATCAAGTTAAATACGGCACTTTTAAATAAAATCATGACAAGTAATTAAAATAATTATCATAAGAAATTTTCAGGTTTCATCACTTTAAAGATATCTCACCAGAAATTTTTTTTTTATCAAACAAAGAAACAATTGATGAATGAGTGATAAAAAAGGTAGATTAATAGTCCAGTATATTTAAACAAAAAACCTGAAACGTTATACTTTTAAGAATACAAATATTCTTCCAGAAACCCAATTTAACCATCTTAAAAAAGATAAGGTTTAAATATCACACATTCAACTAATATTATGACAAATTATTTAGAAAATAAATCATAAAAGTTAAAATGACAAAATAATATTATGACAAATTATTTAGAAAATAAATCATAAAAGTTAAAGTGACAAATATTTAGAAAATAAATCAAAAAAGTTAAAAATATTTTCACATTTCATCACTTTAAAGATATTTGTTTTTTTTATCAAACGAACAAACAAACAATGTTTTTTTATCAAACGAACGAACGAACAAACAAACAAACAACAATTGGTGAATGATAAATGAAAAAGGTAAATAAATAGGGAGTATATTTAAAGGCACGAGAGATGGGGGCCCTGTTTTGTTTGTGTTGATTCAGAGATTGGACCGTGTTCTCCAACACGGGGTCGAGCCCACTCAGTACGGACGATCCGACCAACCTTTTTTGCATGTGCAATATGTCAACTTAAAATGTTAAAAAAATCTTTGCGTCTATTCTATAAACCACACAATTAGAAGAGGGATTAACAGTCACAGGCTGTTGCATGGTAGTTGTTCTTCCTTTTTTTAAGTTTTTTTATTTTTTAATAATTTTTTATTTACTTTAGCATTTATTTTTTTAAATTTAGTATTACCACTTACAATTTTTTAATTTTCTTAAAACTTCATAATAATATTTGCGTGCTTATATTTATGTACGTGTCGATATAAATTCAATTTGAATACATTTTTTTTGTTTTTTTATCTTTTAGTAAGTTTTTGTTAAAGCCTTTACTTTTCAACATTTAGTATTGACAGTTACAACGCTTCAACTTTCTAAAAAAACTATAATATTTTTTACGTGCTTATATTTAGGTATGTGTCGTATAATTTCAAATTGATTACGTTTCTTTGAGAATGAGTAGTCTTAGATATAATATGTTTTTTTTTGTATATTTTCAGTTGATCTACGTGTGCCATAAATTTTGTTTTACAAATTCAACTTACTTTACGTTTCGGGCCATCGCAATACGCGATACCATTTTTAACTTAAAAACGTTTTTTTTACTTATTTTATGTACATGTCGGTATAAGTTCAGGTTGATGTTCGAAGTAAATTTCTTTCGCAAATAAGTCGGGCCATATATAATACGTTTTCGTACTTAGTTTTATGTATATCTTCAGTTTATCTACGTTTTGACGTAACTTTTGTTCATAAACGATTAAGGTCTTTACTGCACAAATTCGAGTTACTTTACATTTGAACCCGCCGCATCGTGTGGGGAAAATTTACTAGTTAACAACATGTATATGTATTTTAGAAAGGCGTCATTATTCACACACCTCTAAAATCTTATTCTCACACCCCATCTATGTATATGTTCGTATAGAGTTATATAGGTCGTATAACTGATTTTTGCTTAAAAAGCCAGAGAATGTTTTCTAGTCTCCATGTATACGAGCCGTATAACATAATACGATCCGTATAACATGTTATACGACCTAATATTTTCTCTATCTATACGGGTCGTATAACTTTATACGGCCCAATATTTGTCATGTTAGATTATTCTATATGGGTCGTATAACATTATACAACCTGTATAGAGGGTGTGAAATAAAGATTTTGGAGTGTGTCTTTATTAGGACCCTTTAGAAATTTGGTCATTATCAGTCTGGTTTATTATGGTATTGATTTTAGTATAGCATTGGAACAGAAATTTAAAAATTAAAGTTGGGGTATGCTTAAAATTTTTTTACACATGCTTTACATTTATAAAATAAAACATTTATAAGAAAACATTAAAATGAATACTTGTACTAATGTCGGTTAGTTGGAATCGGTTCGGTTTGTTATAACACAGGTACCGTGTTAACACACGCTATAGCTTATGATACAAAAACAACACTTTATTTTGAATACAATTATGTTTTCAACATTGTTATGTTCGTTGGTCGTTTGTCACAACACTCACACTTGTTATAGTTTACGATATAAAAAACACTATATTTTAAATACAATTTCGTTTTCTACAAAAATTATGCTAGAACATCGAGAAAAAATAAACATAATTGCGTATTTAACTTTTTAAGAAAAAAAACGAATGAAAGTTTTGAAAGGAAAATCAAATCATATAAAAATTAATGAGTTAAAGACGTGTAGATTTTATATTGTTACTATTTTTGTTAATAATAATAATAATAATAATAATAATAATATATAATAAGGACCAAAGTCGGTGGTGAAGCTTTTTGACTTTGGCCCTTTAACTTCCACTTAACACGTTTCGTCCTTCATTTGTTGTTTGCATTTAAACCCTTATTTTTTGGCGGGTTTGTCACCCAGGCTTCCTCCGTCCTTTGACCTAAACGTGTGTTGCATTGAGTGTGAGACACGTTTTCACTATACAACTTTTTATTGTTCCTCTAAGTTTTAGAAATTACATATACACTCTCCCAACTTTGTTGGTTTAGTTGTTGTGACACCAGTTATTTTAAATTCCATCCATACTTGAAACATTCCCACGCCGCATATAGTGATTCGCCATCTTCTTGGGTAAAAGTCGTGTTATCGGGTTTCTTAATTTAGCGGTTTTGGCGGATGGAAAATATTTTGAGAGGAACTTCTGAGCAAGGTCATTCCATATAGTAAGGGATCTTGTTTGTTGAAAATTCAACCATGCCCTATGCACAATCCTTTAGTGAGAAAGGAAACAGGCGAAGTCTATGGCATCGGGTGTCACATTAAGAAACCTGAAAGTATCACAAATTTTGAGAAAATTTACTTTATGTACATGAGAATCTTCATCATGTAGGCTATGAAAAGTGCATGATTGTCACACCCATAACCCGCACGGATATAGAAGTCAAGGGCATGATTGAGTTTTCATCAAAGCTCATAACATTTACTATAATTAAGTTTCATATTTATTAATTCAAATTTAAAAGAGAATATTCCAACAAACACATAAAAACATACAAACACAAAATATTCTAGACATGCAATGTTTTATATTCTTCTTCTAAAGCCAATCCTAAGTGTTCCTCTCCTCAGCCTGTCCACCTGTATCATGTGTAAAATAAAGATTTAGGTCAACAAAAGTTGGCGAGTGAATCTCATTTAATCATTTGAAAGAATTAGTTATATTGATTAATTTGATAAAAAAATGCATAAACCAAATATGAGCATACGTATATGTAAATCTATTCACAAACCACATAACATCTAGCAATGTACACATGAGCATGATAAAAGATGAACTGTAAGATCAAGGCTCTATCAAACGGAGCCGATCTAATGAGGCACGCGATGCTCAACTCGTATCCAACGAGGAACTGATGGGCTTAATGTGAATGATGCATTGAAATGAGATAATGTAACCACATATAACAACAACCAAACCTTACATAAAACGTTAGATCATATAATGGTAGTAGCACAAGTGTTTGAATAAATAATATAAGTTATGACACATGATACACCCAAAACATGAATAAAAAAAGGGGATTTGTAAGGATTCACTCACAGTGGGTGCGTTTCTTGGATTGATGACGAACGCGCACGATTTAAGATTCAACCGACGAGAGAAACTAAACTAAATAATCACGTAATAATTCGATAAATGCATAACTTTTATTTGAAATTAATATTTCTAATTAGTGCTTTTTATTAGATTTTTAGGTCTATTTTTATTGTATTTATTACACTTTTAAAACTTGAAAAGTCTTATTTTTGAGTATTTTTAGGGATTTTTGAATTAAAAATAAAGAAAATAGGAAATAAAAAATATTAACCCTTGTCAGGGTCTGACTGGTCGGAATGTGCTTGGAATTGGCATCGTGTGAGGTTCGAACTCGTGACCTCCCGTATACGTGCACGCAGCTCTACCAACTGAGCTACGTGTCTAACCCGAAAGAAACTATATTTTTATTTAATTATATATATATATATACACACACACACACACACTAATAGGCTTAAACTATATTTTGTTTTTATTTAAAAAGATTTATAATGGCTCAAAACGGTTACAGAGACCGGCTCAAACTCGATACCTGTTGTTCGTGTGCACACAGCCCAACCAGTTGGGCTGTGTCTAACCCGTATTAACCCCGAGTTATATTGGTTATATATACTTACTCAGTGGAGTTCTGAATAGGTTTTAAAAAAATGGTTTTTATTTCAGAGAGGTGGATACGTGTGAGACTCGAACCCGGGTGTGTGTATAATGTTTGCACACAGTCCACCGCTGGACTGTGTGTCTAACCCGTAAAACACCCGATTTAATTATACTTATACACGTTTTAAACTTCATCTTCTTTTCCTTATAAAATCCAGAAATCGATCCCGACTGTTAGCCAAATTATACAGTTTTGCTTAACTGTTTTGAGATCATAAAACACTAAACAAGAGATAGCAAAAGGATTAAGATGATTGCACCGAGTTGGAGATGAGTTATAGATTTCCGGTTGGATTCTGGCGATAAATCAAAGAAACTCCGGCGATGCTGATTGAAAATTTTAGAGAGTTTAGAGGGTTTGAGAGAGCTTGAGAGAATGAGCGAGTTTGTTTGAGGTGCAATGATTTGGTATTTATAGGGTAAACAACAAATCATCGGTTTCGGTTTCAATTCAAACATTCTTTCGGTTTTCAAAACAATCATTGATTTCAGTTGGTTACATAACAAATTGATTTCGATTTTGCGGTTGTAACTGATGTTCAATGTCAGTTACTCACGTTTCTTCAAAAGGAACCGTTGATTGAGCTTTGATTGTTCGGATCTTGCTTCGGCTGTTACAGGTTCAGTAGAGTTGCAGGTTGGCGTTTTGTTTCAAAATAAAACTTAATTGAATTCGGTATGATCACAAGTGTGCGTGTGGTGCAGTGGTGTAGGTTGTGTGTGTATTTGATGGGGACCCGGGTTCGAACCCGGTTGCCCCTTTGTATTTATTTTTTATTGTTTTAAAACCTTATTTATTAATAATATTATTATTTATTTAATATTTTAACTGTTTAGTTTATTTATTAACAAAAAATAATAACAAGAATTTGAACGATTATTAATTGCGTAAAAAACTTCAATAACATACTCAAATTATTTAAACGAAGCGGGTTTTGGAACCTGTTTTACAACGGATGTTACAATGATGACTAGATCATGTGGATGACATGAGACTTGGTATCAAAGTGTTCAACATTGATGTATGGTCTAGTGATCGATACTAAAACCCAACACATCGATTGATACTTTTTCAAATTCAGAGATGCTTGCGGTCGGTGAGGGTGGACCTTAGGACAACACTTAAGTGGTATAATTGATATTGAAATCATATAATTAAGTGGGTTTTTATCTTGAATTAGATAACTACGGTTTACCTATCATTTCAGGTACACAAGGTGTAAAAGAGAACAAAAATGAAGAATAAAAGGAAGACACGGTCGGATGCGGAAAAAGAGCTAGCAGAAAGTGTTATGAAGAAAAGATACCGTGAAGACCTGGGCTCTACCGTAGCTTAGGCTAGCTACGGTAGCTTCTGATCACCAAATCTCTACCGTAAGACAGTAAATGTCTACCGTCGGCTATTTTAAAGCCACCGTAGCTTACGGTGGAGTCTGACGAAAAATGTAACTCCTATTTTTATTGTTGGTGGTGGGGACTTTTGGGATATCTAATCATTGTTATTTGGTGGAGAGAGTTTTGGGGGCGAAACTTAGGTGAGAAAACAATATTTTGGGTGTGTTAATCTTTGCTATACCATTGTGGATGTATTTGAACAATGGAATTGAAGTGATGACGATCCGAGCTATGTGTGGCTAAGTTTCCGTATGTTTTTCCCCCGGATTGCAAGGGTTTTCTATTGAATGTTTTGACATTTTTTATGTTATTTGTGGGATAGTGGTTTGATATTTTTTATTATATTGCTATGATGTTTGTGTGTTTGTTTAGTGAATGTTCATATTGTTAAATTTCTTATTCTAAACCATCAGTTCTTGGTGCCATAGACAATCAAGATTTATTGGGAGGTATTTGAGGTTGGCTATATGTGTAACTGGTCATCGGGTAATAATCTTGCGTTCGTGTAATCCAAGCACTTGGTCCCCTTTTCTCACAAACAAACACACTTGCATGAACTATGTCTATGTAGTTCTTCCCAATTAAACTTTGAAATTGACATTCGTAGAAAACCTGAACCGAAGGAGAAAATCTCCTTTCATTTCTAAATCAAAAACCTTGATAGGTGCTTTTTAGTTAATCAAACCAAACAATCAAATCATTGAAATTACTTTACTGCATTCTAGTTTTAACTTAGTTATTTTGCAAGCTACTTAGTAAACGCATTTTCCACAAACTCCCTACGTTTGATTCCGTTTACCACTGTCTATTCAGTGTAATTGGTTTATTTTTTAGTGAGATTTCGACCTCACGCAGTCGGCATTGTTAAGTGCCATTTTTATTGAGCTTCTTATCTTAATCTTTGGTGGAAGGATCTTTCGGGTTTGGTGAGTGGTTTATTTATGCCTGAACCAGAATTGAAGATCATACACTACCTGTAAAGAAAAATAGAAGACAACTAATAAAGGTGAAAAAAAACTAGATTAGTAACTAACAAAATCTTTCTTTAAATTGGCTTATCCTCAACAACGGTGCCAAAAACTTGATGCGTATGTTTTAGGTGTGTTAATTTACTAACATTTTAACACAATTATCAATGTTTTAAATTTATAATAAATGATTTTTACTTTTACTTAATAGACACAACAGGCAAGTGTAGCTATCACTTGTGGTAAAGTTGATGTAAGAACCAAATATCAAACCCAAAGGATACGAATTTTACTACTCAACTTTATCTTGGATTGTCGCACACCATGAGTATACTAATAAGCTTAACACCACTAAGCTATCAAGAACATTAATAAGATCAAGGACCAAAATAGAAGAACAAAGTCCCATCAACAAAGTAAAAGGGTAGAAAGAATTATCAGGGACATAAACACACCACTCTGCTAAAGATTAAACATTTAATTCATACCAAAACTTCATCTTTACCTAAGAAATTCAAGAAGTTTAGCTAATAATGGCCATAACAAGCTTGTTCACAAACGATGATCATGGAATTAGTGCAGTTTTTGTAGTTTCTTGATTGACCAAACAAACGTGTAATTTACCCTAATTACCCGATTTACTCAAGAAAAGTGCGGATTTATTCTCGAGTTTCCCATTATCTCCAATTAGTCATAAGATGCCTAAACGTTCCTGCAGGTTCGTTAAACGATTATTTTACTAGTTTTTGTTAAAAATAATATTTCAAGCATAATTTTCATAAATATATATCCGGAATGAAATAAATTCTAAAAAGTTTTATATAAGGCCTTACTAATATATATATTTTAGAAAATATTAAATCTATTTATCATGCTTAAGAATTTTGTTTTAAAAATCTGTTTAACCGATAAATTGGTGATTCATACCATCTGACTTCAAATAATTCTAAAATTTTTACTAAATTGCTAAAATATACCGAGTAAATTTCTGTAAAAAATTTTGGATTCAACCGATCTTCCTAAATAGGTTTTTGGTTACCGAAAGTTTGATAAAATGCGATTTTTAAAACCACAGGTAAGTTAACCAATGAATCCCAAATTTTGTGTGGATCATTCGTATGCCACATACAGTCTCTCTGCAAAAATTTGAAGATTTATAGAATCTCTTTGCTATTTTTCCCGATTAATGCTATTAAATACCAACAATCACTAAAAATTTATCATATATTCTAACAATTATCAAATTTTGCTGAGACTCTACTTTTATTGTATGCGATCACCCAATAAAATTTCATGTACATAAAATACCCACGCCACAAGTTATTCTCAAACAAACTTTTAGTACCTTTAATATTAGTTTTCAGCGTTATACCTTTCGTTCCTTGAGTCCTTATGCTATTTTTATGCTTATAGATTCTGAGAAACACTAGCACCACACCTACAGAACATATACAACGCAAACATGTACGTAAAATTACATATCAAGGCTTCTAAATTATCTTTTCGGTTAGGGTTTTGATTAGGAGTTTCTTGTCGAAAGGAACTTAAGTGTATATCACGATTGTGCGCAAAATTCCATGCAATATATAACATAACCAAACACTATATACAACGAATTACATAACATTAACAGAAAAAGAGCAACTACCAACCAAACCTAAGACTCCTTCTAAACAAATGAAACAAATGCAACACTCAAACAACGAAGGCTGATTCAAACTAACGTGTAGAGACAACCCTAACAGACTGAAAACAAGTGCATATGAGCTAATAATCCCATTATTCAACACACAAACAAGTGCATATGGATCAAACAGAAGCAGACCACGGGCTAAATGTGATCCAACATGTACAAAGATTGTTTTATCTTAAATTAGTGTAAGTGAAATAACAAAATTTTTATTTTAAAATGAGGTTGTTTTGTGAGTACACATATTATTATTTCTTAAAAGGAGTAACAACATGACATTCTTTATTCAACATAAAATTTCGACTCCATGAGTCGTTCAAAGCTCATACCTAACCACACTTAGTCACAACTAAGGTTTTTTCATGTTAACTCGACAGAACCACCACCAGCCTTGCTTGGGACCTCAATGTCATTATAGTTCGAGTATCGCGAATTCTCGAGTCGTTCACCTTGACCCCAGATAGCATACGCCTCCTCCCCGTGAGCCGCCTCGTCCCCAATCTCCATATCCTCGTCTGACATCCTCAATGGCACGAATAGTTGGATAAACAAACAAACTAAGCTTGTCATCACAACGTTAAGAACGACCACAAACAAAATACCAAGTAGCTGAACACCCATTTGTCTAACTCCGTAGCGGATGCTTTGTTTATGACCATGATGCAAACCCGCAAACAAACCCATGTATTTGGCGGGATATCCGTAGAACAAGTAACACAAATGTGGCTCGGAAAACAAGCCCGTGAGGATGCCGCCTAGTGAACCGGCGATCGCGTGCGTGTGTAGGACCGCCATTGTGTCATCAACTTGTTGGAGAAGCTTGGATCTCTTGTGGACCACCATCATGGTGAACCAAGGCATCGATCCCGATAAAAGTCCCATAAGTATTGCCGAGTATCCTTGCACTACCCCTGAAAAGTTTTATACAAATTGAACTAAAGTAACAAATATTGAGAGCGTCGTGAAACCCATGACTTGTTTTTCTGTTGTGGTTGGTTTTTTCTGTATTCTGATGTCTCTTAACTTGATGTCTGAATCTTCAGACCAGGTAAGAGCACATAAATAATGATAACTTGTCGTTACATCCAATAAAACTAAGCGCTACGAACGAGGGTGTTGGAGGTAATGCATGCATGACTACGAAAAAGGAAATATATGATTTGGTGAACCATTTAGAAAGAATACCCAAATACTTAATCGAACTCCATTCTCATTTTTTTTATTTTCACGTTGTTTCTAAAATACATGTATATATTGATATTTTCCACGTAAATTAAAAAATATTGATGGTCCGTCTAAAAATTGTAAGATACATCATATATATATATATATATATATATATATATAGGGTGGGGTTAGTGTAAAAAGAGGTGGTTTTTCTAGAAATGAGTTGGATCAAATATAATACATTCCGTGCTTATTTTTATTTACGTTTTCAGTTGGTCTACATTTTGACATATACTTTATACGAACAACACAGCAACACGCGGGACAAGTTACTAGTTATTTATACAATTAAAGAGACGGTTGAACCCGCAGCTTGTATACTAGATTACTAGGTTTGGCCATGGTTGATAGAATGTTTAAACTTTGAACAAGGATTACAAGAGCTAGAAGTACCTGCAGCCGGGGTTATGCAAACTAGACCGGTGATCATGCCTTGAACCGCACCAATTACGGAAGCTTTCTTAAAGAACACAACATCAAGGATGAGCCATGTCAATAGGCTTGTGGCAGCGCAGACATGGGTGTTCAAGACGGCTAAGGAAGCATCAACGCTCGCAGAGTAAGGGTCACCACCGTTGAACCCGGTCCAACCCATCCATAACAGGCCAGCCCCAGCTAACATAAGAATGATGTTATTTGGTGGAAATCGTTCTCTATCTTTGGTTAATCTTGGACCAACCTAAGCCAAACACAAGGTAAAAAAATGAAATAGAAAATAGGGATCCGTTACAAATTGACTTTCACCAATGAAAACATCATCTATGTTTCACCCACACGTATTAGCCCAAACAAAAACAAATATGGGTTAAAAGAAGTTATACCGCTCGTGAGCTACTCGAGACCAGTTCCTTAAAAGCTCGAATATGGCTGAACTTAAACGAGCTCGAACCTAACTATAAGCTTGTTAAATAAACGAGTCCTAGCTTCACTTATCAACCATGAGTAGGCGTATTTATATAATTGTTTAATTAATATATTAAATATTTGTTCATGTATGGTGATTCTTTTATATACGAGTGTGATAAAAGTAAATATTTTTATTTATTATATATAAGATTATGATAAAACTATCTTATTATTATTATATATGTATATAATTATAATCTATATACCGAGCCGAGATTGAGCTTTAGAAATAAAGCTTAAAACAAGTCAACGACGGATCGGCAAGGGATAATGTCCATTTTGGTCATTGCTATTTGCTTACCCAGTAAGCAGCGGTGAAACCAGCAACTCCGGACGAGAGATGGATGACATATCCACCTGAGTAGTCGATTATTCCCATCAAAGCTAACCATCCATTAGTAGACCAGATTGTAAACGCGCCAAAGGTGTAGGAAAACGTAAGCCAAAGCGGAACGAACAACATCCATGCATAGAAGTTCATCCGTCCCAAAACTGCCCCTGCGATCAGAATCAGAGTAATGGCAGCGAAAACAAACTGGAAAAACACCATTGTGGCGTTTGGAAACATTCCAAGAAACGCTTTTTCAAGAAGATACTTTTGCATAACTGCAGCATCGATTCGTCCCCATATCGGGATGAGTTTATCCCCAAAAGAGAGCCTATAACCCCACAACACCCAACAAACAAGAACCATAGCGAAAGCATAGAGCGCCATAAAAGCCGAGTTAACAGCCCATTTTTTCTTAACGGCTCCACCATACAAGATTATAAGCCCAGGGACACTCTGAAGGCCAACAAGCGTAGCCGCTGTGAGCTGCCACGCGTTGTCCGCCTTGTTCATCCATTCAGGACTCCAATCGGTCGGCAACAAGTTTGAGGGCAAGGGACTAGCGCGGGTGGCGGTGGTGAACTCATGGCTACTTTGTGTGTTTAAGCAAAGTCTCCAAATGGCCTCTTAATTTTCATGAGAAAATATATACTGCATTTTTGAAAGGGTTCTATGGTTGATTCTCACGATAAGTTGTTAATTTCTATGTGAGATACGGTTATTTCTGTCATTTCTTGAAAATGTATGTTATTTTCAAAGAGATTATTTCATGATTCCTATAACACAAAGATGTTCTTATCATGGGTTTGTTGTTAGTATGTTTATTCTGACCCAATTGCTTTTTAGGAAGTTAATTTAATTATTGTTGTCACAGACTTATGTTTGTATTTTCATAATTATTTGATTTTTTCATTTAAATGTTCGAATCAAACTTGAAAAATCTGAAATTCAAACTGAACCAAACAATTTCTCAAGTCGATTTAGAGACCCTTTTAGATTTGGATCCTTCAAACGAGTTACGAAAGAGTTTCAAATTCGGCTGATTATGTGAATTCAACTTAAATGGTTTTTTATGTATATATATATACAATGGCTTTTTTTTTAATTATTCCTGATCGAGTTATGAGAAAAAAAATCTAAAATTCCTTTTCGCGAACTTGAAAATCCTTAAATTCCAACTATACCGAATGGTTTTTCAAGTCGATTTAGAGACCATGTTGAAGTCGTATCGTATTCAAACGAGTTACATAGTCTAAATTAAAATGAACATACCAAAAATCTAAGTTTAAATTATATGTATGGTTATATAGTCTAAATTAAAATAATACATATGGTTATATATGTGTATATTATACATGACCTTTTTATAATTAACCCTTTACGTTTATTCTCCCAATTCGGTTTATTCTATTAACCTGAATACAAACCAAATATGAATCAATTTAATTCTATTTTTAATGCACTCACAAATATCTATACTTGAAAAACCGATTCGAATAATATAGCCGATTCGATAAATACATATAACTTATTTATCAATAATCCATGTAATATGATAATATAAAATGGCTCATTAGTCGATTAATATATTTAGAAAAAACGTTAGATATAGTAGCTATTGGATGTCCCGCTAGCGAGTGATGAAATGCTGCAAGGTAATTAGCTGTCTTTAGGCATCGATGTTTCCAAGGTACAAGTCCTTGTTGCACCAACATAGTGTCACAACACCAACACTAACAAGAAAACAATTCTATTTATTTATTTATTTCATCATAACATTTGCTTTAACAAAGAAAGAACATACTTACAAAAAATGTTTGTCTTCTAAGATCTTTAGGGAAGTTTCACTTTCGCAAGTTTAGTTATTTACAATGTATAAAGAGCAAAAGAATATTCAAGTTGTGCTTCACACAATCTAAATTGAATGGAATATATACAAGACCTTTCTTGAATTATTATTGATAGGCAATTAGGGACGCTCTTAATGTAATTGATTGCAAGTATAAGGTATGTAATTTATATGCATTCGGGATTTAAGATTGTTGATATGACATTTGGTGTCACCTTAAATAAGAAGTAGTTGGATTCTCCTGTGTTACATGGTGAAAATTCGGTAAGTGTTAGCTCGTTTCGTTAAGGTATATCCACATGGTTCGGTTCAAAGTTTTTGAGATTTCATGGCTAGACGGTTATAGAAGACCTACAATTATCATTCGAGATCCACAAGAGGCTCTCCTGATAGAACTTAAAAAAAACCTAGTCATGTATCAAAATCATACAACCATTCCAAGTCATCGTTTGGCTCTACCCGACCCAATTAGTGACATTATTACTCACAGAGTTACACCGGGCATTCTTCTTCCTCACTTCCACAACCATTGTATCGAGATCGCACAACTGGTTCTTGAAATACCACTATTGAGCGCCTTTAGGGGCGTCAACCACCAAACATAGCTCGTCACCTCACGCTGCAATCACATTGCCAAACACCCCTTCGTCGGCACCATTCTCACAAGCCCGATACACACCACCTTCGACTATCTCACTTGTTCTTCATGATCCATGTTGTAAACTACACTACCAATTTCATTAAACTTTTACCGCCTTACACCTTATAGACAATGTGAAATTCAAAGGGGTGAGTAATATTGTGAATAGAGATGGACATAATCGGGTTTTATTATTACCCGGAACCGGTTCCAACTCGGAACCGGTTCTGCTTGGATGTCATTGGAACCGGGTATGGTGTGGAACCGGTCCGGTTCCTACCCGGGTTCACACCCAAGAATATGGAACCGTGTAGAACCGGTACGGGTATTATGGAACCGGGTATGGTGCGGAACCGGTTCCTGACAGTAAAACCCGACTTTTTACTGTTCAGAACCGGTTCCTGACAGTCGAAAACCTGATTTTTACTGTTCAGAACCGGTTCCTGGCAGTCGAAAACCTGACTTTTACTGTTCAGAACCGGTTCCTGACAGTAAAACCTGACTTTTTACTGTTCAGAACCGGTTCCTGATAAATGTTACCGTTGGGAACCGGTTCCTGGCAGTCGAAATCGGTTTTTTTTATATAACCCCCTCCCTACTTACCATTTCAAAACTTAACACTCACCATCATCAACTTACAAACTCAATCATCTTCTAAAATCTTGCAAAATACCTATGGCATGCAACGAAGAAGTTGTTACGGTCTTAGAGACGAAAAGAAACCCAGCTATATGGAAGAATTTTGTTCTCTGTTTAATGTCCGACAGCCACGAGATGGCTAGATGCAAAGCTTGCGGAAAATTTATGAAGGCCGCAGCCAACTCAACCCTTAAGAAAACACACTGAGCGGCATTGCCCAGTGACGAAGGCAAAGAAAAATGAGACTCGAGAAGGTTCCGGCACCGGTTCTTCAAATGTTAGATGTAACCCGTTTGGTTTGGTGTTTTAATAAAGTTTGTGTAATGTTTCTTTCTATTGTGTTTGTTATTTTTGTGTTTCTTTCTATCGTTAGTCTCCACTTTTTCGGCTATAACCGGTTCCAACGGTAACATTTTAACGATATAACCGGTTCCTTCAAGAACTGCATTTCCGGGTACTGATGGAACCGGGTACTACTGAAACCGGGTACGGGTAGGAACCGGGTACGGTTAGGAACCGGTTACTACCCGATTCAAATGGTAAAATTGTGGAACCGGGTTGGAACCAACGGGTATTTTGAACCCGGAACCGGTTCTACTTAATGTCGGGTAGGAACTGGAACCGGTTCCAGTTCGGTTCTACCGGTTCGGGTTCGGAACCGGTTTTTATGCCCATCTCTAATTGTGAACACTCATTCAGGCCCAACTTATACCTTATAACACTAATTATGACCCAACTCGCGGCCCAATTCAAAAGAGAGAGAGCGAGGCCCAAACAAAAATGAATTGAATGAGCATCTAATATAAGGCATGGAAAGAAGAAGACATGTAATGTATGAATCTATATGTATTCTTAAATCGATACTGCGACACATTTATGTTTTGGCCACGGCATGTATGAATCTATATGTATTTTTTTTATATCGATACCGTGACACATTTATGTTTTGGCCACATAAGACATATATCAATTTATAGGAAAATGTCCCTACCTTCAATATCACCAACACTTTTTAAAAGCCATGAAAAAAGCGCAAATGAATATAAGTACGTGTAAAATTTTAACGGTTAAGCAATATTCTTTTTAAACGACAAATTTTCTTTTAATTCTTGTTATCTGTGAGACTTGAACCCAATACGCATCTCTATCTTAAATGCAGGTGTTTAAAGTCTTTGCCTGTACCAACGGATTACCACCTCATTGACAAAAAAACAAGAGAAATCCATAATAAGTAACCTCTTACTATGAAGGTTATGTATTAATTAATTTTGCAGTCGTCTTGAGATGTTAGTCTAATGGTCAAAAGGTCTGCCATCACTAGTGGAAACGCAGGTTCGATTTTCACCTGGGTTATTTTCGAGAAACATCTGGTTGAATAGACGAATCAGGGCTTTAATCCCGGGTTTGAACCTGATGGAGGCAAGGGTTTACGGATTCCATACGGTTCCTGCACATCTGAAGGCACAGTCTCATAACGGTCGAGTAGTCGACCTTGAACATAGTTCCGAATAAGGTGAGTTTACACGTGAGATTATTTGCGATATAAAAATAATCAATATGAATTGCCACGCCACTAGCAGAAACCCTTGCTTCCATTTCAACCCACATCACTTTCTTTCTGCCTCCACACTGCACCCTCACCAATGGCGGCTGCATCGTCTCCTTCATCCGCTCACCCCCAAATCATTTCATTCACCAAAACCCTAAACAAATCCCCGTTCACCTCCAAATCCCTAATCTCATTCAAACCCACTTTGAAAGCCTTCAGCATCAAAGCAACCACCGCTCAAAAACCAACACAAACCAACAAATTCGACCACTGTTTCACCAAACAAGATGATGGGTATTTGTACTGTGAGGGTCTCAAGGTTCAAGAAGTCATGGAAGCTGTTGAAAAGAGACCCTTTTATCTTTACAGTAAGCCTCAGATAACGAGAAATGTTGAGGCTTATAAGGATGCTTTGGAGGGGTTGAATTCGATTATTGGTTATGCTATTAAGGCGAATAATAATCTTGTGATTTTGAAGCATTTGAGAGAGTTGGGTTGTGGGGCTGTTTTGGTTAGTGGGAATGAACTTAGATTGGCTCTTGCTGCTGGTTTTGATCCTACAAGGTATTAAAGTTGTGATTTTTATTGATATTTTGTTGAATTAGGTGGTGTTTAGTATTTTTATTAAAGTTGTGATTTTTATTAATAATTGTGATAATATGCTGTTGCCCCTAAATGATTCAATAATCAGAATCAAGTTCACTGTGTTAAATCACTAGAAACTGATTATATGTCGCTTGAAAACACGATGATCCGACAAATACTTGAAATTGCATTGCCAAACACCTTTTAGAAATTTGAAGATAATAATGGGTTAAAAACTAAGTAGTTAATGCAGTAAAATATCGGATATCGGTCAAGGACCGATATATATATATGAGATATCGGTTATCGCGGTGGGATATCGGCGGGATATCGGTAATTTTAATATCATGCTTAATTTATATATAGCAATTTAGCACTAACAATTCAGTAAACTCTTCTACCATTAACAAATTAACCTTTTGCAAGTTGCAAAACACTAACAATTGTAGCTAGTAGGAACTGAGTAAGACTTAAAACACTAACATATAACATTAACAACTAACAATTAAAAGTTAAAACACTAATAGCAACAACAAGAAGAAAGACGAATGGTAGAACTAAGAAGATAGGTACCGATATCGGGAAAATCGGTGATATATCGCCGATATTATCGGCACCAATATTATGACCGATATTTTGCATCGATATCTCGGCAGAGGACCGATAACTGAGGCGAATGTATTATTAAAAACTGCAAATTCCATACTAGGTTTCGTATTTGAGAAGTTAAACAATGGAATTGTTGCAACAAATTATTTTTTTTTCTTTTTAAATTGCTTTTATAATACTTGTGGAGATTGAATGTGTGATCATGATGTGAGGTATAGGTGTGTTTTTAATGGAAACGGAAAGCTTTTGGAGGATCTTGTTCTTGCTGCTCAAGAAGGTGTGTTTGTTAACATAGATAGTGAATTTGATTTGGATAACATTGTATCGGCAGCAAGAATTGCTGGGAAAAAGGTCAATGTATTGCTTCGAATCAATCCAGATGTTGACCCTCAGGTTTGTGATAAATTATACAGAATCTTCTATTTGATTATTCAACTAGCTTAATCTGAAGCAAAGATGAATAAGCTCATTCACCCAACAAAAAACATATATCAAATATACTCATATTTAATTATATGACATTTATGTTCTTCCAAAACTTGCATTAGGATATGAGAGTTTGAAGTTTAAGGACAAAGAGATGGTAAATATATGAAATTTTAACTATTTTGAATGGGTATAACTGATATTAAGTTACAAAAAATAACCTATACTGGTTGCTATACATGCTGAACAGGTCATTCATAGCTTTAGTTAACTCGGTTTCTAAATCTGGTAGTAACATGTAAGTTAGTTTTTATTTTGCACTTAATTAAATTTGGTTGTTAAGAAAAAAAGGTGTGAAGTTTGTGTCTATTTTATTCGTCATGTTTTCAATTGTTTGCCACTGTCTCATTTTATGGAAGGAAAAGTGATTTTTCCATAGTATATGATATGTATCAAACTTAGATCTTTTCATTTATTATCGATGTATGTAACATTCTTTTCAGTTTCTTGTATCATCTTATGTAAGTACCTTCTATAGGAGGTAGAATGGTTACCTGACACACTGCTAAATGATAAAATTTTAGTGACCTTCTATAGGAGGTAAAATTTTACCTTCTATAGAAGGTTACATAAATACACGAGTAAAAGTCAGAAGTATGTTACATGCAATGGAGAAAACAACATTTTTTTTACTTATAACGACAAAAAGGTGTAATGCATCCCCTGAGTTATTGTTTATTGTAATGCATTCCTTTCTTTTTTTTTTATACTTTTGATGCCTATATAATTGCTTTCTCATTCCCATATTCAAACTAATGGTTAGCCTAATATGAGAAATCCAAGACAGGTGCCATATTCAGTTTACGTCTATTAGTTAAAAAATACTTTTTTTTCAGGTCCATCCTTATGTTGCTACTGGAAACAAGAACTCCAAATTTGGTATCCGGAACGAAAAATTGCAATGGTTTTTAGATGCAGTGAAGTCATATCCTGATGAACTTAAGCTAGTTGGGGCCCATTGCCATCTCGGATCGACCATTACCAAGGTATTTTATATATATAGTTTGTAATTTTGTTTATATGGTATCACTGAGGTGTTTGGACGTTTTTTTAAAACTGATTATGTGATATTAATCGGATGATAAAATGAACCATTAATGATCATGTTTGGATGTGATTTAGGTTGACATTTTCAGAGATGCTGCAGCAATTATGGTGAAATTCATCGACGAAATCCGAGCTCAAGGGTTCGATATTAGTTATTTAAACATTGGAGGTGGTCTCGGGATCGATTACTATCACACCGGCACTGTTCTTCCTACCCCAAGAGATCTCATCGACACAGTAAGAACTTTTGTGGAGCCCACCCAAGCATTCATGTTTTTTTATTAAGATCATCAATAAATTAAATTTACTTTAAGGGTATTTCTGTCATTAGGCATGTGTTTTTTTGCTATATTTGGTATAAATGGGACTATAGGGTAGTATAAAAACATGAGCATACATTATCCTATTTTTATATGCATAGTGTTAATGTTAATTACTATTAAGCAATTATTTAAAGTGTGGGTATTTTTTTTATTTGTTGCAGGTGCGGGACCTAGTAAAGTCTCGAAATCTGAATTTGATTATTGAACCCGGGAGGTCACTCATTGCTAACACTTGCTGTTTTGTGAATCGTGTAACGGGTGTGAAAACAAACGGTACAAAAAACTTTATTGTGATTGATGGAAGCATGGCTGAACTTATTCGTCCTAGCCTATATGATGCTTATCAAGTAAGATTTTGTAAAGATCCATTTGGTTATAACCAGGTCAGGGTGACTGGTTATTTTATTCTCTAATGGCTCAACTGCATTTTTTGGGATTGTTGATTATAGCTGCTTATTGCTTATTGAAGAATGCAGTTTGCAAAGTGTGAATTTAAACTGCTTATTTAATCACAAATAATCTGATAAGCAGTTTAGATAAGCAATCCCAAACATTCCCAAAACTGCTTGTTTTTATAATCGAGAAAAGCTAAATAGGAGAAGAATTTCATCTCAAAAGCATACTGATATTCATTCTATCAAATATCTAAATAAATAGCGTACATAATTACAATAAATATCCTTCGACTATCCAACAATAAAATAATGGCCCTTGAACTAAAAACAAAAATAAACGGACTAAAGTCAAATTCATTTGGGCCCTAATTAAATTATGTAACTTTGAAAGATTCTTGACCTCAAGAATAATAAAATAAAGAACAAAATGCAACATCGGTGGAGTCTTCGGGTTGACCCGTTCCACGGAGGATGCCATATAGTTCGTCCGATGGCATTCGATGTTGTCTCTCTGAGATGCCATGGTATGCGCCATTTGTATCTCTTGGTTGCATTGTCTATCAGTGTCATTTCTTTCTATGCGGACACCAGTTTCACCGCTTGCTGATGGGGTGGTTTTTGGCACCGGTACAGGTGCGGGTTTGGGCCAGTTGAATGGGTTGATGATATGGGTTTTTGGTATGGGTTTAGGAGTTGGTTTAAGTTAAGTATAGGCGGAGTAGTTGGTGGCACGGTGGCGGAAGCGACAGTTGATGGCATGGTGGAGGAAGCGACAGTTGGTGGCAGTGCGGTTTTCAGGACTGATGGTGGTTTTAACGGATCGGCTAGGGCTGTTTTTGGTGGTCGGTTTGGCACAACAATAGTTTTGAGGACATAGGTTTGGGTGTTATTTGGGATGGTGTTTGTATTGGATGAACCACGAGGCTCACCAAAACGTAGCTGCCGGTTCAGGGAGATTGCATCGTGGCCAGAAGGGTTTGCATAGTAATTTGCATCTTTTTGAGGAGTGACCCGTGTTGAACCAACCTCTTCAGCGGATAGGTTTTGAGTGTTCATAGATCCGAACGACTCTGATACCATTGATAGGTTATAGAACTTGATAAAAAGGAGAAGAATTTTATCTTAAAAGCATACTGATCTTCTTTCAATCAAATATAATAATAATGAACCCCAAATAAGGTTAGGGGTGGCACTTTTATGACGTTGAACAATAACAAACCCTAAATAACATTATGACGCTGAACTATAGAACAATGATAGACCCTAAATCAATTTCGTAACGCTTTTGTCTTAAAACGCAATAAGCAACTCAGTTTTGATAAGTGATCCCAATTCCCAAACGCCCTCTTGATGTATACGTTCCCTTAGATCGTTGTATTTAAGGATATGGGTTATTATTGTGTAATATTGCTTTGTAATCATAAGAGATTAGAGGTTGCAATTTGATCCATTTAATCATGATGGGTTGATGCGTACGAAGTTCCATGTTTTGTCTTTTTGGTTGGTCAAATGAGTAAAATAAAAAAGATGAGCTTAAAATGGATAAAATCATTGGATGGGTTAAAAGTCTTCCATACTACTTTTGATGCATAAAGGTTAGATTTTTGTCGAAGTAATATAATTTTTGTAGTCGTATATATGACGCATGGTAATTAGTTTTAAATTTTATAAAAAAGTGTTCCAGTGTCATCTGAAACTGATGCGGCACATTTCAACATGTACCAGAAGTATAAGTTTCTGTTTTGACCAGTTTCCTAACCCACCCATTTTCCACCTCTAAATTAACCATATCTAATACGATTCATAAAAAAATTAAAAAAGAACAAAAAGGTTTACAGTTATAGCAAACGTGCGGATTTTGCCAGACTAATCTTTTTTAATGCATTAGTTATGGTTTTTATATTCTCTCTATGCAGCACATAGAACTGGTTTCTCCCCCACCATCTGATTCTGCTGTTTCGACTTTTGATGTTGTGGGCCCGGTTTGCGAGTCGGCTGATTTCTTGGGGAAAAATAGGGAACTTCCTGCACCGGCCAGGGTACAATGTTCCACCTTTTTATCTAATGCTTATCGCTAATATTTACAAGTTTGTTTTATTTGAATCCCGATTTTACTCTTTGCATTTGTTTTCTTTTACTAATTTAATACGATTTTCTCTACAGGGTTCTGGGCTTGTAGTTCATGATGCAGGTGCCTACTGCATGAGTATGGCTTCAACTTACAACCTCAAAATGCGCCCACCTGAGTACTGGGTATGTTTTCTTGACTTTGACTTTTGAAGTCAAACCAACAAATTTCAGTTTGTAATTATCAAATGCATTCAAATTCTTTAAATCACATCAATGGGTTATGTCCATATTTTGCAATATATATTCGCAAAAAAAAAAAAATAGTTCGGATTTGCACGATACCAGATTTGACTCTCAAAAGTCAACATCTTAATATTTCTGGTTTATTTTATGAAGCTTTCGTTTATATATAAATATTTGATTGATGTAATTGAAGGTTGAAGAAGATGGATCAGTAGCCAAGATCAGGCATGGGGAGACATTTGAAGACCATATGAGATTTTTTGAGGGCCTCTCAGTCTAACTTATATCGCGGCCATCTTATACATACTCAGCTATGTGTTTGTGTCTCTATGTTTTGAATACAGGATTCCAACTTCCATTTGATGGCCAAATCTTGTGATTGGATTTTGCCTGCCACTAGTATTGCATCTTTCATGTTTAGAAGATTACAAGGCATGATTTGACATGTATCGAATTGTTTGATCTTTTTGTTTCATCTTTATGAAACCGTCAACTCTTAGGGACCATTAGCTATGTTTAGAGATTTACAAGACAAAAATCAATGTGAAAGTTGTATGCTAAGGCGATTTAAGTATCTTGTCGAATACATAATGTACTAGACGAGCTTGAAGAGATCCACGAGGGGCTTTTCATCTTCACTTGGCATTTCTAGTGATGTCGAAGCTGAATGAATACAGTTAATAAGCAAAAGCCAAGTCTGAAACGTTTGCAAAACATTCTGAAAGATTAACATGACAGTCAACATTGGGAGCTTCGAGGACCTACCTAACCCGAAACACTAAATGCGCTATGTAGGTTTGCGGCAAAAGAATGCAAACTGTTGTAGGGTTTGCATAAGGGATGGCGGGGTTGGGCTACGCGGGTTGTTTGTCGCTAGGCAACACCGCCGCCATCCATGCGGCTTGAGATTGCGGCTACTGGGCTATGCGGGTTGTTTGCCGCTAGGCAACACCGTCGCCACCCATGCGGCTTAACACTTTGCCGCTGTAGATTGTAACATTTTGACCGTTCATAGGTCATAAAATTAGCCGTTGGAATTCAAAAAAATCAATTTTTTAAAATCTCTATATATTCCGTTTCACTCCTATTTTAACCATTATACTTGTTTCACTCCGACTCACTCTCATTTTAGCTATGGGTGCACAAAAAAGCATTGATGGCGGTTCAAACAAAAAATATGAGGTGCCGGTTCTAGCAAACAAGTTGGTGGTTCGAACCGAGGGGACGTTTTTGGTAACGACATGTATAGACAACACCGATCCACACAACCTCTTTCTACGCAACACTACCAACCTAATTATTTTTATGGCCAACAATACCCACCGAATTATTATTCACAACCTATGATCCACCTATTGGACTCGATTTTTCTCAAGAAGCTCTTAGTAACGAGCTGTTTGGATCGTATAGGAGCCCACCTTATAAGTCCCACCCCCCAAAAAAAAAAAAAAAAAAAAAGATGTCGATCGAGGACCCACACTTCGTTATGAAGACGCTGATGATGATGGAGATGTGCAAGAAATGTAATTCGATGCAAACTTGGATGAAATGAATGTGCAAAGTGATGTTTGCTCTAAAGATTTGGAGACGTTATCTTTATGTTACCAAGCGTAAGATCTACACTAACCAATGGAGTCTTCAACACATCTTCAACCAAAAGGAGCTAAACATGAGACAACGACGATGGATCGAACTCCTAAATGACTACGACTGTGAAATTCGCGAGGCTCAACATACCTCCATTACTGAAAACGAATTAAACTATGAGTTAGCTTGTAGAGAAGATACGAAGTTGGAAAATAAATCCAATGGGATTCTCCATTATCAAAACCGAATTTGGGTACCGGATCGCGATGACCTTCGTACTTTCCAGATGAACGAAGCACACAAAACCTGATACTCAGTTCATCCGAGTGCTGATAAGATGTATCAAGACCTATGATATTCTTACTGGTGGCCTGGAATAAAAAAGATATCGTTTTTGTTTCAAAATGTCTCACATGTTCGAAGGTGAAGGTAGAACATCAACGACTTCAGGTTTGCTCGTACAACCTGAAATTCTAGTCTGGAAGTGGGAAAATATAACCATGGATTTTATAACCGGATTACCTCACATTTCTAGTGAATACGACATGATGTGGGTTATAATCGACCGTTTTACCAAGCCTGCTTATTTTGGTGTTCTTAGTTTAACATAGATTTGGGGTTCTTGATTTTGATTTATGTTTGATGAAATTGAATATAAAATACTGATTTGTATCATGTTACATATACTTGGTTTAATTTTTTTAGAATTTTTGGTCATGTTATGGATTTATTACATATTTTAATCATGTTATAATCACAAAAAAATATTATAAATATGAAAATTATTAAAAACAAATGTTTATATATATTAAACTGAATTTTCCAGAAAATATATAATTTATGAATTCTTGATATAAATTTCATCTCTTATTTATTTTTGTAATAAAAAAGCTTTAATTAAATTATGGACTAATAATTATCCTTTATAATCTCTCACAATAATTATTTTTATATAATCTTTGCAAATGTATTTTGTCGGGAAAGCTCCTAACCTTTCAAGAGGTGATGATCTCTCATCTCATCTACATCTTTCGTGATCTAGGAAACAATAGCGAAACAAGACTTACCTTGTGAATAATATTAAATAATTAATAAATATATTTTTTAATACAAATTCCCCAAATCCTAGGTTGTAGTTTTGCAATGTGTTATTTTGGTTTTTAGTACTTTTAGGGTAGTTTCGTCTCTTGAAGTGTTCTCATTATTCGTACGCTATTTCAAAGAATCAAAATACCAACTGTGAGTAGAACTTCCTAATTCCTCTTTTGACAATTTAAAAGATTTTGGTGTATCATGTGTCATTTATCGCATTATTTCATTTTCATTTGTCAAGTTCATGCAAAGTTCAATGTGTAAAGCAATTGTAATTTGTTATAATCGGTATCGCTAATCATCATATACATGGATCCATCAGCTGACTAGGTTCACCAAGGCCATGTGTTGTAGCCTAGTATCGCCACAACATTTAGATTGGCTCGTCAGCGGGCTTAAGTCTCGTATTTATCGCCGTTTTGCATCACACATTATCGCATTGGTTTATTTGTGGTTTATTTACTATTGGTGTTTTTGATCACTTGTTTACCATTGAATTGCATGTTAACACTTTTAAATAAACTGTTTTTGTCTAAACACTAGATTTACTCACCAACTTATGCTGATACAAATTATTTTTTACACATGATACAAACATATTTGAAGCGTTTATGATGAGGACACATAGGGATGATGCCTTAGAATTCTTGAATTATTGAATTGTTTATTGATTACGTGGCTTTATTTAATTTGGTCATAAATAATATTTAACTTTAAATTAGTTGTCATGAGTTATGAACAATCATTATGTCCCGTCACATAATCCGCTACGGGTCGGGTGTGACATGAATAGAATATTTATTTTTGTATTAGTTTTCTCATTATTAAACATATAATTATACTTTATATAATGCACACCTTAACTGGTTTAATTCTAAGTTAATTTGCTTTTTCTTAATGATTTTCGTTCCTTAACTTTTTCAAAAAAAATTGAATATGCAGGCGCATTTAGTTTTTGTTGAAATGGAGTTGCATTGAATATAAAGTATTTTTTGGTATCATAAGCTAAAACAATTTTGTATATATGTCTTTAATCCATTTAGTTTGTTTATTTTTCTCTAATAACTTGTGTTAATTAACTTTTTTAAAAAGCTTAATACGTAGGTGTCTTTATGTGAATATACGAAAAGTGATGATGAATAGTGCCATCCATTCCTTTATTAGTTTTTTTATTATTATTAAACAATACGTATTACACTTTCAATATACAGGCCTTTTAACATGTTTAGTTTTCATTAATTTGATTTTTCTTTAATATTTTTGTGTTCCTTAACTTTTTTTAGAGTTAAATACGCAGGTGTGTTTAATTTTGGTTAAATGGAGTTGAATTAAAAAATATTTTTTTTGCTATCATAAGCTATAGAAATTATGAATACTGTAATTTATGTCTTTAAGCCGTTTAGTTTTCATTTAATTTATTTTTCTCTAACAATTTGCGTTCATTAACTTTTTGTAAAAAGTTGAATACATAGGTGTGTTTAAGTTTAGTTGAAATAGAGTTGCATTCAATATAAAGTATTATCATGGTATCGTAAGCTATAGCAATTGTATTTACTGTACTGGAACCGTGATGAATTGAGCAGCTACTGACATTGACATTATCAGAGTAAGTGTTAGTATTTTCTTTTATGGTCTTTGACCGATATAATATACGTTTTAGTATTCTTTTTGGTCATATCACGACTTTAGTTTTTGGGTTTACTTTTTTCGATTGTTATATCGAGTATCGGTACCATCACGATGATGCAACAAACACCGATACGAACTGAATTCCTACCGCAACAGACAGGGGTAATTTTACTGGTATATATTAACATGAACATTAACAAATTGTTTTTTTAATGTTAATTTCACCCTATATAAATTAAAAATATACTCCTTAATAGGTTTTTTTTTTAATTTCCTTTTACCCCTATGAACGCTAATAAATTGTTTTTTTTTTAAGTTTTAGTTTTGACGAACACTTTGTGAATTGTTTGGCGAGAAGTTTATTTGTGTTCGTACACAAATAAAGCACGCGCTTGTTCATGTATATCCGTGAACGTTCAATAACGAGTTCGTTTATGTTCGCTAGTTCATTAGGGTTTTTAAATTTTTATATTAAACGCTTCAAAATTCTCACTAATAAAAAAATCAACAAATGCTGTGTATTGTATATTACATAAATTTTAATATATGTTCGTTTGTGTCTGTTTTTTTTCATCAATTCCTGTTGTGTTCATGAACTTTTCTTTTTGTTCGTTATTAAAAATTAACAAGCAAACACTAACATGTTCATTTGCTTAAAAACGAACACGACCATAGAATCTTGTTTGGCAAATGTTCATTAACAGTTCGTCATCACATTATTTCCTTAACTAACGAACACGAACAACGCCTTATTTGTGTTCATTCGGTTCATTTGCAGCCATACTCCTTAAACCTATTAAATTTCCATTTAATTTGATTTTTCTCTAATAACTTGTGTTCGTTAGCTTTTAAAAAGCTGAATATGCAGGTATTAGCGGTACAAGTATTGGGTATTATTGTTACCGCTATTGAGTATTATCGGAAGAGTAGAAGTATTCATTTTTATTATTTTTGGACGATGTAAAACATGTGTCATAAATAGTACTGTAACCAACTTAACTTATACCGGCCAAAACCAAAATTCCCACTGCATCACACAGAATAATATAACCTATAATACAATTAACAACTTTAGTGAACGGTAATTAACTTTAATGGGACAACTCTCAATTTTAAAATTTTGTGCATATTTACTTCTTTTCCCTAATTTCAAACAGTGATTATCATTTTTCATTACAAATGCTAACTTAGGTAATCAGTGGTTGTCCTATCGACACATGTAAAAGCCTTTCATCTTTTTGTGCGGTCAGTAAATTTCTATATTTTTTCTTTATATTATTTATATATAAATTTCATCAAAATTTTAAATTGAGGATTTTACATAAATGCTTAAATTAGATTTACCTAAAAGTTATCTTATTAATAAACAAAGCTTTTATTATTTTAATTAATTTTAAACATATTTTGCTTTTCATTTAAAACTTTTTAAGAAACATAAAATTCCTAGTATGTTTGTTTAGTGTATGTCTCCATGTAAACTTTATTCTAAACCAAAAAGTGAATATATAGTAATACAAAAGTAATTGAAACAAAACGTAGATATTATATGTTATAGCTACCTAACGGTTAGTTTTTATTGCGTTTTTTTTCCTTTTGTTGTTTCAATGATATAATATAGTGCGTTGAGAAATTTCGCATATAACATTGTAATAAATTTGTATTTAGGTACATGTCATAAAATTTATTTAAAACCGAACGAGTCGAATACCTTTTTGTTCTTTGTTTTTTTTCATAGTATAACATACAAAAAAGGATGTGATGATTAGGAACTCAATATCCGTTATTTTTAAAGTTTAGTCTAATCTTAGAATATCAATAACATACACCTTTAACTCATTTATCTGTATTTATATCTATATCTATACTAATATATAAAGAAATGCTTGTGGACAATTATGTAATTTAACTTCAATGTTAAGAAATATAAGAAAATCTGTAATGCGAATGGTACAAGTCATGATGCAACAACTTGTCATTTACCATTTGTCTCTCTTATGATGTCAATTAAATATTCAGTTAAGATTAAATTTCACGACATGATATTTAAATAACATAAATTTAATGACATAAATTCTTTAAATATAATTTTATTTATTTTTATTTATACCATATTAATATTTATTAATTAGTTGAATTAAAATTTAATTCTAAATTTGTTTATTCATTTTTGTATTATAATAATACGTATTGGTTGGGTCGGACACGACACGTCAGAGCAGGTTATATAAAAGGGTTATTCGGGTTTGAGTTAAATGAGCTTGTGTTAAAATAGTTTCGGTTCAGAACATGTCACATAGTTTTAATATTTATTAACTATTTGAATTTAGAAAGGGTTATTGGATTTCAATAATCCTAAATTTCACATGTTGGCCAATAATAATCCCAACTTTAAAAATTCACTTCCAACGATCCCAACTTATAAGAATTTGGCACCCATTGATCATTTTCCAATATAAGTCCACTTAAATCATTTAAGGAGTCTGCAGGTGTACTTGAATCTATTGAGAAGACCGAATTCTTATACGTTAGAAAATGATTAATGGAGACCAAATTCTTACTAGTTGGATCGTTGGAGGGAATTTGTAAAGTTGTGATTATTATCAGCTAACAGGTAAAACTTAAGATTATTAAAATCTAATAACCTATTTTAAAATTAAATTTTTGTATTCGTTTTTCTTTTAATAATAGTATTAATCAGGTCACTTACACATGTCAATTACGTCGAAACTTCGCAAACCCCGCAAGACCGTACAACTCAATTACTAGTTAACAATCAACTTTCATAACTTTAAAAGCTAGAAATTCATTATTCAACTTTATAATTTAATAGCATTATATATACTTTTTATTGTACCTATTTATTTCCACTAAAACTTTCCTAACAACCAAATAGCAAATGTAATATTTAGGTATCCAAACGAACTAAACATATACATTGGCATGTTCATGCTTGTTATTTAACTTTAATCGTACACAAACATGAACATAAACAATTAAATGAACATATCTTCTTGTTCATGCTTGTTCGTTAAGTAAATGAACTTGTTCATATTCGTAAATATATATAGAATTTTTGTATTAATATTTAAATTAACATAAACGAAAGTGCACAAATATAAATGAACACATGGAACATGTGATCATGTTCGACTGGAACTTTCCGTTGAATGAGTCACTGACCGTTCCGTTCGCTTACTAGCCTATTGTCTTCTATTATAACTTTTATTATAATAGTCTGTAGTAATAACACAATTACTAATGACTCCTTATTACTGTATTAGGAAGTCTAAAAGACAGTTGAATTTTTTTTTTCTCAAATTGTTAGAGCTTCACGTCAAAATCCTGAATGATAAACGAACAGAAAAGCTATTTTTCTATGGTTCGGTTTACCTAAAAATCACTAGAATTTAACGGTCTTCTGGTTTGATTTTGGGTTTTAGTTCTTCTATTCTTTAATTTTATTATTTAAAAGTGAGCGTGAATAAACCTAGTATGATAAAACAATATCATTCTATTGTTTAAAAGTGGGCGTGAATAAGACATATATCATTTTTTTCCTAATCTTCCATGAACTTTTCTTTTAAACCTACTTAATTAGAATTTAAAGCTCCACTATTATAACTTTAAAGTTAAAAAACTTATAACTTATTAGCATTAGATGTTCTAATTATATTTATTTCAGCTAATTATTTAATGGATTATTAGATATAAATAACATCAACTTTTACTTATTGGTTGGGAACACTCATAACTATGGTAATGTTTATCACCACTCTCAACTTTCTATACTCCCAAACTAATCAGACCTTAACCCAATTAAATATTTTTTTTTCTAACATGACTCTTTTTTATGAGATGGCATGCTTATACGTCAAAAACATAAATTAAAAAGAAAAACATTAAAAAACTGTATAGAAGAACAATCAACGACCCAAAATCATTAAACATCATCTGGATCCACCACATCCTAAAATCACTCTTTTATCAACACCCTTCTCGTTTTTCCCCTAATCCTTGATTTTTTACTTGTATTAGATCATTCACATTTGATTTATATTCATATACTATACTAAAAATCACTATTTTTCTCTCACCTTTTTCAATTGAACTAGAAGAATGCCCACGCGATGCGGCGGGAGAGACACATCGCATTGCGATACTCGTTTTTTGTGGTTTTCTTATTCATATGATATTTATTGTAGCATCATTGTGATAGATATAAATCAAAAGAAAGTAGTCGGGTAATCCATTTCATTGTGTTGTGCATCGTTCGGTTGATTCGGTTATCATCCTCAACCGTAGTCGAAACCAAAGTCGTCGGTTAGTCTATTTTATTAACTAACAGTTTCGGTTAATCACTTTGGTTTATTCATTTAGATTGACGGTTTTTGGTTTGATTCATTTATTTAGTTCCAGTTAATAGCAAAAATTAAACTTGGGCTAAAACTTATGCTTCGAAATATATGAAATTGAGGTGTAAATACATGAGATGAAAGTAAAAATATATGAAATGGAGATATAAAATATGAGATATATGAAAATATGAATGATTCGGTTCGGTTTAGTTAATTTTGCTTAAACGAGAGTACAAAAGAATTGATAACCGGTTTGGCTAATTCGATTTCAGTTAATTTAGTTTTTGATTGATTTTGGTTTTGTTTTGTCTGTTACCAGTTTGGTTGAGGTCAACGATGTAGTTATTGCTCACCGACAACTGGTTCTGGTTAATAACCGATAGGTGTGCACGCGATACGGCTAGAAATATAGACGTTGCCACTGTGTGCATTGTTCGGTTGGTTAGATTATTATCCTCAACCGAATTCGAGGTCATCACTTAGTCTATTTTATTAACCAATCCGTTTTCAGTTAATTTGTTTGGTTTATTTAGTTAGATTGACGATTTTTGGTTTGATTCATTTATTTCGGTTAATAGCCAAAACCAAACTTACACTAACACTTTTGATTCGAAATACATGAAATTTAGGTATAAATAACTGAAATTGATATATAGGTACATGAAATGGAGGTATAAATATATTAAATGGGGGGGGGGTATAAATATGAAATACATGAATAAAGGTATAAAAGCTAGATATATATGAAATATGAATGGTTCGGTTCCAGTTAAGTTAATTTTGGTTAAACAAGGGTAAAAAAAAATCGATGACCGTGTTTGGTTAATTCGGGTTTCGGTTAATCAATTTACAGTTGATTCAGTTTTGGTTGATTTCGGTTCGGTTTTGGTTAATGATTAAGTTATTACTCACCCTTAGACATTGCTAATCACGTAACATATCAATTTTTTTAGTTAAAAAAACCATAGCAATATATACTCAAAGTACAGAGAATAAAATACATGTTTATATGGTGTATTTTGAAAAAAATATTAACGTACCAAAAACTATGACCGTTTAAAAATTGTGGGGGAGTTAGTTTATTACAAGAGGATAAAGTATTACTACTAACTAATTATTAATAATTTTGTTAAAGATGAGATATAAAAGTGTAATCTAGATGAGAGGATTAAATTGACGGTATTTAATCACTTGACATTCTGTAGCTATTAATCTAGATGAGAGGATTATGTAGTCATTGGCTATTACCAGTCTCACATTTGAATATTCTCCATGCCAGTCCCACCTTTTACCTACTTTTCCTTCACCGGTACTCAATTAAGTTTTTTTTTCAGAATTACAAACTTACGTATTAAGACTTTTGATCAGAACAAGGATACAAGTCTATTGATGTAAAACTTACCTTGAAGTTGTGCTCCAAACGACTTGATTTTTGTTGATTGGAAGTTTAAACACCCGAATTGAAGCACCGTTTTCATCGTTTGGGGCACAATTTCAAGGTAATTTTTACATCATTCGACTAGTATCCTCTTCCTGATCAAAATCCCTAAACGTTAGCTTGTAATTCAAAAAAAAAAACTTAACTCCATTAAGTTAAACTTAACTCAGTTAAGTTTTTTTTAACTGAGACTGATGGAGGAAAAATAAGTGAAATGTGAGACTGGCATGGGGAATATTCAAATGTGGGACTTGTAATGGCCAATGACGTTTAATTGGGATCATTATAGGCCAATTCCCAAAAAATAAATTAGAAGTGTTCTTGACCAAGTGAAAGTTGGGATTATAAAGTTGGGAGTGCCAAAGGAAACAAATTGAAAGTTAGAAGTGGTAATAAACATTTTGTTAGTTGATGTGTTCTCAACCAACAAGTAAAAATTAAAGAGATAAAAATCCAATAGCGCTAACACAAACTCACTCTCTCTCCCCGCCACTGTATCACCACAAAAAGTCACCATCACCACTGTCCAGCGACCACTCTCATCTATCCTAAAAATGACCACAAAGAACTCGTGACATAGTAACTCATCGGTGGAGTCCACCCAAACGTCTAATGATGCAAACTTCTAGGATTAGCAGTTATATTTCCTATTTTCTTAAACTATTTTATGTTTATTCTTTTTGTGAACAGAAATATATCGATCGTTGTAACCAATATTACATCAATAATATATAACAGGTAGGATCAAATAAAGAGTTGATCGAATAGGCTAAGAAGACATACTAATCTATATTTTTTAAATTAATGACGAAAATGAAAATGTAAGAAAAGAGCAAAAAGATACTTTTATACTAGCCACGTATGTTGACTTTTTTTAAAATCTTCTCATATTAAAAAGAAAAATTTGCACTACAAAATCGAGTATTTTTTATCTTTAACTTGAGTACAATATTACTTTATAAAAAGGACAACTAAGAACCTCAAAAATTATGTTGTATAATATGTTTGTGCTAGATTTCTTTCACTAGATTTTTGTGCTAATTTTATTTGTGCAATATTTTTTACTGACATTTTTGTAGATTTTTGTACTAATTTTTTATTAGTTTTTCTTATGTTGTATTTTAAGAAAATAAAAGGGCGAGAATTAATATTTTTACAACCAAAATGCCTTTAATCCTAGTTATATGGAATGTCATATGTTATTATCTTTCAGGAGATCTTTCCCCAATATATCATGACTAGAATTGATTCCCCGCATTACCGGGTCATTTTTATTAACATGATTTGAGTGTAGCGATTTTTTTTTTGTAATTTCTTAATGCTCAAAGGTAGACCAATGAAAAAAGTCCATAAAAATAAGCACGAAAATGTATTATATTTGACGACGCATGAAACGTAAAGTAACTAATTTATAAAGTTTAAAAAAAATTTATGTCAAAATTTAGGCCAACAAAAACGTAAAGTAACTCTAATTGACCCGATTCGTTTTTTAACAAAATTTACGTCAAAAGCAGGCTAACTGAAAACGTCCACAAAAATAAGCCCAAAATATATTATATTTGACATGTCTCATTTTCGATAAAAATTACATTGAAACGTTAAACGTCAATTTATACCCGATATAACATAAAATTTAGCATATAAAACTCAAGGGGGTGTCAAAATGACATGTTACAAAATTTTTTATAAATTTTATAGTGTTTACATGTCAATATTAAAAGGTTGAGAGGTGAAATTCACAAAAAGACTCAAAAAACCAAATTAACGTTGAGCGATGAACTTAAAAAAAGACCAAAAAAGTCGAATTACTGTAACGAATATTCAATTTGAGTATACTTTAAGAATTGATATATTTATTGCTTAATTTCTATAAAAAATATTCAATTTGAGTATTAAACAGTTGAACAAGTTTTTTCAGGTTTTTCTATCTCATGTTTTGTATTTCCTTGTTTTTCCATAATTTTTTTTTCGAATGACAAACTTTTATAAAGACAGCATACTAGTAAGATACTAGTAGTCAAAGATCAAAACTATAATTAAAAAGAGAAATTACACCACTGACTCCACCGTAAAGCTTCCATTGACTCCACCTTAAAGCTTTAGAAGGGACCTATTTTTAATTCACAAAAAGCTTAGCGACTTTATATCTTCAATCACTCTTGCACCAGTTGTCTCTTTGCTTGAGAAGATTATTTCGCTTCTCGCCTTCCAAATGCACCAACAAGCTATCATAATAATCCCTTGAAGAACTTTACGTTTCATCTTTTTAAAATGACAAAAGTTATGCAAATTCAAGAGACCCAGAACTGAAAAGGCATAAATAGGAGTCACATGACACCAATTTGAAATTGCTTGCCAAACATAAGAGGCATAGAGCATGAGACAAGTGAATGAGATGTTGATTCGATATCTTAGTTGCAAATACCACATAGATCCGAATCCATATTGATGTTCTTATGAACAAGGTTCTCCCTTGTCAGGATGCGATCCAAGCTAGCTCTCCAAGAAAAGACTTTAATCTTTTTAGGCACCCAATTGTTCCAGATAGTGGGTTGCCTATTAACCGAACTTGTCACAGCCGCTCTATGGATAATTTTTTCATTAAGGCAACCGTAAAGATACGTCCTTTCTTCAGTCTAAATCCATCTATCCATGTCACTTGTTACCTGAAACGTCTGTACCAAATCCACCAACGAATGAAACACAATGGAAAAAACCGGTTCTGGTACATTAGTTCTCCTTCTCCATCTCCATTTCCAAGTTCTAGTGATCGAGTCAGAACAATCAGCAACAAATTCATTTTTAAATGATGTGTTAGAAAAAAGATTAGGGAAGTAATCCATAAGAGGCTGTAAACCCACCTAAGTATCCAACCAAAAGCGAACTGATTCGCCATTACCAACCTCTTTTTTAATTAGATAACCGAGTTTAATATTAAGAGAAGAAAGTTGATTCCCCAACCTAACAATGGAACCCCACACACCTGGAAACCTGTTAGAATATGGCAAAACATTAAATACCCGAGAGGAACTATGAATAGCCACAATAACTTTGTTCCAAAGAGATTGTTTCTCCACTTTAAAACACCACCATCATTTTGACAAAAGTGCCAAATTAGCATCTTTTAGCGAAGTGAGATACAATCCCCCCTCTTCCAAAGGAGATGTGATTTTAGACCAACAAACCCAATTGATTTTATCATTTTCTAAGGAACCTGCCAAAGAAAACCTCCGTCGACTTTTCGCTTCAAGTTGATCTAGGATGCTAATATGAGCTTTGTAAAGAGAAAAGAAATAAGTTGGTAAAGTTTCCATTACCGACTTAAGAAGTGTTAAGCAACCACATGTCGAGAGAGTAAATAATAGGAGCCCAATTGCCAATCCGGTTCATATTTGCACCAACGGAAAGACCTAAATATGAGAAAGGTAGAGAACCCGAAGCACAACCTAAAAGATTTGCAATACCATCCAATTCAAGTTGCTGAATTCCAATGCCAAACAAATTGGATTTATTAAAATTCATTTAAAGCCCCGAGACCAAAAAGAAACATTTCAAGAGGCGAGACATATTAAGAATATTATCTTTTGACCATCTCCAATAATGAGTGCGTCATCAGCATAAAAAATGTGGGATATTATCGGTCCTAATGGTGGGATATTATCGGCCCGTTATTAGGAGTGCTTTCAAAATTCCCTTCTCACTAGCACAATTAATCATACAAGATAGAGCTTCCATTCCAATAATGAAAAGGAAAGGGGATAAGGGGTCATCTTGTCTTACTCCTCTTTGGTATTTGAATTCAAATGTTGGCGAGTCGTGAATTAGAACCGATGACTTTGCTGAAGATAAAACTCCCCAAATCCAACGACGCCACTTAGCCGGGAAATTCATTTGTTCTTGTATAGAATCCAAGAACTTCCAACTTATGTTTTTTCTAAAACATGACCAACTTTTTTTTAAAAGATAATCTCATTAGGAAACGCCAAACCTCAAACCGAGGGTGCCGCAAACAAGACTACAAAAATACAAATTTACACCAATTATACTAAGAAACCCTTAATATCTGTGAGTGGCATCAAAGGTGGCCATGACTCACAGCTAAGTTAAATGTCCGTTACATATCTATGTACTTGGGTGATGTGTGAGACTATGTGTATTTTTAGGGATTTTCTTAAACAAATCGTCGTTTTAAATTTATTATAAAAAATAGTTAATACTTTTACACAGCTATACACGTTAAGACAAGTGTTTATAACATGAAATAGTATTAACCAAGTATCAACACAAGGGCTCATGGCTCTTAATACTTAACCTTTTAGTCAATCATAAAGTTGAGAGGTTGTGCACGTAAATGTAAAATACATACATAAAGTTGAGAGGTTATGCACGTAAAAGTAAAATATATACATAAACTAAAAGCATAAAAATATAAGACAAGATAGGAATCAATCTAGATAAGCGCCACTTTGGCTTTGAATCCCCTTAATGTAAAATATAACATTTTAAATGTTTAATGGGTGTGGTAATTTGGGGATTTCATCGTGAGATGAAAGACAACATCGGACGAACACTCCCAAAACTCTTTTTACAACCGCATGAATCGGAGAGACCACATCGGACAGCATCTCCCTTACTTGTAAAACTAGAATGCATATCCCCTACATAGTTAATGATTATTTCATCTCTTAGATTTTTTAATTTTTTTCTCATCTTAAAAACCTTAAATGATAAACAGGAAAATAATATATATATATATATATATATATATATATATAATATAGTGAAAAATAAAACGAAAACACACTTGAGTTGACAAAACTCAAGAAAACCCTATGTAACATTTTTACATTTAAAAAAAATAGGGGAATGTAACATTAATGTATTTGAACATTTTTATAAAAAAATGTAAAAAGCGCCTACTTGTTTTTTTTAAATGTTCAAAATTTGTATTTATATTTTTTTGGACATATATATTATGTAACATGAAATTTTTAACATTTAAAAAAAATAAACTATTCGGCGTTTTTTGTATTTTTTTATAAATGTGTTCAAATATATGTATGTTACATTTCCTATTTTTAAAAAAAAAATAAAAAGATTACTTGGGTTTTTACGAAGATTTTTTGAATTTTTTCAATCAAGTGGATTTTCGTTTTATCCTTCTTCTATATGTGTGTGTGTGGTGTATATATGAGGGATTGATAATGAGAAAACTAGTTTAAATGAGAAAACAAAAAAAACTAACTAAAAAATCTTAAAAAAACACATAAATATATATGAAATCCATGTCTATTTGTAGGACGTGAATGTTGTTTCTGAAAACATGACAATTATGATAACACATCAAAATCAATCTAAGACCACATGCGTTGACAATCGTATACTTTGGTGATTTATTTTCTTCAAGCTTTAAATTCGCATTTTAATGAATTTGTTGTATAAATACCTGCATGATTTTGATTTGCATTCACTCAACTCATAACGAGTTGTAGAAATGGCAAAACATTTGTATGGCATCCTCCTCCTTTTGGTTGTTGCTATTTCAGGTGCTTATTAATCAAACTCATTGCATCGTTTTTAATAATTTTGAAACCATATTTTGTATAACAATAATAATAATAATCTACTAATTTGTTTGGATTAAAAACAATGGAATGCAGAAAGTGAGGCCATCATCAGACCTCCAAGACTATGTGAAAGGTTGAGTGACACGTTTTCGAGAAAATATGCATCATTGGAAGGAACTGTAACGCTAAGTGTTTAGAGGAGAAAGCGGTTAGTGGCGCTTGCCGCTTGCGTCAGGGGAGATTAAGATGCGTCTGCTCCTTTAACTGTTCCAACCCACCACCCCCTCCACCACCCCGCACACCGTCACCACCACCCCACTCACCGCCGCCGCCACCACCGGCATCACCGCCCCCTCCACCACCCTCACCTCCTCCTCCACCACCACCTCCCTCACCGCCCCCACCACCACCCCGCTCACCGCCGCCACCACCACCCAGCTCGCCGCCCCCACCACCACCGACTCATCTCCCCCTCCGCCACCACGTTCACCGCCCCCTCCTCCACCCGTGTCACCGCCTCCTCCGCCACCACCACCGCCCCCTCCACCACCCCGCACACCGCCACCCACCACCCCACTCACCGCCGCCGCCACCACCGGCATCACCGCCCCCTCCACCACCCACCTCACCGCCGCCACCACCTCCCTCACCATCCCCTCCCCCACCCGTGTCACCGCCTCCTCCCCCACCCCGCTCACCGCCCCCACCACCACCGGCCTCACCGCCCCCACCTCCACCTGCCTCACCTCCCCCTCCTCCACCGCGCTCACCGCCGCTCGCCACCACCTGCATCACCGCCCCCACCACCACCACGCTCACCGCCCCCACCACCATCCGCCTCACTCCCCCTCCTCTACCGCGCTCACCGCCCCCACCACCACCGCGCTCACCCCCGTGCACCTCCTACTGCTCCATAGAGACCGTGTCGAAGGGAAGAAGGTGTGATCTTATGTTTGTCATTCGAATCATCCATTAATTATGTTTGAATAGGAATCATTATCAATAAAAGGAAAACGATCCTTACTTTACATATTCAGTATTTTCCAAAAGTGTAATAAGTGTTGCATGCGCAAACAATAGTTGTGATTCCATGCATAAATGCTTCGAGAATATAATATATTTGCTTTTTATATACATTTGAAATTGAAATTGAAATCCTATAACTAATTAAATATTTTGATGTATGTTTGTATGATGTAAGTTGTTTTCCGCCACCGTGATGCGGCCAGGCTTACAAATTAAGACTTCAACAAATTAATGAAATTTTTAAGTAGAAAAAGTATGAACACGTAATCAATATAAACAACTAAAAATGTCATATATATTATATCATTAATTGATAATATAAATTATAAAAAAAACTTACAATCTACGATTACATAAACTAATCTGACTAACATATTAATTTTTATTAACATTTTTTTGCAACAATAAATCTATGTTATTTTTTAAATAGAAAACGTTCGGACATGCACTCAATAAAAATAACTAAAAATGTCATATTATACCAATGATTGAAAAAATATATATTTGGAAACTTTTGAGAATACTTTATCACAAGCATTCATTAAAGCCAAAACTGAGCCATGTTCACAATCACGCTCTCAACATATCTCCGATAAACAAACAAGCATCATCATCATCTAGATACTAGGCTGGCGAATAAGGCCAAGTTCAAAATCCATCAACACTAACAAATAATCCGACCAAACCATACCGAAACAAAGCTCATATGATGAACAAAACGCATATCATCTTTATCAACTCTAAGTAAGCGATAAACACCCACCTGCATACTTGATCAACAACTATTCAACCAAAAAAACATCCGGAATAAAACAATCTTCAAACACATAGGCTATTAGGGTTCGTAAGTAAAGAAACCTATTAAAAATGTTATTTTGGTAATCAAACAGAACGAGAACCTTTTCTACTGCATTAACTTGAGGCATAAAGCCTTTAAATACATGAAGGAAAAATAACTACTAGCAATAAAATAGGAAAACTAACGTTAACATCAATAACAAATAAACTAAAGACTTGGTAAAATAGGACTTAATCAACCCACTTTAAGCTCCAGTTCCTCCTTATTCTCCAACAAAATGCAACAGAAATAAACAGTCACATAATGACCATCTGAACCACGATTCATTCCTTCAAACCCTCCCTCAAACTTGACATACCAACCATGTCAGGTTTGCTTCGATAGGTCATGACACCCAGCTGTCTTCTCAACTTTATGAAACAATCACGATGAACTGGCTTGGTTAGGATATCTGCAACTTGATCATGAGTTCCACAGTGCTTCAATTTAATACTTCCATCTTTCACCAACTCACGAAGAAAGTGAAACCGAACCCCAATATGCTTGCATCTTCCATGAAAAACTGGGTTTTTGGATAGCTTTATCGTTTTCATTTCAACCCCAAGGTCCTTTAACACACCTTGAATCCAAATTACTTGACATGCACATGCAGAGGCTGCAATATACTCAGCTTCAGTAGATGATAAAGCAACCGCACTTTGTTTCTTAGATGCCCAACTGACAACAGTATTATCCCATAGGAGCACATACCCTGATGTACTTTTTCTGTCATCTTCATCTCCAGCAAAGTCACTATCGGTATACACCTTTAATTCACCTTTTCCTCCTCTTTTATACCACAACCCATAATCCAATGTTCCCTTTATGTACCTCAACACTTTCTTGGCAGCTGCATAGTGTACAGATGAGGGAGTGGACATAAAGTGACTAATAAGGCTGACAACAAACTGAATATCAGGCCTTGTGTTAGACAAATACATTAAACAACCAACAATTTGTTTGAATGTAATCTCTTCCACTTTTTCCCCATCATCTTTCTTCAACTTGCTTCCTGGTACTATAGGATTAATTACAGCATTGCAATCTATCATATTAAACCGGGATAGTACCTCCATAGCATACTTTCTTTGAGACACATGAATACCAGTCGTAGTCTGCAACACTTCAATACCAAGGAAGTATCTCATCTTACCCAAATCAGTCATCTCGAACTCACTCTTCAAAGATTATTTAAATGCCTTTATCAACCCTTCATCATCACCTGTAAATATCAAGTCATCCACATATATATTTACAAGTAGTCTTCTTCCATCTTGGCCTTCTTTTGTAAACAAAGTATGCTCAAATTGACTTCTACTAAAACCTTCGTTAATGAAATATGATTCAATGCGATTTAACCAAGCTCGGGGAGCTTGTTTGAGCCCATATAAGGCTTTGTTGAGCTTATATACTTTGTGTTCATTGTTCTTCACCACGTACCCCTGCGGCTGTTGCACATACACCTCTTCTTGTAAAACACCATGTAAAAATGCGGACTTTACGTCCAATTGATGAATATCCCAGCCATGTTGAGCTGCCATGCTATCATCAATCTGATAGTGTCCATTCTAGCCACCGGAGCATAAACTTCCGAGTAATCGACCCCATATTTCTGTCCATAACCACGAGCAACCAGGCGAGCTTTGTACTTCTCTACCACTCCTTTCTCATTCACCTTTGTTTTAAACAACCACTTCACTCCGATACACTTAACCCCCTTTGGCAACTCTACCAAACTCCATGTACTATTTCTTTCTATTGAATCAATCTCCACATCCATAGCCTTTCTCCACTTCTCATGTTTTACTACTTCTTCAAAACAGATAGGGTCTTGGTCTTGTATCACAGCATTCAACTCGTCTTCAACTTCAAACGGTACATTTCTTTCATTAACATAATCTTGAAGATACGTTGGTGGTCTTCTTACCTACCCTCCCTAGCTCTAGCAGTGCTAGGACCAGAGTCAACAGTCTCAACAACATCACCCACGGCTTCACCTTCAATATTCTCATCATCATCAGCCGCTTGATTTTCTTCCTGATCTTCAATATTATAATTTCCCAAGTTAACGACCCTTCTACCTTTTCTTTTCCCTTGATCGAACTCCAATCCCATGATTTACCTTCCTCAAATATTACATCCCTACTAATGACAACCTTCATGGTTTGAGGATCAATCAACCGATAGGCTTTGGATTCTTCACTCACACTGGTTAAAACACACACTTGATTTCGATCATCCAGCTTCTTTCTTTTTTCTTTTGGGATGTGAACGTGAGCTAGAGAACCCCAAACCCTGAAGTGATCAACAGTTGGTTTTTAACCACGCCATGCCTATTCAGGTGTCATAGTAGAGTTTGCTTTGCTAGGGGTCCTGTTTAACACATAGAAACACCAAACCACTGTCTCGGCCCAAAATATTTTAGGCATGGCTTTGGATGCAAGTAAAGCAAGAATCATCCCGATAACAGTTCGATTCTTACGCTCGGCAACACCATTTTGCTGCGGTGTGAACTGAGTAGTTAATTGCCTCGTTATGCCCCACTCCTTACAAAAATCACCAAACTCTTTAGACAAGTATTCCCCTCCCCTATCGGATCGTAAGCACTTTATCACTTTTCCAGTTTTTTTTCAACTTTAATTTTAAACTCCTTAAACTTGTCAAGAGTTTGTGACTTTTTTGATAATACATAGACCCAACCTTTTCTGCTATAATCATCAATGAAACTTAAAAAATAACGATTACCGGTATTGGACATGGGAGAAATAGGGCCACATATGTCTGAATGAATCAGCTGAAGAACATCATCTGCCCGCCATTTAGCTTTCTTTGGTATTGCTTCTCGTGTTTGTTTCCCAACCAAACATGCCTCACACACAGCTTCACTAACTTCTAGGGTTGGAAGATCTCGGACCATATCTTTTCTCATCATCTCTTCCAGGTATGTTTTACTTATATGCCCTAGTCGCTCATGCCATAATCTTTCTTTGTCATAAGTACTTGAATAATTGCAGCCATCAGTGTGTTGTTCAGCTTCCTTTACATCTTCATTTAGAGGATACAAGCGATTCGTGCTCATCATACTTTGAAACATCATTCCTCTTTCTGATGATAGACCCGGCAATAGTTTGATTGAAACATAAAATACAACCCGTTTTGTTGAAGTTGTCCTATACTCAACAAACAATTTTTCAACTCTGGGATATAATACACATCTGTGACCAATGAGTTTCACATTCCCTTTCCCTTTAACATTCATCCTTGAATTGTTTCCCAGTTTTACAGAAGTATTGAATGACTGATCGAACGTAACAAACTTATCTTTAGTTCCACACATATGATTGGAACAGCCGGAGTCGAGGAACCAAATGTAGCTCTTATTATCTTCACCGTCTCTAGTCATAAGAACATGATCTTCCACATTTGCCATCAACATAACTTCTTCATTTTCATCAAAACCGGCAAAGTTAGCTTCCTTTGATTGGTCACATTCATAGGCAAAGTGACCTAATCTGTGACACTTATAACATTCGATCGTCTCTTTGTTAAACGAGGATCGACCTCGTCCGCGTCCTCTACCTCTCGGCTGCCACGACCTCTTCCACGACCACGGCTACCCGACCCTTCTTCCATCTTCAATGCTTGTTCTTCTTCCTTGTATCCTCGTTTAAACTTCTGCTCATGGACAACAAGGGAGCTTTGTAATTGATCAACGGTCATGGTTTCTATATCATTCGATTCTTCTATAGAAACCACTACATAAACGTATTTCTCAGTCAAAGTTCTGAGAATTTTCTCAACAATCTTTCCGTCGGGCATTGTTTCTCCATTGCTTCTCATTTGGTTTGCCACAGTTAGAACTCTACCGAAGTAATCCGGTATCGATTCACCATTCTTCATCTCCAATATTTCGAAATCCCTTCTCAGTTTCTGCAGCATGGATTTCTTGACCCGTTCATTACCGGCAAACCTTCTTTTCATTGAATCCCATACGGCCTTAGAGGTCTTTCTATCCAGAATCTGCTCGAAGGTGACTCTGTCAATGGCCTGGTACAGGTAATGCTTTACCTGTAGGTCCTTCGCCCTCAGATCTTCTAACTTCTTTCTTTGTGCCTCTGACTGAGCAATACCTACATCCGGCTCAATGATTCCCGTATCAATGAGACCCCACAGCTGTTTTGCTCGCAGCAAATTCTCCATCATTTCGCTCCAATGTTCATAGTGGCCTTCAAATATGGGAACCTTCAACTTCTCGTTGCTCATTGTACCTGTGTGAAAGTGATATAGTAGTGAGAAACCTTGCTCTGATACCAATTGTTATTTTGGTAATCAAACAGAACGAGAACCTTTTCTACTGCATTAACTTGAGGCATAAAGCCTTTAAATACATGAAGGAAAATAACTACTAGCAATAAAATAGGAAAACTAACGTTAACATCAATAACAAATAAACTAAAGACTTGGTAAACTAGGACTTAATCAACCCACTTTAAGCTCCAGTTCCTCCTTATTCTCCAACAAAATGCAACATAAATACACAGTCACATAATGACCATCTGAACCACGATTCATTCCTTCAAAAAAACAACAATCGAACTAACAAATACCAAAAAAAAACATGCAAGTCCATCAAAAACAAAATCGGAAAACAAACATTTAAAACAAAGCCGAAACGCTGACGATGACGGTCGGAAAAACCATCAACCACCAAAAAAGCAAACAAAAACCCTCAAAACCATCGGCCAAAGTAAGCGAACTAAAAAATGCTCGTCAAACTAAACCAATGCATACCAATCATGAGAACACCAACAAAAGAATGGAGCAAGCCGTGGTCCTACGGTGGTCGGAAGACGAAGCGGGTAACAAACGACAGCGAGAGAAGGTGAGGCTTGAAAATCAAGACAACCTCACTCACTAAACGCAAAATTATATACCAAGACAAATTACAACCAAATAAGCCTAGGTTGCAAAGCCACAATGCATAAAAAACACAAAAGCCAATGGTATAAACACAACTTGCATAAATATGTTGCTAATTGATAGTATTTAAATAACGGTTATATGCATGTGTAATTTCATACGAACCCTGAAGAGAAGATATCTATTTGACCAAATCTATAATAACTTCTGATGACGGGGTGAGTCAAAACCTACATCCTCTCCCATAATAATGGAAGGAGATAAATAATTAATCTATACAACACGAGAAAAGGAGGGGGCATCCCCTTGTAACCTGTTGAATAAGCACAAAGCCAATAAGGCAGTGCATCTCTAGAAATGAATAAGGAGGTGTTGTGGTATTATGGAAAGAAAGCACAGGCACTTGCTTAATATTGCAAGAGCATTACTGTTTCAGGCAAATATTCCTTTGAGATTTTGGTCATAATGTGTTTAAACAGCATAATACTTAATTAACAGGACACCTTCTTCTGTGTTAAATGGTAAGTCTCCTTATATGAAGTTGTTTGGTTTTGAGCCCTCAATAGGTCACTTAAGAGTTTTTGATTGTATGTGTTTTTATATTGTGTTGACAAATAGTGATAAGTTTGAGGAAAGAGCAGATAAATGTGTTTTTATGGGTTATTCTAATATGAAAAAAAGATACAAAGTTTGGAATATTGATTAGAAAAAATTTATGTTTTCAAGAGATGTAAAATTTTATGAGAATGTTTTTCCATTTAAGAAACAAAATGTGTTTGAACAAACTGCTGAGTTTCAAAGTATTAATGATGTCAATGCATTAAATTTTTTGACTTCTGTGACTCTACAAGTGACCAAACACCCAATGATGAAAAATGGTTTTTAAATAAGTCTAGTGTTAGTGATAATCAGCAACTAGGTGTGTCTGGTAGGATTGTAGAGTCTACTGATGCACAACAGCCTACAAGAGAATGTGGCAAGGCAGAGCAACAACAAGATACCATGTACAGTGACATACATGTGAGGGTTGATAATTCTATCACTGGACATGAGAATCTGTCCTGTCTGAGGGTGTCATTGTAGGCAGTCAAAATATTAGGAAGTCATTTAGAATAACTAGTACACCTAAAAGGTTTGAAGATTATATAATTGAAGTAAAAGTGAAATATAGGTATGAGAATGTTGTTGATTATGTGAATTTACCTGCAGATTGTGTGTGTTTTGTTGTAAATATAAACAAAATAACTGAACCTAAAACTTATAAGGAGGCCATAAGTGATATGAACTAGGTAAATGCTATCAATGATGAAATCTCTGCATTATATAGGAACAACACGTGGGAGATAGTTGAATTACCCAAGAATAGAAGTCCGATAGGTTGTAAGTGGATATATAAGGTGAAGTACTAAGCTAATGGTGATGTAGAAATATATAAGGCCAGCTTAGTGGCTAGGGGGTTTAATCGGAGAGAAGGTTTAGATTTTGATGAAACCTTCTCTCCGGTTCCAAAAATGATTACAGTTAGATGTGTTATAAGCTTAGCTATTCAATATAGTTGGGGTTTATATCAACTGGATGTAAGTAATGCCTTCTTGTATGGTGATCTACAAGAAGATGTTTACATGGTTATACCTGAAGGTTTGTGTAATGGTGGTTCTAGGTTTGTTTCTAAACTAAATTTAAAGAAGTAAACACCTAGAATGTGGAATAAAAAGTTAGTTGATGTGTTGATTAAATGTGGTTTTGATCGGTCTAAATGTGACTATTCTCTGTTTGTCAAGCATGTTGGTGATAGTTTGGTAATACTACTAGTTTATGTGGATGATATTGTGTTAACTGCTAACAATGAAACTGAAATTGCTAATGTGAAAGAATTACTTAAAAACAGTTTTTTTATAAAGGATCTTGGTAAACTAAATATTTTTTTTGGAATTGAGGTTATATATAATGATCAAGGTGTGTGTTTAACTCAGAGAAAATATTGTATGGATCTCAAATGAGCATGGTTTGAGTGGTTGTAAACAAGTAAATTGTCCCATGGAACAAAATTGTGTGGTTATAAAAAAGTGTAAAGAGAGTGATTCAGTATTAATCAATGTGATAGAGTACCAATTGATAGGGAAACTGATATATTTGTCCCACACTAGGCCTGATATCGCATATAGTGTACATTTCTTGAGTCAGTATATGCATAGTCCATTAAAGTGCCATATGCAACTGTCTTTAAGAGTTCTTAGATACTTAAAAAAGGCTCCTAGGTTAGGAGTTCAATTTAAAAAGAATAATCGGTATCAACTAAGTGCCTATGCTGATTCAGATTAGGCCAAAAGTTGCGGGGACAAAAAATCAGTTACTGGATATTGTGTGTTTTTGGGTGAAACTCTTGTTTCGTGGAAGAGTGAAAAACAAAGTGTAGCTGCAAGGTCTTCAGCAGAAGCAGAATATAGATCCATGTGTGATTGTGCTTGTGAAGTAATGTGGCTAGTTAACGTGTTAAGGGAGCTGCAAGTATACTTGCAACTACCCATGGTATCAAAGTGTGATAACAATGAAACGTTATCAATAGCGGCAAATCCAGTCTTTCATGATAAGACTAAGCATTTTGAAGTGGATCTGTTTTTCCCGAGGGACAAAATAGCTAATGGTGTGTTGAAAACTTTGGGAATTGAGTCTCCAGTTCATGTTGCAGATATTCTCACAAAAGGGTTGTTACCAAGTCATCATGATACAGTTTGCAATTGGTTGGGACTTGTTAACATGTTTCAAACATAAAACTGAGGGGAGGGGTGTTGAAAGTCAAAGTGTTAAACGTCTCAAAGGTCAGTTTTATATTTGATATATTATAACTTGTAACTTATTAGTCTTATAGTGTTTAATAAGTGTGTTGTATGTGTGAGGTACAAAATCCTATTGCTCTGTAAATGAGAGTTTAAATATTCTGTTCGTGAGCTGCTGTTAATATGGGCTAAAGTGAAGCAGTGGAGATCAAAATTGTGCCAAAGTTACAGTTCAATTGTGCGCGTTTGTGGGATCGTCATATATATATACACGTGTATTGTTCTCATTGAACAGACACACCAATAATTCATCTTCACAAGATTCTCTCTCATTAAATCTAGGGCGTGTACATTATCGCAGTTCTCATAAGTTATTCGTGAGTTCTGGTTGTTCGATGATCATGACCACATTGATGATTGCTTTTAGATGTTAGATCTTGTTATTGTTGCTCAGATCTTCATATTTGTTTTAGATCCTCTTGTTACGCTGCATGGTTTCAATAAAGTGAGAGATTATACTTTTCTTATAACAACCGGTGGCACGGTGGCGAAAGAAACAGTTGGTGGTGGTGCGGTTTCCAGGATAGATGGTGGTGTTAACGGCTCTGTTAGTGCTATTTTTAGGGACAAGTTTGGGCAGGCGTTTGTATTAGATGAACCACGAGACTCACCAGAACGTATGTACTGGTTCAGGGAGAGGGAGACCTCGAGAGGTTGCATCGTGGCCAAAAGGGTTTACATTATAGTTTGCATCCGATTGACAATTGACCATTGTTGTAAGAAGGGTAGTCGGGCATTGGGGTACTAACTAGCGATTAATTGAATTGGAATTTTATACGTAATTTTGTAAATATATATTAAAAATTTCACAACTTTTTTATAAAACTTTTCAAACTTATTAATCAGATTGAATTAATAAGTTTAATTTTTCAAATTAATCAGATTGGATTAACAAGTATAATTTTTCAAGTACTTCAAAGATTTTGATCAATTCTGACGATATTTTTTTCACCAATTTTGACCACATTTGACAAATTACCGTTTTAAGGTCCAACTAGGTGAAACTTAATAAGCAGACTACCGATTACCGATTAATCGCCGATTCATCCCGAATTTTTGCAACAATGGGATTGACCCGTGTTGAGCCAACCTCTCACGTACGCACTCGTTGAACTCTTCCTCGAATAGGTTTTGAATGTTCATTGGAACGGCTCTTATGCCATTGATAGGTGTATAGCTTGATAATATACTGATATGACTTTGAACTAAAAACAATAATAAACTCTAAATAAACATTATGACGTTGAATTAAAAATAGTAATAAATCATAAATAAATTACATAACACTTTTGTGTTCAAATACAATAAGCAAACCAGTTTCGATAAGTGATCCCAAACAGCCTCTTAAGGCATACGTTCCCTTAGATCGTTGTATTCAAAGATTTGGGTTAATATTGTTTGTAATCATAAGAGGTTGCAGTGTGATCCATTTAATTATGAATGGTTTATCATAAGAGGCGGTTGCAGTGTGATCCATTTTAACACATTAGTTATTATTCACGGGTCATTGTTCTTATTTTCTCTCTATGCAACACATAGAATCGGTTTCTCCTCCACCGTCTGATTCTGGTGTTTCAACGTCTGATGTTGTGGGACGAGTTTGCTGAGGGGCCAAAATTCTTGGGGAAAAACAAGGAACTTCCTGCACCAGCCAGGGTACAATGTTCCACCTTTTTTTATCTATATTGATATTATTTCTTTAAGTTTATTCTTTATCTTCCTCTTTGCATCTTTTTTTTTTGGTATTAATATCAATAAAATTTTCTCTACATGGTTCTGGGCTTGTAGTTTATGATGCAGGTGCCTACTGCATGATTATGGCTTCAACTTACTAATGAAAGTAGTTCAAACTCATATGTGGAGTTGAACGAGTTAAGTAGTTAGCTTTTTTATCTGCTTTTCAGTTTCTACTTTCTAGCCATTGTTATTTTTATCTATTTAAGTCCGTTGTTGCTTTGTTTCATGTATGCTATTCATAGTCTACGGTTTGTTGACTCGGGTTGCTCTAATTACATGACGGGCACCGAGTCAATCTTCACAAGCCTAGATAAAACCTTTAAACCAAGTGTTTAGTTAGGAGATAAGAAGAGACTTGCCGTTGAAGGCAAAGAAACAATGAAGATTGATACTCAAAAAGGAGGACACAAGCTCCCAATTTGGAGTATAATTTGTTAGAGTGTGGGCCAACTTATGAGGAAGGGGTATTACACTTTGAAGATGGAAGGTGTGTTATTTCTCAAAGGGGTGTTGAATTTATGAAAATTCTTGATCTACCAACAAAACATGTTCTTGTTAGATGCAACCAAAGCAAAAGTTTTCAATGATAGGGCTGAAAAGATGACACCCACCAGGCTATGGCATCTGAGGTATAGTCAACCAAACTTTAGCAGCCTCTAATCACTTTATGAATTATGATAAGCCCTGGCGTGCCACTAAGAAACTTGAGTTAATCCATGCAGACTTGTGTGATCCTATGCAAACTCCAAGTCTCAGTCGTAGTTTGTACTATTATTTGTTTATTGATGATTTTACACAAATGTGTTGGGTGTATTTCTTATCAAATAAATCAGATGCCTTTTAAAAAATTAAAGTTTTGATAATCATAGTTAAAACGCCAAGTGAAAGGCACTTCAAAGTTCTTAGAACGGACAGAGGTGCTGAGAATAGCTTTGTATTAGACGTGAATAAACTCTTCCTTACACACTGCAACATAATTTCTTAGTAGAGAGAAAAGAATAGAACTATTATGGGGCTTACTGTAACATCCGGCCTTGCTCTCCTGGGTTTTCATGTGCTCCATAGCCAACTAAGCCCAAAACGTGTTGGTGATTTAAGGGGCGAGGAATGTTTTATGAACCAATAATCTCTCCTGGCCATGGACGATGTGAGATTTGCCTAGGGTGTCACAATGGTCCATGTTAATCTTTTCGCATTCTGGCAAAGCCTGCCTCCAAATTTAAACCCTCGTCAAGATTGTGATACCGCATAAGAACATCACCAATTTCTTGCTTAAGGCCAAAAATGAAGATATATGTTGCATAATCTTCTGAAATTTCTTCAAAAACTTTGACCCTATGAAGGAAGAATCTGAATACATCCAATATTCATCAACCATACCCTCTTGTCTCACCGACATGAACTCGTCTATGGTAATCTGCAAGTTTTGTGGATGCTGTTGTGCATCTTGATTGTTGATGTTGATCGTTGTTGTTACTATTGCTGCCCTAACCCATGGTCAGAGAAACGAATACTCTGATAGTTTAAGGGGGAACTAATGTTAGGTATTAAATAGTAGAGAGGTTGTATTGTAATAGTTCAAAGTATAGAGGGTCTCTTGTTAGGTTGTAAACTCGTTTGTGTACTTAATCTCAGTAGGAGGGTAATGAATGTATCGATTGATTTGAGTAAACTTTTCCTCTCTTTGTTCTTCTTTCTCTTGAAATCGATCTATACTTTGATACGTAACATGGTGTTACAATGGTCCATGTTAATCTTTCAGTAGTCGGTACCGGTATCGTTACAATCTCTGTATCAATATCACAAATGGTATCAGAGTCACTTCTGAGCCGTTTGGGATGGTGGGGGCAAACCTCATGGAGGATGATGAGTCCCTAAGGGGGATGATTGTAATGATACCGATACCGAAAAGATTAACATGGACCATTGTGACACCCTAGGCAAATCCCACATCGATCATGGCCATAAGAGATTCTTGGGTCATAAGATATTCTCCGCCTCTTAAATCACCAACAACGTTTTGGACTTAGTTGGCTATGGAGTACATGTAAACTCAACAGTTAAACGTGCTTAGGTGGGAGTAGTACTAAGATGGGTGATCTCTTGGGAAGTCTCTACCAAGGCAACCAAAAACAAATCCGTGAGTTTCTAAATGGGCAACCCATCAGGAGTAAAGCGGACAATATTAGTGGTGCGAGAGGACATATGTTACACATACTATGAGCATGCTAAAAGAAAAAGAGCTTCCAATTTTTTTGGCTGATGATATTGCAACAACCGTGTATTTAATTAATATTTCACCCACATTGGGGATGGATGATCAGTTCCTTTGGAGGCTTGGTCATGAGAAAAATCCAAGGTTGAACGGTTACGTGTGTTTAGTTGCCCAACTGATACATGTAACGCCACAAGTGACCCAACTAGGCAGCCCCATATCCAGATTGTTTTAAGGCCCAGGTAGGAGTATTGGGCTCTGCATGATGCAAGGATATTATGGAGAATATTTGGGTATGATATGATTATGTCGAATGTGTAGATTCTGGCTTCCACCTTCAGTTCTCTCTATAATTCCCATCCCCTTCTTCATTTGACTCAATAAATCTGTGTTGACTTCCTTTTAATCAATTTCCAGTTGTGGTTTGTTTTTGATTCACAACAACCTCTTCATCTCCTCTCTCAAAAAGTTGTGTTCATTGTTAATCAACAAAGTTTTATATGGTATGTTGAATAAATGCCTACCAGCTTTCGGATAAAAAGTATGAATGAGTGTTGAAAATACAATTGTCACCACAATATAACAAAGACAATGGCAGTTTTGTGTTTAATGTCTGTGGGTAAATATAGTAAACATGTCTGGGCCACGGATGTTAGGAGATTATTGGATTGTCAAACTAAAACCTAACACAGTTCTGGGTTTAATGTCTATGGGTAAATATATAATTATGTTTTGTGTTTAATATCTTAAAAGATGCAACAAGAACGAACCCAAGTGATAAAGGTTCGGATATTCCATCTATTTTCTGACCTGTTTGCAACCAAATTTCCGAGACTTATGATCACACATTTGGAGGGTCAAGTGCCATTGCGAAAAGAACTTTGGATGTGGTTTCTAGGTCGTGTTGGATATTTTAGTGTAATTTGAGATTGCGTGTGACGTTCAAATAAGAGTGCACGCTTATTTGAATGTCATCGGGACTAACGGGGGATCCAAGGGGGAAGCGCCCTGGGAGCAGGGTCCAAGGGGCAGAGCCCCTGGCTGGGGTCGAGCTGTGGACAAAAGTCCTTTATCAAAAATGCATCAGAAATTTAATTTCGGTCTAAATATGCACTTTTGGAAACTTAAGGGACTAAAGGTGTTTTTGTTCAAAATTGAAACTGCAAGCAGTTGTGAAAAACTGAAAATACGCTCCCAATTTTTTTAGGGTAAACCCTGGACGAATTTTGATTTCGAGACGAATCCCCAAAATCTTACAATAAAAAATTGCCATACAAAAATCTAGAATTTTTCTGATTTTATCCGATCAAAGATTGGTAGCCACTCCAATTGTTTGATCTGATAGTGATTACACGACTTCAGATTTATCCAAGCATTTTCGAATTATTCCCAACAAAGATCAAACAATTTCAGTGAAGATGACAAGCGGTGGTGAATCTTCGAAGGCTATGACGAACAAATTTGCGAAATTGGACAAGTTTGAAGGGCAAGACTTTCGTCGCTGGGCAAAGAAGATGCATTTTCTGTTGACGACTTTGAAAGTGGTGTACGTTCTGAGTACCCCAATGCCCGAGGAAGTGGTGGATGAACCGCTAGAACAAACTAGGAAGCGTGGAAAGTGGTTGAATGCTGATTACATCTGTCGTGGGCATATTCTGAATGGTATGTGTGACTCTCTTTTCGATATTTATCAAAATGTTGAATCTGCAAAAGAACTGTGGGAATTACTAGAGGCCAAATACATGGCTGAAGACACATCTAGTAAGAAATTCTTGGTCAGTGATTTTATGAATTATAAAATGGTTGATGGTAGACCCATCATGGAACAATACAATGAATGTCTAAGAATTCTGGGTCAATTCGAACAACATGGTTTAAAGATGGATGAAGCTATTTCTGTTCCATCTATCATTGATAAACTTCCTCCTTCATGGAAATATTTTAAACATACTTTAAAACATAAGAAGGAGGAAATGAATCTGGTTGAACTTGGAAGTTGTTTTCGAATTGAGGAGTCTTGTCGGGCCATGGAAAATATTAACAAAGACAAACACGTTGGTGGGTCTTCTGTTAATATGGTGGAAGAAAGTGGCCTAGTCTCAAAAATTCTAACAAGGGAAACAACAAAAGAAAGTATCAAAGTGGGTTTAACAAGAAGAACAAGGCTGTGAAGTATGCAAAACAGACCAATGATCAAGGCTGTTGGAAGTGTGGTAAACTAGGACACTTCAAGAGAGATTGTCGTGTTGGTAAAGCCAAGAATGAAGCTGGCACTGGTGGATCCTCTAAGGATCCAAAGCAACAAGGTCAGAAATTAAACTTTAATTATAATTCGGATGTGAATTATGTTTCACTAATTTCTGAAGCATTTTATGTGCAGGATGATTCTGTTGCTTGGTGGCATGACTCGGGAGCAACAAGTCACGTATGTAAGGATCAAGATGGTTCAAGGACCTTACATTAATTGAAGATGGATCTGTTTTAAAGATGGGAAATGTTGCAACGAGCCAATCCACGGAATTGGAAGTGTAGTACTAGTGTTTACTTCTGGAAAAAACTCTAAGTTTAAGTAATGTATTGTATGTACCCGACATTCGGAAAAACTTGTTATCCGGTATCGTATTAAATAATTGCGGGTACAAACAAGTGTTAGAATGTGACAAGTATATCTTGTCAAGAATGGTTCTTTTATCGGATTTGGTTATTTATGTAATGGTATGATTATGTTAAATCTAGAAGTGCCGTTTAGTGATAATTCTGTTTGTATGATTGATTCGTCATCTAGTGTAAATTCGTCAAAATCTGAATTATGGCATGCTAGATTAGGACATGTACATTATAAACGACTTATGGAAATGTCTAAGATGAGCTTAATTCCGGCAGTTAATTTAACAAATGAAAAGTGCCATATCTGCAAGTTGAATAAAATAACTAGAAAACCATTCTTGCAACATGTTAATAGAGAAAGTAAATTGTTAGATTTGATACATAGTGATCTATGTGATTTTCATGGTACACCATCATTAGGTAACAAGAAGTATGTTGTAACCTTTATAGATGATGCTACTAGGTTCTGTTACGTTTACTTGTTACATGCAAAAGATGAAGCTTTGGAAAAGTTTAAAATCTATAAACAAGAAGTAGAGCTTCATCAAAGTGAATTGATCAAAACCCTACATATGGATAGAGGTGGTGAGTATTTTGATCTGGAATATTTCCAATCAACTAGAATAATACACCTTACCACAGCTCCTTACACACCGGAACAAAATGGTGTGGCAGAAAGGAAGAATAGGACGCTAAAAGAGATGGTTAATACCATGCTGTCCCATTCGGGTTTAAATAATGGGTTTTGGGGAGAGGCTATGTTGACAGTCTGTTATTTGTTAAACTGGGTTCCTAATAAAAGGAACAAAACAACCCCTTTTGAGCTTTGGTATAAAAAGTCACCCGAGTTGCAAAAACTAAGAGTTTGGGGTTGTAGAGCCGTGGTTAGGCTCAATGATCCTAAGATAAGAAACTTAGGGGAAAGAGGTATAGAATGCATTTTCATTGGATATGCTGAGCACTCATTTGCTCACAGGTTCTATGTAATAGAACCAAATGACCACGTTTCAGTACATACGGTTATTAAGGCAAGAAGTGGAAATGTAGAATATGATGAAGAAAGATTCATATCTATACCTAGGCCAAAGGATATGAATCCTTCTCTCCATATTTCTAGTGGAAAAGAAATTATGCCTTCAACTAGCACTGAACCAAGAAGGAGTTCAAGAGAAAGAAAGGCCAAGTCTTATGGTGACGATTTTCAACTGTACTTAGTTGAAGGATCTAGATTGATATTAATTTTCAATATCAATATTGTTTCAATGTTGATGAGGATCCAAAGACATATAGTGAAGCAATGGCTTCAAGGGATGTTTCATTTTGGAAAGAAGCCATCCAAGATGAAATGGACTCTATTTTGCAAAATAACACTTGGAAATTGGTGGATTTACCTCCTGGTTGTAAACCATTGGGAAGTAAATGGATCTTCAAGAGGAAGATGAAGGTGGATGGTACTATTGATAAGTTCAAAGCCAGATTAGTAATCCAAGGGTTTAGACAAAAGGAGGGTATTGACTTCTTTGATACATATGCTCCTGTAGCAAGGATATCCACCATTAGATTATTATTAGCACTTGCTGCTATACATAATCTTGTAATTCACCAAATGGATGTGAAAACTGCATTTCTAAATGGTGAATTAGATGAGGAGATTTACATGAAACAGCCAGAAGGATTTGTTATGCCTGGAAGTGAAAACAAGGTGTGTAAACTAATTAAATCTCTTTATGGTTTGAAGCAAGCACCCAAACAGTGGCATCAAAAGTTTGATGAGATTGTATTGTCTAATGGTTTTGCTTTAAACCAAGCAGATAAATGTGTTTATAGCAAGTTTGATGCTTCTGGAAACGAGTCTTCATCTGTTTGTATGTAGATGATATGTTGATTTTTGGCACTAACCAAGATCAAGTCAATAGAACAAAAGAATTTTTATCATCTATGTTTGCTATGAAAGATATGGGGGAGGCTGAGGTGATTTTAGGTATTAAAATCAAACGTGAGAACATGGGCATTTCAATCTCTCAATCACACTATATTGAGAAGATCTTGAACAAGTTCAATTTCAAGGATTGTTCTCTCCGCAAGTACTCATGTTGATCCTAGTCTGAAGCTATTACCTAATAAAGGCATTGCGGTATCTCCACTTGAGTACTCAAGAGCGATTGGATCACTTATGTACGCTATGATCTGCACCAGACCAGATATAGTGTATGCTGTTGGAAAACTTAGTAGGTTTACTAGCAATCCTAGTACTCATCACTGGCAAGCACTAGGTCGAGTATTCAAATACTTGAAAGGAACCATGGATTATGGTCTAACTTACATTGGATTTCCTTCGGTGATTGAAGGATATTCAGATGCAAGTTGGATAAACAATAAGGAAGATCATTCTTCCACAAGTGGTTGGGTATTCCTACTTGGGGGAGGTGCCATTTCTTGGGCTTCAAAGAAACAGACTTGCATAACCGATTCAACAATGGAGTCTGAGTTTGTAGCATTAGCCGCAGCTGGCAAAGAAGCTGAGTGGCTAAGAAACTTGATTTATGAGATTCCATTGTGGCCAAAACCAATGGCTCCCATTTCAATAAGGTGTGATAGTGAAGCTACACTGGCTAAGGCGTATAGTCAAGTGTATAATGGCAAGTCAAGACACTTAGGTGTGAGACATAGCATGGTTCGTGAGCTCATCATGCATGGTGCAATTTCGGTTGAGTATGTGAGAACTCAACATAACTTAGCTGATCACTTAACCAATGGGTTAACTAGAGATCTCGATGAAAGGATCAGCTGTGGGATTAGGGTTAAAGTCCATCTGAAAACTCTCATGTTAAGATACCCAATTCCCACTAATATGACGTTAGGTGCAGAATTCAATGTGGAAAGCTTAACAACTGGAGTTTGGAACACAAATTAAAATTATCCCAAAGGTATGTGTTTAGATCTGCAAGTTAAGTAAGGTTGAGGTATATCTTCTTAATAGCTCTTTTGAAAAATTGCATTTGCAGGTGCAAGAGTAAAAGAGCTACCTATATGAGCATGAAGTTTAGCTGCTTCAAGAAGCTTGGACTTGGCTTTGATATGCTTATGAAGGATAGGGACATAGGCTAGTAAAAGATAGTGTCAAGTTAGATCTATGTATGTAAACTAATGGTATATTATCTTCATGTATTCAGTATGGATATTAAGGGTTCAATCCTTAGAGACACCCTTAAATTCGAATATTTGGAATGTATAATATACTAATATGAAATTCAATCGTCACGACATTTCATTTATGCATTAGTTTGTTTGATTGCTATGAACAAGTTAGGTAATTCTTGATTACACTAAAATGGGGGAGGTATGTTGGATATTTTAGTGTAATTTGAGATTGCGTGTGACGTTCAAATAAGAGTGCACGCTTATTTGAATGTCATCGGGACTAACGGGGGATCCAAGGGGGCAGCGCCCCTGGGAGCAGGGTCCAAGGGGCGGCAAACCCCTGGCGGTTCAAAGGGGCAGAGCCCTGGCTGGGTCGAGTTGTGGACAAAAGTCTTTATCAAAAATGCATCAGAAATTTAATTTCGGGCTAAATATGCACTTTTGGAAACTTAAGGGACTAAAGGTGTTTTTGTTCAAAACTGAAACTGCAAGCAGTTGTGAAAAACTGAAAATGCACTCCCAATTTTTTTAGGGTAAACCCTGGATGAATTTTGATTTCGAGACGAATCCCCAAAATCTTACAATCAAAAATTGCCATACAAAAATTAGAATTTTTCTGATTTTATCCGATCAAAGATTGGTTTGCCACTCCAATTGTTTGATCTGATAGTGATTACACGACTTCAGATTTATCCAAGCATTTTCGAATTATTCCCAACAGGTCGCTTGATTTATCTCTTCAAGTTTCTAAAGTTCCGAAGTTGATGTGCAATTAGCTAGATTCGTGCTATTAGGTTCTCTATGTTGAAAGAAAGAAAGAAGTATTCATTAGAAAGAAAGAAACAGGTGACTTTCAATTTGATTGGAAATGGGTGGCATCTCCGATTACATACAGGGAGACAGATGAGCTTGTGAATTGTATTGACCAATTAGAACTCTAATCTGTTACAGGAGGTAAAGATCGATGGAGGTGGCTTGGCAACCCATCTGGTGATGTCTCGGTGTGCTCGGTTAAACAAGTAACAAGTTTCATCAAGATAATATAGTGTCTGATTTACACTCCGTAAGAAGTCACATACATATTTTTTTTTTTTGAAAAAGTGACATAAAAAATAATAATTTCGTCAAAACAAAATTTTCAAAAAAGTTTTATATCAAAATGTTCTCGAGTTCTTGCATTAAGATGTAGTTCCTATTTTTAACCATCCATATTATATATATATATATATATGGTAGGGATCCTAAGAGAAGTCCACCTAATTGAGAAACTTGAGAAGCATTCTGGACCACACATTTCACTAAGCTTTTCGTAATATACATATATATAGTCTAAAATTGACTATATACATATATGTATATTGTCAAATCTTGAATTATACACATTGTATATAGTCAATTTTAAACTATACATATGTATATATTACGACAAGCTTAGGGAAAATGTGTGGTCTAGAGTGCTTCTCAAATTTCTCAATTAGCCTGGTGTTTTTCACATGATTCTAACCTTTAATATATATATAATATATATATATAATATATATATATATATCATAATTTAATAATATTAATAACAAAATACGTGAATATCAATATAAATAAATAAAATGTTTATTCAAATACTAAAGTATTTCAAACTTGATATTCATTACTCGAAAAATGATATTTATTCATTTAATATTAAAGGCATAGAAATTATGTTTTTTTAAGTCTCGTCCTAAGTTAACGACTGAATCTAGTTCTAGCCGAAGTTGACCGCCTTTGATCGATTCTTAGTAATAAGCCAGAGTTGAAGAAAATTGTCGCAACACCATACCTACCTTGTAGCCATTGGTCTGCCTCCTAGACCTACTTTTACAACATTGCTTTGCAATTGTAATCCGTTAAAAGTTTTTCTAACTGCTTACTAGATATGGTGTAATTTTTTTTATATGTATTTACAATACTTTGTTGTTAAAAAATACATAGCAATGCACCTTGCAACTCTGAAATGTGAACTCTTAGACCTTTTTGGTTGTAGAGTAAACCATGTAGACAATCTTGGCTAGTACCACAATGGCATTTGATGTCTAGCAAGGAGAGCTTACTTTGTTGTGGCTTTTTAATCTTCTGATGCATTGGTAGCAAGATGTTCTGGGTCGAGTCAAGGGTTTAAGTGGTGTGCTTCCTCTAGAATGGTGACGGGTTAATCATCAGCGTCATCTACATTCTGAGGTGTGAGTGCTCTTTTGCTGTTAATTTTATCATGTGGATGTATTTTGTTGTTCATTCAAAAATAAAATATACATTTGACTATCTGAGGCTCATTAACTAGAATTAATAATTCATCTTATATAAGTTTCAAAGTCAACTTTGTAATCTAGCAGCATTAAATATTTTTAATGTACTTAATTACCATACTAAATACTTGTAACTAGAGGTTATAGGTCAATGTAACTATTATATTATTTTTGATAGATGCTGTTGTAAGTTATCTTTTCTCTATCTAATTATGTGGTTGAGTTTTGTAAAGATAATATTTTTGAGTAGGTTAGCTTTCCTCTTCAAAATATAAAAAACTATTGTTATTTACATAGTATTAACTTGCAAGTTTTCTAAACATAATAGTGTTGTACCTCATGGTTAGGGCTTTTTTTTAAATTGATTCTTAGTTTTAGGGTTTTATCTTTTGTAATTTAACCTTACATTTTTTTTACTTTCAACTTTGGTCCCTTATACTTTTCATCTTTCATAAAATTTTATTTATGTTCGTTCTAAAATTTATGAGATAACATGGTGCAACATGCATACACTTCAATTTACGTTTCGTTTAAATTTGCGAGTTAAACAGTCGCAACGTGCGTGTGTGGTTCAACGTTTTTATGTCTATTTTTCCTGTTTGACAGGCTTGTCACAACTCCTGTGTTTTAGATCGATTTAGTTATTTTTTCTATCTTTTATGTTTTGGTCTAATTTTATTTGCATTAGTACATGACAACTACTTTGTTGTTGGTTGTTGACGATGGTATGGCATTGGTTCTACTTGGCACAGTTTTACGACAAGCCTGTCGCAATGGGGGGAGGGTTAATACTAGTATATACTAAATTTTAGGTTAGGTATGCATCATGGGATTAAACATAACATTTGTCTTTAAAATTAGTAAGGCAAGAGCTCCTGTGTGATCTTAATTCAGACCAATCTTTAATTCTCAGTACTTGTATGATGTGTAAAATAATACTTTTGGGTCAGCAACTACAATGAGCTGGTGGTAAACCTTGGTTAAGTAAAAATAGGTTTACCACTAAAATTGAGAAGTAAAATTAATATGTTTAATCTTTTTAATTTCAATATTTAAACATGTAATTAATCATGTGGAGGTAATAAGCACATAGAATAGTGACTGAGTAATGACTAAGACCAAGACTGACACTAAAACTAAAACCAACTTGCTTGCGTCCCACACCCAAAAAGGGTGTGACTGTGGCAATACCAAAATCACATAGTTAGGAGGAAAGGTGAGCTCATGACTAATGAGACGATACCAACATCTTCAAGTCATGAGGAAAGCTCAGCCGTGAATCCACCGAATGAATGACTGATTGACTACAATGACCAAACAACAACAACAACAACAATACCCTCAACAACATATTTGTATCCTATTTTAAAATATAAATTTCTTGTATTCGTTTTTCTTTTAATAATACGTATTAATCAGGTCACTTACACATGTCAATTACGTCGAAACTTCGCAAACCCAGCAAGACCGTATAGACTCAATAACTAGTTAACTAATCAACTTTCATACTTTAAAAGCTAGAAATTCATTATTCAACTTTATAATTTAATAGCATTATATATACTTTTTTTGTACCTATTTATTTCCACTAAAACTTTCCTAACGTAACCAAATAGCAAATGTAATATTTAGGTATCTAAACGAACTAAACATATACATTGGCATGTTCATGCTTGTTATTTAACTTTAATCTTACACAAACACAAACATGAACAGTTAAATGAACATATCTTCTTGTTCATGCTTGTTCGTTAAGTAAATGAACTTGTTCATATTCGTAAATATATATAGAATTTTTATATTAATATTTAAATGTAACATAAACGAAAGTGCACAAATATAAATGAACACATGGAACATGTGATCATGTTCGACTGGAACTTTCCGTTGAATGAGTCACTGACCGTTCCATTCGCTTACTAGCCTATTGTCTTCTATTATAACTTTAACCATGGGGTGTCAGCCCAGTGGCCAGCCTCACCCATTCCAAACGGGAGGACGCGGGTTCGAGTCCAGCTTGGCCCGAATAATCCTGCTGGGTAGTAACCGCCAGGCAGCTATGGGGCTAAGCTAGCTTGGGAGGGAGAACCCTCCCGCGATCAGGGGTACCGTGCATTTACCCTTTTTTTTCCGTCTTCTATTATAACTTTTATTATAATAGTCTGTAGTAATAACACAATTAATAGTGACTCCTTATTACTGTATTAGGAAGTCTAAAAGACAGTTGAATTTTTTTTTCTCAAATTGTTAGAGCTTCACGTCAAAATCCTGAATGATAAACGAACAGAAAAGCTATTTTTCTATGGTTCGGTTTACCTAAAAAGCACTAGAATTTAACGGTCTTCTGGTTTGATTTTGGGTTTTGAGTTCTTCTATTCTTTTATTTTATTATTTAAAAGTGAGCGTGAATAAGACCTAGTATGATAAAACAATATCATTCTATTGTTTAAAAGTGGGCGTGAATAAGACATATATCATTTTTTCCTAATCTTCCATGAACTTTTCTTTTAAAGCTACTTAATTAGAATTTAAAGCTCCACTATTATAACTTTAAAGTTAAAAGGTCAACTTATAACTTATTAGCATTAGATGTTGTAATTATATTTATTTCAGCTAATTATTTAATGGATTATTAGATATAAATAACCTCAACTTTTACTTATTGGTTGGGAACACTCATAACTATGGGAATGTTTATCACCACTCTCAACTTTCAATACTCCCAAACTAATCAAACCTTAACCCAATTAAATATTTTTTTTTTCTAACATGACTTTTTTTATGAGATGGCATGCTTATACGTCAAAAACATAAATTAAAAAGAAAAACATTAAAAAACTGTATAGAACAACAATCAACGACCCAAAATCATTAAACATCATCTGGATCCACCACATCCTAAAATCACCTCTTTCTATCAACACCCTTCTCGATTTTCCCCTAATCCTTGATTTTTTACTTCTATTAGATCATTCACATTTGATTTATATTCATATACTATACTAAAAATCACTATTTTTTCTCTCACCTTTTCAATTGAACTAGAAGAATGCCCACGCGATGCGGCGGGAGAGACACATCGCATTGCGATACTCGTTTTTTGTGGTTTTCTTATTCATATGATATTTATTGTAGCATCATTGTGATAGATATAAATCAAAAGAAAGTAGTCGGGTAATCCATTTCATTGTGTTGTGCATCGTTCGGTTGATTCGGTTATCATCCTCAACCGTAGTCGAAACCAAAGTCATCGGTTAGTCTATTTTATTAACTAACAGTTTCGGTTAATCACTTTGGTTTATTTCATTTAGATTGACGGTTTTTGGTTTGATTCATTTATTTAGTTCCAGTTAATTGCAAAAATTAACTTGGGCTAAAACTTATGCTTCGAAATATATGAAATTGAGGTGTAAATACATGAGATGAAAGTATAAATATATGAAATGGAGATATAAAATATGAGATATATGAAAATATGAATGATTCGGTTCGGTTTAGCTAATTTTGCTTAAACGAGAGTACAAAAGAATTGATAACCGGTTTGGCTAATTCGGTTTCAGTTAATTTAGTTTTTGGTTGATTTTGGTTTTGTTTTGTCTGTTACCAGTTTGGTTGAGGTTAACGATGTAGTTATTGCTCACCGACAACTGGTTCTGGTTAATAACCGATAGGTGTGCACGCGATACGGCTAGAAATATAGACGTTGCCACGGTGTGCATTGTTCGGTTGGTTAGATTATTATCCTCAACCGAATTCGAGGTCATCACTTAGTCTATTTTATTAACCAATCCGTTTTCAGTTAATTGGTTTGGTTTATTTAGTTAGATTGACGATTTTGGTTTGATTCATTTATTTCGGTTAATAGCCAAAACCAAATTTACGCTAACACTTTTGATTAGAAATACATGAAATTTAGGTATAAATAACTGAAATTGATATATAGGTACATGAAATGGAGGTATAAATACATTAAATGGGGGGGGGGGTATAAATATGAAATACATGAATAAAGGTATAAAAGCTAGATATATATGAAATATGAATGGTTCGGTTCGGTTCAGTTAAGTTAATTTTGGTTAAACAAGGGTACAAAAAAAATCGATAACCGTGTTTGGTTAATTCGGGATTCGGTTAATCAATTTACAGTTGATTAGTTTTTGGTTGATTTCGGTTCGGTTTTGGTTAATGATTCAGTAATTACTCACCTTAGACATTGCTAATCACGTAACATATCAATTTTTTTAGTTAAAAAAACCATAGCAATATATACTCAAAGTAGAGAGAATAAAATACATGTTTATATGGTGTATTTTGAAAAAAATATTAACGTACCAAAAACTATGACCGTTTAAAAATTGTGGGGGAGTTAGTTTATTACAAGAGGATAAAGTATTACTACTAACTAATTATTAATAATTTTGTTAAAGATGAGATATAAAAGTGTAATCTAGATGAGAGGATTAAATTGACGGTATTTAAACACTTGACATTCTGTAGCTATTAATCTAGATGAGAGGATTCTGTAGTCATTGGCCATTACCAGTCCCACCTTTGAATATTCTCCCTGCCAGTCCCACCTTTTACCTACTTTTCCTTCACCGGTACTCAATTAAGTTTTTTTTCAGAATTACAAACTTACGTATTAAGACTTTTGATCAGAACAAGGATACAAGTCTATTGATGTAAAACTTACCTTGAAGTTGTGCTCCAAACGACTTGATTTTTGTTGATTGGAAGTTTAAACACCCGAATTGAAGCACCGTTTTCATCGTTTGGGGCACAATTTCAAGGTAAATTTTACATCATTCGACATGTATCCTCTTCCTGATCAAAATCCCTAAAACGTTAGCTTGTAATTAAAAAAAATACTTAACTCCGTTAAGTTAAACTTAACTCAGTTAAGTTTTTTTAACTGAGGACTGTTGGAGGAAAAATAAGTGAAATGTGAGACTGGCATGGGGAATATTTAAATGTGGGACTGGCAATGGCCAATGACATTTAATTGGGATCATTATAGGCCAATTCCCAAAAAATAAATTAGAAGTGTTCTTGACCAACAAGTGAAAGTTGGGATTATAAAGTTGGGAGTGCCAAAGGAAACAAATTGAAAGTTAGGAGATGGTAATAAACATTTTGTTAGTTGATAGTGTTCTCAACAAACAAGTAAAAATTAAAGATATAAAAATCCAATAACCCTAACACAAACTCACTCTCTCTCCCCGCCACTTTATCACCACAAAAAGTCACCATCACCACTGTCCAGCGACCACTCTCATCTATCCTAAAAATGACCACAAAGAACTCGTGACATAGTAACTCATCGGTGGAGTCCACCCAAACGTCTAATGATGCAAACTTCTAGGATTAGCAGTTATATTTCCTATTTTCTTAAACTATTTTATGTTTATTCTTTTTGTGAACAGAAATATATCGATCGTTGTAACCAATATTACATCAATAATATATAACAGGTAGGATCAAATAAAGAGTTGATCGAATAGGCTAAGAAGACATCCTAATCTATATTTTTTAAATTAATGACGAAAATGAAAATGTAAGAAAAGAGCAAAAAGATACTTTTATACTAGCCACGTATGTTGACTTTTTTTTTTAAATCTTTATTTAAAAGAAAAATTTGCACTACAAAATCGAGCATTTTTTATCTTTAACTTGAGTACAATATTACTTTATAAAAAGGACAACTAAGAACCTCAAAAATTATGTTGTATAATATGTTTGTGCTAGATTTCTTTCACTAGATTTTTGTGCTAATTTTATTTGTGCAATATTTTTTACTGACATTTTTTGTAGATTTTTGTGCTAATTTTTTATTAGTTTTTCTTATGTTGTATTTTAAGAAAATATAAGGGCGAGAATTAATATTTTTACAACCAAAATGCCCTTTAATCCTAGTTATATGGAATGTCATATGTTATTATCTTTCAGGAGATCTTTCCCAATATATCATGACTAGAATTGATTCCTCGCATTACCAGGTCGTTTTTATTAACGTGATTTGAGTGTAGTGATTTTTTTTGTAATTTCTTATTGCTCAAAGGTAGACCAATGAAAAAAGTCCATAAAAATAAGCACGAAAATGTATTATATTTGACGACGCATGAAACATAAAGTAACTAATTTATAAAGTTTAAAAAAATTTATGTCAAAATTTAGGCCAACAAAAACGTAAAGTTACTCTAATTGACCCGATTCGTTTTTTAACAAAATTTACGTCAAAAGCAGGCTAACTGAAAACGTCCACAAAAATAAGCCCAAAATATATTATATTTGACATGTCTCATTTTCGATAAAAATTACATTGAAACGTTAAACGTCAATTTATACCCGATATATACATAAAATTTAGCATATAAAACTCAAGGGGGTGTCAAAATGACATGTTACAAAACTTTATAAATTTTATAGTGTTTCATGTCAATATTAAAAGGTTGAGAGGTGAAATTCACAAAAAGACTCAAAAAACCAAATTAACGTTGAGCGATGAACTTAAAAAAAGACCAAAAAAGTCGAATTACTGTAACGAATATTCAATTTGAGTATACTTTAAGAATTGATATATTTATTGCTTAATTTCTATAAAAAATATTCAATTTGAGTATTAAACAGTTGAACAAGTTTTTTCAGGTTTTTCTATCTCATGTTTGTATTTCTTGTTTTTCCATAATTTTTTTTTCGAATGACAAACTTTTATAAAGACAGCATACTAGTAAGATACTAGTAGTCAAAGATCAAAACATATAATTAAAAAGAGAAATTACACCACTGGCTCCACCGTAAAGCTTCCATTGACTCCACCTTAAAGCTTTAGAAGGGGACCTATTTTTAATTCACAAAAAGCTTAGCGACTTTATATCTTCAATCACTCTTGCACCAGTTGTCTCTTTGCTTGAGAAGATTTTTCGCTTCTCGCTTTCCAAATGCACCAACAAGCTATCATAATAATCCCTTGAAGAACTTTACGTTTCATCTTTTTAAAATGACAAAAGTTATGCAAATTCAAGAGACCCAGAACTGAGAAGGCATAAATAGGAGTCACATGACACCAATTTGAAATTGCTGCCAAACATAAGAGGCATAGAGCATGAGACAAGTGAACGAGATGTTGATTCGATATCTTAGTTGCAAATACCACATAGATCCGAATCCATATTGATGTTCCTATGAACAAGGTTCTCCCTTGTCAGGATGCGATCCAAGCTAGCTCTCCAAGAAAAGACTTTAATCTTTTTAGGCACCCAATTGTTCCAGATAGTGGGTTGCCTATTAACCGAACTTGTCACAGCCGCTCTATGGATAATTTTTTCATTAAGGCAACCGTAAAGATACCGTCCTTTCTTCAGTCTAAATCCATCTATCCATGTCACTTGTACCTGAAACGTCTGTACCAAATCCACCAACGAATGAAACACAATGGAAAAAACCGGTTCTGGTACATTAGTTCTCCTTCTCCTTCTCCATCTCCATTTCCAAGTTCTAGTGATCGAGTCAGAACAGTCAGCAACAAATTCATTTTTAAATGATGTGTTAGAAAAAAGATTAGGGAAGTAATACATAAGAGGCTGTAAACCCACCTAAGTATCCAACCAAAAGCGAACTGTTCGCCATTACCAAACTCTTTTTTAATTAGATAACCGAGTTTAATATTAAGAGAAGAAAGTTGATTCCCCAACCTAACAATGGAACCCCACACACCTGGAAACCTGTTAGAATATGGCAAAACATTAAATACCCGAGAGGAACTATGAATAGCCACAATAACTTTGTTCCAAAGAGATTGTTTCTCCACTTTAAAACACCACCATCATTTTGACAAAAGTGCCAAATTAGCATCTTTTAGCGAAGTGAGATCCAATCCCCCCTCTTCCAAAGGAGATGTGATTTTAGACCAACAAACCCAATTGATTTTATCATTTTCTAAGGAACCTGCCAAAGAAAACCTCCGTCGACTTTTCGCTTCAAGTTGATCTAGGATGCTAATATGAGCTTTGTAAAGAGAAAAGAAATAAGTTGGTAAAGTTTCCATTACCGACTTAAGAAGTGTTAAGCAACCACATGTCGAGAGAGTAAATAATAGGAGCCCAATTGCCAATCCGGTTCATATTTGCACCAACGGAAAGACCTAAATATGAGAAAGGTAGAGAACCCGAAGCACAACCTAAAAGATTTGCAATACCATCCAATTCAAGTTGCTGAATTCCAATGCCAAACAAATTGGATTTATTAAAATTCATTTAAAGCCCCGAGACCAAAAAGAAACATTTCAAGAGGCGAGACATATTAAGAATATTATCTTTTGACCATCTCCAATAATGATGTGCGTCATCAGCATAAAAAATGTGGGATATTATCGGTCCTAATGGTGGGATATTATCGGCCCGTTATTAGGAGTGCTTTCAAAATTCCTTCTCACTAGCACAATTAATCATACAAGATAGAGCTTCCATTCCAATAATGAAAAGGAAAGGGGATAAGGGGTCATCTTGTCTTACTCCTCTTTGGTATTTGAATTCAAATGTTGGCGAGTCGTGAATTAGAACCGATGACTTTGCTGAAGATAAAACTCCCCAAATCCAACGACGCCACTTAGCCGGGAAATTCATTTGTTCTTGTATAGAATCCAAGAACTTCCAACTTATGTTTTTTCTAAAACATGACCAACTTTTTTTAAAGATAATCTCATTAGGAAACGCCAAACCTCAAACCGAGGGTGCCGCAAACAAGACTACAAAAATACAAATTTACACCAATTATACTAAGAAACCCTTAATATCTGTGAGTGGCATCAAAGGTGGCCATGACTCACAGCTAAGTTAAATGTCCGTTACATATCTATGTACTTGGGTGATGTGTGAGAATATGTGTACTTTTAGGGATTTTCTTAAACAAATCGTCGTTTTAAATTTATTATAAAAAATAGTTAATACTTTTACACAGCTATACACGTTAAGACAAGTGTTTATAACATGAAATAGTATTAATCAAGTATCAACACAAGGGCTCATGGCTCTTAATACTTAACCTTTTAGTCAATCATAAAGTTGAGAGGTTGTGCACGTAAATGTAAAATACATACATAAAGTTGAGAGGTTATGCACGTAAAAGTAAAATATATACATAAACTAAAAGCATAAAAATATAAGACAAGATAGGAATCAATCTAAGATAAGCGCCACTTTGGCTTTGAATCCCCTTAATGTAAAATATAACATTTTAAATGTTTAATGGGTGTGGTAATTTGGGGATTTCATCGTGAGATGAAAGACAACATCGGACGAACACTCCCAAAACTCTTTTTACAACCGCATGAATCGGAGAGACCACATCGGACAGCATCTCCCTTACTTGTAAAACTAGAATGCATATCCCCTACATAGTTAATGATTATTTCATCTCTTAGATTTTTTAATTTTTTTTCTCATCTTAAAAACCTTAAATGATAAACAGGAAAATAATATATATATATATATATATATATATATATATATAGGTGAAAAATAAAACGAAAACACACTTGAGTTGACAAAACTCAAGAAAACCTATGTAACATTTTTACATTTAAAAAAATAGGGGAATGTAACATTAATGTATTTGAACATTTTTTAAAAAAATGTAAAAAGCGCCTACTTGTTTTTTTTAAATGTTCAAAATTTGTATGTTATATTTTTTGGACATATATATTATGTAACATAAAATTTTTAACATTTAAAAAAAATAAACTACTCGGCGTTTTTTGTATTTATTTTATAAATGTGTTCAAATATATGTATGTTACATTTCCTATTTTTTTTTAGAAAAAAATAAAAAGATTACTTGGGTTTTTACGAAGATTTTTTGAATTTTTTCAATCAAGTGGATTTTCGTTTTATCCTTCTTCTATATGTGTGTGTGTGTGTGTATATGAGGGATTGATAATGAGAAAACTAGTTTAAATGAGAAAACAAAAAAAACTAACTAAAAAATCTTAAAAAAACACATAAATATATATGAAATCCATGTCTATTTGTAGGACGTGAATGTTGTTTCTGAAAACATGACAATTATGATAACACATCAAAATCAATCTAAGACCACATGCGTTGACAATCGTATACTTTGGTGATTTATTTTCTTCAAGCTTTAAATTCGCATTTTAATGAATTTGTTGTATAAATACCTGCATGATTTTGATTTGCATTCACTCAACTCATAACGAGTTGTATGAAAATGGCAAAACATTTGTATGGCATCCTCCTCCTTTTGGTTGTTGCTATTTCAGGTGCTTATTAATCAAACTCATTGCATCGTTTTTAATAATTTTGAAACCATATTTTGTATAACAATAATAATAATAATATCTACTAATTTGTTTGGATTAAAAACAATGGAATGCAGAAAGTGAGGCCATCATCAGACCTCCAAGACTATGTGAAAGGTTGAGTGACACGTTTTCGGAGAAAATATGCATCATTGGAAGGAACTGTAACGCTAAGTGTTTAGAGAGAGAAAGCGGTTAGTGGCGCTTGCCGCTTGCGTCAGGGGAGATTAAGATGCGTCTGCTCCTTTAACTGTTCCAACCCACCACCCCCTCCTCCACCCCGCACACCGCTCCCTTCACCACGACCTCCGCCCCCTCCACACCCTCCCCTCCTCCTCCACCACCACCTCCCTCACCGCCCCACCACCACCCCGCTCACCGCCGCCACCACCACCCAGCTCGCCGCCCCACCACCACCAGACTCATCTCCCCCTCCGCCACCACGTTCACCGCCCCCTCCTCCACCCGTGTCACCGCCTCCTCCGCCACCACCACCGCCCCCTCCACCACCCCGCACACCGCCACCACCACCCCACTCACCGCTGCCGCCCCACCACCGGCATCACCGCCCCCTCCACCACCCACCTCACCGCCGCCACCACCTCCCTCACCATCCCCTCCCCCACCCGTGTCACCGCCTCCTCCCCCACCCCGCTCACCGCCCCCACCACCACCGGCCTCACCGCCCCCACCTCCACCTGCCTCACCTCCCCCTCCCCTCCTCCACCGCGCTCACCGCCGCCGCCACCACCTGCATCACCGCCCCCACCACACCCACCGCCCCTCACCCACCCCGTCCACCATCCCGTGCACCTCCTACTGCTCCATAGAGACCGTGTCGAAGGGAAGAAGGTGTGATCTTATGTTTGTCATTCGAATCATCCATTAATTATGTTTGAATAGGAATCATTATCAATAAAAGGAAAACGATCCTTACTTTACATATTCAGTATTTTCCAAAAGTGTAATAAGTGTTGCATGCGCAAACAATAGTTGTGATTCCATGCATAAATGCTTCGAGAATATAATATATTTGCTTTTTATATACATTTGAAATTGAAATTGAAATCCTATAACTAATTAAATATTTTGATGTATGTTTGTATGATGTAAGTTGTTTTCCGCCACCGTGATGCGGCCAGGCTTACAAATTAAGACTTCAACAAATTAATGAAATTTTTAAGTAGAAAAAGTATGAACACGTAATCAATATAAACAACTAAAAATGTCATATATATTATATCATTAATTGATAATATAAATTATAAAAAAAAACTTACAATCTACGATTACATAAACTAATCTGACTAACATATTAATTTTTATTAACATTTTTTTGCAACAATAAATCTATGTTATTTTTTAAATAGAAAACGTTCGGACATGCACTCAATAAAAATAACTAAAAATGTCATATTATACCAATGATTGAAAAAATATATATTTGGAAACTTTTGAGAATACTTTATCGCAAGCATTCATTAAAGCCAAAACTGAGCCATGTTCACAATCACGCTCTCAACATATCTCCGATAAACAAACAAGCATCATCATCATCTAGATACTAGGCTGGCGAATAAGGCCAAGTTCAAAATCCATCAACACTAACAAATAATCCGACCAAACCATACCGAAACAAAGCTCATATGATGAACAAAACGCATATCATCTTTATCAACTCTAAGTAAGCGATAAACACCCACCTGCATACTTGATCAACAACTATTCAACCAAAAAAACATCCGGAATAAAACAATCTTCAAACACATAGGCTATTAGGGTTCGTAAGTAAAGAAACCTATTAAAAATGTTATTTTGGTAATCAAACAGAACGAGAACCTTTTCTACTGCATTAACTTGAGGCATAAAGCCTTTAAATACATGAAGGAAAAATAACTACTAGCAATAAAATAGGAAAACTAACGTTAACATCAATAACAAATAAACTAAAGACTTGGTAAAATAGGACTTAATCAACCCCTTTAAGCTCCAGTTCCTCCTTATTCTCCAACAAAATGCAACAGAAATAAACAGTCACATAATGACCATCTGAACCACGATTCATTCCTTCAAACCCTCCCTCAAACTTGACATACCAACCATGTCAGGTTTGCTTCGATAGGTCATGACACCCAGCTGTCTTCTCAACTTTATGAAACAATCACGATGAACTGGCTTGGTTAGGATATCTGCAACTTGATCATGAGTTCCACAGTGCTTCAATTTAATACTTCCATCTTTCACCAACTTCCGAAGAAAGTGAAACCGAACCCCAATATGCTTGCATCTTCCATGAAAAACTGGGTTTTTGGATAGCTTTATCGTTTTCATTTCAACCCAAGGTCCTTTAACACACCTTGAATCCAAATTACTTGACATGCACATGCAGAGGCTGCAATATACTCAGCTTAGTAGATGATAAAGCAACCGCACTTTGTTTCTTAGATGCCCAACTGACAACAGTATTATCCCATAGGAGCACATACCCTGATGTACTTTTTCTGTCATCTTCATCTCCAGCAAAGTCACTATCGGTATACACCTTTAATTCACCTTTTCCTCCTCTTTTATACCACAACCCATAATCCAATGTTCCCTTTATGTACCTCAACACTTTCTTGGCAGCTGCATAGTGTACAGATGAGGGAGTGGACATAAAGTGACTAATAAGGCTGACAACAAACTGAATATCAGGCCTTGTGTTAGACAAATACATTAAACAACCAACAATTTGTTTGAATGTAATCTCTTCCACTTTTTCCCCATCATCTTTCTTCAACTTGCTTCCTGGTACTATAGGATTAATTACAGCATTGCAATCTATCATATTAAACCGGGATAGTACCTCCATAGCATACTTTCTTTGAGACACATGAATACCAGTCGTAGTCTGCAACACTTCAATACCAAGGAAGTATCTCATCTTACCCAAATCAGTCATCTCGAACTCACTCTTCATAGATTATTTAAATGCCTTTATCAACCCTTCATCATCACCTGTAAATATCAAGTCATCCACATATATATTTACAAGTAGTCTTCTTCCATCTTGGCCTTCTTTTGTAAACAAAGTATGCTCAAATTGACTTCTACTAAAACCTTCGTTAATGAAATATGATTCAATGCGATTTAACCAAGCTCGGGGAGCTTGTTTGAGCCCATATAAGGCTTTGTTGAGCTTATATACTTTGTGTTCATTGTTCTTCACCACGTACCCCTGCGGCTGTTGCACATACACCTCTTCTTGTAAAACACCATGTAAAAATGCGGACTTTACGTCCAATTGATGAATATCCCAGCCATGTTGAGCTGCCATGCTATCATCAATCTGATAGTGTCCATTCTAGCCACCGGAGCATAAACTTCCGAGTAATCGACCCCATATTTCTGTCCATAACCACGAGCAACCAGGCGAGCTTTGTACTTCTCTACCACTCCTTTCTCATTCACCTTTGTTGTAAACAACCACTTCACTCCGATACACTTAACCCCCTTTGGCAACTCTACCAAACTCCATGTACTATTTCTTTCTATTGAATCAATCTCCACATCCATAGCCTTTCTCCACTTCTCATGTTTTACTGCTTCTTCAAAACAAATAGGGTCTTGGTCTTGTATCACAACATTCAACTCGTCTTCAACTTCAAACGGTACATTTCTTTCATTAACATAATCTTGAAGATACGTTGGTGGTCTTCTTACCCTACCCTCCCTAGCTCTAGCAGTGCTAGGACCAGAGTCAACAGTCTCAACAACATCACCCACGGCTTCACCTTCAATATTCTCATCATCATCAGCCGCTTGATTTTCTTCCTGATCTTCAATATTATAATTTCCCCAAGTTAACGACCCTTCTACCTTTTCTTTTCCCTTGATCAAACTCCAATCCCATGATTTACCTTCCTCAAATATTACATCCATACTAATGACAACCTTCATGGTTTGAGGATCAATCAACCGATAGGCTTGGATTCTTCACTCACACTGGTTAAAACACACACTTGATTTCGATCATCCAGCTTCTTTCTTTTTTCTTTTGGGATGTGAACGTGAGCTAGAGAACCCCAAACCCTGAAGTGATCAACAGTTGGTTTTTAACCACGCCATGCCTATTCAGGTGTCATAGTAGAGTTTGCTTTGCTAGGGGTCCTGTTTAACACATAGAAACACCAAACCACTGTCTCGGCCCAAAATAATTTAGGCATGGCTTTGGATGCAAGTAAGCAAGAATCATCCCGATAACCGTTCGATTCTTACGCTCGGCAACACCATTTTGCTGCGGTGTGAACTGAGTAGTTAATTGCCTCGTTATGCCCCACTCCTTACAAAAATCACCAAACTCTTTAGACAAGTATTCCCCTCCCCTACGGATGTAAGCACTTTATCACTTTTCCAGTTTTTTTTTCAACTTTAATTTTAAACTCCTTAAACTTGTCAAGAGTTTGTGACTTTTTTGATAATACATAGACCCAACCTTTTCTGCTATAATAATCAATGAAACTTAAAAAATAACGATTACCGGTATTGGACATGGGAGAAATAGGGCCACATATGTCTGAATGAATCAGCGGAAGAACATCATCTGCCCTCCATTTAGCTTTCTTTGGTATTGCTTCTCGTGTTTGTTTCCCAACCAAACATGCCTCACACACAGCTTCACTAACTTCTAGGGTTGGAAGATCTCGGACCATATCTTTTTCATCATCTCTTCCAGGTATGTTTTACTTATATGCCCTAGTCGCTCATGCCATAATCTTTCTTTGTCATCAGTACTTGAATAATTGCAGCCATCAGTGTGTTGTTCAGCTTCCTTTACATCTTCATTTAGAGGATACAAGCGATTCGTGCTCATCATACTTTGAAACATCATTCCTCTTTCTGGATGATAGACCCGCAATAGTTTGATTGAAACATAAAATACAACCCGTTTTGTTGAAGTTGTCCTATACTCAACAAACAATTTTTCAACTCTCGGGATATAATACACATCTGTGACCAATGAGTTTCACATTCCCTTTCCCTTTAACATTCATCCTTGAATTGTTTCCAAGTTTACAGAAGTATTGAATGACTGATCGAACGTAACAAACTTATCTTTAGTTCCACACATATGATTGGAACAGCCGGAGTCGAGGAACCAAATGTAGCTCTTATTATCTTCACCGTCTCTAGTCATAA